>OZ023310.1:6874166-8074166 GCA_964007245.1 Hypomecis atomaria
CAGGTCATTGTGAGTTATTGGCTGGTTGACTGGTGGTCGGTACCCGGTAAAATATTTGTTTCTCGCCCTGCCACCAGTGTTCTGATTCCAATGGTTCTGATCTGTTGGAACTTCGGGAGGTCGAGCTCTTCGTGAATGATGTCTCTCCGCACCAGGACCGCTGTGCCGCGATACGCCATGCTCCGGGGAGAGACCTCGTCACGGCGGTAGACGTTGTAGCCCGCCAACTTCAGTTCCTGTCTTGAGGTTAGTTTTGTCTCGCCCAGGAGGACAATGTGAATGTCCTGCGACCGGGCGAGAGTAAGGAGTGCTGGGGTCTTTTTTCTTATCCCCCCGGCGTTCCAGTAGATGATGCGCAGTTGGCCACTATCCATAATTGAGTCCCTGAATAGTGACCAATCCACGCATCGCTGCCTCGCGGAGGTCCTATCCCGCAGCAATGGCGGCGAGTAGGCCCACCAGGGCACCCATCATAGCACAGATGGGCTCCCCGCGTTGGGCGCTCGCCGAAGTCCCCTGCGTCATGATGCGGGGGAAGGCTGGTGTCTGTAGGGGCTGCGGTGGCCTGAATCTCGGCCCCTGCACAAAGCCGGGAGTGGCGAACTGGGCTGATGTGGGTCCTGGCTGGTACCAGGGCTGCCATCCGCTCTGCGTCGCTCTTGCCATCATCACTGCCGCCGGTGGGGCATGGCGGGGCTGCTGTGGCGGTGGGGGTCTTGCCGTTGGGCGGATGATTGGTGGGGCTGGGATTGGAGCAAACTGGACTCTGGGTCCTCTCTCTCCAGCCGTTGCTTCGCGCGGTGATGGTGGCGCCGATGTCGCCCTTCTCCTCTTCGCTCTGACCCTTCTTTGGGGAGCCGGCGGTCTGGCAGCGCCATCTTGGGCTTGGGCTGGGGTCGGAGGGGCAGGTGGTGCCGCTTCGACTGCTGGAGCTTCTGTGGGGCCCTCTACAGCGGGGGCCTCGGTGGAGGGTCCGGGGCCCCCCTGGGCGCGTTCTGGTTCTTGGCGCTTAGGTTGCGAGGATTTTGATTTCCCCTCCTTCTGGGTCGTCTTCTTTGCTGTTGGTTGGGTGGGTGCCCCTCCTGCCTCCTCCTGCCCGATGTTGGCCAGAGGTGCGAAAGGGTTGAAGGTGGGCAACCCTCCCAACTGTGGTACTGGAGTGGATGACACCGGTGGGGGGCGCGCCTTGCCCTTCCCTCCTTTGTTTCTCCTCCTCTTGTTTATCTGGGGTTGCTGGCCCCCTCTTGCCAATCTGGGCATATTTGCTGGTGGTGCCAGTGTTGTTGGCACCACTGGCATCTGATATGGGGGCCAGTTCCATCCCAGCTGAGGCCCCATTCCTGCATTCTGCTGGTATTGTTTGTGGTGGCGCGGCGCGGTCTTCTTGGGCCGGGGGGCGGTAGTCGCCGGGAATTTAAATCTTTCGTTTCCTGGCCTCCGCTCGGAAGACCGCGCAGGTGCGACTGTTGGCAGGGTGGCGACCCCCGCAGTTCGCGCATGTCGCTGGCTCCGCGAGGTCCCTGGGGCAGTCCACCCCGAAGTGCAGTCCTGCACACCTCACGCACTTTTGGAGGCGGTGGCAATTGGTGGACGAGTGCCCAAACAGCTGGCAGCGGTGGCATTGGGGGACGGTGGAGGTCCCTCTCCATGCCTCGATCACCACCCTGGGCATGCTCAGCAACTCCGTGGTTTTGTATAGTTGTTCCAGCTGGGCCTTCTCCATTGGCTCCAGCTGGACGTGGTAGACGACGTTCTGGGTCTCCTTCTTCCTAGGGAGACCCTTTGCGAAGGTGGCCGGAAATCCCAGGGCTCCCACAATGATTGCTGAGTCAGTCTCAGCCGGGAGCCCCCATACGGCCACCTTCTGTGGCTTCTCATTTTCGGAGCTGTAGCAGTGCCAGTGTGGATGATTCGTCAGCTTGTCCTGCTCACACATGTATCTTTGAATGACCCTGAACTCCTCCGGGGTCTTCGGCCTGAAGATCACGCCCTTATTAATGGGACGCGCGTTGGGAACGTGGCCAAGTTTCCTTTTCATGGCCGCCAGGTGGGTGTGCCACTCCGGGAACACATCCACGATTATTGATGGGTGCTTCCCCAGGCGCCCCGTCGTAGTTTTCGCCGTGGATGGTCCCGCTTGTGGTGAGCTGGATCTAGCGTTCAGTGGTTGTGGTGATGTACACGCCGCTGGTCTTGGACTTGGCGGCGCGACTAGGGCTGGTCTTGGTGGGGTTAGTAGTGCCGCTGCGTACGCGGCTGCTGCTGCTGGTGGTGGGGATGGCGGGCTTGGTACTGGCGCCGCGTCAATCGGCACGGACTCCAACGCCGCGTAAGACGTGGAGTCCATTCTCTCTCGTTCGTTCGGCCTTTCCTCGAGAGGTGGAGACGGCTGGGTCGTTGGCTCGGCTGGAGTGCAGATTGGGCTCTGCACTTGGTTGTTGGGTCCCTCGATTTGGATCGCGGGACGGGTTGGCGTCAACACCATCTCCATAGCCGACGCTGACGATGATGATGATGAAGTCGATGACGTCTGAGGTTGTGATGATGATGTAGTATCATCTTGGGGTAGGGGCATATCCTCTGCTTTTATGGTCGATATGCTCAGCGGCGCACGAGGCGAGCGCGGCATTGGTCTGGGCCTTTGCGGCAGCGGTGGTGCCGCCGCGTCGTCACCTCGGTAGATGATTCTCACCGCCGGCACCGGGATCTGGGGTGGCCCGGTCGGTGGTGGAGACAGCGACCCGGTCTTGGGCCTCTTGACGTCGTGTTTGGCCTCCTCCTCCTCAGGCGACCCCTGAATTCTTTTTAACCTAGCTGCACTGCTTAGGCGCGGCATTCTGCGCGCGCCTCTGCGTCCAGCTCCGGCGTTGCCCCCCCTCTGGGTAGGGTCGGCTGTGGCGGCAGTCACGGCGCCGCGCGCCGCACCGCGGGCAGCCCCCCGGCTGAGCGCGAGCGGCCGCGCGGTAAGCGGCGTGCCGCCACTGACGCTGGTAGTAGTGTTGATAGGTCGGGATTGAACAGATCTCTGCTCACTACCAGCTCCTCTGCACGCTGGGAGGCGCTGGCACCCGTTGGCTCTCTTGTTGTGTCGGATGATGTCGACATGGTGTTGAAGGTCGCAGCACTTGACTCCACGCGCGTCCACTGGCGATACGAGCGTCAGCCGGGTGATTCCACCTTCTGTGGAGGCCTAGCTTAACCCGATCAGCTCGAGCGGACACTTACGGAGGGCGCTGCGCAGCTTCTAACGAAGTCGGGTCTCACGGACCGTGGCAGAAAATTTTCGGGACCCTGTCGGCCTTCCCGGCAGCTTGGGTCACACTGATCCCGGCACCAACTTTTCCGGTCGAATCAGGCAAGTTGGCGGTTCAGGTTGGCGGATTCAACCACGTTGGCGGATTCAGCCAAGTCGGCAGCGTTTGTTTGGTCGGCGGCTTCACTTGCGTTGGCGGCTCCAAAATGAAGACGGCTTCACACACGTTGGCGGCTTCACACTTGTAGGCGGCTCCAAACTCGTAGGCGGCTCAACACGGTTGGCGGCCCGCGCAGCTTGGCGGCTCCAAACAAGTTGGCGGTTGTCGAGTGTTGATTCAAAGCCGTTGGCGGCTGGTATTCCCGCGCGGCCTCTCGCTGGGCGACCGTTCAAGGTGGACGGCGGGCAGCAGAGAGGAGGGCAGCGGGGTGTGGAACTCCCACACGTGGACGCGGCGGCTCGCGCGACCCTGCCCTCGACGCCCAAACCGGCGGAGTGCTAGGGTTGCACGCGGCGACGCCTTGTAGCTGGCGCTTTCGCGGTGCGCGCTTCGCTGCCAGTGGGGGGAGCCTCGAAAGAGGCTCGGCCCGACTGCTGGAAGGCGGGAGACGAAGGCTGTGTTCCTTGGTTGACTGGCGGAGGTGATGAAAACAAAACTCTCAACGCTGGTAACTGCAGAACCTATGCTTTTTTCGTTTCGTGGTTCTTCTCCTCCCCATGTACTGGTCTGAGTCAGGTTCCAGCTTCAAGGTACTATCTGAGGCTGGACGCCCTGGGACACTGCCCAGGACTGCTTGTAACTCTTCCCCCCGTCAAGTCACGGGCGATGCGGTCGTTGCGTACGTACCGGCCGGCTCCCGTGATGATTCGCAAGGTAGTATTCTGCACTATCTGGAGCCTTTTTTTCCTTGCGGCCGTGCAGAGGGCGTACCATGCCGGCGCAGCATAAGTCAGCCTCGTTCTGATGTAGGTTTTATATATTGATAGCTTTGTCTTGAGCGACAGCTTCGATCTTAGTACTGGCATCAAGAGAGCTCGCGCGGCCTTCGCCTGATTCACGGCATGTGAGGTCTGCGAGCTCACCAACAGTTTGGTATCAATGAGGACGCCCAGGTACTTGATCTTCTTTTCCCACGTGACGTCCTTTACTCAAAGCTGAAGCGGAGGCGGTTTGTCGGACTTATGTGCGCTGGGCGGCCGTTTTCCCCACGTTGACGGCTACACGCCACTTGTCCAGCCATTCCGGCAGGATGTCCAGGACTCTTTGGATCCTGCCTGCGGCAATGGTAGCTTTCCTAGACGACGCGATGTATGCGCTGTCGTCTGCGAAGAGGGCCAATGTGACTCTCCTTTCTCCTGGGATTGGGTCTGCCAGGACCGGTATGTCATCTGTGTAGGCAGCATAGTAGGCGGGTGATGCACAGCTCCCCTGTGGTACTCCGGCTTCAATCCTTCTGTATCTGTACTGTAGAACTGGCGACCCTCAAGGGATGACGCCGCGACTCGGACTAGCGCGGGCGGCGTCGTGGTGCGCATCAACTTGTAGATGAGGCCCTCGTGCCACACCCGATCGAAGGCCTTCTCGACATCAAGGAAAACGGCTACCGAGTACCGTTCCTGGTTTAGCTCGCTGGTGAGGTGATGTAGCACACGTGTCAGCTGGAGCGTGGTGGAGTGATGTGCTCGGAACCCATATTGCTCCTCCCTAGGCATGATGTGGGGGCGCAATCTCCGTAGCAGTAGACGCTCGAACAACTTCGACATGTGCGACAGTAGAGTGATAGGACGGTAACTGGACGGCTGTCTTCTGTCCTTGCCGGGCTTCGGTAGGACAATCACCTTCCCAGTTTTCCAGATCGAGGGGAAGTGTCCAGTCCTCAGAATTCCGTTGAACAGCCGGGTCAGACAGACTAGGCCCTTCGCCGGCATCCTCCTTAGGGCGGCGTTGGGGATCCCGTCATGACCCGGCCCTTTCTTCACGTTCAGTCTCCTCACGGCTCGGACGACCTCCGCTGGGGATATAAAGTCCTCCCCTGCCGGCGGAATAGCCGGGGACTGAAGGAATTCTGCGACCTCCCGCTCGACCTTCTTGTGGTGCTCTCTGATGTCGTCTGTGGCCTCTGGTGGGATCGGGTGTAGCTGGAACTGATCTTGCAAGTAATCAGCTAGAAGCTCTGCCCTCTCTATGGCTGAGTAACGCCGTTGCCCTGCGCTGTCTAGCAGTGGGCAAACGGACGCTTTAGCCCGGGTCAGGTGGCGGTTGAGATTATGCAGGTTGGCCTTGTCCTCTTCACACTGGGCAATGTGATTGTCCCAGGTGGTGCCCCTCCAGGCCCTTACCAACTCTGCAAATCTCTCTGAGATGGCGTTCAACTGCCTCTTCGTCCTTGGACAGCGTGTGTGGGCCCACAGCTGTCTGAGTTTCCGCTTCTCATCGCGTACCGCTCTTAGGTCTGAAGGCAGCTCTTCACGCCATCCTGTTGGCGGCACTTCTGTAGTGGCAGCTTGTTTGGCTGCTGCAATCGCCTGGGTCAGCGAGCTCGCGCAGGCCGTGGAGGCCTGTGGCCCTCTTCTGCGGTGCTCAGCTTTCCGACCGTTAGCGACTGCAGCTCTCTTTGGAACTTCTCCCAGTCAGTTCTCAGTTTGGGTGCTCTTGGTTCAATGCTGGACGCCGGCCCTCCATTAGTGATCAGCAGGGGGAGATGCGTCTCGTCGAGATCATACAGTGTCTCGACGAGAATGGGCGCCTCGATCCCCCTGTGCAGCACGACGTCCAACACGTCGGCACGGTGACTGGGGTTACTGGGTACGGGTTGGCGTGTCTGGCCCCACCACTGTAATTCCTCTCTTCTCCGTTTCAAACATCAACTTTCTCCCTTGCGGCGTGATGCTGTGGGACCCCCATGCCACATGCTTGGCATTGAGGTCAGCCGCAAGTAGCGCTGGTGCTCCCCCGGTGAAGATGTCATCCAGGTCTTTGTGAGTTAATGGCTCGTTAACTGGTGGTCGGTACCCGGCGAATATCTTCGTTTCACGCCCCGCCACCAGTGTTCTGATTCCAATTGATCGTATTTGCTGGAACTTCGGGAGGTCGAGCTCTTCGTGAATGATGTCTCTCCGCACCAGGACTGCTGTTCCGCGATACGCCATGCCCCGGGGAGAGACTTCGTCACGGCGGTAGACATTGTAGCCCGCCAACTTCAGCTCTTGTTTTGGGGTCAGTTTTGTCTCGCCCAGGAGGACAATGTGAATGTCCTGCGACCGGACGAGAGTAAGGAGTGCCGGGGTCTTTTTTCTTATCCCCCCGGCGTTCCAGTAGATGATGCGCAGTTGGCCACTATCCATAATAGAGTCCCTGAATAGTGGCCAATCCACGCATCGCTGCTTCGCGGAGGTCCTCTCCCGCAGCAATGGCGGCGAGTAAGCCCACCAGGGCACCCATCATAGCACAGATGGGCTCCCCGCGTTGGGCGCTCGCCGAAGTCCCCTGCGTCATGATGCGGGGGAAGGCTGGTGTCTGATGTGGCTGCGGCGGCCTGAATCTCGGCCCCTGCACAAAGCCGGGGGGGCCGAACTGGGCTGGTGTGGGTCCTGGCTGGTACCAGGGCTGCCATCCGCTCTGCGTCGCCCTTGCCATCATCACTGCCGCCGGTGGGGCATGGCGGGGCTGCTGTGGTGGTGGGGGTCTCGCCGTTGGGCGGATGATTGGTGGGGCTGAGATTGGAGCGAACTGGACTCTGGGTCCTCTCTCTCCCGCCGTTGCTTCGCGCGGTGACGGTGGCGCCGATGGCGCCCTTCTCCTCCTCGCTCTGACTCTTCTTTGGGGAGCCGGCGGTCTGGCAGTGCCATCTTGGGCTTGGGCTGGGGTCGGAGCGGCAGGTGGTGCCGCTTCGACTGCTGGAGCTTCTGTGGGGCCCACTACAGCGGGGGCCTCGGTGGAGGCTCCGGGGCCCCCCTGGGCGCGTTCAGGTTCTTGGCGCTTGGGTTGGGAGGATTTTGGTTTCCCCCCCTTCTGGGTCTTCTTAGTTGTTTGTTGGGTGGGTGCATCCCTCGCCTCCTCTTGCCCGATGTTAGCCAGTGGTGCGAAAGGGTTGAAAGTGGGCAACCCTCCCAACTGTGGTACCGGAGTGGATGACGCCGGTGGGGGGCGCGCCTTGCCCTTCCCTCCTTTGTTTCTCCTCTTCCTGTTTGACTGGGGTTGCTGGCCCCCTCTAGCCAATCTGGGCATATTTGCCGGTGGCGCCAGTGTTGTTGGCACCACTGGCATCTGATATGGGGGCCAATTCCATCCCAGCTGTGGCCTCATTCCTGCTGTTGCAGATGCAGCAGGTAGTTGTTGCTGGTGCTGTTGCTGGTGCTGCTGCTGAGGCGCTGCCCGCCTCAGCGCCCTTGGGTCAGCTGGTGGTCTTGTTGGTGGTGGCGCGGCACGGTCTTCTTGGGCTGGGGGGCGGTAGTCGCCAGGAATTTTTATTTTCCTTTTCCTAGCCTCCGCTCGGAAGACCGCGCAGGTGCGGCTGTTGGCAGGGTGGCGACCCCCGCAGTTCGCGCACGTCGCTGGGTCGGCGAGGTCCCTGGGGCAGTCCACCCCGAAGTGCGGTCCTGCACACCTCACGCACTTTTGGGGGCGGTGGCAGTTAGTGGACGCGTGCCCAAACAGCTGGCAGCGGTGGCATTGGGGGACTGTGGAGGTCCCTCTCCATGCCTCGATCACCACCCTGGGCATGCTCAGTAGCTCGGTGGTCTTGTATAGTTGTTCCAGCTGGGCCTTTTCCATCGGCTCCAGCTGGACATGATAGACAACTTTTTGGGTCTTCCTCTTCCTAGGGAGACCCTTTGCGAAGGTGGCCGGAAATCCCAGCTCTTTGAGGGCTCCCACAATGATCGCTGAGTCAGTCTCAGCCGGGAGCCCCCATACGGCCACCTTCTGTGGCTTCTCGTTTTCTGAGCTGTAACAGTGCCAGTGTGGATGGTTCGGCAGCTTGTCCAGCTCACACATATATCGCTGAATGACCCTGAATTCTTCTGGGGTCTTCGGCCTGAAGATCACGCCCTTGTTGATGGGGCGAGCGTTAGGAACGTGGCCAAGTTCCCTCTTCATGGCCGCCAGGTGGGTGTGCCACTCCGGGAACACATCCACGATTATTGACGGGTGCATCCCCAGGCGCCCCGTCGCAACTCTCGCCGTGGATGGTCCCGCTTGTGGTGAGCTGGGTCTGGCGTTCGGTGGTTGCGGTGATGTTCGCGCCGCTGGTCTTGGACTTGGTGGCGCGACTAGGGCTGGTCTTGGTGGTGTTAGTAGCGCCGCTGCGTACGCGGCTGCTGCTGCTGGTGGTGGAGATGGCGGGCTTGGTAGTGGCGCCGCGTCAATCGGCACGGACTCCAACGCCGCATACGACGTGGAGTCCATTCTCTCCCGCTCGTTTGGCATTTCCTCATGAGGTGGAGACGGCTGGGTCATTGGCTCGGCTGAAGTGCCGATTGAGCTCTGCACTTGGTTGTTAGGTCCCACTATTTGGATCGCGGGACGGGTTGGT
This sequence comes from Hypomecis atomaria, assembly GCA_964007245.1. NCBI lineage: Eukaryota > Metazoa > Arthropoda > Insecta > Lepidoptera > Geometridae > Hypomecis > Hypomecis atomaria. Next base: position 6,882,954 of record OZ023310.1, read on the forward strand.
GTCAGCACCATCTCCCCAGCCGACGCTGACGATGATGATGTCGAGGTCGATGTCGTCTGAGGCTGTGATGATGATGATGAACTGTTAATTTCTGGGGGTAGGGGCATATCCCCTGCCTCCATGGTAGATATGCTCGGCGTCGCACGAGGCGAGCGCGGCATTGGTCTAGGCCTCTGCGGCAGCGGTGGCGCCGCCGCGTCGTCGCCTCGGTATATGACTCTCACCGCCGGCACTGGGATCTGGGGTGGCCCGGTTGGTGGTGGGGACAGCGACCCGGTCCTGGGCCTCTTGTCGTCATGTTTGGCCTCCTCCTCCTCAGGTGACCCCTGGATTCTTTTAAGTCTGGCTATGCTACTTAGGCGCGGCATTCTGCGCGCGCCTCTGCGTCCAGCTCCGGTATTGCCCCCCCTCTGGGTAGGGTCGGCTGCGGCGGTAGTCACGGCGCCGCGCGCCGCACCGCGGGGCAGCCCCCCGGCTGAGCGCGAGCGGCCGCGCGGCACGCGGCGCGCCGCCACTGACGCTGCCAGCAGTGTAGATAGGTCTGGGTTAAACAGGTCCCTGCTCACTACCAGCTCGTCTGCACGATGGGAGGAGCTGGCACCCGTTGTCTCTCTTGTGTCGGATGACGTCGACATGGTATTGTATGTGTTGAAGCTCGCAGCACTTGGCTCCACGCGCGTCCACTGGCGATACGAGGGTCAGCCGGGTGATTCCACCTTCTGTGGAGGCCCAGCTTAACCCGATCAGCTCGAGCGGACACTTGCGGAGGGCGCTGCGCAACTTCCAACGAAATCGGTCACACCCACAGACCGTGGTAGCAATTTCCCTCAGAGTCCTTGCCGGCCTTCCCGGTCGGTACTCACTGAGCCGGGCACCAAACTCTTCGGTCAAATCAGCGAAGTTGGCGGTCCAAGTTGGCGGATCCAACCAAGTTGGCGGATTCGGCCAAGTCGGCAGCGCTTGTTTGGTCGGCGGCTTCACGTATGTTGGCGGCTCCAAAATGAAGGCGGCTTCTCACACGTTGGCGGCTTCGCACTTGTAGGCGGCTCCAAACTCGTAGGCGGCTCAACACTGTTGTCGGCCCACGCAGCTTGGCGGCTCCAGGCAAGTTGGCGGTTGTCGTTGCTGATTCAAAGCCGTTGGCGGCTGGTATACCCGCGCGGCCTCTCGCTGGGCGACCGTCCAAGATGGACGGCGGGCAGCTGAGAGGAGGGCAGCGGGGTGTGGAACTCCCACACGTGGACGCGGCGGCTCGCGCGACCCTGCTCTCGACGCCTAGACCGGCGGAGGGCTAGGGTCGCACGCGGCGACGCGATGCGGCTGGCGCTTTCGCGGTGCACGCTTCGCTGGCAGTGGGGGGGAGCCTCGAAAGAGGCTCAGCCCGACTGCTGGAAGGCGGGAGGCGAAGGCTGTGTTCTTCGGTTGACTGGCGGAGGTGGTGATGTAAACAAAACTCTCGACGCTGGTAACTGCAGAACTCCCTATGCGTCTCTTTCGCACTTAAAGAGATATGACGGTCCCTTACCTTTTTGAGAGCCTCGACCTATTTTTTATTTATTTTTTTCGCTACATTTTCGGACTTGATGCTGTAATTATGTTTATGATCGCGCTGTCCTGCACGTTCCTCCCGCCGTGCGACTCCGTCGCATCTTCCGTCGGTGCAGGGCCGGTGTTCTGAATCGGCAGGATGATTAGCTTGCGTAGGTACTGGTCGCCGCAGCACTACTTCTTTTGTCTGGATGGTTCTTACTATGTTGTCTGGATCCGGGTATGTGGCGACGACCCTGCCTCGGACCCATATGTTTAGAGGTTTGCGTCGGCTATCTGTACCAAGTCGTCAATCTTTACTGTAAGCCCTTGGCGCTGAGGCTACCGCCGGGCGGCGCGCCAACTATTCTTTGATACTGTATCCTTCTCGTTGAATTCTCCAGGCGCCGGTACGTGTCCCAGTAGGAAGTGGTTAAGGGTCAGGGATCCATGGACCATCTCTTGGACCATGGACAACTATTTATTCAACATAAATTAATGACTATGCCGGCATTGTACTTATACCATACCAGTATATATGTATATAAAAACTTGGGTTCTTTTTCGACAGGGCATCGAAAACATGGCAGGAGAGAAGGAAATTTAACCACTCACGCCATCCTGAAGCTAGCTAAGTCTCATAAGTGCACCCGAATATTTGGAGTAAGGGTTTTCAATGCCTTGCCAAATATTATAAAAAACGCAGCTTCTCTTGCAATATTCAAAAGAAAGCTTAAAATATTCCTTACCGACATGGCACCCTATAGCGTCAAGGAATTCATTCCAAAAATTGAATAAAATTGTAAATTTTTTACATCATTTATTAATAACAATGTTCACCTCAAGGGTATGTAATTATGTAATTGTATTTACGTTCCTACTTAATAGGTATTATTTTTCAATTTTTATTTTATTATAATTATATCTGACGTGTAATATTGTACAATTACCAATAAAATTATCATTATCATTATCATTATCATGACCTCTGGATACATTTACTGCTGCTTTGACGCCGAGGCGTGGTGTAGCTGTAGACGAATGATCCTTATCCATAGCTTTACTATTGGGTGGTTGCCGTCCACGATCACTGGTTTATTCATGCTGTCTGAAATCTGTTCTGTCGCGTGGATACGACTCCTCAAGGCGTAACGTTCCGTTGACGTATTCCGTACTCAGTATTTTTTGACTGTTCTCTTTCTGGATATTTTCTATCTGGAGTGAAAGATTCTTCAAGTGAAGAGCTTCCGAGCTACTATACTCCAGGATCCGTGCCTTACGCGGGTTTCTGAGGAATAACACTTTAGTCAACGCACGGGTTGTGGCCATCTTAGTACCATTTGTGGCCACTTTGAATTTTAAGGTACAATTTTATGTTAAAATAATATTTTTCAAACATTCATAGGTAGATTCACACAAACAATATTAATGGTATTACATTGTTTATAATTATCGTTAATGCAATAATATTTGACACAAATGGCCACTACCGGTACAGTGACCACAACCGGTACACCCACTATACAATATGATATGGAAAACTGTATGATGTACAAAATAAATAATGCAATTACAGAAATGAAATATCACGTTTTTAATCATGGTGTTGCTTGCAACGATCAGGGATTTAAACATGTATAATCAATTAATATTATTATACTTATTATGAACAATTTTACTGTGTGACCAATCCAAAAATCGCGAAGAATTAATCAACTGTTATAGGTCGAATCATACAAGTCGGCGGATGTAAAGTTACTTACAAGCTGCTTAATATCCAATCAACGCGCAGCTTTATGTGAGCTTCAGTCAGGATTGGATATTGCGTAGCTTGTAGCTAACTTCACATCCGCCGACTTGTATGATTCGCCCTATACCTTTTGGTCAAAGGTCATCAAATATTTTGCAAATGATAGTTTAACTTTTATCGGGTTGGTCCTATGGTAAAACTTTAGTGAGTTGTACATAAATAGAGAGGATAAGAAGATTTCATTGATTGTTAAACATTAGATCATGTTTTCTATAAAAATATTTATAAAGTGAGTTTTGTTTTTTTATATTTACACATTCACCAAAAACCCAGTCCCAAACTAATGACTTCTTAGAACTAGTGTATGCACACTTTTGTGGATTCCTCACGATGTTTTCCTTTATCTAAAAGCCAGTGGTGAGAAATCCATTTTCATCCGAGCCACTATCCACACCTATCCAAAGACTGACCTTGCCAAATGTAGCTTGGATTCATTCATGTGCTACACCCCATACCGCATATTATTCGTACACAAAACAAATGCAAATCACTACATAGTATAAAACAAAGTGGCTTCCGCTGTCCTCATGTATGCTTATATCTTTAAAACTACTCAACGGATTTTGATGCGGTTTTTTTTAATAGATACTGTAAAGTGATTCAAGTATACCTACTTTATTGTTCAGACAAAATACAATCTAACATTTTAACCACAAAAGGACGGTTAAAGCAACTGGGACCCACTATTTGGGTCATTCTTTTGGTCAGAGTTTTCAAGCGGCTTTACTTAAAAATAATAGAAATTTTAAAGTCAGCGAGCCAGTTTTTTTTTCGCGCAAAGCTTGAAACCTATCTAAACTGGGATACTGATTATTATTCAATTATATTTATAAATAAATATGATAAAAAAAATGAAATACCCCCATTCTTTGATTTTCGTGGAGTGTCCCAATCCCCGATCTGATCACTTAGTGAATTATATATTTTAAGCTAAACGATACATCGTTACCAAAAAAAACACACTAAGTCCTAAAAAGTTTAAAATACTATAAAAAATTAGACCATAGTTCTGAAAGAACTACATTGCCTGAAAAAAAATTAAATGTAACTGTCCCAAGGTAGTTCCTGATTTGCGTGGATTATTATAATTTCACTAGCACATCTCTAAATTCGCGACCTGATGTTGCATAATCCTACTTCAAGTTAACAACTAATCGCGCTCCGACTGCTGGGCAGAGTGCTTGTGTGATGGTGCGTAGAGTTTAAAAAAAATAGAGGTAAGAACATTGTTGCGTGGGCTTGGTTTCTCAAAACTTTGATTTGCGTGGTTTAATTATCTCCAGTGTCTGTGAATTTATTTATTTAGTAAAATATTGTAGCGAACAAATATAAAGTAACGTAAGTTATAATCAAAACACAGTTTATTTGTTTAAAAGGTTTTTGTACATTTTTAGTATAAAGGATTTATTTTGATTTTCGTGGTCGTGATTTGCGTGTTTTACGTGGTAGTTTTGACCCACGCAAATCAATTTTTGCCCATGCAAATAAAACCACTTTGAGTTTTGTATTAGTTATGAATGATAATATTTTATATTACTTAAGTTAAATGTAACTTAGTTTAAATCAAACTTATAATGTCACGTTCTGTGGGTTTCTGACTTAACTGGCAGATAATTCCATATACCATTAAGTTCGCGTTGTCACATTAATCGTGCATATATAAATAAATAAAACAATTGAAAATAACTTTAGATTAGATACCTATATTTAAGTTTAGTAAAATTATAATGGATTATCAACTTTTTGGACCAAAAATGCCATTAACAAGATAAGAAAAAATAGAAAGAAAAAAGTTACCCGAGTGAAGAAGAGAGAGGCTTAAACTTAATGAAGAGTTCAAAGCGAAAAACTGAACGAGATATTATGAAACGAAAACCGAAGGAAAAATACTTATATTCATGACTTAAGCCGCCACGAGCAAAAAGCAAAACGAAAGAAATGTGGAATAAGTTCCCGAAAATATAACCTAAAGAAAAAAATCAAGCTAAACGTTGCCTTGTTGAGAAACTCATTACAAAGAAAACCGTGATCCATTGGAAGAAACTCTTACTCCATTGCTATTGTCACGTGCTGATTCACCAGTACCATCAGCTTTTGACCGCATAGTTCGTTTAGCAGCGGGTCAGCTAGTAATAAATAATGTTGGACTGATACCACTAAAAACGTTATCTGCTTTAGAAGCCAACTATTTTTGTTATTTTTAAGATGTTTCTTTTAATTTTTCATTTTTGTAATTTCTTTAATAAATAATGTTGGACTGATACTACTAAATACGATTTTTGCCTTAGTAACCTACCTATTTTTTACCTTATCATAACAAAATAACTTATTTTCAATATGAAGGAACAGTAATTAACTCATCTGAGAAAGTAAATTTAAAATTATCATTTTCGTGGGGTGTTTTATGATTTGCGTGGCCTCCATTTTTTTAACCTCGATTATCTCTGTAAGTATATCGCTCTATGAGGTGCCTCTTCTATATAACATATTACTTTTACATATATTTTAAGATTCTGACAAGGATTTGAAAAAAAAATTGAATTTGAAAATTGCCACGAAAATCACCAAAGAATGCCTTACTCGAAGAAGTACCCATTTAACGTGTCGTCCGAGCAACGGTAGCGCTTAGTTAAAAATGTCACCCATTCAAAGACTGACCATGCTGAAGATCGCCAACAAACACCTAGTCAAACTAGTTACGTTTAGCCATGTCAGAGGCCTTCAGGCGGCGTATAAACTTTGACACGTCAAGAGCTAGCCACCCGGCCTATATACCAACTTACTAGAAGGGCAGAAGAAGATCTCTTGTACATATAGATGAAAAGGACTAGTTTTTATTAGAAAGTCGCTTACAAGCGGTTCGTAAAATTGTGATCAAAGGATTTTAAAAACACTAGCAAATGGATGGAAGTGGAACGCCAGTGTCCGTAGCCAAAAAAAAAAAATTTTGCTGTCATACATCTGTCATATCATGTCGGTTCGGTTGTCAGTCACAGTCAATGAGTCAATGTCATAATTCTGTAAACTAAATTCTGTTTGTTTATGTATTTTAGTTTCACTCATTCGTGAAAAAATGATATGAATCAAAATAATACATACCACAACGGGGCACACAATTAATAAAAGATGAAGGGATGGAAAAAGTAAGTTATTTCATCTGATATTTTTTAATTTCGACAGTACCTAATACACAGCGACCTGCCCTGTGTAATAGGGCCTATTCTGTGCTAATACATTTTGTCTTTTCAGCCATATGACGTCCACTGCTGGACATAGGCCTCCTCCATATATCTCCAATGGCTGGAAGCGGCTTGCATCCAGCACAATCTTGCTGCTACCAGTAATATGTATAGATAGTAATATGTATATGCTTGCTGCCTTCTGCTTCGTGTGTAGCTGGTCAATGGTCATGTACATGACTTATGTACTGTAAATTTTCTCCTAAGAAAAGTGATTTTTACTAAAAACCCTGCGCTTCCCAAAAATAGTTTTAGCATAGTAAAAATAAACATATGTTTTTGTTACTAGACTGAGAAGTAACAAAGCCCAAATCTGGGCTTTGGTTGACTTTATGGCGAAGAACAGAGAGTTCGCCAAAGGAGAGTTATCAAGAGGAGTCGGAGTTCATAATGAAGAGCAATGGCTCCAGTTGAAGGACATATTGAAGAACTATGGACCCGATAGGAGCACGGATCAGTGGAAGCAGGTATGTTAAGAACGCTATTACAAAAGTGTAGCGACACAATTCACCAGTGTCATTCCAAGTAAATTTTAGAGTGTCACCATGGAAACTAACGTGGTTTTCGTACATTTTAATTCAGTGCTATGCGAGACGAGCCCGAGTGCTAGTACTCCGACCTTGAGAAAGATTGCCAAATGCGATCGAAACTATAGTAGTATCTTACTAAAAATCAAACGTGAGTAACACCTGTGTTTTACTTAATTAAAAATTTTAGCGTGGCAATAAGCTCGATTACAGAGGCGCCAACGTAACTATATTAGCTAAATAGCATAGTTCTGTTTCTTTTTCACTTTAGGCGTTCGATAGAGAGAACGCTTCTAACGTTGCTATTTAATTTACGCTGGCGCCTCTGTAATCGGGCTTTATATGTACATAATACCTAAATTTTAGAGTAGCTATATAAAAATACATAAAAAGGCCGTATTTAAAAATAATAGGCCAAGTACGAGTCGGACTCGCACATGGAGGGTTCTGTACTTTATGGGAGCCCCTCTTAAATATTTATTTTATTTTTACTATTGAACTGAATATACAACTAAATATTCTGTGAAAATTTCAAGCATCTACCTGTTACCATTATTAAGTAATATAGAGCTAAAAACGGCTAAAAAATCAGGTTTGTTGTATCGGAGCCTCACTTAATTATTTATTTTATTCTGTTGTTATAGTGGCAACAGAAATACATCATCTGTGAAAATTCAGCTTTCTAGCTTTAGCGGTTCTTGAGATACAGCCTGGAGACAGACGGACAGCGGAGTCTTAGTAATAGGGTCCCGTTTTTACCCTTTGGGTACGTAACCCTAAAAACAATGTTCGTCCATAATATTTGTAAGATAATACGCGTTTAAAAGGGCATCCGAAGCCGTATTTTGCCTCTTTTCGAGTTTTTAGAGGGCCTGAAAGCCCTATCAGAAACATTACTGCAATTCACACAGTAAGTACTGATTTTTAGGGCGTTTGTAGCGTTGCCGTTGTTTCGGCTTATAAATAGATCCATTTTTATTATTTTACAGAAATAATACATTTTTTACAGTAACAAGACTCCATTTTAACTAAGTAAAACACAGGTGTTACTCACGTTTGATTTTAGCAGGAAACTGCTACTTTAGTTTCGATCGCCAAATGTGATCGAAACTATAGTAGCAGTTAAAATAAACCTCGTTAGTTTCCATAGTGTAACAAAACTCCATCAGCTACTTTACTGTTTATTCGACTCTGCTTGAGATAGACATATCAGTATACACCTAAAACAATTATCTACTCGCCTATAAACAATTATTTTTTTTTTGACAGACATGGAAGGACTTGGACAGGAAAGCGAGACAAGATATGGGGAAAGCTGTCAGCGCAGCGGGAAACTCAACCGCAGTCCCTGAAGTCTCCGATTTGTCTAGGAAGGTTCTAGACATATTAGGCCATGGAAACTCCACAGACATGGTAACTGAGGAGACTGTCATTGCACCAGTTAGTGTACGTATTAATTTGACTAACTCGGTTACTCTGTGGGTACCCTGACTACGGGATTAAAGAGGCGTGGGTTCGATTCCCACCCAGGTCAAGTATTTATGTGGTAAGTAAGTAAGTTCGTATAGGCCGGGTGGCTAGCCCTGGTGTTAGAGTTTAGAGCCTGAAGGCCTCTGACTTGGCTAAACAGTTAAAACAACCGGGAACTACAATTTATGTGGTGAACATGGGTGTTTACTCTGTGTCTGGGTGTTATTTAGGTATTATTTATATAAGTATGTATTTAAAAATATGTGTATGTAGTAGCTCAGTTTGGGGTCAAAGATGTAGTGTATGTGTGTAAGATGTCCCCTAATATTTATTTGATTATAAGCCGAATGATACAAGTCGGCGGATGTGAAGTTAGCTACAAGCTGCGCAATATCCAATCCTGAGTAAAGCTCACATAAGCTGTGCGTTGATCCAATATTCAATAACGTAATATCCAATCAACGCGCAACTTATGTGAGCTTTACTCAGGATTGGATATTGCGCAACTTGTAGCTAACTTCACATCCGCCAACTTGTTTGATTCGGCCTATAATAAACCTTATTCTACTCTTTTACTGTCTATCATTCTAATTTGTCTAATAAAAAAAAAAACTTATTTTTGACAGAAACAGGAAACCGGAACAGTTCTCTCTCAGTTTCCTGTGAAACAGGAAATGGATTGTAATGAGCAAGCAAGCTCAGCGGGAAACTCGACGACGTCTGAAAAGGTTCTAGATATATTAGGTCATGGAAACTCCATGAAGGTCGAACCTGAGGAGACTGTCATTGAACAAGCCATAGTGGTAAGTTATGATTAAAATAACAAACAATTATTTTAAATATTTTAAAATAAATAATTATTTACTAAAAATTTCGCCAAAAATGGCATTAAAGGCAGTAATAATTACTGCTACTTACTATTACTGTAATTATTACACTGCTTTTATTTAACTTGCAATGGATGTACCTACTGTTAGCGCGCGAGTTGAATGCAGAGCTTAGGAATGCGAATGTCTCCCCCCGCTATCCGCACGCCCAACCCGCCCAGGCGCGTGAGGTGGGGCGTGCGGATAGCGGGGGGAGATGCTCCCGCTCTTTACCTCAGACCCCGACTGCATTCAACTCGCGCGCTATCTATATGTACAATGTATGTATGTAAGTTCGGATGGAATCTTACAAGTTAAATTTGACCAACTTCCCGGTTTCCGATTGAGCTGAAATTTCGCACGTATTATGTATATCGCGTGACAATGCAATAATATGGTACCACGGAGCTGATCTGATGATGGAGTCGGAAGGTGGTTATAGGAACTCCTGTATAGTACTAAACAAGATAGAAAAGCTTGTATTTAAAAAGTTTTTTTTTTAACTTTTTTAAATTAATGTTAACTAGACGACCCGCCCCGGCTTCGCACAGGTATATTATACATATAAACCTTCCTCTTGAATCACTATCCATTAAAAAAAACCGCATCAAAATCCGTTGCGTAGTTTTAAAGATTTAAGCATACAGACAAACAAACAAACAAACGAAAATAGTGACTTTATTTTATACTTACTATGTAAGGATTGACTATGACTATAACAAAACATTTAGTCGAATTGAGTACCTCCATTTTTGAAGTCGGTTAATGATTTATAAACACTGACATCTCTTAATCATTTCAGACACCCCAAGACTCTACAGACAAGAATGTACGTTGGTCGAGAAGCAATAACGCACAAATTCGAGCGTTGGTGGACTACATGGCAAAGAACAGGGACTTTGCCATGAGGAAAAATCCTGGACATTTTGGGACCTTGAGAGACGAGCGATGGTTTCAATTGAAGGAAATGTTGAAAAACTATGGCCCAGATAGGACCATCGAGCAGTGGAAAACGGTAATTTTTAGTTATACTTATAATACGAGGGCATGATGAAAGGAGAAAAAAAAACTTTATAATTAGTCTGTGAGTTACATCATCATAAAATATTGGACACGTATTTTAGGGTTCCGTACCCAAAGGGTAAAAACGGGACCCTATTAATAAAACTCCGCTGTCCGTCTGTCTGTCACCAGGCTGTTTCTCATGAACCGTGATAGCTAGGCTACCTGTGATTTTCACAATTTTTTTTATTTCTGTTGCCGCTACACAACAAATACTGAAAACTGAATAAAATATTTAAGGGGGGCTCCCATACAACAAAAGTTATTTTTAGGAGTTTTTTTGCACGCTATTAATAATGGCAAGCGGAATGGGGCTAAAGGGGCTCCAACACGGTACGGAACCCTTCGTGCGCGAGTCCGACTCGCACTTGGCCGATTTTTAGCATAAATACCATCCTTACATCGTCGACGTACCACCTGCTCGTACTAAGCGAAGCTTCTTCCTTCATAATGCGGACCGCCAGGGATTGAGTGTCATTATTGTACGCGTACATAAATATTGCACGCCCGAAGAGGGTAGAACTGTGTTACTATATATGAAAACTATTTATAAGACCTTTGTACCAGTTTTATGCAATAAATGATTTCTGATTCTGATTCTGCCTCCGTCCTGTTTCCTGACAATTACAATCTGGATATCTTCAAGTCAAGAGTGAATAGGTATCTTCTAGGTCTACATACTCCATCTTCGGCTACAACTTCGCTTTCCATCAGGCGAGTTGGTGGCCAAATGTAGCCCTCTACATAAAAAAACCTTAAAACGAGGAACTCTTATAATAGGCTATTTGACTACTGTTTGGAAATCGTTTTAAATTGTTCTTTAGTAGGTACATAATAAGTACTCGTACACTTCATTAGTACATAATAAGCACGCTGTATTTATGATTCCAAGAGATATACAATATTAACAATTAAAATCAAGTGTTATAGAATAGATTTTCAAGATCCCGCCAAAAACGACATTCTGCAATGGCGCTGGTTGAGGCGTGTGACGTCACACGCTAGTAAACAACGTTAGATAATACTGGTAAATACGCTAGTTCACATCCAAAAATTGACAAAAGATACTTTAGAAGTATCTTACAGATCCAATAATATAACTCAGAAAACATAAAACACAAATTACACAAACAACAGTCAAACGAGAAATTCTCGCTTACTAGAGATTGTGCAAAAAGAGAAGCGTCGTAGGTGAGGTCGCCCGTGTGACATTTTACTAATTTTGTTACATTAACAACACTGGTCTGTCATTGCTAGTACAACTAAAAGTGTTTGATACTTGGTAGACACCACTTCGGTTTACATCAGTACTCTACGCGTCTACCAAGTAGTCGGTTTTTAGCATTAAAAAAAAATGTACGCGTCGAATTGAGTACCTCCTCCGTTTCGTCGGTCAAAAATATTTTTGAATTTTGCTACAAGCTTTTTGTTTTGTTTCTTTCAGACATGGAGGGACTTGAAAAAGAAAGCCAAACAAGAAATTACTGCAAGTTCGAAGGCTGCTAGTGGCACGGGAAACACAAAAAAAGTCCTTTTTGTGTCCACAATGAGTAGAAAGATTGGTCACATAATGGGCTTTGAGTGTACAGAACACCGTTCAATTCAAAATAAAATCAAACAGGTATTTTCTAAAAGAGATATTGCTAAAATGTATGGAGCTTGGGCCAAAATTTTGTACTGTATCTGTATATTAGCTTTCATTATTTTGTTTTTTTTTTTAAACAGCTTATAGTTTAGGTAGAAAAATGTTTTCCGGTCGTATAATGACCGAAAAATATGGCGGTTGTACAAAAAAATCTTATGAGCAGGTACCTATACAGAAAACCTTTCAATACAAAATAACAACGCACAGGTATTTTCTAAAAAAAGATATTGCGAAAATGTATGAACTTGAGGCCATAACTTTGTACCGTACTTAAATATTAGCTTAAATTGATTTGTTTTTCTAAAAGAGATATTGCAAAAATGTATGGCGCTTGGGTCATAACTTTGTACCGCACCTGAAAATTGCTTTAATGATTTTGTTGACTTCTCTGTTATTTTCTATAATAACAGCGTACACTTTGGACATGAAAATGTTATCCGATTGTATTGCCGCCATCATTTCGAAAAACATGGCGGTCATACAAACAAAAGTCAATCTAGAAAATAGTTAGAAAGTAATCTATTCAAATTCAAATTCAAATTCAAATTATTTTTATTGAGATAAAAACGAATACAATATACATTTACATTTATCTCACAAAATTATAAGTATACAGTCAAAAATTAAGATAAGAATACAATAAAATAGAAAAAAAAAAAAAAACAAAATGTCAGGAATTAAATCGTAATGTCAAAGTAATAAAATAAATAAATTATTGTCATATTATTCCAAATGTCAATCTATGAGTCATGCAGCTCAAAAATTTCAATAGTGCTGTTTGCACGATTACTATTGTCCCATTGATCAATTAGATTTTCACAATATGTTCTAAAAATAGTTATTACAGTTTTCCAGTTGTCAAAAATAATATCGAATTCAGTATTGGCGGCCAGGAGCGCATTGAAATGTTTGCGAGCGCGTACTAAAGGTGACATAGAGCGTGCCATGGTGCGACAATGTTCCACGTGAAATAAATTAGGCAGTCGGCCGCGCCTGTTCACAGGGACCCCGGGTCTATCTGGCACAAACATCACGCACAATAAATCATGTAGCTCAATAGAGTCTACTAAGCCCCTCAGCACTTTAAGGCAGACAGTGAGTTGTTCCAGTGTCCTTCTCACTTCTAGCGAATTATATCCGAGATGCCCAAGCAAAAACTTAGTGGGGTACATAAAAGGATAGTATCCGTACTGCTTTTTATAAAGTGTCCTTAGGAAGGCCTTTTGCACTTTTTCGAGCAATCGCGTGTACGTGACATGATGCGGGTTCCAAACACATGCGCTTGACTCTAGCTTGCTTCTGACCAAGGAATCATAAAGGGTTTTTAATACCTGTGGATTCTCAAAATCTTTCGCGTTTCGAAGCACGAACCCAAGGCGTCGGTAAGATTCTTTGGCGAGGTCAGACACGTGATCGTGGAAAGTCAGACCACGGTCGAAAGTGACCCCCAAGTCCTTTACAAGGTTAGCTCTATGTATGGCGGTTGTGTCCAGGCAATAATTAAAATGTATTGGGTTCTTTTTCCGGTCAAACGTCATAACATTGCACTTACTAAAATTAAATGACATCTTATTTTTCACGCTCCACTCATAAATGTTATTGATGTCATCCTGTAAGCGTAGACAGTCTCTGTGTGATTTTATTTCGAGGAAGAGTTTAAGGTCGTCGGCGTACAGGAGACATTGAGCAGATGACAGTACTTTAGGTAAATCGTGAATCATCATCTGAAAGTACAATGGTCCGGTTACGGAGCCTTGACTTACCCCAGATCTAGTGTGGTAAGGTTTCGACTCGTAAATCCCGTGCCTCACATACTGACGCCGACCCCCCATGAGGTCCGCTAAGAAACGCAAAAGACCCGGAGAAAAGCCAAAAGATGACGAAAGCTTAAGTAACAATATATCGTTATCAACTTTATCAAATGCTTTTTGGAAATCGAAATATATCACGTCAACCTGGGAACCATGATCCATAGCCTTCGAAATATAATCGACCAAACACAACAGATTAGTATTTACGGAACGCCCTGGCCTAAAACCGTGCTGTTCTTCACCAACATATTGTCTGACTTGTCTGTATATTTCTTTGTAGAGTATATACTCAAAAACTTTAGCAGGTGCACATAAAATTGCGATTGGGCGATATTCTTCCACCAAGGTTTTTTTATTGCTCTTTGGGATGGGAGTCACCCTAGACATCTTCCACTGATCAGGATATTTCCCATTTCTAAGTGAAAGATTCAATAAGTGAAACAACGGTATGGTTAGATGCTTTTTACCGGTTTTGAGAATAAAGCTAGGCAAGCTATCGGGTCCTGGCGAGCTGCTTAACTTTAGCTTATTAATACCGCGCTCGATGTCTGAGGGAGATACTTCTGGTAGAGTGACGTACCCACTATGAGCAGATTGCTCCAAACACAAGTTTACATTTAGTGCTGGAAGATCATCTTGGAAAACGCTGGAAAAATAGTTAGCGAATGCCTCCGCTGCCTCTACACCGCTACAAATATTTCCTTTATATGTGACACGCGGTTCAAAGCCCCCCTTTGACCTAAGACTATGTACGTGTCTCCAGAAGTGTTGAGGACACTGTTGTAGGTTCTCTTCTATGCGCGCCATATAAGATTTGTACGCTTGAGATATGCGAGACTTTAAGCAGGCCCGCACCTCCGAAAACTGTTCATATGACGTAATACATTTCGATTTCATCCAGACTTTATGTAGTTTAGTTTTAAGTTTAATGCCCTTTATAATTTCTGCATCAAACCACACTGGATACCTGTCTTTAGCCATTCGCCTAATCTTTTTAGGAACCGAAGCATCGAACAAACTATAAATGATCTCATAAAAAGCATCTGTTGCCTTTGTGATATCGTTACATTCAATGACAGGAGCCCATGAAGTGTCCTCCAGCATTGACAAAAAGAGTGGCATATTTATCTTATTGAAATTCCAATCACGTGATGGGTCAATATTACTTGGCTGCAGACGAACACCAGTGCCGCCAAACGGTCGAAGCGTTACCAAAATCTCGAGCGCGGGATGGTACAGCGCATCAATCACGACGAACCCTTCCGCGGCTTCGCGCACGCATACCCGCTTCGATTGCGGCTCATTGCACTCCTGCGCCAACACTACGTCAAGAATGCCGCCATGAGATCGATCGATCTAAGAGATTGATCTAAGATCAATCTCATTGTAAATCTGTGAAAAAAACTACAATCATTATAAAGTAAACAAGACAAACTTTTTTTTGCAGGACAACCAAGATATGACAAACGAGAAACATTTACTTGAGCATCAGATTAAAATTGAAAGACAAGATACTGATGAAGATGATACTGAAAGTAGCTTTCAAGAAAACCAAGTAATAAAAGCCAATTCATCAGGTTCGTTTTTTTTGTTTTCTTCAAATTGACACAGACATTTCACGTTAAATTAACAATCGGCCCTGTCTTCCGAAACAGGCCACCAGATTTTTTTCAACATTTTTAAAATGTGAACAGTTTAAACACTTTAAATCTTAAAAAAGATATACAAGGTTATTTCTAATCAATTAGCATTCTTTTAGGGGCTTATTCTGTACATCAAAACTAACAACATTAGTTCTGTGACTTTTGTCAAAACTAAAAAAAATGTTGTTTCAAAGAAAACTATTGTTCACCCGTGACAAAATGTATGAAACAGCTGATTTTTTTTAGCTTTAACAAATGTCGCAGAAAAAAAGTTGTTAGGTTTGATGTACAGAATAAGCTCCTAAAAGGGTGAAACTGTTGCCTATCCAATACAGGTAACACATCAAACATGGTACAAATTATCTACGTTTGATGGCAGTACCTCACAAGACATTGGCAAAATTGTGAAACACCTTCGCAGAAGCCACAAATCAAGAATTGATTGAAAGGGTGCTAATTGATTAGGAATAACCCTGTATATTTGATTTGATGGCCTTGCCATAAAGCATAATGCTGATACGTCTTCATTCAATTTCAGAATCTCGTGATAGAAATAACAGCTGCGAGAAATCTGCTGAAATGCCATCTAAAAGTACATTTTTGAACAACAAACGATATACCTACGAATATTTCTTTCAAGACAACATCTGTCGATTATGCTGGTCCACTAACATCAATAATAAAGTTATTAGAAATAACACAGACACAGCTCAGAACATACTCCAATATGTCGGCGTTAATGTGACTACAGGAACTATACAAACTGTATGCATCCCTTGCTTGGATAAGATAGACAGTTTTATACAATTCAAAAGCATGTGTCAAGAAGCAGACAGAAAACTAAACGACCTACTTTCGATAACTGACGTTCCCGCTTATCATTGCGAAGTTAAAATAGAGGAAGGAGAGAGACAGTACAAAAATACACAAATAATACTAGAATTTAACCAAGAAAAAGATGATAAAAATGATATTGTGGAAGATTCCGATGATGATAGTGATGCAAATGATTATTACTGCTTGTCTTGCGATAAAAAATTCGACTCCAAAGAGCGTATGCTAGAGCATAATAAAGAACTGCATAGCAAAGCAACTCGTGAATGCTACGGATGTAAAAGAACATTCAGCCATGAGTTGAAATTTTGCGACGATTTAAAGGAATATTGCTGTTATGGTTGCTGTAAATGCGATTTGAAATCGTCTAGAAAACGTTTGATTGATTCTAAAGAGAAACAAGATTTGAATGTAGAAGTTGTTGAAAAGTTGGAATGTGCTGTGAAGAAGAAGAAGAAGGTAATAGACAAATGTCCAGTATGCTCGGTCAAATTGGAGAGTTATTTGGAATGGAGGCAGCATGCAGTTAAGCACAGAAAAGAGCGGAGGTTTGTGTGCGAGGTGGGTATTTCAGATATTGTAAACTCTACTATAGGCCGACCGCTTAACGCGCGTATCGCCTGCGCGGTAAAAAGGGAGCGGGGGGAGATGTTACCGGGTGGGTGAGAGGGGTCGGCCTAAACTAGAATGTTTTTAGGGTTTTTTTTAGTTTATTTAAAACCCAAAGGATAAAACCGGGGCTCTATTACTAAGACTCCGCTGTCCGTCCGGCTGTCTGTCTATCACCAGGCTGTACCTGATAAACCGTGATAGCTAAAACGTTGAAATTTTCACAGATGGTGTATTTCTGTTGCCGCTATCTAAGATAAGATAAAGATAATTTATTTCACAGAAAATAATCATACAAAGAATACAGTAGCTTCTATTACAGCTTTGAATTACAGAGTAAAAATACAGAAAACGGATTACTAACTCTAGTTTGCAAAGTGTGCACATACGTGTGTATTCTTGGTATAGTACAAGTTATTTGGATGAGACCCAAACTAAGCTCCATGGCTTGTGACTTGGGGTTCGAGTGCGGAGTAAATTGAAAATATTTTCTGTGTGCACTAAACGTGCAACTACAATAGATTAAAAACAAATCAAAAACGCATGCGGTATTAATAAATAACAAAATAGACGTGTGGCACTCGGGGACTGCCGCGGTAAAGCTATTGCATTACGTCTAATCGCACACAACGCCGTGTCGAAGACTGCCGAACTGAAACGACGTTAGACGATGCACGGCCTTCAAGCCACACCTCCTTGCCCGTCAGAGTGGGGAGCGTGAGGTTTTTTCCGCGCTCAAGGTCCGCGATAGAAGCTATGCAATAGCTTAAAAAGCAAAGAAAAAAAACTAGATAATAAAAACTTAAATTAAAAATTTAAAGAACTCCCGACACAAAAACCTACCTAAAAAAAGTACGAAAATTTTGGTTCTTCCATCCCCACTTTAACCCACCATAACTCTTAAACGGCTCAATCGATTTTTATAAAACATAGCTAAGAACACTCTCGACTAAGTCTCCTTTCATCAAAAAAAAAAACTAAACTGAAATCGGTTCAGTGGCTCGGGCGCTATGATGCCACAGACAGACAAACAGACACGTCAAACTTATAACACCCCTCTTTTGCGTCGGGGGTTAAAAACATACTTTTCAAAAACAATTCAGATATATCTCTCACTGTAGATGTTGTGAATTAGGTTCTCGGTTTCATTGTAAGAAAGCTTTAAGAGCCATTTCTTGACACTTCTCTTCAATAATCTAAGGAGTTCCGGACTTAAGCCAACCTTTCTGCAAATGTTACTAAACACACATCTCTATCCATCTATGTATTTATGTTCCAGATTTGTGGGGCAGCGTTAAAGTGCGGAGCGTCGTTGGCGCGCCACCTGCGGGTGCATGCGGGCGAAAAGATCTACAAATGTCAGTTGTGTGACTTCCGCACCGCACACGGCAGCTCGCTCCAGAGCCATGTCAAAAGGTATGCCATCACGTCCATAGAATAAGAACAAAGTACTAAAACAGCAAGAGAAATTCATCACTTTGTCCCATTTTAATATGAAATTTAAAAGGTGTTAGATAAAGATGCACATATGACATACACCCGAACTTACGTAATTTCGAAGGGTTTCACAAACTAGCTTTGATTTTTTTTTTAAATTATTCGCCCACTTTTGGGCAGGCTAAAGCCTTTAAGGCCATACCGCCTAGTCTTACGTATTCTTTGATTCTATATTTTCTTTGACTTTTCTTCTTCTTAGTAAAGCTGTGGTGAGTTTACTAGAAGCTTCGATGGAGTTTTGAAGACAACACGAAAAGACATGTTTTACCACATTCTACTACTTGCCTACACTCATGCTCGTATTTCAGCTATTAATAAATGAAATACCACAACTTTTGCACTATTAATACTGATAGAAACACAAGTTTTAGAAAATAATTCAATGCGGCGACATGATTTTCTCGCGTTCCCGCCAAAACTCAACTAGCTTTGAGCTATCTCGGCTGTCCAAATTCAAAGAGTTAAAAAGTAGGAAGGTAAAATGATCAGAGATTTGAACCTTCTTACTGGAACTAGAGGGTTCAAATATCCGAAAAAGACAAATTACTTAATCTAACCAAATTTTAACCATTTTGATATTTCAACTGGTGATTGTGACGTATGCGACAGACATTGCGATTTTTCTGTTCCACTCACTCTCGCGTATGCTGTATAACTAGATATGAATAAGACAGCTGTAACGTAGTTTTTATTTGAGTAAAATTTAGCAATACTTCTATTACTTGTAATTCTTCTTTAAAGAACTATTATCATAGGGGCGGTTTTTGAAATGACATGGCATTATTGTTATGACGATAAAGTTCAAAATAAAAGCCCTACCTAGGAGACGTTTAATGTTTGTCCACCATCTTTGTGAAATCAAATTTGACATTTGATCAGCAGTTCAAGTGTCATTTGTGTCTAGATTACATAGCAGTTTCTATGGATTTTCGACGCCATGTTTGTGGAATCGTGCATCACAACTTTTTTACTTTATGTCACTTCTTTTCCTTATTCTGAGAATTTATCACTGTCAAATATATGAATTGGAATTTGACAAGAATTTGACACTATCCGAAGAAAAAACCCGGAAGTAGCCACTGAATCGAGATATTTTTCATGTCTCGTTCTAACTCATGCCATATTAAATCAATGCATCTGCTTCTGATTTTCTCGATCGACCACGTTATCCCTCTGGTTATTAGGTATTTCTGTGTCTGATTACAATGTTATTAAATCTGCCTAAATAATTATTTCATGGTGTAGTTTGACTAGGTATTATTTAGCGATAACCAAAGTTAAGTAACATTCGGCACGGTCAGGTTTCGGATGGGTGACCGCGGGTGGCATTTACAACTGAGCGCTACCGTGGCTCAGATGACATGTTAAATTTTAGATCACGGTTGTTTTAACCGTTTAGCCTTATCAGAGGCCTTCAGTCGGCTTAAAAACTGACACCAGGGCTAGCCACCCTACCTATACGTTACTTATAGCCTAGGCCAAGGCCTCACCCATCCATCAGTCATAGGACGTCCGCTGCTGGACATAGGCCTCCCCTATAGATCTTCTTCTTCTATATATATAAAAATGAATCGTGGTTGTTAGTCTCGCAAAAACTCAAGAACGGCTGAACCGATTTGGCAAATTTTGGTCTTGAAAAATTTGTGGAAGTTAAGGGAAGGTTTAAACATTGAGAAATTTTATAACAGTTGCGAGAAAAATAACAACAACATGGATTTCATTTTCCCATACAACATTTTCCGGCATGTACAAAATGTCATTGACACTTGACAGATGGTGAGATGAAGTTCACCGGGACCGCTAGTCTCCAATAAAGCGATGTTCATTAATTGACAACCTTTTAACTTATTTTTGTAGGATGCACTCGAGCGAGCGCCAGTTCAAGTGTGACAGGTGTTCATACTCGTCAGTCAATATGGCGAGCGTGAGACGGCACATCAAAACTACGCATTCGGCCATAAGACCGCACAAGGTAGGTATTTATTTATGAGAACTATTCAAATGACTAAAATACATTTCCCGAACCTAAAAATAAGTACCACAATAGAATCCTTGCCAAAATGAATGAATATTCACCAATTTCATTGTTTCAAAACCATGCATTTGGTCGATAATCCGCAGTTTTGCACAAGGTAGGACTTTATTTACGGCTACCAGAAAGAGCAGTTTGCTTTTAACAAATTCTAAATATCTGCCGCAAAGGCATTAAAACCATGCATTCGGTCGTCAAACCGCACAAGGTAGGTATTTATTTATGAGAACTATTTAAATGCTGCCCAAAATACATTTCCCGATCCAAAAAATAAGTACCACAATAGAATGCTTGCCAAAATGAATGAATGCTCACCAATTACGTATTGTTGCAACACAAGGGTTCGGCGATTAAGAGGAAAGTGAATCGGCCACTGTTTTCGCGTTTTCCTATGCAGCTCAAGATAATTTTAGGAATATTTTTTTAGGGTTCCGTACCCAAAGGGAAAAACGGGACCCTATTACTAAGACTTCGATGTCCGTCTGTCTGTCTGTCCGTCTGTCACCGGGCTGTATCTTATGAACCATGATAGCTAGGCAGCTGAAATTTTCACAGATGATGTATTTCGGTTGCCGCTATAACAACAAATACTTAAAACAAAATAAAATAAATATTTAAGGGGGGCTCCCATACAACAAACCTGAATTTTTAGACGTTTTTCGCTCTATATTAATAATGGTACCAGGTAGATGCTTGAAATTTTCACAGAATATTTAGTTTTATGTTCCCTTCAATAATAAATAATAAAATTAAAATAAAATAAATATTTAAGGGGGGCTCCCGTACAGTACGGAACCCTCAGTGCGCGAGTCCGACTCGTACTTGGCCGATTATTGATAGAATATAAGTTCCGGGAAAAAACTCTTTGCACCCCTTAAATTGTAACGAATTTTTTTTTTTTTGGTGTCAATCTCTGTATTATTTATATATACATATAGACGAACAACATATAGAGCGAAAAACGTCTAAAAATTCAGGTTTGTTTTATGGGAGCCCCCCTCAAATATTTATTTCATTTTGTTTTTAGTATTTGTTGTTATAGCGGCAACAGAAATACATCATCTGTGAAAATTTCAGCTTTTTAACTATAACGGTTTATGAGATACAGCACGGTGACAGACAGACAGACAGACGGACATCGAAGTCTTAGTAATAGGGTCCCGTTTTTTCCTTTGGGTACGGAACCCTAAAAACTAACAGCCTACTGTATTTGGTGAGCATTCATCCATTTCGGCAAGCATTATATTTTGTTTGGTACTTATGCTTAGGATCGGAAAATGTATTTTGGACAGCATTTAAATAGTTCCCATACAAAATTAACTAGTTAAGGCAAAATTACTTCTTGTTAATTATTTTGTTGTTTTTATGTACTACCCACCTACTAGCCGTGGTGGTCTAGTGGTAATGACACCCGCCTCACAATCGTGGGGTCGTGGGTTCAAATTCCGGTCCCGTACCAATGAATTCCTTGGAATTTATGTACGGAATCTAACACCACTGGCTTTTCGGTGAAGGAAAACATCGCGAGGCAACCTGCATACGTCCGGAGAAGAAATTCGATGGCGTATGTGAATCCACCAACCCACACTGGGCCAGCGTGGTGGATATGGCCCAAATCACCCTTCGTGGGTAGGCCTACGTCCTGCAGTGGACTATTAAAAGGACTGTTACAGTACTACCTACTAGCTGACCCGGCGAACTTCGTTTACGCAATCCTTACATAGTATAAAATAAAGTCGCTTTTTGTCTGTTTGTTTGTCTGTATGCTTAAATCTTTAAAACTACGCAACGGATTTTGATGCGGTTTTTTTTAATGGATAGAGTGATTCAAGAGGAAGGTTTATATGTATAATACACCTGTGCGAAGCCGGGGCGGGTCGTCTAGTATCTTTATAAATTATAGCCTACTAGACGACCCGCCCCGGCTTCGCACAGGTGTATTATACATATAAACCTTCCTCTTGAATCACTCTATCCATTAAAAAAAACCGCATCAAAATCCGTTGCGTAGTTTCAAAGATTTAAGCATACAGACAAACAAACAGACAAAAATAGCGACTTTATTTTATACTATGTAAGGATGTGTTATTCTGATGTATAAGCATTACTATTGCAAAGTTTCATCTTAATCCGTTCAGTACTTTTTGTGTAAAAGAGGAACAAACATCCATACATACATACTTTCGCGTTTATAGTAATCATAATCATTTTATTTATAAAATAAGTTACATGTCAACATAAATCATATATTCATAATAATTATAATCATAATATTAGTAGGCTATTTGTGGCTTTGATGTTTTAAATAGATTTAAATAGTTATTTTAATTAATTTTTTATGCTATTTCAGTGTAAACTATGCAACAAAGAGTTCAAATACAGGCAATCACTAACAAGTCATATCAACATAGCTCACGAAGGAAAAAAGGACTTCGCGTGCAAGTGGTGCGGCGCCAAGTACTTCCGGTTCGACGCGATGCGCTCACACATACGGGTCAAACATAAGAAGGTTATACGACAAGTGAAAAGCGACTATTTTGTGGTTAAAGGTGCGGAATAGAGAGTCATTCAGATGTACGAGGGTCATTCAATAAATACTTAGCCTACAAAAACTAAACGAAAATTTTGGAAAAGTGGCAATTTATTTTTCAACATAGTCTCCTTTTAGTTCGATACACTTAGCCCAGCGATGCTCCACCTTTTTTAACCCGTCCGAAAAATAGTTTTTGTCAAACTCTGCAAAATAGGCCTCCGTTTCCCTTTCCAAAAATAGGAATCGAATCACCGAACGATATTGCTCTTTTTCCATTTTTGTAAAACCGATCGATACGTTCGCTTCCATAAGTTGTCAAATTAAAACAAATGAAGGGATTGGAATGAAAATTTGAAAAAAGAATTAAAAAAGAATGTGCTACACTGTGGTAAAACTCTTTTGAAACTACAGCGCCCTCTGGCGATGAGGCTAGGTACTTATTGAATGCACCTCGTATACTAAGCGCCGCACAAGTCGGCGGATGGGAAGTTATGCGCAGAACGCTGCGCAAATGCCGAAATATAAGGTATGCGCGGGAGACAGAGAGACCCGCGCCGGGGCACACCCGCCCGCCAACCTCATGCCTCCCGCGCGCTCTCTACGCCTGTGCTCAACACTTCGCCACTTGTGTTGACATTGTGCACACATGCGCAATAATTAGCGAATCACGGCGAAGTGTCATCTGCGGCTAACTTCGCATCCGCCGACTTGTGTGGCGCTTAGTATACCTATAATAGGCATGAGGCAAAACAACATAATAAGTCCGTCAGATAGACTATCAAAAAATATTAGACACATATTTTTTCTTATGTCAATTAAACAGAAATTGATGAAAATATAGTCCGTCAAAGTTCCGTGTGACGTCACAAGTGCCATACAAATGTATATGTACGATTATGATGTATTAATTTATTTATATTATTTAATTTAATTCGTTTGACATTTGAAATTGTTATTATTCTATTTTTAATTAATGGTTATTTTTATTAGTGTAACTCATAATTATGATTATTATTGACTACCTACTGGACGTATGCAATTTTGTATAAATAAATGAGTATGAGTATAGACTTCTGTAAGAGAGGTGACGTCACGACCCCCACTCCCAAACTTTGGCTAGGTTTATCTTTGTCATTCGTTGTTTGATTGACAAAAGAAAAAATATGTGTCCAATATTTTTTGATAATCTAATTCACGGACTAATTATAATAACGATGTTTTTACCCAGTCATCATGCCCATTGTGTCATTGGCCGAATCTCCGTCGGCCGAATGTTCAGCCGCCAAGGTATTCGGCCGAATATCTTGGGGCTGTGATGTTAGCTGAAAGATGCGGGTTACCCGATCCTGGCTGAAGCTTATGACAGCTGAGCCGATGATATGATTTTTATTTACAACCCGGTCAGAATATCTGTGCACCTCGCTGGAATGCGGCGCCTCTCTCGCTTCCCCTGTCACCTCTCCGTGCACTCCCCGGTGCGACAGCACGGTTAGCATCTTCGTTGCCGATACACGTCCCGATAATAATTTACGTCCGGACGGTATACTAGACGTCCGGTAATGTATATACGTCCCGATAATTCGATATGACGTCACGAAGTCAGGTGCACAGATATTGTGACCGGGTTGTAGAGTGCTTTCCACACTAGATTTTATCTCAAAGAGTTATCTTTGTGATAAGCATTGATCGGGCTAGTGATCCGAAGGGGCAGGTTCAAATCTTGCGTTTCGCTTCAGATTTTTGAAATGCTTATCACAAAGATAACTCTTTGAGCTGAGCGATGATTGGGCTATCCGCAGCTTGTAGCTAACATCATTATAATTATCACAGTCGAAAAGTAATGTTAAGAGTACAAACCCTGTATTCGGTCATTCTCCAATTTGGTGACTTTTTCATAGTTACCACACCCAATTTTATTTTTGCGTTGATTTGAATCAGACTGAGTATTTTAATTTGATAGTATTGTACATAATATATTACGGATTATGCAAGCCCTAGACACGTAAAAACTTGTACATATGTCGGAGAATGGTCGTTAATTTAAAGTAATGAACAATATTAAGGGTACGGTAATTTAAGGGATTATTTATATTAGGACGGGGCACGGGATGGCCGGAAGGGGTCCGTACGACGCCCGGACGGGGCCCGTCCGGACTTTTACACAAAATGTATGGAATGTGCGTCAAACGGGCGTCACACGGGCCCCGTCCGATCCGTCCCGTGCCTGCCCCGTCCTAATATAAATCATCCCTAATTGTATGGGCATACGTCGTGAATTTGTAGTATGGCCGTATTATATAACTAGCTGATTCGGTGAACTTCATTTGTCACACTGTTTCGGTTGATTTTATGACTACTTTTAGCTACCAACCTCGAAAATGCGAAAAAATCAGATGTTCCATAAATAATACACGTCGCGTCAAGTAAAAAGAACGCTGGAGCTTCAAGCTGCGCACAAGGGAATTTAACTCCTATTGCACACGTAATATGAAATAAATCTCCTTGCTGCAGTTAAAGCTGCGTACTATGAAAATTAACTCCTATTTACTGTGCAATAGGAGTTAAATTCCCTTGTGCGCAGCTTGAAGCTCCAGCGTTCTTTTTACTTGACGCGACGTGTAGCCCAAGTGCGAATCGGACTCGCACACGAAGGGTTCCGTTCCGTCCTGTATGGAAGCCCCCTTAAAATTTAATTATTTATTTTTGAAGGGAAGATTTAACTAAATGTTCTGTGAATATTTCAAGCATCTTTGTTACCGTTAATATGGAGCGAAAAATGCCTGAAATTTCAAGTATGTTGTATGGAAGCCCCCCTTAAATGTTTATTTCTGTTTAATTAAAGTATTTGTTATAGCGGCAATAGAAATGGGTAATCTTTGAAAATTTCAACGTTCTAGCTATCATCGTTCATGAGATACAGTCTGGTGACAGACAGACGGACAGCGGGGTCTTAGTAATAGGGTCCCGTTTTTACCTTTTGGGTACGGAAGCCTAAAAAAGATCGACCTACATGACTTTCGTGATTTTGGGGTTGGTCCTATGATATAGTGAGACGTACCTGTACAATTTACACATTAATTAAAAATAGCCTGAATAAGATGTCAATGAGTGTTAAAAAATAGATCACGTGTTGTATTAAAAATATTTATAATAAAACAGTCTTTTGTATATTGACACATTTACACTAGGGCATGCAAAAACCGGATGGTTTTGAAAACCGGTTTTTTCGGTTTTTTATTTATAAAACCGGGGAAATCGAGTTTTTCGGGTTTTTCGGTTTTTTTCTAGTAAATTTATGAAAATACTAGTAAATATAACAGTTTGTTTGTTTGTACTGCCTCATTGTTGGGCAAAGATCTACTCTCGAGATTTCCAGTTCTCTCGAGTTTTGTTGGTCTTGTGCTGATGCCGCCAATTTGGATTAAATGTATTTAGTTTATCGCACTATCTAATAGAGGGTCTATCACGAGGCCGCATCGGGTTGGGACTCCATTTCGTGGTGATTTTAGCCCAGAGGTCTTCCAGAGGTCTTCTGGCATTTGACTGATTTACCCGGCCCACTGCCACTTCAGTTTAGCGGCTGTGAAAGCTACATCTTTGGTTTGAGTTCTGGTACGCAGTTCGGTGTTTACTCGCAGTACCTACTCGGTCTATTAGCCGGTCACCGAGAATACTGCGCTCCATCGCTCTTTGGCAAACCTTGAGCTTGGACTTTTGGACCTTAGTTAATGACCATGTTTGTACACCAAAAGTCAAAATGTGATCGGAAGGCGTTTCTTCGTATGTTCTTTCATGGCCCAACAGCTCTTCCAGGCGTTCTCTGTTCTTCTTGGTCCTGTCTCGCCTGGAAGGTGACTATTTGGCCAAGATAGATGTAATCGTGAACGTATATGTCTTCGCCATCGACAGTTACCCGATGTTTGATGCTATTGGTCATCACTTTGGTCTTTAATTAACATGTTCCGTATCCGCAATCCAACCTCAAGGCTTGAAGTGGTTAGGTTTTGTAGCATTGATTATAGCTCTCTAACTGGGAAAGAGACGCTGACGATATTGTCTGCAAAATGAAGGTTTGTTAACCATTTTTCAACGACATTAACACCCCATCCTTCCCAGCTTGCCGCCAGCTTTCTGAAAACTTCTTCGAGGACGCCCGTGAATATTTTCGGGGACAGTGGGTCTCCCTGTTTAACACATTTCTGTATTGCAAATGCTGGACCAGAAGATTGTAATTTTATTGCAGCAGTACTTTGATAATAGGTGAGGCGGAGAAGATTAACGTGAGTGATGCTATCAAATGCTTTTTGAGCGACGAAACGGAGGAGGTACTCAATTCGACACGTATGTTCTATAATCTGGTTGATTGCGTGGAGATGGTCTATAGTTTATATGTACAGCCTGCGACGAAAACCAGCTTGTTCGGGTCGGGTGGTTGTTCCATGTCTAGTCTTCCTGATATGCGATGTTCTAAGATTTTGATGAAATAATAGTCATTATTTATATTTCTTTTGTTTTTTAATTTCAACAATCGAGCTTACTTCCTTACATAGTATAAAATAAAGTCGCTATTTTCGTTTGTTTGTTTGTTTGTTTGTTTGTTTGTTTGTCTGTATGCTTAAATCTTTAAAACTACGCAACGGATTTTGATGCGGTTTTTTTTAATGGATAGAGTGATTCAAGAGGAAGGTTTATATGTATAAAAATTCCCGAAATTCCCACGGGAACGGGCACAACGCGGGTAAAACCGCGGGGCGCTGCTAGTTTATGTATAATTTACAAATATTAGACAAACGTGCAATATATACCACGCGTAGTTTTACTACGTAGCTTAGCAGAGACTGCCGGACTAATGTAACGAAACAAAATGGCGGTGGTCGATAGCGTTTCGGTGAAGATGAGACAAAACGGGTCCCATTACGCTTATAACGCTACAACAACGCAGCGCTCTGCCTATATCACGATACTCGCTATGTAAAAACAGGGAGAGAGTGAAAACTTTCGCACTTGAACTTCATCCTTAGCACGTACATTAGACGTAATTTTTTAAATGGAAAAAAAGTATCTTAGTTCGCTTGGCTTATTATTTCTCTGTAGGTTAGAGCAACTAGATGACAATAATGTACTTTATTGCGAAGGGGAAAGTTAATATGCGAAATTAAAAAAAATGTAGAAAACACCGATAAACCCGAAAAAACCGGTTTTATAACTAGAAAAAACCGAGTTTCTAATGCGGTCGGTTATTCGGTTTTTTCGGTTTTCGGTTAACCGGTTTGCATGCCCTAATTTACACCTCAAATAAGTTGGTCTCGAATCAATAAGTTCTTTAGAACTCATGCATGGATTTTCTTACTACTGGCTTTTCGGTGAAAGAAAACAGCGTGAGGCAGATTGCATACATTTGTAGAAGCAATTCGATGGCATTAATTAGGTTCGATGGCGTACGAATCCATCATCCCGAACTGGTCCAGCGTGGTGGATATTCCAATGGTCTGTCGTGCAGACATACGTCTGTGTTCAGCAGTGGAGTGGTATAATAAAAGCCAGTAGATGTACTGTACACCCAATGACAAATTGTAATCTTTGTCATTTTAACTAGAAGGACGGAAGATGTCTCATAAACAGATGGTCAAGGTTTTTATTAGGATTAGTCGCTTTTATTGGTAAAATTAACGGAAGAGAAGATAGAGAATACAAAACCACGTAAGAAGATTTCTTTCTCTCTTCCGTGGGTAAATACATAGGCAATTAATTAAAAATAACATTGGCAAGTGGATGGAGTTAGAAAGCCAGTGCCCGTAGCCAGTTTAAGAAAAAATGTACTGTCGGATTATGTCAATGTCAACATTCTGTTTTGATCAGGGCTGCCGATTTGTGAAAAATTCTCTGAATTGTGGGGAATTTCTCCTTCATCGGGGATTGATGTATGCGGGGAGTAAGCGATAAATAGTAAAGAAAACAAAAAAAAATAACAAATGAACATTGACAGTTCTTGCTGGGACCATATGGGTCGTAGAATAGCAGGTACAGTTTTGGTCGAGCCAGGTTCCGCACTGGGATCCACCCATCCTACTAGGATTGCGATTTTGGAAATACGAAAAATAAAACTTACATAATATTAAAATATGCATAGGTATGAGCCGCGCAGATAGAGAATAGATCTGAAAATGGCGTCCGCTCGCATGCGTTCTCGCTCACTCTCTATCACTGAACGGCCGTAGTATAGTTTAGGTATTTTGGAAATATTTAGTACAATAAGTTAGAATAAATTATGTTTCTAAGTTGTGTGAATAAAATAAGTCCCCTTTAAAATATGCATCAAGTTTTCTGCTTCAGTAATAAAAGTTAAAAACTGCTATTATTTGCTTTGGTTTTTTGGGGAATTACGGGCATGGACGTGGGCAGCACCGGTTCAAAAATTGTAAATTGTTTATTTATAATATTTATTGGTTATAGTCGTAATTTGGTGGCAAAATGATATACCTAATAAATTAAAATAAAACGGCAAAGGGGTAGTCAAAGTATAATTTAAAAAGATAAAGGGATCGAAAAGTAAGTAATTTTCGATATTTTTAGTTATTTCGATAGTAATAAAATATATTGCCGTTTCAGCCCTATGGCACTGCCTGTGGACACAGGCAAGGAACTTTATTACTCTAAACAAGACATAGGCCTCCCCTATATATTGACCCTATTTAATAAGTTTTCGATAAACAGTGACTTAAATACGACAAAAGTGCGCTTCCCAAAAATAGTTTCAGCATAGTAAAAATAAATATTTGTGTATGTCACTTGCCAGAGAAGCAAAGCTCAAATCTGGGCTTTGGTTGGGATGCACTTTCGGATTTATAATATTACTAGCTTTTGCCCGCGACTTCGCCCGCGTGATATTTTGATTTTTATGCTATCCCACAAAAACCTTTTCTTTTTTCAGGATAAAAAGTAGCCTATCTCACTTTTCATTTTTTAAACTATGTCCATGCCAAAAATCAAGTCAATAGGTATTTTGCTCCAGTGTTCTCGAACCTACTGATTATTCCCTACCATAATAGGATTATACCGATTTTTGGTGAAAATATACCAGCCTTAAGGTATGATTCCGAACTCTGCTGCACGTAGCAGTGCTGCCGCAGCACTAATTTGTCTAATATTGCCGCGACATTTCTGCATACCTCGGAATATTATCTTATCACCACATAGTATAAAACAAATTGGCTTCCCGCTGTCTGTTCTTTATGTATGCTTATATCTTTAAAACCACGCAACGGATTTTGATGCAGTTTTTTTTAATAGATAGAGTGATTCAAGAAGAAGGTTTATATGTAAAATAATACACCTGTGTGAAGCCAGGGTGGGTCGCTACTAGAAAATATATGGGAACCAGTAATGCTGCGGCAGCAATGCTGCGTGCAGCAGAGTTCTGTATCTTACCTTTACTGGAAATCCATAAAGGAGGTCTATGTTCAGAAGTGGACATTCTAAGGCTGATGGATGGATGATGATACTGTTGATATATCTATCATTGTAATTTATCTAATAAATTACCAAAAAAAAATAAAAAAGAACAAAATTTTATTCGACAGGGACAAGAAATGGATTGTAATGAGCAAGCAAGCACAACAGGAAGCAAATCTCCAGTCCATGTAGCGACCAGAATATCTGGAAAGGTAATTCTGATACGCATGATGACTGGGTAAAATGTCATTATTATATTTAGTCCATGAGTTAGCTTATCAAAAAGTATTAGTCACAATTTTTTCTTTGGTCAGTGAAACAAAAATTGATGAAGAAAAAGCACCGTGTAACGTCATGACTAAACTACAAAAGCATAGTATAGACAGAGAAACGACATCACGAGCCCCCACTTCTGAAGTTTGACAAGGTTTATCTTTGTCATTTAAGGATTTGGCACGGATGCGTTTTGTGGTCAGCAGGTCAATTTTTAACGAATCTCGTAGAAGTTGGTCAGCATACCAATGTTTTAACCAAACCAAAAAGTTCGTTAGTTGATTTTTCTATACAGGCCGCAATTTTCAACGAATCTCAACGCAAACTGGTACACAGATTCTATATTTTAATAGATTTTATCTACACTAATGTTGTAACATTCTACTTATGTTTCCAATACTTGACTTATAATGACTACTGTTATAGCGCAGACAACAAAACACTCAATTTAAGCAATTTGACATGATGTTATAATATCCACATCGATATCGTAAAATCTCATTATAACATCAATAAAACGCGACCAATTAACCTGGTGAGCCTTATGTCAAAATCCTCATACAAGTTGTATAAAATTTTGATATTAGGCTGGCTTTTGAAAACAGTTGGGTTATACGTGAAAACTTCGTCGAAACTACTAAACTTACATACACAAAACTCTTTGGTAAGATCTTGTGCCAATGAAATAAAAAAAGAACAGCGCGCGCTCGCTCCTGATTGACCCTGCGCGCGCAGCTGCGCTCTCATTGGTTAGATTTTAATGGCGCCAAGTTCACTGTGACAATACACGTACGCGTGAATTTAATGTTTCGCAATATGTTTTTATTTTTATTAGTGAAGATAAAGTAGTGTATGCAACTGCATATAACACGGGTATTAAAACACTCGTTACTATTATGAAACTCGCTGCGCTCGTTTCCTAAACTCACACTCGTGTTTTAATACCCTTCATTATATGACAGTTGCATAAACTACTATTTTGAAGCGAAAACTTTTGAACTCTAGCGGTATTGTGCAATTTTTGGGATGGGTAAAAAATGTAAACTAGCGTTAAGACACGTGACCTGATCAAAAATTCGTAAGACGGGAGAGAGAGTAGACCGCTTGCGCGGCGTAGGGGCGGAAGTAATATCCCCCTCTCTTTCTACCGCGCGGCGAAAATGTATAATTGTATATGCCTGGCGGCGCAGGGCGCTTGCGCGAGTGTGCGTGTGTGATATTGTATTTTACCACATCAATGATACTTTGTATGTTCAAGTTTTCACTTCTGCCGGCACTCCCGGAGTGCAACGCGTTGTTTTTTTGTCGTCGGCGATTTTTGATTGGGGAATTTTGAGACAGATGAACTGACGTATCAAATCATTTCAGGCTGCCCAACATGTTACAAACAAAAATTCCTACACGAGTAGTAATAAAACTCAAATTCGAGCGTTGGTGGACTTCATGTCGAAGAATAAAGACTTTGCCACAGGAAAGCTGACCGCATCCAAAAGAGATGAGCAATGGATCCATTTGAAGAAGATATTGAAGAACTATGGCAAAGATAGGAGAATTGAGCAGTGGAAATTGGTAGGTACATTTTTTGATGTGACTCTACCACACTTTGTTTTTAAAAGTCGACAATAATGTAAAAATTACTAGGTACATGGATGACTCATTGATTAATGCGAACTATTCGATTTCTGTACACGTTAGAAATAGGTTATGCCATTTTTGATAAAGAATAATTATTGTTGTGATTTTTAATTTTATAGTACATCCCACACTAGGTTCATCTCAAAGAGTTATTTTTGTGATAAACATTTAAAAAAATTCGCCAACACTATAAGTTGGTTAAAATGATAAACACTTCACAAATTCGACGCTAAGGCAGTACAGCAGCTTCATTAGCTCAGTTGGGAGAGCGTCGGGCTAGTGATCCGAAGACGCAAGGTTCGAGTCCTGCATTCGCGACGAATTTTTGAAATGTTTATCACAAAAATAACTCTTTGAATAACTGTTGTTTCTTACAGACATGGAGGGACTTAAAAGGGAATGCCAAACTAGACATTGCTACAAGTGTAAAGGCTGCTAGTACCATGGGAAATACAGGAGTCCCTAATGTATCCGAAATTACAAGAAAGATTGCTGACATAATGGGCTATGAGTATACAGAGAAACATTTATCACGAAATAGAAACAGAGAGGTATTTTCTAAAAGAGATATTGCAAAAACGTACGGCGCTTGGGCCATGACCTTGCACAGCACCAGAATGTTAGATTCATATTTTGTTTTGTAAAATGATTTTGTTTAGTAAAGGCCTACAGTTTTGGTAGATTTTTTTTCCGATCATACTTATTATAAATCTCGAAAAATATGGTGGCAATAGGAATAAAAATCAATTTAGAAAATAGTTTGCTATTAAATAATCTTTAAATGACTATTATTTATTGCATAGCTTTTTCCCGCGGCTCCGCCCGCGTGATATTATAATTTCGGTGCTGTTCCATTTAAAATTTAATTTTTTTTGGGATAAAAAGTAGCCTATGTAACTGTCAGGCCTTTTCACTGTTTCCATGCAAAATCAAGTCGGTTGATCTATTGTTGTGAGAAAGGGTAACAAACCAACAAGCACTTTTTCAAATTGCTAATATTAGTAAGGATTTGATGTAAAAAGCTTAAGGACAAAACTATAGTAGATTGTATCAGAAGGGAGGAAAAAAATATTTTACGGCGAGGGCGCTTTTTTGAATCCTATACGTAGCGAGAGATTAAAAGTACGTCGCCAGATCCAAAAATACCATGCACTATAATTTTGCACCCGAGTGATATACTCTACTTTTCATCACCCTCTGTAAGAAAAAAAAAAAAAAAACAACTACCTAACAATATTTGCGTCCTATTTCTATGACGCTGAACACTAATATGTTCCAAATTATAAAGTGCGCGGCAAAGATAAATGCGGCGCATTTATAAAGAGGATTAAAAACTCATTACTGCCCGCTAAAAGTTTCTTTTAGAAAACACCACTTTTGGGTGCACTTAAAGGCGAACCAAGTCTGACGACTAGGTTCGCCTTTTCAAATAGATGAGATGAAAAAATAATTATATTTCTGACAGACAAGGAAGGCCTTGGACAAGAGAGTGGGGAAGAAAGTGACTTCCAATAAGCAAGCAGTGAGCTCAGCGGGAAACTCGACAAACAAAAAAAATTACGTGAGAAGTAGAAAAGCTCAAATTGAAGCGTTGGTGGACTACATGTCTAAGAATAGATACTTTGCCACAGGAAAATATTGTTATATTAACCGTATTGGAAGCGAGAAGCAATGGTTCCAGTTGAAGAAATTATTGAACAAATGGGGTGCAGAGAGAACCATTGAGCAGTGGAAAACGGTAGATATTTTTTTATTTAGGATGGGCTTGCGTTTGACTACAGCCTGCTTGATTTTAACGACCAACCCTGCAATTAGAGGGAAAAAATCATCTGTTCCATACAAAATTGCTACTCGGAATCGACAAAATGTATGAAACAGCTGATTTTTTTCTCGAATTCTGGGTTGACCCCATAGTAAAAGTTGTTCATAATGATGTCTGTATGACGTCCTTTCGGCTTAGTACATTAGATCTGGATAACCCTGTATAGTTACAAGTATAATCCTATGAGGGTATAGCGTGTAGCGCTCATAGCGTAGTTTGACTAGGGCGTTTGCTATCATCGAAGTTAAGCAACGTTCAACACGGTCAGTCTTCGAATGGGTGACCGCTGGTAGCGGTATTTACAACTCAGCGCTACCGTGGCACGGATGACACTCTTTACGGAATTGTAGGCCCCGGTTGTTTTAACCGTTTATCCATGTCAAAGGCATCACCACCACCCTGCCACTATAGCCGTTTAGCCACCTATACGAATTTCCTTAATTTTAGGGTAAACCAATTTTATTATTTTATATTTTGTTCCTTGCAGACATGGAGAGACTTAAATGTAAAAGCCAGGCAAGAAATTGTAGCAAGTTCGAAGATTGCCGATGCAACAGGAAATACAGAAACCCCTTATGTGTCCATAATGACTAGAAAGATCGCTGACATAATGGGTTATGCGTATAAAGAGAAGCTTTTAGTACAAAACAACAACGGACAGGTATTTTTTTATTTATTGGTTTGTAAGCTGGTCTATTAGATACAAAGTAATTCAAAATAATAAAACATACCCACATGTTAGGCTGACGATTCTGCTAAGTGCAAACGCAACATGCATAAGTTTTCTAAAAGAGATTTTGCAAAAATGTATGGGGCTTGGGCCATGACCTGACCTAGTTCCAAAACTGAGTAAAAAAATGAATTCGTTATTATTTTCCTTAATAACAGCCTACCGTTGAGGTAGGAAAATATTTTCCGATCGTATTATAATGCTCGAAAAATATGACGACACCACAAACAAAAACAATTTTATAAAATGGTTTTGTACAAAGTAAATAAACATGAATTGCAGTTATTTTAGACAATTTGTTCGCCATATTTTGAAGCATAAACAGAGTCTGGGCCTACGGTAAAATATAATCTAATTTCCATATGTAAAATCAACCTCGGTAGAAATCTGTGAAGAAAACTGAAATGTTACTGTAATTAAATTAAAACAATACACATTTCCTAATTTTTTGCAGGATATGACAAACGAAGAAGATTCACCTGAGCATCAGGTTAAAATTGAAGAACAAGATAGTGATACTGAAAGTAACTTGCAAGAAAACCAAGAATTATCAGCCAATTCACCAGGTTAGTTATTAAAAATAGAAAAATAAACATTTATTTTTAGTATTCTCAGTAGCGGCGCTAGGGTAGGGCGCGGTTGGGCGACCGCCCAGGGGCGCGAGACATAAAGGGGCGCTGCGGGCGCATGTGGCGCCCCTTTATGTCTCTCGCGTCAACATTTCGCGTAGAACCAAGGTTAAAATAAAATTCGACTGAAAATAAACCTGAAAATTTTCGCGCTCGCTTCGCTCGCGCTCTATCAAACTAAACTGGTTTTGCTTACTTGCCGTTCCAGACATAGAATTTGATCTTTAAGCAAATGTCGCCGAAAATTTTCCCGTTATTTTTTTAAATTGTATTTTAACGTTGGTTCCACGCGAAAGGTCGCCGCAGGCGCCCTTTTATGTCTCGCGCCCTACTCTAAAGCCGCTACTGTGACTATGTTAAAAAAATCCTGCCTATATAGAATGATTAATTATTTTAAACGTTGACAACCTACTTCGGATACCTATTCTAACAAAATGTCGCGCTCGCTGCTCTTGCGCTTAGTCATACAGGGTGATTTTATTTCCAGTGCACAAACTTTGCATACGGAAAGTATAATAAGCAAACAATTAAACCTCTACTTTCACTCACTTTAGTACAAAAATATTAAAATAACTTCAAGAGAAAGTATACAGATAAACGGGGTAATCAATGTCACCCTACGTCTGAACACCAACGGCTGCGTCGCGAGCCGTAGGTATTGTACCTACTAAGAACCGAGAGGGGCGAGTTGTACGCCGCGCCGACTATTTACCTACTGGGAGGGGTCCTTGACCGGTAGCACTGACGGATTTTTTAGATTTATTTCTTGTTATTTAACTAAAGGCGGAGTTAAATTACTATGTGCTATGTTTGATCTCACCTTGTGACGTTGGGACAGATGGCGTTATGAATAATAATTTATTCAGTCATTATAATAAATTATACTACTAGCAACGTGCCTGAAAACGTAACGATACTCATACATCTCCATTCAATTTCAGAATCTAACGATAAAAACAACAGTACCTCCGAAAAACCTGCAGACATATCATCCAGAAGTACATATCTAAATAACAAACAATATACCTACGAATATTTCTTTCAAGGCAACATCTGTCGATTATGCTGGTCCTCTACCATCAATAATAAATGTTTAAAAAATGACACAGAAACAGCTCAAAACATACTCCAATATGTTGGTGTCGATGTAGCTACAGGAACTATAAAAACTGTGTGCAATTCTTGTTTGGATAAGATAGACAGATTTATCGAATTTAAAAATATGTGTCTAGAAGCAGATAGAAAACTTAATGACCTAATGTCGACGACTGACGTATCTATTTACCAATGTGAAATACGATCGGAGGACGGGAGTATAAAATATCAACAAGAAAATCATATTGATGATAGTAATGAAGACGATATTATGAAAGATTCTTGCGATGATAGTAATGGTATTGTAGAAGAATTATGTGATGATGATAAAAATGATTTTGTGGAAGATCCTTACTTTGATGGTAATGAAAATAATATTGTGGAAGATGCAGTCAAGAAGTCAGATCACAAATGTAGTATATGTGCGAAAGAATTAGAGAGTTATATAGAATGGAGAAAGCATATGGCATTGCACAAAAAAGACCAGAAGTTTATATGTGAGGTGGGTGTTTTTCAGATATTGTAGGTACCTATACAACTTTACACTTTATAATATACTAGCGACCCACCCCGGCTTCGCACATGTGTATTATACATATAAACCTTCCTTTTGAATCACTATATCTATTTTAAAAAACGCATCAAAATCCGTTGCGTAGTTTTAAAGATATAAGCATACATGGGGACAGACATCGGAAAGCGACTTTATTTTATACTATGTAGTGACTGTGGGGTATACAAGGTTATTTCTAATCAATTAGCATCCTCTTAGGGGCTTATTCTGTACATCAAAACTAACAACTTTTGTTCTGCATCTTTTGTCAGAATTCAAAAAAAATATCAGCTGTTCCATACATTTTGTCGCGGGTAAACTATATTTTTCTATGGAATAACAATATTTTTTTTTGTTTTGACAAAAGTCACAGAACAAAAGTTGATAGTTTTGGCGTACAGAATAAGTCCCTAAAAGGATGCTAATTGATTAGAAATAACCCTGTATAGAGCTATACCGTAGAAAAAATCATGAAGAAAACTTTACTTGAATTTTAAAAGACTTGTTCAACAATACTCCACTTGAGTAAATTTTCACAAAAATGACAAGTTTTGCTTAGTTTGGGGTATATATTTGTTTATTTCTCATTTACGTTTTAGATTTGTGGAGTAGCGCTAAAACGCGACATAACGTTGGAGAATCATTTACGGATTCACGCGGGCGCCAAGGTATTCAAATGTCAGAAGTGCAACTTCTGCACTGCACATACCTCTTCGCTTCGCACTCATGTCAAAAGGTACGTCATCATTAGTACTATCTTCTTCTTTCTCTCTTTCTCTAACGCCTATATATATAAAATCGGCTAAGTGCGAGTCGGTCTCGCGCACGAAGGGTTCCGTACCGTATGGGAGCCCCATTCCCCTTGCAGTTATTAATACCGAGCAAAAAACTCATAAAATTCACGTTTGTTGTATGGGAGCCCTCCTGAAATATTTATTTTATTCTGTTTTTAGTATTTGTTGTTACAGCGGCATCAGAAATACATCATCTGTGAAAATTTTAGCTGCCTAGCTATCATGGTT
Source organism: Hypomecis atomaria (assembly GCA_964007245.1). Classification (NCBI taxonomy): domain Eukaryota; kingdom Metazoa; phylum Arthropoda; class Insecta; order Lepidoptera; family Geometridae; genus Hypomecis; species Hypomecis atomaria. The sequence goes on from OZ023310.1 coordinate 6,921,270, forward strand.
CATGAGATACAGCTCGGTGACAGACAGACGGACATCGCAGTCTTAGTAATAGGGTCCCGTTTTTACCCTTTGGGTACGGAACCCCAAAAAAGAATCCTTATTTCCCTTGGCATCACGCGTGAACGGCTGAACCGATTTTGCTAATTATTTTTTTGTTGTATTTGTTATTGTAAGGAGAAGATGATATGAAGTTCACCGGGTCTCGGCCTATATTAATAACACCATTGTAATAGGCCGAATCATTCAAGTCGGCGGACGTGAAGTTAGCTATAAGTTGCGCACCTTGTAGCTTACTTCACATCCGCCGACTTGTATGATTCAGCCTAAAACAATGGTGTTATTAAAGTTTGTGCAAAAAGAAAAGTGTCGTAGGTGAGATCACCCGTGTGCCATTTTATTAATTTTGTTACGTTGACAACACTGCTTTGTCAGTCATTGCTAGTATAACTCAAAGTGTTTGATACTTGGTAGACATCAATGTGGTTTTCTTTAGTACTCGCGTCTACCAAGTAGTCGGTACCTTGGCTGCTGATTAAAATCTTATTGTTATAGTTCGGTCGTCCAGAGAATGAAATTTCATTAAATGGACCTTAAAACATTAAAAGGTCCATAAATCGTAAACGGTAAGTTTTACAAAAAAGTTTAATGGAAACAAAAGATGCGAAATTTTATTTTCTACAATAATGATCTTAATGTTTTTTGCCCTTAAGTACATAGTTTCCGAGATATCGGCCAAAAACATTTTTTCAAGATGACCTGTCAGGAACGCATTCTCTGAACGGCCGAACTATAGTCCACGACAGTTCTGTTTTTGCACATACTGTAATAAATTATTGTATTGATGATTGATGTCATTTTTAACGACTTTTTTGTAGAATGCACTCGAGCGAGCGTCAGTTCAAGTGTGACAGGTGTAATTACTCGTCTGTAAATATGGCGTACGTCAGACGGCATATTAAAACCACGCATTCGGTCGACAGGCCACACAAGGTACTCAACACTCAATCATTTCCATCCATCAGCCATACGACGTCCACTGCGGGACATAAGCTTCCCCTATAGCTCTCCAATAAGACCGGTTGGAAGCGGCTTGTATCCAGCGCGATCCTGCCCTAATGTGGACATGGTCACCCACCTTGTGTGTGGACCTCTTACACTGCCCTTGCCGGTATGTGGTCTCCACCCGAGAAATTTTCGCCTCATCTATCATCAGTCAGCCGCGCTATGTTGCCTGCCAACTGCCATTTAACTTGCCAATCCCATGCCCAAGTTGGGCTATGTCGGTAAGTTTGATTCTTCTACCGATCTCCTCATTTCTGATTCGATCTCGAGGAGAGACTCCGATCATAGCCCTCTCCATAGCTAGTCGGGTTACTTGGAGCCTATTAATAAGGTACATAGTAAGAGACCACCTTTCAGTGCCCTAAGTCATCACTGGTCGAAAACTTATGACGTGAGGCACTGAGGTATATCGGGCGAGAAGAGGTTACGTGTTCCGAACGCTGCCCAGCCGAGCTGGTTTCCGCAATTGACCTCTTTCTTAAAGTCTGACCTGCCTTACTGTATTACTTTTATTTATTTACCACTAGCTTATGCCCGCTGCTTCGCCCGCGTGATATTTTGACTTTTTTGCTTTCCCATAGGAACCTTGTATATTTTTTCGGGTTAAAAAGTAGCCTATGTCACTTTCCGTCTCTCAAACTATGCCCATGGCAAAAATCAAGTCAATCCGTTACTCCGTTGCTGCGGGAAAGAGGAACAAACCAAATACACTTTCGGGTTTATAATATTAGTAAGGATGCTTTATATTCTGTTTCAGTGTCAATTATGCAACAAATGCTTCAAATACAAGATGTCTTTAAAAAACCACATCAATACCCATCACCAAGGAAGGATGGACAACTCGTGTAAATGGTGCGAAGCCAAGTACTTTTGGTTCACTGCGTTACGGGCACATGTATTGGCGAAACATAAGAAGGTTATAAGACAAGTGAAAAATGACTATTATGAGGTCAAAGACGCGGGATAGAGATTAAATCAGTTGTACTTAGGTACCTATAGGCCGGCTATAAACTGTGGATAACCCAATCCTGACTGAAGTTAGCGGCACGAAAGGTAAGCGCTGAGCGAAGTGTGAGGGGATAACTGCGCCAAAGCCACGGTTACGATATCTATAGTCAAACCGTTAAACTCAGACATCGCCTGCGCGGTACAGGGGCGCCGGGGGAGACGACACAGGGGACTGAGACAGGCGCGGGCAGCGGGTCCCCGGCGCCCGCACCTGTCTCAGTCCCCCTTTGTAGTCTCCCCCGGCGCCCTTGTACCCGCGCAGGCGATGTCTGAGATTAGCGGTTTGACTATAACAGTATTGTGAAGTTCCATACATAAGTTCCGAAGAACCCCTATTATTTGTTTTGAATAGTGAAGTGCGAAGAGCCATTAATGAGGTCTTATTTCAATACTGGAGGAGTATTGAAATAAGACCTCATTAATGGCTCTCAGGAGCTATTCTATCCCTGCACTACACTTCAGCTCCTGTAGTCTAGGTCCAGGCAAACCTTTGGTAAACATGTCGGCTTCCATTTTTCGTGTTTCCAAATACTTCAACTGCACAAGTTTCCGTTCTATGCAGTCTCTTACAAAATGTATCTTTAAATCAATTTGTTTTGACTTGGTTTGATCGCCAGATTTGGTATGGGACCGGGATTTGAACCCACGACCTCACGATTGTAAGGCCAGTGTCATTGCCACTAGACCACCACGGTTTATACCGACCGTTTATATGAAGACGGAATACTGTTAGATATCATTACCCTAGCATGAGTTTAGTATAGCAATCACAATGCGCAGCTATCCTCTCCACACTACCCTCAGTGCCGCTACCTGTAGCAGCTGTACTAGAATTTTGTAGATTGTAGCTAACATCACAGCCGTCATTAGGCCTATTGCTAGCCCCTGCTCACCACCTTCGAGTCAAGTGATCTATTAAATTAACCTTAATTAACGGTAGAAATCCCAAAGCGCTGTATTATTTAAGAAAGGAAATAAATGTGCTTTTACAGAACATTGTTGTTTTTCTACGAATGGAACGGTAAATATACAGGGATATTTCTAATCAATTAGCATCCTTTTAGGAGCTTATTCTGTACATCAAAACTAACAACTTTTGTAAAAACATGTTCCATACATTTTGTCGAGGGTGAACGATATTTTTCTATGGAACAACAACTTGTTTTTTGAGAACTAATAAAAGTCGTGGAACAAAAGTTGTTTTATTTTATTTTACAACAATTACTTACCATGCTTACAACCTAGACTAGCCAACACGCACAGAAAGCCAGAAATATAATACAATAAAAATTTAACACTAATAGGTAAACTATCCTTACACAGTATAAAATAAAGTCGCTATTTTTGTCTGTTTGTTTGTCTGTATGCTTAAATCTTTAAAACTACGCAACGGATTTTGATGCGGTTTTTTTTAATGGATAGAGTGATTCAAGAGGAAGGTTTATATGTATAATACACCTGTGCGAAGCCGGGCGGGTCGTCCAGAATATATAAAAGGAACTTAACAACTTAGAAAACTTATGCATGCGTTTAACATATCATTGAAGTTTGAACAAAATATGTCGATATCTGGTGTATGAGCAATCAGATCGTTGAGCAGATTAATGACGCGGGTCGTGGGAGCATAAAGAGCTGTGTCGGTTGTTAGTTTTGATGTACAGAATAAGCCCCTAAAAGGATGTTAATTGATTAGAAATAATCCTGTATACCTTTAAAGTTAATTGACCTTAGCATTCAGCTAACATACTTAATAAATAACCCCTTGATCCTATCAGTGCTGACATATGGCATGTTTGCCACCAACGAGAATACAGGGTGTTTTTGTTGTCTTATGATGTGTCAGTATTTCTGCGAGATACCTAGTTTCCGAATGAAATGGACCGTTTGCGGTACGGCTGTTGACTGGATAATTTTATATTAAGTACTTGTTTTATTTAGAAGAACGATGGATTAAGAACTTAGTGTCAAATAACCAAATTACGAAAAAAAAGTTAGAAATTGACGGGCAGTGCTGCCAAATTAAAAAAAAAAAGTGATTTGTTTTGCTGGACGAAGACGTTAAGGAATCCGGAATAAGTTACCATTATGTTTTGGTGGTCAAGGCTACTATGCGCCTTCCTACTGCGATATGTGGAAAAAATCGCGTTTAAAAATATTTTTCGTGAATTACCTGAGGCTACAAGTTCACAAGTTTTGGGCGCCTTGTAACTTGAAATATTTGATAACACTGAAATAAAAATGTCGAATGTCGTTGAAAGGGTTGGTGAATTGTGGAGAATTCCCCAAATTGTGGGGAGTTCCACCACCTCCTGTGGGCATTGATTAAATGTGACAATTTGAAAAAAAATGGATAGAAAAAATAAAAATTCAATGGAAAAAATATCAGAAATCTAAATGCACATTGGATAGTTCACGCTGAGACCAAAATGACTGGGTTATCACGTATATTTGATAAACCCATTCTCCGGCGCTGGCCCTAGGACTGGATTGATTTTGGCGATGCAAAAACAAAACTTACACACCTAAAACATGCATGCATACATAGGTATAGTTACACAGGATAAATAAGTCATGAAAACTATAGGTGGGGAATTTAACTTTGGTTTTTAGGGAATTGCGGACATGGCCATTGGTAATGCTGCTTGTAAAAGTTAGTGAATGTAAACAAAAAGAAAATCTTCCTCTTTTCCGCAAAACTCTACAGAATTCCTTCGTGTTGTTCTCATACCTACCTACTTAGATTTTATGAAATAAATAATTAACAAACAATCATCAGAGAAGAAAAACAGATAAAAACAAAATCACCGAAATCATCAAGAAATTGATCCGATAAAGATTGCTGAAATGAAATGAAACTCCTATCAGTATTATTAAATAGGTACCTATATAATGTTCTTAATTGAATCAAACACTAGGTACCTATCCTTAGAATCCTACCTACTCTTTCATACTAACAAAAAGCGTCTCATCTTCAAGAAGTGTACATAGGCCTATATTTTCAGCTTCGTGAACTATTTATAACCAATAGGCGAAATGTCTAGAAGAATCTCTCTTTTAAACAATAAAAAGTACACATATGAGTACTTCTGCCAAGATGGAGTGTGTCGATTATGTTGGAAAAAGAGCAAAGGTAACAGTGCAAAATCCATTAGAACTGAACCTACAATATCTGAAAAAATACTCGACTTTATTGGCATTGACGTTACTACAGGCGTCCCGACAACAGTGTGTTCTATTTGCCTTTCGAAAATAGACAGTTTCATCGAGTTCAAAAATTACTGCAAAACAACCGATGCTAAACTTAAAACTATCCTTTCAAGTAACTTGCATCAAGACAGTGAAGTCAAAAAAGAAGAAAAGTTGGAGGTTCCAGAAAAAGATTCAGAAGATTTACCATTGAAAACAGAGACACCTGAACCTGAACGGCCATCACCACGTAATAACAAAATAAAACAAGAAAAAACTTCATCTGATTTACACGATCATGATATGGGTCAAGATAATGTTCCTATTCAAGATGAAATGTACTGCAAAATCTGCGATCAAACGTTTGACTCCGTAAACAAAAAAAACAAGCATGTTAAAGTAGCTCACAGGGCAAAAAATAAAGTTTACGAATGCAGTGCATGTAAAAAGAAATTCGCAGATTACGCTTGCAAACTCGGTCATGAAGCGTTTTATTGTAATAGGAACAAATACAAGTGTACCCAGTGTGGTATGTTTTTCCAGCAACGAAGGGTATTAGAAACTCATTTGAAAAAAAAGCATTTGATAACAGAAAAAGCATTAAAAGTGAAAATTAAACAAGAAAATGAGGAAGAAATGCCGAAACGCTACCAATGTGACATTTGTACAGAATCATTTGATTTTTACAAAAAGCTGACGAACCACATGACTTCGCATAAAGACAGCAATGAATTTATTTGTGATGTACGTATAACAATGAGTTTAATTCCAGCTTTTTTACAGTTCCGTACCCAAAGGGTTAAAACGCGACCCTATTACTAACACCCGTATTCACAAACGTTACTGTGAGGTCTCATAGCAGGCATGGACGCACAGGGGTAGCAAAATTATTTCACAAACATTACTTAAGTGGTGAAGCGCACTATGCGTTTGTTAAACTGAACGCATAGCTAAGCAAGCTCGTTAGCTACTTTAGACAACGCATAGTAGACCAAGCGGCTTTTGTAATTCAATATTTTTTTAGAATTAGTACGCTTGTCTTCAATAATGGGTCGGTCTCGTACTAGAGCCACGATCAGTTCCCTTTCCGACGTGGTGAACGGTATTTTCTTAGTACTGGAATACAACTAGGTATATTGTTACTACCCTAGTACAGTACATAGTATAAAACTAAGTAAAATCGTATAGCCCTGGTGTCCGAAGTTTTAAGCCGCCTGAAGGCCTCTGACATGGCTAAACGGTGAAAACCACCGGGACCTATAATTTATCGTGTCGTCCGAGCCACGGTAGCTCTCGGTTGGAAAATGCCACTCGCGGTCACCCATCCAAAGACTGACCGTGCAAAAGTTGCTTAACCTCGGTGATCGCTTTCGTTAATAAACTTGAGTTTTCCTTAGTTTGCCAGTCAATATGCCATATTAAAGCAAGATAAAATTAAATACTTAATAGCAAAGTAATAACAATAATTTTTATAATTTGTGAAGATAGTAAAACGCTAAAATATCACTTAACACATCGCGTCCGTAATGTAATTTTTTTATTTGCTGTTTCTAAAAGCTGCGACATTTTTAAATAAACAAGCGTTAGCTTATTATTCAATTAAAATGAACACGAAAAATCAACAATGTTTCTACGCAAAGAATGAGACGGCTAACGGTTTCAGGTAGTCGAACTCGAACATGAAGTTAGCAATATAAATGGACCAATCCTGTGGACCAATCACATGTCGCTATTTCACGCAGTGCATTTGCTTTGCCAAGCATTACTCAAGTTTTGTCCATGAATACAAAGGCTCGATGAATGGAACGCACTGAGAAGTGTTACCCTTTGCACAGTGTTGATGCTTTACTTGAGGAAATAACGTTTGTGAATACGGGTGTAAGACTCCGTTGTCTATCCATCTGTCTGTCTGTCTGTCACCAGGCTGTATCTCATGAACCGTAATAGCTAGAGAGCTAAAATTTTCAATGATGATGTATTTCGATTGCTGCTATAACAACAAATACTAAAAACAGAATAATATAAATATTTAAGGGAAGCTCTCATACAACAAACGTGATTTTTTTGCCGAGGGGCTCCCATACATAATGGAACCCTTCATGCGCGAGTCCAACTCGTACTTGGCCGATTTTTAAACTATACTTTGTTATATTGCTCTCCTTTATTGTTACTATCCTTTTACAGCAGGATGAGTCAGAAATTGCATAAATACTATCTTTACAGACATAAATACGTAGTAAAACTAGCTTTTAAAAATTTAATAGTCCTGTATATTGCCTATTAAGTATGAGCAGGTGGTAAGATACCATCACATCCTTACTAGTTTGTTACTCATTCACATAGCAACGGAACAACATTATTTTTGGCATGGATATGGTTTCAAGGTCGAAAAGTGACATAGGCCACTTTTTATCCCGAAAAAAAAAAGTTCCTATGAGATAATATAAAAATTAAAAAACCATGTGGGCGAAGCCGCAGGCAAAAACTAGAGCTAAGCAGTTTATTTAATTTTGTATAGTTTATTATAACGCAATGAAACACGAAACACTCAGAGTAGCAATAGCTTGTTTATTCAGGAACGGTTCGGGGACGAATAGGGCGCAAAAATAGCTGAACACGGCTTAAATAACTTTCCCCTCCTTTGTCTCTTGAGTTTCAACATGGCGGCTGGCAACAGCATGGTGCGAAGGGGCCTGGCGACTGCAGTTGACGTCAGTTCCGTTTCATCGGCCATCCTGGAAATTACCATTGCTCCCGCAATGGAAACAAACAACACGTCTAAGTTTTCTCGTAAAACAACATTTTTAGGCTAAATACTGACATTTCAAGGCATTTAAAAAGCTACTTGTTCCTAGTGCTGCAAATAATAGCAAAATCTGCGGTTACTAGGCACAGCACTACAAGGCCGCCGTGGATTACTCAATGAATATCCAGAACCAAGTATTTGGTCATACATGGCCTTCTATTAGGTATATTATAGCAGTTTGCACTGGCACAGCGAGGCTTAAGTCCGAACCTATTGTCTACTGTTATCAGTTACTGACACTGATAGCTGCTGATGCTATTAAAACTAAAGGCGTTATCGGTATTACTGGCACTATTCTGCGTTACTAGAGCTACTAACACTACTGATTACTGCTAAGCTTAGGGCAAATGGCACGATTTCAGCTACTAACATGATCACGGCTCATGAAAAATAGGGGTAATGTCATTATATCTGCATGGGCTAAAAACACATGAGCCTTATGACACTCGAGGTCAATATTACAAGAGGGCTAACAACATTTGTACATATAGGGACTAATCATACAATATGGGCTCACAACACTATCGGGCTATTGTCTGTCTTTTGGCTGGCATTATTAAGGTTGCTTGCTTTTATTAAGGCTACTTGCGTCGTCAAAGTTCCTTGTATCGTCAAGGCTCCTAGCGTCGTCAAGGTTCCTTGTGTGAACAAGGCTCCTTGCGTCGTCAAGGCTCCTTACATAATCAGGACATTTTGCACCGTCAAGAGCACTCGCATTAACAAGCTATAATAATTATCGATCAAGGCTTTCCTGCAATGTTCGCAGCTTCAACACAACAATCTCAGCTTCGGCACAATTGTCATAACTTTGGCACTCTTGGCTTTGGCATAAATTAGGCTAGATGGTTTGGCTGGCTGTATCAACCGGTTCCCGGTTGGTCGGTCATCACTTAAGAGTATTTGCACAAGATACGCTTGGTTTAGTTAAACGAGACTAAATGGCTAAAGGCTATCTGTACAACAATGGCAACACTGTAAGCAGGGTTTTAAATTTACGAGTATCTAGGCTGATAGTCCCTTTGACATTAAGATTATGAATTAAGGCTTAGCACGGTCCACATCATTTGCCCTAAATATACTATTAATCCTTTTCAAACGCATCTAATATATGCACTATATAGACTTAGAGACTGCGCTTTCTTTAAACTACAAGCTCTAACATAAATGGGGCACTGGCGTTAAATTTATTTTACGTACCATCTTGTAAGCGTTTCCTCTCATTGCTGTAAAAATTAACGGCACCCTACAATATGTTTACTATTTAAGCTACCGCTGAAAGCAACTGGTTTATAACATTCAGTAACTTTGTTATTATAAGAGCCCCGAAATATTGCATAAACATGAATTGTTAATAAAATACAAAAATAATGCTTCCATTTTGGCATATTGAAAGACTTGCTTACTGCCGTTTAAATACTAGATTATCTTACGGTCAAATGGGTCACAAATTTAACGCGAGTACGTAGGTAGTTGCTTACTTAAATATTTTAAAAGATCGGCGTTTCAGCGGCCAAATTGTGAAAACCAAATATGATGCGGCTGTTAAAAATCTGAAAAGTTCCGTGAATACGTTTGCTATAACCTGATAGACCTGATAAATGACAGGAAAAACGTAAGTAACTGTGTAATGCATCTATAGTTTGGCATTATCTTAAACAAATGCTACTCACAACAAATATCGGCTTTGAAAATTACGATCTTCGATTCCGATGCAAGTCACGAAACACGTATGTTAGTACCGTGCTTACAGTATCATTATAGCTAGCTACAACAAATCGCGAAATGAGCTAAAAAAGAATAGCAGAACACAACTAAAACAACACGATAGTCTATCAACGAACGCTCAAGTACCGTTATCACAAAAATGCATACTAAACGAACAGTTTTGCTATACTCGAGAAATGTCTATTGTTGAACAATGTGCATTGCCGACAATGCTTGCATTAGTTATGATTAGCAATACTGATTTTTCCATCTACCCGCGAACTAAACACTAAAGATTTCAGACTTGTTTCCTATTACAACGAATTGCGGGACGTGCAACTACCCACAAATAAAAATATGTTCACAATTACAACCAAATTTATGTTTGTTTCGTAATTCTGTTATCTGAATGCTGCAGTTTTGAAACTAAAATAAGTAAGCGTGTATAGGCTGGGTGGCTAGCCCAGGTGTCAGAGTTTATAAGCTGCCTGAAGGCCTCTAACATGCTAGCTAATCGGTTAATACAACCAAGGCCTATAATTTATTTTGTCTTCCGAGCCACGGTAGCGCTCAGTTGTAAATGCTGCTTGCGGTCACATATCCGAAGACCGTGTCGAACGTTGCTCAACTAAAATGAAGGTATGCAAAAGTGTACGTATTTCGTTTTCATTTGCTCCTGATTAAAATTATGTTGATCTAAATGTGACAATGTATGCGGTGCGATTATTTTTTGACTTCTTACGCAAAATATAGATGATAGCAGACAAATAATGACTATTCAGATTATCGATCTGTTTGACCTAAATGCTACGCCGATGCACCAAAGACTGATTAATTTGCTTCTGCTCTTTTCTTCCAACCCTTTCAAAACAGTGGCACCGAAATTCATAAATAGGCTTATCGTAGGGGAAAACAATGACAGATAGAAACGAACACACCTGGTTAATTGGCTGGCTGAGGCTCCTTGCTGACGCACGCTGGTGGCGGTAGCGTAGACGGGCCGACGGGTAGGCTGCTATGCAGGCAGGTGGGCAGGCCGGCAGGCGGGCAGGCAGGCAGGCAGGCAGGCAGGCGGGAGGACAGGCAGGCAGGCGGGCGGGCAGGCAGGCAGGTAGGCAGGCAGACCAGCAGGCGGGCAGACAGGTCAGCTTAGCGAACACCATGAAGCGTCATGAACACCATGAAGCGTCATTACGTAGGGTAGTTGTAGATTCTTGTTTTGCTCATCGCGTGGTTGTGTTCAACAGGTGGATTCTGGCAATAGTATTCGACTTAGTAGCGTTCGTTACACGTGCTGTTAGGGCTTCACTTTGCTGGCGGTTGTTTTAAAATGGTGAATATGTTTTCTTGCTGTTCAATATGTCGCCGATGCAATCGTCTTCTAAAAGTAGCTTCATCGATGTCATGGAATGTCGATGTCCTATTCGTCTTCTTTGTAGATCATCTTGAACTTGCACCGCTTTTAACCTCATTATTTCTCGCACCGCTCTGCACTTGCTGAATGTTACTTCAAAATAGCAGCGTGGCTTTTTTGTCTTGATGCTTATTTCTTCCGTGGATTCTTCTAAAGCAGGTCTCGCAGGCGGCGTAGTGATTTTGTCTTCTTCGATGGTCAGGGCTTCATGTAGGCCGAAATTTTCATAATTTGCTGATTTTGACGCTGTGCACGTGGGTTTAGACGATGTAGAAGTATTTTTCAAGACATACCACTTCTGAGTATAACGCAATGAAACACGAAACACTCAGAGTAGCAATAGCTTGTTTATTCAGGAACGGTTCGGGGACGAATAGGGCGCAAAAATAGCTGAACACGGCTTAAATAACTTTCCCCTCCTTTGTCTCTTGAGTTTCAACATGGCGGCTGGCAACAGCATGGTGCGAAGGGGCCTGGCGACTGCAGTTGACGTCAGTTCCGTTTCATTATTCAACATGCTGGATCAACTTTTTCTCATTTGAATTGTTTATCATAGTTTTTTAAGGTTCCATACCCAAAGGGTAAAAACGGGATCCTATTACTAAGACTCCGCTGTTCGTCCGTCTATCTGTCTGTCACCAGGCAGTATCTCAAGAACCGTTATAGCTAGAAAGCTGAAATTTTCACTGATGATGTATTTCTGTTGCTGCTATACAACAAATTATATTTAAAGGGGGCTCCTATACAACAAATCTAAATTTTTTGCCGTTTTTCGCTCGATATCAATAATGGTAACAAGTAGATGCTTGAAATATTCACAGAATATTTAAGTGCTTTAATTTAATGATAAATAATTAAAATAAAATAAATATTTAAGAAGGGCCCCCATACAGTACGGAACCCTTCGTGGGCGAGTCCAAGTCGTACTTGGCAGATTATTAAAATAATCTTTTGGTTTCAGGGTTGTGGCAAGGTGTTCCAAACGAAGTACACATTACAAGCGCATAGCTTGATACACACAAACCCCAAGCAACTGAAGTGTCCACATTGCGAGTACCGCGCCACACAATCTTCATCACTTATCGTCCATTTGAGGTACACTTTATTTATTTTTAGGTTTTTTGATACAGTTTGTGCTAAAAGAGAACCGTCGTGGGGTTACGGTGAACTAACAATAAGATTTTACAATACAATACAACAACACTTTATTGACGCCAGCACATAGGAAAACATAACAGTAGAAACAAAGATAGAAAAGGCACAAAAGGCGGTTTTATCGCTTAAAGCGATTTCTTCCAGACAAAAGCGATTTTAATAAGCTGCCAAGCTACTACTTGGTAGACGCGAGTCTAGCAAGTCTACCAAGTATCAAACACTTTACTACGTGTTTTGTCCAACTAGTTGTGCGAAAGCAGTTGGTCCTCGAGGAACTCCTCTGACTAGCAATGACAGAGCAGGGTTGTCAACGTAACAAAATTAGTAAAATGGCACACGGGCGACCTCACCTACGACGCTTCTCTTTTTGCACAAACTACTATCGACAGGGTTATCCAAAACTGGTGCACTAAAACGAAAGCAGACGAGTCAGACCGTATATGAATAACTTTTACTTTGGAGCCAACCCTGAATTCGACAAAAAACAGCTGTTGTTTTTTCTCGAATCCCTGGTTGTCCCCAAAGTAAATATTGTTTATAATGATGGTCTTAATCATCCCCTTTGGGCTTAATAGTACAGGGCAAGCAGACAACTGTATAGGTCTTGCCCAATATGGGTCTTATTTATAAACAACCAAGTAGCCCAGCAAGCTTTGAGCAAATATCTACAGAGCCACTGTCCCTAAGCGAAAGTAGTAAAAAAATGTCCGAACGCCGTCAAACATACCGACTTAGATATATACATTAAATAATTTACAATGACCCGTTTTCTCGAATCTCGATGTTATGTCACCTAATTAGTGCTTGTAACCGAGCACTTTGTCATCGGCATGGCAGCGGCGTTGTAGTCGCCTTGCAATCGCCTGACGAATAACTGAAAAGCCTGCCCACTACGTAGCTTGGGCAGGGTTTTGGCTCGGACACTTTTTTTGCACAATTGTGACTCTAGATATTTGCTCGATGCCAGCAAGCTATGGAGAGGGCTATGCTCGGAGTTTCTCTGTGAGGTCGAATCAGAAATTAGGACAAAACAAAACAACCGAGACTAGCCCAAAGTCAGATTGAATAAGTATCTTCAAGTCTTCATCTTCGACCACAACGTTGCTTACCATCAGGCGTGTTGGTGGTCAAGCGCAAACTTATTAGCGATTTAAAAAATTACCATCGACATCTAAAAATTACGAATGTAATATGTTTAGGGGGGTATGGAGTGGAGCTGAATCTCTCATGGGGGAATATCTCGTGATTATTTTCCTGCATAAAATTCAAATCAGGTTCAGAAATGTTTATTGTTAAAACTTACTTACTATGTTGGTGCAGCGACCCAAATTGTGTCTCGGCCTCCGATACTACGTGTCGCCACTCTTCTCTGTCTTGGACAAGTTCCTGCCAGACATTAATCCCGAGCTTGCGAAGATCTGTTCATTGTTAAACTGTGTTACAATATAAAGATCTTAAAATAGCTCATAGTAACAACAGTTTCGGCCAATATTGACATACAAATTATCTTGAGTATCAAGAAAAATGCCTCGTGTATTTGAACGCCCCCATAGAGAAATTTTCGCTCGAGAATTTTTCATCAATTAATTGGTTTAGGTAGCGGTCACACAAGTCGGCGGATGGGAAGTTAGCCGCAGATGACATTTCGCCGTAATTCGCTAATTATTGCGCTTGTGTGCAAAATGTCGACACCGCGTGGCATAGTGGTGAGCACGAGCGTATATAGGGAGCGCGCGGGAGGCATGAGGTTGGCGGGCGGGTGTGCCCCGGCGCGAGTCTCTCTGATTGACTCCCGCGCATAGGTAGGTATATTTTACCTTTTGCGCAGCGTTCTGCGCATAACTTCTTATCCGCCGACTTGTGTGGCGCAGATTATGTACCTTAATTAATATAATCTTTTGTGTTGTGTTGAATGTCCAGGATCCACACGGGGGCGCGACCCTACTCTTGCGGGCAATGCCCGTCTACCTTCACCACCAGCTCTAACCTGAGTCAACATAGGAGGCTGCATTTGGGTATCAAGAACTACAAGGTACCGTGTTTAATGTACCTTTAAACAAGCAACTCTTGTATATATGTTTCAATACCTTTAAATGCGCGCTAAAAATGGCGATTATAAATTGAGATATAAACTATCCTATCTCTCAAGTGGGATCAAACTGCACACAGTGTACAAAATTTGGTGAAAATCGGTTCAATACTTGAGGAGTTCGTCGCGGTCAAACAACGTGACACGAAATTTTTATATATGAAGATGTCTTACCTTTAAATGAGCAATAATAATAAATAATTTGTGGCGTGGTGCTCAAAATGTTACAAGCAATTCTTGTATTATATTTATTTATTTGTTAGTACAAATTCCAATGTATAAGTCACAGAGATACCAGAGGGATAACGTGGTCGATCGAGAAAAGAAAGAGATGCAATAATAAATTTAAAATGGCATGAGTTAGAAAGAGATATATGTAATAAGTATCTCCATTCAGTGGCTAGTTGCCGTGTTTTTCTCTCAGTTGTGTCAAATTCCAATACATATCTGACAGTTTTGACAGCACTGAGCCAGATTTTCCATACATTTTTGTGGTTGAGAATTGCCTCAAGCGACAACAGCGCTATCTCTCTAGTTGTAATAGCTCTGTGTATTAGGTAGAGGAACTTATTTGTATTAACCTTTTGCGCGCTAGTCACTAAAATACTTGTCCAGCATTTGCGGGGGCCAAAGGGGTCTATAGTCGACAAAAATACCCATAATTTGAAATAAAAATAATAATTTATGGCATGGCGCGCAAAGGGTTAAAATCGTACTCATTAGTGTTTTCTCTACATTTAGCTAATTTTATTTTATATTTCAGTGCCAAATATGCAACAAAGAGTACATGTACAAAAAGTCTCTAACAGAACACATCACCTCAACGCACGAAAAGACAAAAAAGAACATGTGTAAACGGTGCGGCGCTCTGTACTTCAGATTCGAACATCTTAGGAAACATATATTCGTAAAACATAAGAAAATTGTTAAGAAAGTCAAAGATGACTATTTCGAGGTGAAAGATGCTGTACATAAAAAGACGGGTAAAAGTAAAGAGGCAACAGACACAAGTGAGGACAAGTGACGTGTTTTTATTAAACTTTTGCCGCCTTACCCGATTTAAACACGCTTTAAACATTGTTTAGCCGTGAAATTTTTACTGTTAAACATTGTCTAAAGCATGCGTAAAACTTTTGTGGTAAGACGGTTGATCGTCAAAGTCACCAATACTTGACCAGTATTTCCGGTGCCATTAATGCACAAACATGTGACAGCCGACTCAAAAGCCGTAAAAGTTTTCTGAAAAATACAACAGCACTGGAAGGTCTCTCCAGAGATGCTAGAATTGAAGCGTGGCAAAAACTTCACAGCCCGCCACCCAACTATATCACACCTGCCGAAGAACTTCCCCCTGGCCATAAGAAAAACTGGCCTGTCTGGAAAACCCTGAACAGACTCCGTTCCCAAGTGGGACGAAGTCGGGACAACATGGCCAAGTGGGGCTTTATAGACAACTCGGAAACAGCTTGCATCTGCGGCTTTAATCCACAGACAATGGCCCACCTACTAAACTGTGCAGCCTGCCCTGATACGTGCACTTCAGACGATCTTTACAAAGCCACGGAGAAGGCCATTGGGGTGGCCTCTTTTTGGTCAAATAAAATATAAATACATAACATTTCATCTGAAAAAAAAAACATCGAAACATCGACTCGAAAAGAAGAAGAAGGTGCCAATAATGTCTACAGGGCTAAATTTAAATAATTAAATGTATCTGCTTACCCTGTACTAATCCAAAAGAGGTGTTATGATTGTTATGAACAACTTTTTCATATGGCGCCAACCATGAATAAAAATTAGAGTAATTCTTTTTCGCAAAAAATGACAAAACTGACTTCCATCGTGTACTAAGTTTTAATAGTTCGCTCGAATTGATGTATACAGTTTTTAAATTATTGATGAATTGATTTTTCAAAAACGGCTCAGTCGATTTCGATAAGATTTAAATGAAATGTTTCTTTCGAACTAAAAAATAAATTTTTGATTCTGTTCACAATTGGGGAAAATATCGATGAACATACATAAAAAAAATACTTACAGACTAACATAATAATAAATCGTTCCAATACGAATCATACGAATAATAAAATTGCCATACCCTTATCAGGGTCAACTATACAAAACATGTTAACTAAGAACCGCATGTAAATTTCATGTGTTGCAAGAAATGATTTGACTTTGACTCATAAGATGTAATATAGTTACTTTTCGAACAATGGAAGTTTACATAGTCATTAAAATATCAATAATTACAAAATCAAATGTAAAATGTCAAAAACATACGCAAACAATCCATCATAAACGTCATAATAAACCTAATCGAACAGCCCTCCCTGATAGTGCCCTGGCCGAAGGTGCCCATTATGCTAGCTGCGTTGCCGCGCTGGATCGCCAGTGATATATGCTGGAACTTTGACTTAGATAAATATGCTGCTACTTTGACTTAGAACTTTGGAAGTCGGTTAAAAAAGATTAGCTGTTCCGTACAAAACAGCTACTTGGAATCGACAAAATGTATAAACGGATGATTTATTTTTCTTGAATTTCGAATTGTTCCCATAAAGTTGTATAATGATGGTCCGAATCACCTCCTTTCGGCTTAGCACACCAGTTCTGGAAAACCCTGTGTAGTTAAAAAAAAATTACAAAATAGCCTCTAGAGCTCTCTCTAGAAATGTGAATGTATTTTTTTTGGATCAATGTGAAGATGTGTCTCCTGAATGACTGTAAATAAAAAGATATATTCTTTATTCAATTTATATTTATTTATTACACGTGTCATTTCACAAGAATATCACTTTAAGCTGTTATGCTTCGAGCAAATATCTTAAGTCACAATCGTGCAAAAAAAGTGTCTGAGGCAAAACTCTGCCCAAGCTATGTAGTGGGCAGGCTTTTTAGTCTTAAGGCGATTGCAAGCCGACTACAACGCCGCGCGATACCAAAGTGCTCGGTTACAAGCACTAATTAGGTGACATAACGTCGAGATTTGAAAAAAACGGGTCATTGTGAATTATTTAATGTAAATATCTAAGTCGGTATGAATAACGGCGCTCGGACATTTTTTTACTACTTTCACTTAGGGACTGTGGCTCAGGGGACCTATTTTTAACTTCGAACTGTTTGGTCGTATACGGAATTGTATGGAACACTCACAACTTCCATAGACAAAATAGAGTGTTTTCATACAATCGTTCCGTACAAAAGTTCCGTACGTTCCGAGGCGTTCAAATTCAAAAATAGGTCCCCTGTAGATATTTGCTCGTAGCTGTTATGTTACAATTTAATACACATGCAATTTCACAAGAATATCACTTTATGCTGATAAGTTACATTGGTTACAACTTCAATATTCAATCATTTATTGCTACATATTAATACGAGTATGAGCAGGACGGCACTCTAAAATTAGAAGAGTTAGGATGGATCTCCATCCTAACATCTGTACCGCGTCGGTCTATCTAGACCGACGCGGTACAGATTAAACACCGTATTGTTTGAAGGGGAAAGAGTTACAGACCACCCCTCTACATTGCCCCCTGGACAGTCCCAGGGCGTACAGCCCCAGCAAGAACAGACACCTTGACGCTGGTACCTGACTCCCACTAGAATATGGGGAAAAGAATTAAAATGAATGCATGAAGATAGATATGGAAATAAATCGAAAGTGGATCGGGCCTCTTTTAGGTTAAGGTCAGTAAAGTGCGAAGGAGACGCACAGAGTTCGCATAATCACGGGAGCCAGCCGGTACGTACGAAACGACCGCATCGCCCGTGACCTTAAAATCGAGACAGTGGGGGAGTTCGTTGTCCGACTGTCGCGCGGCATGTTTGACCGCGCAGACAACGGACCACACCCCCATCTGAACAACATCGCTCCGCTTCACACTCGACCTCCAGACGTACGTACCTGGCGAGCCCTCCCTAGAGACCTCCTGTTGGCCGATGCAGAGGAAGAAGAGGAGATTGAAGGGAGGGAATGTAGGCAGCCACTAAGATGAGGATCCACCATATGCCCAGACTGGCCAACTAAGCCGATAGAAGGCCAACGAAGTCATAATGACCATCGCGGTACGGACGTTTTCACACCGTACCGTAAGAGGGGGAAAAGTTACAGACCACCCCCTACATTGCCCCCTGGGCAGAGTCCCAGGGCGTCCAGCCCCAGCAAGAGGGGTAACCCTGACGCTGGTACCTGACTCCAACTCACAGAAGGAGGAGAAGAACCACGAATCGAAAACAGAGTTACTACACCGTCTTACTATGCCGCCTACACGGACGACATACCGATCCTGGAAAACCTCCTTCCAGGCAAACAGGGAGTCGTCCTAGCCCTTTTTGCAGACGACAGCGCCTATATCGCGTCGTCCAGAAGCAAAAGAGTGGCAGCAAACAGAGTCCAACGAGTCCTATACGTCTTGCCAGAATGGCTTGATAAATGGCGGATTGCCGTCAACGTGGGTAAGACGGCAGCGCTGATGACCGGGAACAGGGTGTCCAGATCGACCAGTCCCTGAGTATGCGCTCGCAGACCTTGCACGCCGTTCACCAGGCGAAGGCTGCTCGAGCGCTGCTGCGGCCTGTGTTGAACTCTAAGCTGCCACTGAGGACCAAAGTCTCAATATACAAAATGTATATACGTTCCCGGCTGACATATGCAGCGCCCGCCTGGTACGCGCTCTGCACTGACAGCCAAAAGAAGATGCTCCAAGTGGTGCAAAACGTCAGCCTGAGGATGATCTCGGGAGCCGGCCGGTACGTTCGCAATGACGTCATCGCCCGGGACGTGCGTATCGAAACGGTGGGGGAGTTCGTGACTAGTTTGTCGCGCGTCATGTTTGACCGCGCTGACAACGCGCCACACCCCCACCTGAATAACGTTGCGCCGCTGCACGCACGCCCCCCTGACGGACGTACCTGGCGTGCCCTCCCTCGAGATCTCCTCCTGGCTGGTTCGAACGACGAAGCAGAGGACGAAGAGGGACCAGGCGGCAACAAAAACCAAGATGAGGCCCCAACACAAGACGTACCACAAAGCCAAAGAGTGGCCAACGAGCTTCCACAAAGCCATAAGATGGCCAACCAGATGAAACCAAGCCGAGATGTGGCCAACGATGGCCATACAAGTGGCTAACGAGGGTGCTGAGAGAAGCCGCCCGTCCTCGCGGACTGGGAAGGGAACTCGCACCCTCCAAACATTGCCCCTCGGCCCTTAGTGGCCGAGGCGTCCAGCCGCCAAAGAGAGTTTTGAACTCGAGTTGGCAACCTCACTCCCGCCAAACACGGGGGGAGAAGAACACGGAATTAAAAATGAAATGCACAGAGTTTTTGCTTGCTGCGCTCGGTGTATTTGTTTACATTGTGTAGTTTTGTTATAAATCGAGTCAGTGAGTACAGCGTTTGCGTTTCCGTCCTCCATCAGTCGTGTGGGGCCTCTTACGAGACCCTGCCCAGCTGACAGCGAGGGCGCACCACAAACGCGCCTTCCGTCGTGTCGTCGCCTGTGCGACCCCAGCACTCCGCCGGTCTAGGCGTGAAAGCGGGGTCGCGCGAGCAGCCGCCACCCACGTGCAGGAGGTCTGCACCCGCCGCCTTCCTCGCAGCTGCCTGCCGTCCAGCCTGGACGACTGCCCAGCGGGAGGCCGCGACGGACAACCGTCGGCCAGCCGCCAACTTCTGTGATTCGCCTACTCTAGCGCACCTCTGTCGCGATCGCACTAGTCGGGAGCCCCTGACTGGTGCTGGGATCGCCGAGGAGTGTGGGAGCGGGCACACCAGGTAAGCAAGCCCCCCCCCCCCCCCCAAACCACTAACACCCCGCCCCTTGCCCGTCACAATGTCAAGTGACTGGGCCTTGAACAGTTCGTCGTCGAGTGACGATCACACTCCGACGACCACTACACCCCCCACCCCCGGCACCTTCCGTGCCCAACCCCGCACAAGCATAGCAGCAACGGCTACTGTAGGGCATGGCAGCACTAAGGTGCTCCAAACTTCAAGGAATACCACAATGAATACCACAACCACTGCAACCACTGCTCCAGAAAGCCTAATTGGCGTACGAGACTTGAGCAACCCGGATAACTACATGATAGTCCCCATCTCCAACGTGGGACTACATCGTGTACCCGGGATTGGAAGAGGCCGATCCGGCCGATCGCGATCGGCCGGCAATTTATCCCGCGGTACTAGCCGCGGCGCATCCACCACGAGGGGTTCACTCCAAACCGCGTCAATGGACGACGTCACCAAGGCCAAGAAGAAAAAGAGGAACATCCCGGCTATCTACCAACAGGAGGACAAGAAGCCAAGGCTGGGCTCCCTGTCTCCAGATGACAATCCAACAACAACAAGTAAACAAACTGATTCCACAAAAGTACCTGTCCCTATCGTCCAAACTCATTCGAGGGACAGGACGCCCGCCTCTTATTCGGCCCCAAGTTCCGAATCAGACCACCGGATTGAGGGGCTGCAGCCAAGCCCGCAGCACCCATTAACTGCCCCTCAACCCATTGAAACCCAGCTGGATGTGAGCACGGCCTCCCAAGGCCCCCAGCGAGGTTATCAAATCAACTGTATGAAAAATATACCGAAATATTGCCCGCCGTGGTCGCAGAATCGGTGAGAAGCGACGGGCGTGCCGGCTTTTATCGGGGCCCGGCTGTAGAATCATACCACCACGCTGAAGAGCTACCAAGTGGACCACCCTCACCGCTGACACCTCTGCCGCCCCCCGGATCACCTCTGACAACGCGCGCTGTCGTACATAGGCCTCCCGTCGACGTTGTTTTGGAAATTCCGCCCACACCGCCGGCGAGGAAAGTCGCGCCACAAGAGGGGCGGCAAGCGCCCGAACAGCACGAGCAAAGGCAGGGGGAGGGTACTGGTGTACTCGCCCCCCCCCCCCCATATCACCACCACCAATTACAGCCGAACCAGAACCCCAGAAAAATAAAAACAAGGGGAAAGGCAAAGGCAAAAAATCAGCCAAAGGTCAGGGGGCAATTCAAACCCCCCCGACACGAAATTCACCCTCACCACCTGCTTCACCTTCAAGCCAGGGAAGTAAAGGTGAAACACTGATGTCCCTAGAGGACCTCGCGGTAGCTGAGGACCCCAATTATCAACAGAAGAGGAAGCGGCTCGACACGACGTCATATGCGGACATTGAGTCGGTCCCCCTGGATGCCGTCCCCCTCGCCGCCCCCTCCAGAGGCAGCGGCATCATATGCGAGGGTAATGGCGGCCTTATCGCCGCCAAAAACAATTGGAAACACCGAAAAACCGGGTCCATCGGGAAAATATCCCTACACTCGGCCATCCGAAATCAAAGCAAATCCCCAAACAACAATAAGTGCTACAACTGGGAAATATCCACCCATTAAGGTGTACTGTTTACCAAACTGGAGAGTACACCTCGCCGAGCTGCGCAGGCGACTGGGACACATCCCAAATTCGAGGCCTATGGAAAAGGGCCTCATATTCCGGGCCAAATCGGCAGAAGAGTTTAGGACCATTCAACGGTACCTAAACGAAGCCAGAGGCGGACCCGACTGTAGACTGGGTCTACTACAGTCTGGAAACAGAGAAACCTGTTAAGGTGGCCCTTTGGGGCCTCCCAGAAGGGACTGACCCAGCCCTCATAGTTGAGGCCTTTAAGGACAAAGGGTTCCTAGCGATTTTCGCGAGAGACCACGTGCAGCTGGAGCACCTGGACAAAGAGCAGCTGGAAGGCCTCTACGCAATCAAGGACCTCCTTAATATGCCGTGAATTATAATTGAAGCCTGGAGGGGGACATCCACGATGCCGCAATGCCACCGATGTCAACAATTCGGTCATTCATCGGAGACTTGCCACAGGGCACAGAAGTGCGTACGCTGTGCTGGACCGCACTTCGGGAGCGAATGCCCCCTCCCTATCGAGTCCCCACCCACCTGCGCTAATTGCGCGGGGAAGCACACAGCCAATAGTAGGTTGTGTGCAATATTCAGGAAAGAGGCGCGCAAACGCAACATAAGGTTGCCGAGAGACACACGCCCGCCCCCCCAGGAAGCCGTCGTAGACCACAAGGGGTTCGAGGCAGCAATCTCCATCGAGGTATTATACGACCTTGATGAGTAGCACCTCCCCCTTCTGATAACCGTAGGAGGAACGACGTCTTGCGTAGCACCTAGACCACCCAAGAAAACAGTGGACTGGACCAAATACCAGAGAAGAATGATGTCTCTTCAAGTCGGCAAATTGTCAAATGCAGAAGAGGTGGAGCAATGCGCGACCGAGCTGACTGAGGAGATATCATCTGCACTGAAAGAAGCTACCACTGAAACACCGCATACCAGATGGCGTGAAGAGCTCCCGTCTCACCTAAGAGCAATGCGCGGACGCAAGCGTGAACTCAGACAGCGATGATGGATCCAAACTCGCTGTCCAAGGACGAAGACGGAGCTGAACGCCATCACTGAGAAGCTGGCAGAAGAAGTCAAGGCTTGGAGAGGAAACGTCTGGGATGACCACATTGCCCGCTGTGAGGAAGACAAGACGAACCTCTACAACCTCAAACACAAACAAACAACAAATGAATTGACAAATGAATCGCCACCTGACCCAAGCCAAAACGGTTGTTTGCCCATTGTTGGACGCCTCGGGCGAACGTCGCTACTCGGCTACCGAGAGGGCAGAACTGATAGCGAACCATCTGGAGAACCAGTTTAAGCTGCACCCTGTCCCATCAGACGTACCAGAGGCCATCATAGAACACCACAGGCGAGTCGAGAGGGAGGTTAAGGAGTACCTTCAGTCCCCGGCAACTCCGTTGGGAGGCCAGGACTTTATTGCCCCAACGGAAGTAGCAAGAGCCGTGAGAAGACTGAAGGCGAGGAAGGCGCCGGGTCACGACGGAATACCGAACGCCGCCCTCAAGGGGATGCCGATGAGAGGCCTGGTTTGTCTGACCCGGTTCTTCAACGGCATTCTTCGCACCGGTCACTTCCCCTCGACATGGAAGACTGGCAAGGTTATCGTGACACCGAAGCCTGGGAAGGATTTAAGACAACCTGCCAGCTACCGCCCCATCACACTGCTTCCACAGATCTCCAAACTGTTTGAGCAGTTGAGCTTCGCACAGACGAGGACCGTGGGGGTCCGAACAAGAGTGGCCGGCAAGGAGACGAATATCTACGCCGGCTACAGACCCCTTCGTGATCGAAAAGTGAATGCTCAGGACTTCAAGAGCATCTTCGATGGCAAACAGCCCACCCTGTTGGCAGCCGATCTTAATGCCAAGCACCTGGCGTGGGGGTCCCGCCTGATATCTGAATCGGGCGCTAAGTTGTTCAGGATCGCCGAGGAAGAAGGGTTAACGGTCATCGGGCCGGAATCACCAACGAACATCCCAAGTAATCCCAATCATCAGGCGGACGTACTCGACGTCGTCGTACACAAAGGGATCACAATCTCCATCGAGGTCCTATATGACCTCGATGAGCAGCACCTCCCCTTCTGATTACCGTCGGGGGCGAAACGTCAATGAGATTACCTAGACCACCCAGGAAGCGGATCGACTAGCATCGCTACCAACAGAAGATGCTGTCTCTTCAGGTCGGCAGACATCAAGGAACACCACAGGCGAGTCGAGAGGGAAGTGAAGGAGTATCTTCGGTCCCCGGCACCTCCGTTGGCAGGCCAGGACTTTATTGCCCCAACGGAAGTAGCAAGAGCCGTGAGGAGACTGAAGACGAAGAAGGCGCCGGGTTACGACGGAATACCGAACGCCGCCCTCAAGTGGATGCCGATGAGAGGCCTGGTTTGTCTGACCCGGCTCTTCAACGGCATTCTTCGCACAGGACACTTCCCCTCGGTATGGAAGACTGGCAAGGTCATCGTGTTGCCGAAGTCCGGCAAGGACTTGAGACAACCTGCCAGCTACCGCCCCATAACATTGCTACCACAGATGTCGAAACTGTTTGAGCGGCTGCTGCTGCGGAGAATGCGTCCCCACCTGACACCCCGGGACGACGGGACGAGCAGTTCGGATTCCGCACGCAGCACTCGACAACGCTCCAGTTAACGAGAGTTATCCACCACCTCACAGACGAGCTCAATATGGGGAGACGGTCCGTCGCCGTGTTCCTAGACGTCGAAAAGGCCTTTGACAGGGCAGGACAAGGTGGCACGAGGGCCTTATCTTCAAACTGATGCACACCACGACGCCGCCCGCGCTAGTTCGAGTCGCGGCGTCCTCCCTAGCTGACCGCCGATTCTTCGTGTCCGCGTCTTCGCGTCGTCTAGGAAAGCTACCATTGCCGCAGGATCCAAAGAGTCCTGGACATCCTGCCGGAATGGCTGGACAAGTGGCGTGTAGCCGTCAACGTGGAGAAAACGGCCGCCCTTGTGACCGGCAGCGCACATAAGTCCGACAAACCGCCTTCGCTTCAGCTTCGAGGACAGGACGTCACGTGGGAAAAGAAGATCAAGTACCTGGGCGTCCTCATTGATACCAAACTGTTGATGAGCTCGCAGACCTCACATGCCGTGAATCAGGCGAAGGCCGCGCGAGCTCTTCTGATGCCAGTACTAAGATCGAAGCTGTCGCTCAAGACTAAGCTATCAACATATAAAACCTACATCAGATCGAGGCTGACTTATGCTGCGCCGGCATGGTACGCCCTCTGCTCGGCCGCAAGAAAGAAAAGGCTCCAGATAGTGCAGAACACTTCCTTGCGAATCATCACGGGAGCCGGCCGGTACGTACGCAACGACCGCATCGCCCGTGACCTGAAGATCGAAACAGTGGGCGAGTTCGTTGTCCGACTGTCGCGCGGGATGTTCGACCGCGCAGACAACGGACCACACCCCCAATTGAACAACATTGCTCCACATCACGCTCGACCCCCAGATGACGAAGTACGTACCTGGCGAGCCCTCCCACGAGACCTCCTAACGGCCGACGCAGAGGAGGAAGAGGAGGACGAAGAAGAGGGCAAGTAGGCAGCCACAAGATGAGGCCCCAACAGGGCTCAACAATGCCATCATTGGCCATCTAAGTATAGACGGTCAACAGTCACCAGACCTGCGCGGTACGGACTAAACCCCGTAACGTCTGAGGAGGGGAAGAGTTACAAACCACAGCATTGCCCCCTGGGCAGTGTCCCAGGGCGTCCAGCCCCAGTAAGAAGGTAGCACCTTGAAGCTGGAACCTGACTCCGACCAGTACATGGGGAGGAGAAGAACCACGAAACGAAAAGCACAGAGTTTGGGCTTGCTGCGCTCGGTGTTTTTGTTTACGTTTTTAAATGTGATTATATTTCGAGCCAGTGAGTACAGTGTTTGTGTTCCCGTCCTCCATCAGTCGTGTGGGGCCTCTTACAAGACCCTGCCCAGCTGACAGCGAGGGCGCACCACAAACGCGCCTTCCTTCGTGTCGTCGCCTGTGCGACCCCAGCACTCCGCCGGTCTAGGCGTGAGAGCGGGGTCGCGAGAGCAGCCGCCACCCACGTGCAGGAGGTCTGCACCCGCCGCCTTCCTCCCAGCTGCCTGCCGTCCGCCGACCGCCCAGCGGGAGGCCGCGACGGACAACCGTCGGCCAGCCGCCAACAACAGTGAATCGCCTACTCTCGCGCACCTCTGTCGCGATCGCACTAGTCGGGAGCCCCTGACTGGTGCTGGGATCGCCGAGGAGTGTGGGAGCGGGCACAACAGGTGAGCGAGGCTCCTTTCCCCCACCCCCTGGAGCCTGGAGGTAGCAATCTCCGTCGAGGTCCTGTGTGACCTCGAAGAGCAGCACCTCCCCTTCTGATTACCATCGGAGGAGACATGACGACTAGAGAACCCAGACCACCCAGGAAGCGAATCGACTGGCTCCGCTACCAACAGAGGATGATGTCCCTTCAAGTCGGTAAACTGTCTGAAGCAAAAGAGGTGGAAGATTGCGCGACCAAACTGACTGCGGGGATAGCCGCAGCCTTAGAAGAGGCGACCACCATGCTACCACAGACCGGATGGCGTGAAGAACTCCCTAGGCACCTTAAAGTGATGCGTGGATACAAGCGTGAGCTTAGGCAGCGATGGGCCCGAACTCGCTGCCCAAGGACCAAAAGGGAGTTGAACGCCATCGCAGAGAGGCTGTCAGAAGAGGTCAAGGCCTGGAGAGGCACCGCTTGGGACAACAAGTTAGACCTATGCGACGAGTACAAGACCGATCTGTACAGCCTCAATCGCCACCTGACCCAAGCTAAAGCGGTTGTCTGCCCACTAAAAGACGCCTCAGGCAAACGCCGTTACTCAGCTGCAGAGAGGGCAGAGCTCTTGGCTGATCATCTGGAGAGTCAGTTCAAGCCGCACCCTGTCCCATCAGACGCATCAGAGGCTATCAAGGAGCACCATAGGCGAGTCGAGAGGGAAGTAGAGGAGTATCTTCGGTCACCGGCGACTCCGTTGGCAGGCCAGGACTTTATTGCCCCAACGGAAGTAGCAAGAGCCGTGAGGAGACTGAAGACGAAGAAGGCGCCGGGTTACGACGGAATACCGAACGCCGCCCTCAAGTGGATGCCGATGAGAGGCCTGGTTTGTCTGACACGGCTATTCAACGGCATTCTTCGCACCGGACACTTTCCCTCGACATGGAAGACTGGCAGAGTAATCGTACTGCCGAAGCCCGGCAAGGACTCCCGGATTCGGAAACCGAAAAACCGGGTTCATCAGGAAAACATCCTTACACTCGGCCATCCGATACCGAAGCAAGACCCCAAACTGCAAAAAGTGCGATAACTGGGAAATATCCACCTATTAAGGTATACTGCCTACGAAATTGTACGGTACACCTCGCCGAGCTGCGCCGGCGACTGGGCCATATCCCAATTTCGAGGCCCATGGAAAAGGGCCTCATATTCCGGGCCAAGTCAGCAGAAGAATTTAGAACTATCCAAAAGTACGTAAACGAAGCCAAAGAGGCGGACCCGACTGTAGACTGGGTCTACTACAGTCTGGAGACCGAGAAGCCTGTAAAGGTGGCCCTTTGGGGCCTCCCACAAGGGACCGACCCAGCCCTCATAGTCGAGGCCTTTAAGGAGAAGGGATTCCCGGCGATTTTCGCGAGAGGCCTTCCCACGCGCAGAGCCAACCAGAAATGCGTATACCTCGTGCAGCTGGAGCACCTGGACAAAGAGCAGCTGGAAGGCCTCTACGCGATCAAGGACCTCCTCAATATGCCTAGAATAATAATAGAGGCCTGGAGGGGGACATCCACGATGCCGCAATGCCACCGATGTCAACAATTCGGCCATTCATCGGTGAATTGCCACAGGGCACAGAAGTGCGTACGCTGCGCTGGACCGCACTTCGGGAGCGAATGCCCCCTCCCCATTGAGTCCCCATCCACCTGCGCCAATTGCGCGGGGAAGCACACAGCCAATAGTAGGTTGTGTGCAATCTTCAGGAAGGAGGCGCGCAAACGCAACATACGGTTGCCGGGAGACCCACGCCCGCCTCCCCAGGAAACAGCAAACGCTGGCAAGTTTCCTTGGGACGGTAGTGGGGTGGAAGAGGCAGGTGGGGGTCTAGCCCTCTCCTTCCTGCCTCTGCTTCTGCTTCTACTATTTCCTCGTCCTCTGCTACCTCCTCTAGCTACTGCAGGCATGTTTGCTGGAGGCTGCAGGGTTGTGGGCAGTTGGGTTGGGCCTGCTGGGGTCGGCAGTGCTGGCCAGCCCCATCCTGGCAGTGGGTACAATTGTGGCATCGCCGGTGCCATCGGTTGGGGTCTGCCTTGTTGTGGTGCCGGAGTTGCTGTTGACAGTGCGGTTGTCCGTGGAGCTTGGGTCCCCCATGCAGTGGTGGTGGTCCTTAGGGGCTCCACCTGGCCTCTTCTGGCTTCTGGAGACTCTCCCCTAAGACGTCGGTCGGGCTGGATCCGACCACCGCCGCTACCACCGCAACAGATGATGACGTCGCAACCAAAACCAATATAGAAATCCTGAGTTACCATTGACCCACCAATGATAGCCCCGATCCATCTTGGAGGATTTTGTACAAATATAATACGAAAGAATAAAAAAATTCATGTAGTCTGGTAATCTTCAATAAAGGTGGCAACTTCCAAGTCAAGTCTGTCAATTCCATCAGCACCCCTAACTTGGCAAAGGGATAAAACCATGTGGATAACAACTTTTAATGTCAGTTGTCAATGTCAATTCTTACTTTGTTTCTACTCCGAGGGGATAAACTGGCGGAAAGACAATTTGTCCCTTTGCCATGCTGGAATTGGTTAGGTAATATTTACATGCAGAGGGGTTAGTCCAGGTTTAGACATAAATTTAAACTACTGTTGTTTCCGTATGGCTCTATACATTTTTGTACAGCGCCCCTGGCGGAAACGAGGAAGAACTAACCAAAATATATGGAGCCACACGCGAAAATGTATAAACTACGCAAAACCTGAACAAGGGCTCAGGTCTTAATTAATAACATTCAGTATGCGGGATGACTGGGAATTCATTAACAAAATTCTAGTAATTGTCATCATCATGAGTCTTTCCCTACTTTCGTTATGGGACCAAACTCAAAAACGCGACAAATTGCTAATCAATTTGCAGTCACCCCGTAGATATACATAATTTGACCCTACAAATAATTAATGTGTAATGTAATGTGTAGGAATCTAGGTGTAACTAGCGTATATAAACAATCTCGTTTGGAATTTTGAATTGTCATTCAAGGTCATAGTTATTTTAATAGATTAAGTAAAATTTATAACCGTTTTCAGTGTTAACATGCGTACACCTCAGCGTGTTTGTGAAATTCTATTTGTAAAGATCATTTGAGTACCCAAGATACAGGCTTAGCCTAGTTTGGGGTCCACTGTTTTCCAGTAGGTACTGAAACAATAACACAAATGGAATGTAATACTTTGTTACTTTTTTGTTCTTCAAATATAGCGCACGTACTTAAACTACCAACTGTTTTTACTGAACAAGCGATCCCAATTAGCCTGTTTCCTCTGATAGTTCAAAAAATATCCGCCAGAAGCCAGCACTAGTGGGTACAAGTGTTCTGATTTCCCTATTGGAGGTAACGTGAAACGTACATTGTAAAACTGGTTTATAGGAAGATGATGTACCAGGAGAAAAATTGAAATTAGCGAAAATTCAAGATCTAGTTTAGGCCACCTTCCACTTGTACATACACTTAGTTAATTCATAGTTAGACTCCAAATTATGTTCATTATCGAGTTATCATTCATTTACAATCCACACAACATACAAACGTCTTAGTTTTTACAGTTTTTAAATTAATGTTAAAGCCTCTAAAAAGTCTTATTTTTACGCAATAATTTGTCTGCAAAGTATACATAAAACTAAAAACTTTTCTGAAAAAAATAAGACATACGAGCGTGCATTTATTTCTTATTCAAGCGATTGACACCAAAAATTCGTTATAATTGAAGGGGTGAAAAGAGATCTCCCGGAATGTAAATTTTATCAAAAATGTACCTGAACTTTTCTGCAGAAAACGCAAAAACAGGGTTCGATTCACAATTACTTTAATCCTAAGTTTCATAGTCAACATGCGTTTTTAACTACTCATATCATAATTGGCGAAGACATAAATACAGCGACATCTGTTGCTTGAACCACGGAACCATTTTTCTCTTCTAAAAACGAATTAGTCACATCATTTACTCCTCTCTGATCTCTTAACGGACTTTGACAATTTTGGACTTCCATTTGACAATTTTGGACTTCCGTTTGACCGCTTTGGACTTCGCCTTGGCCATTTTGGACTTTCACTTCACCCTTTTGGACTTCTTGGCAGTTTGTTTGTTTTACTTCTATGAGGTCGTCTTTGGTTTTTTTTACCTTTTTCCCGTGTTTGGCCAGGAGATGGCGCCTTAAGCCTCTGAAGCGGGAGTAAGTGGCGCCACATTGTGTGCAAGTGTGCGTTTCTGACTGAGCGTGGACTGAAGACATGTGCTCTTCCAAGCTGATTTTGTATCCGAATTTCTTTTCGCAAAGTTTACACTGAAACAAAAAAGCACTGCTTATTTAGGTACTGTACCGTGTACTAGCCTTTTTTATAGTCCACTGCAGGACGTAGCCCTACCCTACGAAGCGTGATTAGGCCATATCCACCACGCTGGCCCAGTGCGGGTTGGTGGATTCACATCCGCCATCGAATTTCTGCTACGGACGTATGCAGGTTGCGTCACGATGTTTTCCTTCACCGAAAAACCAGTGGTGTGAAATTCCATACATAAGTTCCAAGGAATTGATTGGTACGGACCGGGTTTGAACCCACGACCTCACGATTGTAAGGCGGGTGTCATTACCACTAGACCACGGCTTATCTAGGTATACTAATATAATAAAGAGGTCAAGGTACAGTTACACATGCTAGTTAGTAGCATGCTTTTTAGTATGCTCATTAGCATACTTGTTTCAAGCATGCTCTGCACTTGTCTACATTTGCTAGATATAAGCATGCTAGTTTTAAGTATGCTCCTGAAAGAGCATGCTCAAAGCAAACACTCCGGTACACATGACATTTTATAGCGTGCTTTCTGTCAGTTCAAACAAAACCATGGACAATCAAACAGCCATTCGTATGGAGTTGAATAGAATTATTCTTTTGGTGGCGTTGCAATGCGTCCAAAAACTTCTCTCAGATAGAAAGAAAAAAACAAGGAATAGGAAGATTCGGGTCCGTGATTGGCTAAGTAGAAGAGAAAAATTTGGAGCACGTACTCGATTGTTAGTCGAAATGTTCCGATATAAAATCACAAATTTCAACGATTTTTCATCGCCCCAGCGAGACATTTTTAGCGCGAAATTGTGCACGCGCACCTGCTGCTAACTACTGATCGATACTAGCATGCTCAATAAGCAAACCTGTTCACACACGCTATAAGCACGCCCCCCTTCCACCCGCGCTGCAGGTAGCATGCCCAAACTCGAAACTAGCATGCTCATTATTAGCAATGTTTCGACACACGTACCACTAAATAGCAATTGCTCAAAAGTACTAACTAGCATGTGTAACTGTACCTTAAAGTTTGTGATTGATGACGTCGTAGGGGGTAATTTCAGGAACTACTCAACCGATTTTGATAATTCTTTTACCGATAGAAAGCTTCATTATTTGTGAGTGTTATAAGCTATAAAGTAAGCGCGGGCGAAGCCGCGGGCAAAGGTTAGTGAGTAATAATTTAATTGTTCGATCGCATTGTGTAGGGAAAGTGAAAATAAATTAAGAATTCCAAGTTATCAGCCAATACAGTGTGTAACAAACCGATTTCTCTAATTCCCATAAATGAACCCACAGGGCCAAACCGGAGCCATACTGTAAGCTATTATTAATAATAGTCTACCCCCTTTCGGTTTAGCTTACCTTATGGCCTATGTGAATGACCCTGTATTAGCTGACGATTGCATACATGGTTCTCTACTTACCCTGTAATAAGCCAAAAGAGGGTGATTAAGACCATTGTTATGAATAACTTTTACTATGAGGAGAACCCAAAATTCGAGAAAAATTCAGCAGTTCCATACAAAACTGCAACTCGGAATCAATAAAATGTATGAAACAGGAGATTTTTTCACGAATTACGGTTTGGCCCCATATTCAAAGTTATTCATAATAATGTTCTGAATCACCTCCTTTCAGCTTAGTACACCAGTTCTGGATAACCCTGTATCTATTTCGGCGTTGGCAGCAAGGATTGTATGAAGTTTGAATTGCACTGTACCTCAAAAGCCTTAATCCCGAAGTGTTATCTCCTGTGCTCCCGAAGATTCGAGCTGGTGACGCAGTCAAAGAAGATATAATAATACTATAGAACGGCCACTCGTTACCCCCTACCCGTTTGAGTCTTCCCCACTTTCACCCCGCGTCCACGGACAGAACTTGCCCTCTGCGCACGGGCTTCACTGGCCGGTGGATTTTCTAATAAAAACTACCTAGACTGCGACAATAGGAAATACTTGTACTGTGGATGGTTGAATATCAATGATACGTAACAAAACAAGAAATTTTAATGTTTCTCTAAGTATAAATAATAGGAACTTATTTTATATTATTTGGTCACTTCCTCTTGATATTTTCTTTCAAATGAAGTAGATCGGTTACTTTTTGTTTAAATGCTTTCAAATTAAGTAATTCTCATACTTTTTTAAGCACTAGATTTATATTCATTTTTGCAAATTGAGTACGCAACTGTCTCACTCACGCGGCATGTCGTCACGTTGTGGTGATCGCTGACAGCCATAGACGTTCCGCAGTGCGGAATCCGCACACAGATGCACGTGTAGCGACCGTGCGTATGTGTGTTGTTTGAGAGTAAGTACATAATATTGTGTAGTGTGCGTAAGATAGCAGATTTTGTATGAAAAATCGCGAGTGTCCGGGCTGTGAAGCAGTGGTGAGGGCACATATCACATGGATATGGACGTTCCCCGGTATGCTATCTACAATAGTAAAAAAAATATTATAATTACCTCAAAAGCCTTGATGCCGAAGTGTCGTTTCCTGTGCTCCCGAAGATTCGAGCTGGTGACGCAGCGGTGAGGGCATATGTCGCACGGATAAGGACGTTCTCCGGTGTGCTTTCTGAAATAATAACAATGAAATATTAACTTACCAAGTGGAGCGTTGGACGTCGACAATCGACAAGTTTAAAAAAATAAATGTAAAATAGGCTCCAAGACATAGTGCAAACAGCGGGTCCATAGAATAAGAACAATAATAGAAACCGTACTAAAATAGCAAGAGATACTCGTATAAATCACTGTGTCCCATTTTAAATACGAAATTTAAAATGGGACAAAAAGATGCACCCGAACTTACGTAATTTCGAAGCGTTTCACAAACTAGCACGGAGCTATCTCGACTGTCCAAATTCAAAAAAGGTAAAAAGTAGGAAGGTAAAATGATTAGAGATTTGAACTTTCTAACTGGTATTTTTGACGTATGCGACAGACATTGCGTTTTTTTTGTTCTACTCACTCTCGCGTATGCTGTATAACCAGAAATGAATAAGACAGCTGTAACGTAGTTTTTATTTTAGTAAAATTTAGCAATACTTCTATTACTTGTAATTCTTCAGATAGCAGATCAAACCTGGACACAATTAGCACAGGACCGAGACAAATGGCACCGTAAGGGACAGGCCTATACTACTGCTACAAAGCCTTTGATTATTACTAATTATAGTTAACTGGCGACCCGCCCCGGCTTCGCACGGGTGTATTATACATTTAAACCTTCCTCTTGAATCATTCTATCTATGAATAGAGTACAGTAAGAATAGGGGTGCTATTTATTGACTAAGTATTTTTTCAATTATTTTATACCATTTTTTATAAATAAATTATATTTGTAATTTTAACATATTAATTAAATATTATTTTCAGGTCTACTACATTTTTTAAACAGATCACTAATCACTATTTTTGTTACAGGTTTAATTATTTTTTATTATTTTAAACGGATTAATTAAAATTTTGTTTCAGGTTCATTCATATTTTGTAAACATACCTAAGCCTAACTTTTCTGGCCTGACCTAACCTTAGCCTAACCATAGTCGAACCATGATACAGTTTGATGATTAATTACTAATTTTGTTTGTGATTTAATTTGGATTTTGAATAGTACCCTTAACTTATATGACTACGACAGAGCGGAAATACACTAAATATTTATTCAAAACAAGAATTTGAAGATGAACTTCCGCAAAGTAACGCCTGATTCAATAGACTATCATTCTATCTATTTAAAAAAACCGCCTCAAAATCCGTTGCGTAGTTTTAAAGATATAAGCATACATACGTATACGTATGTATGCTTATATACACAGACAGCGGGAAGCGACTTTGTTTTATACTATGTAGTGATAGTGAAGTATAGGTATCGCCACACAAGTCAGCGGATGAGAAGTTAGTCGCAGTGAGAAGCTCACAAAAGGCTGCGCGTTGATTGGGTTTCACGCAGGTTGTAGCTAACATCACATCCGCCGACTTGTATGATTCGACCTATTCATATCGTCAAATCATTCTGTATATTTGACAATATTATATTATTATAAATGGTTACCTGATATGAACAGTAAGTGAAGACCTCTGCACAGTTCTGTAGTCGCAGTGGGGACATTTCTGGTGCTTGCCGCCTTCGTGGATCAACTTGTGCTTGTAGAGATAGTCTCGGCGCATGAACACTCGCCCGCAGATCTGTTGAAGATCATCATTTTTTTTAAGTGATAAACTTCTTTAGCGGAATTGTGCACTTTTTGGGATGGGTAAAGAATTTAAAGATCGCGTCAAGAGAGTCCTGAAGCGAGTTTAACATTTTAAACGTGACCAGATTGAAAATTCGTAAGACGGACGGAGTGTAGACCGCCGGCGCGGCGTAGGAGAGGAAGTAATATCCCCCTCTCTTTCTACCGCGCAGCGAAAATGTATGCCTGATCCTACAATTTCGTTTAAGCGGCGCAGGGCGCTTGCGCGACTGTGCGTGTGTTGTATTTTACCACATAAATGATAGTACTTTTCTACTGATAAAGCAATTCGTGAATTCCCTAACCATTCCAAAATACATGAATGCACAACACGAATGTTCAAGTTTTCACTTCTGCCAGCACTCCTGTTGTTTTTGTGACTATAAGCAGATGAGAAGATCATAATTAACTAAATAATATTAAAGAACCACACACAATCTTTTAGCGAAAAATCACAACACCTACTTCAACCATGTACAGAATTCAAATAGTTTGCACGAATCGATTCGACATCTATGAACATTATTGTTGATTTATCAAAAAGTCTATTTTGATGAAAAAATGGGACCACCTCGGACGTATACCTTTTTTTTCTAAAAAAAATTTTTAAATTGGCGAAAACATCGATTTACATACACAAAAAAATACATACAGATGAATATAGAACCTCCTCCTTTTAGGAAGTAGGAAGACTCATTATTACAATCAACTACATAGTATAAAACAAAGTCGCTTTCCTGTCTGTCTGTCCATATGCAAAACTAACCCATCTCTATTGTACAATTGCATTCTTTCAATTGTAACTTAGTTAACAAAGGGCACAGACCCTGGAGTCTGTGGATCATTAATTTAAATTTAAAAAAAAACATCACACCCTCCAAAGAGTTTGATTCGACCTATAGAATAAAATAGAATATAATTTATTGTCATAGTATAACAGTTATACATTCTTACTTAATAAAATAAAAAAATATGTACCATATAAATGGTTCTACCATAGACTTGTCATGACACTGACACTGTGATTTTGTTTACTTTTATCTACCCTCACAAAAAAAAATATAGCTTGGATTACATCAGACCACAGAGTTGTAATAGCTCTGTGCATCAGACTGACAAACAGCAATAAACTTAAAACGAAAATATATGTTCTAACGGCTAAACTTTTGAATCGTACCAACGTCAAGGGGGGGTGGGGGAGGGGTTGGTATACCTCTCCTGAGAAGGGGGGGGATTGAATCCCCCCCCTCTCGGAGATATGATTTTTTTAATTTTTTTTTCTACTGTGGCAAAAACAAGTACTAAGCTATAGGGAAGATGGTAGCAAGAACATAGTACCTTCAAAAGAGGGGGAGGGATGTAGAAGCGCTCCCCCTCTTTTGGAAATTTGATCTAAAAATTATCGACTTACCAAATGTTGCAACCTAACCTATTTTTTGTTTCACACCTAATCTATAAAGGCGATTCGCTTCTGGCACTTCGCCGGCCGCTGCCGCGGCACGCTCGCTTCGCTCGCTCGGCTCGTGCGTTGTTTTGTCATGTTCTAACATAACCTAACCTATTTTTTGTATCACACCTAATCTATAAAGGCGATTCGCTTCTGGCACTTCGCCGGCCGCTGCCGCGGCACGCTCGCTTCGCTCGCTCGGCTCGTGCGTTGTTTTGTCATGTTCTAACATAACCTAACCTATTTTTTGTATCACACCTAATCTAATTACGTGGGGTCGGGTGCCCCGATTCGGATATGTGACTCATTTTGAACCTTGTTGGCGGCCCTGTTTCTGCCATTCCAGTCTATGATAAAAAAAAACCTTCGAAAATACGCAGTGTAAACAAAATTCTAACCAAAAAAGTGTATTTTCAAAAATTAATTTCTCGAAAACTATTCGTCTTCGCAGTTCTAAACTTTGTAAAAAACGATTGTAATAAAGTATTTTACCACTTAAAAAACAGAAACAATACCAAAGCCATTGGTACGTTTCAAAAGGCGAGCCTATATGACTATAACATTATACATATTTCATACCATATGATACATACTTACATCACATATATAGGTCTTCTTTTCTTTCTGATAATGACTTATCATGTGTTCTTTCAAGTGTTCTGTGTTATCAAATAATTTCATACATTTATTACACTTATAAACGTCATCTGTGGAATCAATGCTTTGATTTTCTCTATGTGCTCTCATATGATGCTCGTATGCCCTTCGTTTAGGTAAAAATCTATAGCAAATATTACATTTATATCCACATTTCAGCTCTTTACAAGTCTCAGATTCATGTCGCAATCTTTTTTTAACGTTACTAAACCTTTTCTCACATCCAAAACACTTATAAAGGCCATTTTGTTCTATCCCATGGCATTCTAAATTGTGTTCCGCTAACTTTTCAATCGATTCTAAATTCAAATGACAGAAATTGCAATAGTTGGCACGTTTTATTCTTTTTTTTCTTACTGGCCTGTCTTTATTTTTAATAACTTCACAGGACAGTGGTAAATCATCAAAAATGTCATCAATGGATTCTTCTATGGTTAGATTAGAGAAATCGACATCATTTTCTTCTTTTACAACTAAGCCATTTAATTTTCTTTCATTTCCCACTTCAACTGGCTCTAGTATTTGGTGTGCTGACCCTTTTTCAAGTATGCAATGGAGTTTCCTGTCAGTCTCTTGGCAAAAACGTTTGAATTCCTCGAAGATTTCAATTTCGCTCAAACACTTAGAGCATACTTTTTTCGGATGGCTATAGGTAGTAACATCGATGCCTAAGCATTGTTCAATTTTTTCAGCTATGGTAGTAATTGTATCATTTTCGGTGGATTTAGAGCCGAAAGATGATAATTCTGCAATACCGTCGGCACCCCAGCAAAGTCTGCAGACGTAGTCCAGAAAAAAATAGTCATATGAGTATTGTTCGCCTTCGGGCATTAAATTCTTCAATGACATGTTCGTTTTATTAAAGAGTTTTATGTTTATATTCACGAAAACAAAATCACATCACATCAATTTTCACTTTTTCATTTATTTTCACGTTCTACGTTTTTCAGTTTATGAAGAGCAGTGTTGCCAACTGCACTATCGTCTCTGAAGCTAGATCTTTTATAAAAAGTTGCCAGATTCCCACATTTTCTCATCCCAAAAAGTAGCCAGATGTTGCCAAAGCTTTAAATTCAACTAAGCTCTAACTCAGTTCTGTGTTTTTGGAAATAAATCTTCTGTTTCTTTTGTCAAAAGTATGTATTCGTAGAAATTGTGGTTACAATTGATGGTGAACTTAGTTTAATTTCTAAAGTACAACTCAACTAGCCAATATAGAATAAGAAAACTAGTGCTGTTCCCTATCAGATGTTATGATTATAAAAACGATAATTATTATCATTTTATAGACATTTCCTCATTTTGTCTCTGTAATTATTACAGAAACAAAACAGTTTTTTTAGTAAATATGAAATTTCTTATAGTAAGACTAAGTCCTAATATAATAGTTACTTTAGTTAGTTAAAATAATCTCAATACAATTATTATAGTAACGACACAAATTGATGACTAGCGAACTCAAACGTTTAAAATAAATACCACGCAGAATCTATGTGTCAATATTATTATATCTTCTCTGTTGTAAATAAACGACCTAAGACAACAGACAAAAGTTGAAAAAATAAACAAAGTTTGGTGAAGTCGATATGTTGAAAAATAGCTAGAAAGAAGTGGCTAGATTTTTTAGCTACATGTTTTTAGAAATTGTAGCTGCCAGGTGGACAAAAATAGCTAGATCTAGCTATAAAATAGCTAAGTTGGCAACAGTGATGAAGAGATTTATGGGTTTGACTGGGTTTGACGTACTGGGCATAGATAGCATTGATGTAATTGTGTACTGCCACCTCAGAATAAGGAAAAACAGTAGAAGCGACATAAAGTAAAAAAGTTGTGATGCATGATTCCACAAACATGGCGTCGAAAATCTATAGAAACTGTTATGTAATCTAGACACAAATGACACTTGAACCACTGATCAAATGTCAAATTTGATTTCACAAAGATGGTGGACAAACTTCAAACGTCTCCTAGGCAGGGCTTTTAATTTGAACTTTATCGGCATAGCAATAATGCCATGTCATTTCAAACACCGCCCCTATGACTGCCACAGACTACTATATCTATAGATCCTACGTATTGTACTGCGTTTTGCGTAGCTGGGTTGTTTTCAGTGTTGCAACTCCACCATCGTCACTGTAGCTAGATATTTCGCAAAAAGTAGCCAGATTCCCACATTAACTCACCCCAAAAAGTAGCTAGAAGTTGCCAAAGTTAATCATTCTATAAATTAATTTAAGCTCTAACTCAGTTCTGTATTTTTGGGAAATAGTCTTCTGTTTTGTGGGTCGATCCATTTCTCATTACATTAATTATGACACAAATGGTTAAAATAATAATTAGGTACGCAGAAATCAAATGGGAGTAAACGACCTACGACAACAGACATAAGTTGACAAAACTTACAAAAGTATAAATGAAGTCGGTATGTTGAAAAATTGGTTGCCTGTAAAGTCGGTATACGGGCGAAAGTTTTACGTGACAACGACTTTGAGACGAATGAGACGAATGAGAGCGAGTGAGAGGCACGTAAGTGAGCGCTTGAAGTGTGAGCGGAGCGTAACGCAGTTTCTTGAAGTGTCACCCGGCAAACCAATTTATAAGACGTTGTCATGTCAAAATTGCTAAAAATAGTAGCTAAATTTTATAGCCACAACTTGTTTGATGTAGGTGCTTACATATCTGTGTCTTACACAGACCGACATTATTTTGGGTTATAATAGCATTTCGTCAATAATATCTATTTGTTGTCACAAAATTAGTTTTCATAGACTATACGAGTACTACAAACTTATTTATTTTTGAATTGTACGATCGCTATCTAAAAAATCGATTTATCATTAGTGAATTTTCCTACCGAGAATGGGACAAAACAAATCGCAAAACAAAGAGAAGACTTACGGCCCGGCCCCATCCCCCTCAGTGGTCTAAAATAAAGTAACGATGTCAACTACGTAATTCCTCTAATTATCAGGAGGTTAAGAAAAAGGGTAACACAGCGAAATGACGATTTGACAACAGCGCTTGTTCTCGTTGCGTTGTTGCGTCTCGTTGTAATAGCTGTATGTTTGATCATATGTATCATGGCGTTGACATTTGACACAAATCAACTTCAAGATCTCTTTTTAGTGTTCCGTACCCACAGGGTAAAAACGGGACCCTATTACTAAGACTCCGCTGTCCGTCTGTCTGTCTCCGGGCTGTATTTCATGAACCGTTACAGCTAGAAAGCTGAAATTTATTATTATTATTATTAATGGTAACAGGTAGATACTTGAAATTTTCACAGAATATTTAGTTGTAAGTATATTCACTTCAATAATAAACAATAAAATTAAAATAAAATAAATATTTAAGGGGGGGCTTCCATACACTAAGGAACCCTCCGTGCGCAAGTCGGAATCGTACTTGGCCGATCATTTATTACACCTACGGGCGTAGCATAAGGACCATAAAATAACTCTATCGACGTGTCAGAGCGTGACAGAGTTATGATGAAGTATATATCTGTCACCTTTGCACACGTCGGTTAACTCTTGTCGTGGTCTTGTATGCTAAGCTAGCTGCCCTCAGAATAAGGAAAAACCATAGAATAAGAACAGCGGGGCAATTCTGTTAACCGATCTCGTCACCGAAGTGATACGCTCCCGAACCCCTCTCGCTTTTCTGGCAGTTTAAATAGCTCAGAGCTGTCAAAAAAACGAGAGAACCTCAAGAACGCGTCACCTCAGCAACGAGATCGGTTAACAGAATTGCCCTGCAGTAATAGAAACCGTACTAAAATTGCAAGAGATATACATCACTTTGTATAATTTTACTCGTAAATATGAAATTTAAAAGGTGTTAGAAAAAAGTGCACAAACACCCTAACTTACGTAATTTCGAAGGGTTTCACAAACTAGCATT
This sequence comes from Hypomecis atomaria, assembly GCA_964007245.1. Taxonomy (NCBI): domain Eukaryota; kingdom Metazoa; phylum Arthropoda; class Insecta; order Lepidoptera; family Geometridae; genus Hypomecis; species Hypomecis atomaria. The sequence goes on from OZ023310.1 coordinate 6,961,959, forward strand.
GAGCTATCTCGGCTGTCCAAATTCAAAAAGGTAAAAAGTAGGAAGGTAAAATGATTAGAGATTTGAACCTTCCCACTGGAACTAGAGGGTTCAAATTTCCTAAAAAGACAAAAGACCAAGTTTAACCAAATTTTTAACCATTTGGCCATTCCAACAGGTGATTTTGCCGTAGGCGACAGACATTGCGTTTTTTTTTGTTCAACTCACTCTCACGTATGCTGTACAACCAGATATGAATAAGACAGCTGTACCGTAGTTTTTATTTGAGTAAAATTTGGCAATACTTCTATTACTTGTAATTATTCTAGGGAAAAACAGCACCTCTTGTCTTTTTATACCACTTTTCTGTTATTTCAGTTAAAATATTCATTGTTTTGTCTTTTTAGGGTTCTGTACCCAAATGGTAAAAACGTGACCCTATTACTGAGACTCCGATGTCCGTCTGTCTGTCTGTCTGTCACCAGGCTGTATCTCATGTACCGTGATAGCTAGACAGATGAAATGTTCACAGATGATGTACCTATTTCTGTTGCCGCTAGAACAACAAATACTAAAAACAGAATATAATAAATGTTGGAGTATTTTGCTAGCTATTACTATTAATAATGGCAAGAGGAGTGAGGCTTAGGGGGCTTCTTGGCTACGGAGATCTTTCTTGGCGAGTCTACTTACAGGCTCTACTGGAGGACCCTTGACTGCATTTACGAAACGGCAAATTCTCCAGATAGATCAATTTTGAAAGTGGAGATATGGTAGCCCTGTTTAAAAAAGCAATACGTAGTATCTATAGTAGTCTGTGGAAAAAAAGTAAAAACAACAACAAGTGACAACAACAAACAATCTGCTGCAAATCTGACTGCAGTTAAAATTAAAATATGTAATTAATACAATTATATTATAGTATTTAAGTCTTACTCAAGTCTTCCGTTCTTATTACACGGCATAAGCATTTTTATCAGACAGTAAAACAATGGGCTACTGCAGCGTTATTGGCTGCGAAAGCAACCGAGCACGATATCAAGGAGTAATATCGCTTCATGGGTAAGTAAAAAGTAATGTATCCGGCAGGGGTGGAAAATGGTGTATCTATAGTAGTCTGTGATGGTCAGTAAAGTCAGTAAAAGTCCGTTTTTTTGGCTAAGGTCAGTAAAAGTCAGTTTTTTCTAAAAATGGTCAGTATTTTAAGGAGCAGGGGCTAAGGTTAGGGTAAAAGTGGTGTAGTTTCTGTAGATTGAGGTGACAAAAATGCCGTTTTGGAGTGGGGAGTGTCTTAAAAAATAACCAGCAAAAGAATGTCTGAAAAAAGGTCTGAAGGACAGCGACATGGTCGCCGTAAATATGGCCAACGTGAGGTGCGTTCGGATAGCCTACTGGTGGCAAAAATAACAGTTAAAAACGCTAAGAACGATCACATTCAGCGTTCGGTTTGGGAAAGTGTGAGCAAAAGTTGCATTTTTATATGTTTTCATTCACCGTTCGGATAGCTCGAAAACAGCTAAGAATGCCATCGTGAACTGTTAATTTTGACCCACGTGCGGAGGTGGGTTCTTTGTGATCGTTTTCTGACATTTTAGAGTTTGACGTTTGAAACTTGCGCGAGTAATCTAAAGTTTAAAATAGTTCAAATGGTTTAAAGCTTTTTAATAATTTGCACGGTGGTATACAATAATTATATACGGTGTTTCAGACAGAACAAATCAATCGATTTAATTAATAAATAAAATAAATATAAAATAAATAAAAATATAATAAATAAAATCCTTGTGTTCTGGCTTCTTGGCTTCTGTCACAGATCTCTATTATTTTTAATTTTACTACTGCCAGTGCCCTATTCTATTCCTATTGCCACGATTGACGCATGTAATGATAGATCGGAGTGTTGAAATTATGTTGTTTGACATTTGACGCACCGCTGTTTGTTACTTTTGCGTTCGTTTTGGGAAGTGAGCAAAAGTAGCATTGTTGGCGAAATGGGCGAAAATCCCAAACCGAACGCTTTACATCAACGCTAATTTTGCAAACGCCAAAAACGCCACCGAGCCCAAACCGAACGCACCTGTGATGCTTAGTACATAAGCGAATGAAAGAGAAGAGGAAGAAAAGATTCAAAAATATGTCGACGATAAGAAATATAAATTAATAACTTCTTTCTTTATTCAAAACTAGCAGCGCCCCGCGGTTTTACCCGCTTTGTGCCCGTTCCCGTGGGAATTTCGGGAATTTTTATACATATAAACCTTCCTCTTGAATCACTCTATCCATTAAAAAAAACCGCATCAAAATCCGTTGCGTAGTTTTAAAGATTTAAGCATACAGACAAACAAACAAACAAACGAAAATAGCGACTTTATTTTATACTATGTAAGGATAATTTGTTTGTGTTATATACAAAATGTATTGTTCAAATTAATATGTTTATTGTAATATTAAGTTATTTTTAGGGTTCCGTACCCAAAGGGAAAAACGGGACCCTATTACTAAGACTTCGATGTCCGTCTGTCTGTCTGTCTGTCACCGGGTTGTATCTCATGTACCATGGTAGCTAGGCAGCTGAAATTTTCACAGATGATGTATTTTTGTTGCCGCTATAACGCAAATACTAAAAAGAAAATAAAACAAATATTTAAGGGGGGGCTCCCATACAACAAACCTGAATTTTTAGACGTTTTTCTATATTAATAATGGCAATAATAATAATGCTTGAAATTTTCACAGAATATTCAGTTTTACATTCACTTCAATAATAAATAATAAAATTAAAATAAAATGAATATTTAAGGGGGGCTCCCATACAGTACGGTACTGTGCGCGAGTCCGACTCGTACTTGGCCGGTTATTTAATAATAAAAGGCGTTGCAGGTTGGCTATGGGGAATAGTGGAGGCCAAAAACAAAAACATTTTTCCTACTTATTTACAATCATTCTCCATACACTATTAACAAATAAACTTGACAATTGACCTAGTGTGCGAAGCATGATAAAAATCATTTGATTAACAATTGACCGACCAAGGTTCAGTATTATACAAATTTGGTCAGTAAATGGTCAGTATTTTAGGGAGTTTTAGTCAGTAAAATCAGTATTTTTGGCCATGTAGTAAGTTTCCACCCCTGCTCTGTCTTATAGAGGTTTTGGTCTCTCACTTATAGAGGTATTTGAGGGGTAAAATGATGGGACTTGGCAATTACTCTCACTTATCCAGTTCTCAGTTAGCCAGGTTTGCCTGTATTTTTAAACCCCCGACGAAAAAGAGGGGTGTTATAAGTTTGACGTGTCTGTTTGTCTGTGTGTCTGTCTGTCTGTCTGTCTGTGGCATCATAGCGCCCGAACCACTGAACCGATTTCAGTTTAGTTTGTTTTTGGATGAAAGGAGACTTAATCGAGAGTGTTCTTAGCTATGTTTTATAAAAATCGATTGAGCCGTTTAAGAGTTATGGTGGGTTAAAGTGGGGATGGAAGAACCAAAATTCTACAAATGTGCCCAAAATGGTTGTCAATTGAAAGTTTGTTGTCAAATATTTTTGTTGTGTCGGGGGTTTTTTAATTAGGTATATTATTATTTAGTCCGCCTACACTATGTACATCAACAAATTCACAGAAAAAAAAACTTAACATAGTAACAATATGTCACATTATATCAATATATCACTCATCAAGTTTGTGCAAGTGATATCACTCTTTGATATCACTTGCCCAAACTTGTGCATGTACCTAATTCAGTTCATCAAATTCAACTACGTATATTTCACCAATAAAAAAACAAGTTTTCACAAAGTAATATTTAACTATACTATAATTTTTTCGCGTCCCTGCCAAAACTCTTATTTTATGTGCTGATATATATCATGAAAAACCCATTTTCGCATTTTTAACCGACTTCCAAAAAGGAGAAGGTTGTATATGTTCGTCTGTATGTTTTTTTTGTGATAAGTTCGCCAATTGTGAACCGAATCGAAAAATTCTTTTTTACTTCGAAAAGGTATACTCCCGAGGTGGTCCCATTTAAATTAGAAATTGGCTGAACCATTTTTGAAAAATCAACAATATTGTAAACAATTCGAGCGAAATATTCTAATTTTGTACTCGATGGAAGGCGGTTATGCCCTTTTTTGCAAAAAAATATTATTTTAGTAACATAACTTAGTAACATAAAAATAAATCTTTTTAAGAACAGGCAGAATAAATTGCTTATCGACTGTGATGTTAGCTACAAGCTTCAGGTAACCCAATCCTGACTGAAGCTTACTCAGCTGCGAGGATCGGGTTATCCGCAGCTTGTAGCTAACATCACAAACACCAAGAATTTGATTCGGTCTGTACTTCAAAATATTTGTTTTCATATATATTTGTTTTTGTAAAATTCTCAAGTGGAGACAACGTACCGGCAAGCGCAACATACGTAGGATGTTCACCCACACGGTGGATGGATGACCTCATCAAGAGCTCTGGATGCGAACTGCTTCTAACCGGTCTTACTGGAGATAGGGGAGGCCTATGTCCAGCAGTGGACGTCCAGGCTGAAACGATGACGACGATATTTGTTTGTGTATATTGACTATTGTTTTTGATAATTTGCAGTTTTCCATCGGATAACGAGTTGAGGAACAAATGGATTGCCTTTACAGGACGTACCAATTGGATACCAAGAAAGCACTCTCATATATGCTCATTACACTTTGATGCAGATGTAATAATTAATGCAGGAAAGTCAAAACACTTGATGCCAATCGCCGTTCCAACAAAACGTTTGAATAATCCAAAAGTAAGATATTTTCATAAATTAATTGACAATCGGTTGTTTTGTTCTTATGTTTGGAGTCAAAGTTGACTTTCTAGTTCTCCGTACCTACTTAGTGTGAAAATGAAATTTTTAATTTCCGCATTTTAAAGCCTTTTTTGCTAAGTGTAGTTGTTATTCTTATTATTTTTTCCATTATTATATCGTGCGGTCATGTTTAATTATAGCATTTTTTTTTCATTTATGATTTTTTTCTATTAGTCTATAGATAAGTACTAGTAGAAATTAATTCTAGGTCTTAAAACGAGTCGCATGAATCTGAGGATTCCGACACTGGGGCGTTTCTCAATCGCCCCTATGCCATTTCGGCTGCAGGATTTGCTTTTAAACTTTCGCGATTTTAACACATTATTATTATACAGGGTTATTCCTAATCAATTAGCATCCTTTTAGGGACTTATTCTGTACATCAAAACTAACAAATTTTGTTCTGCGACTTTTGGCAAAACTCAAAAAAATAATTGTTGTTCCATAGAAAAATGTCGTTCACCCGCGACAAAATGTATTGAACAGCTGTTTTTTCTTTTTTAGTTTTGACAAAAGTAGCAGAACAAAAGTTGTTAGTTTTGATGTACAGAATAAGCCCTTAAAAGGATGCTAATTGACTAGGAATAACCCTGTATACTACGGGACTAATCGCGCACTGAAATTACGAGATAAATAAACACCTCACCTCATGAGTCTACCCGTGACCTCGTTTGAAATGTTGGGATATTGAGGTATTTATCTATCTCGTAATTTCAGATTAGTCCCGTAGTATATAATAATGATGCAGGAGTTGTAATTTAAATAATTTGTAGGGAAGTACAAAATGTTGAAAAATTCGATTTATAAGTTAATAGTCCGGCAATCTCGTGCGCGACCGTCCCGCGGGTGACAGACGGTGGCGGGGACGAGGTAGGTACCCAAGATGTCAGCGGGTAGCGGGTGGTGTAGCGGGGAAGGGAAAGAATGCTAGAATGACGCGTAGTTAACTAGTTACTACTACTACTACCACCTCGTCCCCGCCGTTTCGCTATTCGCATCGCATTTTAGTGATGATCGCAGTGATGATCGCAATTTATTTTAGTGATGATGGTGATGCGGAAGAGATAGGTACCTAAAATGCGATGCGAAATTAGAATTAGCGGAAGTATTGGGAAAGAGACGCGAGAATAAAGAATTTACACAGAATGGCGGGCTCAACATCAAAACTGTGGCACTGACCTTCCGAGGACAGGACGTCCCTGGGCGAAGAAGGCAGCCGTCTCCAAATTCCTCTTGCTGCACACGATGTCGGCGCACCGATGCGTTGTCAATCGTGTCTACATAGTTTTGTGAAGATACTGTGGTTCGCGGCGGCGTCTTTGCTAAGTTAAGTTGTTTGCGCGAGCGCTTTCTGACAAGAAGTGAAGCTGAAGCGGGCTGCGGCGCCCGCGGCGGAATCGATGTTCTCGAATGTTCTTGACCGATGCGAGCCTAGCCGCGAGACGAGACGCCCACATGACGTCACAGTCAGGTCGCGCGGTTTGCTTCCTAGATGGCGTTTTCTCTACTATTCGTGTGATATACCTAAAGTGGCGTATTCAATGCTATCAAAGCAATGGTGGCGCCCTCATTTATTTTCAACTAATGTCGCACTCATGTCGCACTGTACTTATTCATGGTTTAGCGGCCATGAGTACTGACACGGTAATGAGATATCATTACCCTGGTACTGATACTATGATGTTTAGACTTGTATTATTATTATATATATATATTTAACTTGCTATGGATTATTAATGTACCTACCTATGTAAGTTCGGGCGGTATCTTGCAAGTTTTTGACCAACTTCCCGGTTTTCGATTGAGCTGAAATTTTGCATGAATAATTATGTACTTATATCAAGTGACAATGCATCAATATGGTGCCATGGAACTGATCTGATGATGGAGTCGGAAGGTGGCCATAGGTACTCCTGTACTAAACAAGATAGACCCATCGTGTTTGGGCTCGTTTTACTTGTCTTGGCTAGCACTCTGCTGCTACATGATATCCAGGATCTCAAAAGCTTGTTATTTATTTTGCAGATAAAAGTTACCCATGAATCGACCAGTTGTAAAGGCGCAAAAAGAAAAAGTGATGTAACTGCTGAAAATGAATACGTTCCCCCACCGCCAAACAATCAAAACTTGGTAAGTCTCCGCTGATTCTTTTTCATAAAATTTTGCTCATTTTTTTAACCGACTTCCAAAAAGATTTCGTAGATGATTAATTTTTTGTTTGTTAGATCACACTTTAGAAGTTTTTCCATTTAAATTTTATCGAAATCGTCTTAGTCGTTTTTATAGGTACATTTTATTAAAGTACAGCACAGGTGTATCAGGCGTAGTGGCCTAGAGGTAGTGACACCCGCCTTGCAATCGTGAGGTCGTGGGTTCAAATCCCGGTCCCGTACCAATGAGTTCTTTGGAATTTATGTACGGAATTTAACACCACTGGCTTTTCGGTGAAGGAAAATATTGTGAGTAAACCTGCATATGTCCGTAGAAGAAATTCGAAGGCGTATGTGAATCCATCGACCCGCACTGGGCCAGCGTGGTGGATATGATCCAATCACTCTTCGTGGGTAGGCCTACGTCCTGCAGTGGACTATTAAAAAGGCTGGTACAGTACAGGTGTTACTCACGCTTTAAGAGTAGGTATTTTAGTAGATAACCGCTACTATAGTTTCGATCGCATTTGGCGATCTTTTTCAAGGTTGGAGTACTAGCACGCGGTGGGAGACAAGCCCGCAATATTATAGTACCTATATACCCTATAGTAGTAGTTATCTACTACAATAAAGCGTGAGTGACACCTGTGCTATATTTTAATTAAAATGTGCAAAAACCACGCTAGTTTCCATAATGATAAGTATTTGATACATCAACAATAGTAAAAAAATACTACGTCGTTGATAGTATTTTTTTTTACTGTCGATGTACCTACAGCGATTCGTGCAAACTACTCGAATTCCGCGTAGCTTGTAGCTTACTTTACATCCGCCGACTTGTATGATTCGGCCTTTTCTTTATAGGTACACGGTTGAAGTCGGTGATGCCATTTTTGGCGAAATATAATTATACTGTTTGTTGTTGACAAATTATTCAATCAAAAGACGAACGCAAAATCATCGAGTTAAAACAGAGTCCTCTTTCACTTTGTTCACTCGGTCAATAGGTAATGTTTAAACTTATTCAAATACTAGCTTTTTCCTGCGTCCAAACCAATGTTGCTCTTCCGGTGCCAGCTACGGTAGCTTTTATGGGGGGCCCATTTACTGGATGGCAAGTCACCACCCGCCTAAATATTGTGACATGAGGCATTACTTGGCGGGTGCCGCACCTCATTCCATAGACCTGTTTTATCACGTAATATTTCATTCCAATAGCCCAGAGGGGTTTGTCCAGGTTTTCACGTAAATTGAAACTGCAGTAGTTTCCGTATGGCTCTATACATTTTTGTACAGCGCCCCTGGCGGAAACGAGGAAGAACTAACCAAAATGCCGCACACGCGAACGCGAAAGTTTTGGTTGCTTGCGGTTAGCTAGGCACATCAGTGCCAATAGATGGCGCTGATGGTCTAATTTGACGTATTTTATTTTTTTATAAATGAAAATGTACATATTATTTCATGGTAATATATTTGCCGGTAATAATGAATTATTTGCTATTTTCTCAGCTATATTTCAGTTGTGTTTTCGTTTTTTAAAGTACTGAATTTGTACCGGGCAATTTTGCGGGCCGCGGTAGACTACTCACTCACACAAAGACAAGGCTCTTGTTGTGTTCGAACGTGGTTCCAACTATGCGCTAATTTCGACGCACTTTTCATTGCATAGTTTGGACCAGTGGTTAGGAGTCCCGGTATTTGATACCGCAATATCGAGTTCAAATCGTGCTAAGCATGTTTCTTTTTGCGATGTTTTTTGTCTTCTAAATAAAAATTAAATACTGTTACTTAGTAAGCGCATAATTTGATAACGACAGGACCGACTTGTAATTTTTTTCTCCATGATATCGTTTCATTTGCGCACGAATTTGTTTGCGATTTTTCCTGGGACCAGAGTATTGGTGGTTTTTAGGGTTCCGTACCCAAAGGGAAAAACGGGACCCCATTACTAAGACTTCGATGTCCGTCTGTCCGTCTGTCTGTCTGTCTGTCCGTCTGTCACCGGGCTGTATCTCATGGACCATGATAGCTAAGCAGCTGAAATTTTCACAGATGATGTATTTCGGTTGCCGCTATAACAACAAATACTAAAAACAAAATAAAGTAAATATTTAAGGGGGGGCTCCCATACAACAAACCTGATTTTTTAGACGTTTTTCGATCTATATTAACAATGGTAACAAGTACATGCTTGAAATTTTCACAGAATATTTACTTTTACATTCACTTCAAGAATAAATAATAAAATTAAAATAAAATAAATATTTACTCATACTCATTTATTTATAACTATATAAGTTACATGTCAAAGAAAAACTAATGTATTCATTGTAAATCACAATAACTAATAATTGATTGAAATTATTAATTTATAACAATAAAAAAGCAATAATTAATAACAATATGTAGTGTCAAATAACAGCAATTAAATTAATCTCGAATACATACAATCACAAACACAAATTAGGTCACTCTACTTTTTGTAGAAAGTCTTGTACCTTATAGAATGCCTGCTCAACAAGCCAATATTTTGCTTTATTTTTAAAAGACTGACGTGACGGCGCATCCTATATAAAATCCGAAAGGTGGTTGTAGACATCTGTCCCCATAATATGAATCTGTTTGGACGTCTTTACAAGCCGATGGGGGGCTCCTATACAGTACGGAACCCTCCGTGCGCGAGTCCGACTCGTACTTGGCCGATTATTGTAATCTTTTTGCGAAGTACGTGGTGCCATGGTTTATTTTGGGTGACTGATTGCATGTATAAAACACCGATAAAATCTTTATAGAATGGCACTCTGATAAAGGTATCATACAAACAAAACACTGAAAACAAGAATTCAAGAAAATCCGAATCGTTGTAAACGCGCGTACGGACGCAATCAGTGTTGCCAACACCATGAGTAGAAATTATCCATGAAAATTATCGTATTTTCAAATAATGTTTTCCTTCCATCTTCCAAACTTTTCATTCATTACATAAAATCTAAGTAGGAGTATATTACCATAATACCAAATCAGTCCAGATGTTCCCAAATGATGCGCTTACCAACGAACATTACTTGACGATTGACGTTTGTAAAAAAAAAAGAGAAATTGTATGTTGTAGGTATATTTTAATAATATTTATAGTATTATAATTATTTATTGTTTGTAATATATTTTCCCTATAATTTATCCAAATTCTAATACTGGCAATACATTGTCCAATACTTTTCATTGCTTTTTGAGCTAAGCGAATTATGAGAAGACCGAAGACAAGAGCGGCAACAGCGCGTGACCCGCCTATGCCACGAGCTGGCAACGTCGCGCGTCGTCGCCGTACAATTACTATTATGTATTCTGTGCCGCTACTAAACAACTATAAATTGTAATGTAGGCACCGTACGACACTATCTGTGTTCACTCACACATTGACAAAATTGAACTAAAATTCGATGTTATTTCTATTATTAATCTACTGTTTTCATCAACTAAAGATGAAATGCCGCAAATAAAGACCAATTTAAAAGCCAACTATAGTCATTTCAGTGTAAAATTATACTCTCATCGCCCATGAATAGTCAAATAGATTAGTATGAAAATCGAACCACCTTAAGTAGGTAAACTACGCAAAACCTGGACTAAGGGCTCAGAACTGTACAAATATCCCGTCTTTAGAATAGTTTTCCTCTTCCTACCACCCAAAAACAGTGTTTTTTTATAATATTTTGTTTGTAAAAGGGCCTCTTAATGTTGGCCTTGGCTCCATTGATGCTCTTCAAAAGCCCGGGCCTAGCCCGTGATGTGAAAACTGAATACTTAATACTAGCTGCCCATCCCGGCTTCGCCCCGGTACGGGCAGATTTTAAAAGTAAAATATACAAATGCGATTGTGATATAAACTAACTTATCTCTCAAGTTGTATCATATTGCACACAGTGAACTTAGTTAAAATCGGTTAAGTAGTTTATAGGAGTCAATCGGTTAAGTAGTTTAGGAGTCAATCGGTTAAGTAGTTTAGGAGTCAATCGGTTAAGTAGTTTAGGAGTCAATCGGTTAAGTAGTTTAGGAGTCAATCGGTTAAGTAGTTTAGGAGTCAATCGGTTAAGTAGTTTAGGAGTCAATCGGTTAAGTAGTTTAGGAGACAATCGGTTAAGTAGTTTAGGAGTCAATCGGTTAAGTAGTTTAGGAGTCAATCGGTTAAGTAGTTTAGGAGTCAATCGGTTAAGTAGTTTAGGAGTCAATCGGTTAAGTAGTTTAGGAGTCAATCGGTTAAGTAGTTTAGGAGTCAATCGGTTAAGTAGTTTAGGAGTCAATCGGTTAAGCAGTTTAGGAGTCAATCGGTTAAGTAGTTTAGGAGTCAATCGGTTAAGTAGTTTAGGAGTCAATCGGTTAAGTAGTTTAGGAGTCAATCGGTTAAGTAGTTTAGGAGTCAATCGGTTAAGTAGTTTAGGAGTCAATCGGTTAAGTAGTTTAGGAGTCAATCGGTTAAGTAGTTTAGGAGTCAATCGGTTAAGTAGTTTAGGAGTCAATCGGTTAAGTAGTTTAGGAGTCAATCGGTTAAAAAGTTTAGGAGTCAATCGGTTAAGTAGTTTAGGAGTCAATCGGTTAAGTAGTTTAGGAGTCAATCGGTTAAGTAGTTTAGGAGTCAATCGGTTAAGTAGTTTAGGAGTCAATCGGTTAAGTAGTTTAGGAGTCAATCGGTTAAGTAGTTTAGGAGTCAATCGGTTAAGTAGTTTAGGAGTCAATCGGTTAAGTAGTTTAGGAGTCCGTCGCGGACAAACAACATGACGCGTAATTTAAAGGATTATCGATCGAGATTTTATATCATTTATCTTGGATTTATTTACAGATTGAGATGCCAACCAGTGAGTGTCATACAGAAGATACTAATAATACAGAATTGAAACAAGAAAACAATAACAAAGACAAAGTAGTAATATGCGACATTAATACATGGAAGGAAATGAACGAAGCTATTGCTACGACAAATGCTGCCAATAAAATTTTACTTGAAAAGGTATTTATAGGCCCCGTCACACAAGTTGGCGGAAATGAAGTTAGCTACAAGCTGCGCAATATCCAATCCTGACTGAAGCTCAAATAACGCCGCGCGTTGATTGGATATTGCGCAGCTTGTAGCTAACTTCATTTCCGCCATAGGGGCGGTGTTTGAAATGACATAGCATTATTGCTATGACCATAAAGTTCAAAATAAAAGCCCTGCATAGTAGACGTTTGAAGTTTGTCCACCATTTTTGTGAAATCAAAGGAGATATTGCAAATATGCATAGAAATTGGGCCACTAAAGGGTACAGTATTTCATAATTTGCTTTGTTTCTATCGGAAAATGATTTTCCCGTTATTTTTTACAATAACAGTGTCCATTAAAAGTAATTTCGTGTATTCGGGTATTAAGGTTAGAGTCATGTGGGTCAAGTGTGCGCAGCGTCTAAGTGTGCGCATTCTAAATATCTCAAAAAATATATAGCGCTAAGGAACGGCAACCCTCCTTTTCAGTAGCCCGCGAGACGTCCTGCGAAGCGCAAGAATTACAGCGGCTACTCGCGCGCCATTTTGGATTGACATGTAAATGAAGATTTTTGCTAAAATATTTACGATATTTTGTCACAATTGAAGCGTAATCTTTTGTAGTCATGTAAATTTATTGAAAATTTGCATTTTGCTATCGAATGCAACATATTATCAAGTTTTTTATTTGCCAGTGTTTAAATTGTTATGATGACGCAATAATCAGCAATTTTCATATAATTCTGTTTCAATGGTTTGGGTTAAGTGTGCGCAGAAGCCTGTCGTGTAAGTGTGCGCATGTGCACACTTACCCCGCTTGCGTTTCTTTGTACATGTGTTGCTATGTAAGACGAAAGAAGAGGAAGAAGAGATATTAGCCAAAAAGAAAATACGACTAGATTTGAAAGAAAGACTTAAAACTAAGCTAACTAATTACAAAATCACCTGAGACTGCCAAAAAAAGAAAGTAAAAATAAGACTGTTAAGAAACAAAAAACTGACGAAACTTAGTATTACTGCCCCTTATGTGGCGAAATGTATTCTGATCCACCAACTGAGGATTGGATTGAATGTAGCCTTTGTGGAGCCTGGTGGCACGAACAGTGCACCAGCTCCGAACACGGCACTTTTATTTGTGATAACTGTATGACGAAGTAACTAAAGATTTATAAGTTCAAGTTGATCTCATATTATGATTTGAGATGATTATCATAATGATTACTTTTAGTTACTATGATGATTTTTTTTTATAATTATAATATAATATTGTTTGTGTTCTAAAATATATATTATTTGTTGTTGCGTACACTTACCCACAGTGATGCGTACACATACCCCGATACTGGGGTAAGAGTGCGGATATGAAAGGGTCTTTGTTTTCTATAGTTTCTTGAAATATAAGCTACTGATAGTACTACTGCTGTGTCTAAGTTAATTACAAATAAGCAATCTTACTAGTTAACAAGATTTTGATTCATTCTACTAATAATATACGAGTTTTTGAAGCATCAAAGTTTAAATGCGCACACTTGACCCACATGACTCTACATGTGACCAAAATGACAGTAATTCAATGACTGAATAAAAATCAAATTGGAAAATGTGACATTACTCATAAATTAAGCATTTGATGCGGTTGTTTTACTCTGCGCATTTATTTATCATAGTTTAACGGATTTTTTGAGCTACTGTACCTAGTCTGAGCCCATTTTGAAATATCTCCTTTGATCAGCAGTTCAAGTGCCATTTGTTTCTAGATTACATAGCAGTTTCTACGGATTTTCGACGCCATGTTTGTGGAATCATGCATCACAACTTTTTTACTTTATGTCACTTCCACTGTTTTTCCTTAGTCTGAGATTTCCGCCGACTTGTGTGACGCGGAACAATACCTATGTATGTCGAAAGTCGTCTAAGGTCGAATCAAACTCCTTGACGTTTGTAAACACGAGGCGAGTCTTTTGCGATACAGGCTTAATTTTTGTTACAGTTGGAAAAACAAAAACAAATCACGGACAGGCACAGAAAAAAGCTTAAAATCCTTCGTATTTCACGATCAAGATTATTGAAAAAGGTAGCGAAGTTGGAAAATGTTTTGATGGAATTGGGAACCGATTTATTAATCAACGAAGAAGAAACCGTTCCGAACAGTAAAATTGCAGAAATTTGCAAAATAAATAAATTAAGATTTAAGAAAAAAACAACAGAAACAATACAAATGAAACAGGAAATTGAATTTACAAACTGTTGAATTCCCAAAAAATATTCGGAATATTAATACAGGTCAAGATTTTTAAAAGGATGTTGGTAGCGCCAAGCTAACGGAAACAGATATTCAAGTGAATTAAAACAATGATGAAAGCAATTAAAAATATGTTTATAAAAAAAGTGAGATCTATTTATTTAAACCTACTGATTCATATAGACCGAATCAAACTTAATTTCTATGAAGATAGCCACAAGCTGCGCAAATCCCCTCTCCTCCCCCATGCTGATATCTAAAGAAGAAATATCGCACGCTCATAAGTACGTCTTATTTTTTTATGTTTTTGCGTAAAAATGACTTTATAGGCAAATAACTAAGGTCGTTTAACCCATTCAGTGCCGTGCCCGCCCAACGGCGAGTGATATTTTTTAACTAACACGCCAAGCCCGCCCATGGGCGGTTGGATTTCATACTCCGATATCTAACCTAAAAATCTTAGCAAGGGCAGGCAAGGATACTTAATCGAGATGCCGGGACCGCCGATGGGCGGGGTGTATATCACGTATGGCGGCATCTGAGTAATGTCGTTACTTTTCAGGAAGGCATTGAATGGGTTAAAAATCTAAAAACTAAGACGTATAATCCTAGCGATTGAACTGTTTACATGAAAAAATTAACTATAATAAAAATATAACTTTTTAAATACTTACAAGCTTTTGAGATCCTAGATTAGTGTAGCAGCAGAGTGCTAGCCAAGACAAGTAAAACGATCCCAAACACGACGGGTCTATCTTGTTTAGTACAGGAGTTCCTATGGCCACCTTCCGACTCCATCATCAGATCCGCTCCATGGTGCCATATTATTGCATTGTCACGCGATATACATATGCGTACAAAATTTCAGCTCAATCGGAAACCGGGAACTTCAAGATTCCACCCGAACTTACATAGGTACATCCATTGCAAGTGAAATAAAAGTTTGTAAAAACACTCAAATCGGATAGTATTTAGTTTAGAGGTAGATATACTAAGCGCCACACAAATCGGCGGATGAGAAGTTAGCCGCAGATGACACTTCGCCGTGATTCGCTAATTATTGCGCATGTGTGCACAATGCGTAGGGAGCGCGCGGGAGGCACAAGGTTGGCGGGCGGGTGTGCCCCGGCGCGAGTCTCTCTGGCTCCCGAGCACACCTATATTTCGGCATTTGCGCAGCGTTCTGCATAACTTCCCATCCGCCGATTTGTGTGGCGCTTAGTATAACAGCTTATTGTTTTTCTATGTCCAAGTTGGCGCCTCACGATTTTCCTAAGTTTGATCGGACTTACACCTACGAGTAGAAAACCAAAACAACTTAAGTAGTTTTTAAAAATTCTTTTAATCTTTCTCTTAGAAATACATCAGAAACTTTTAGCTTACTCAAAATTACGATCTTATTTGTAACTAACAATAGAAAAATAACTCTTATTGTAAGCAATTCAACATAACGAACTAGACAAGGACATAACATAACTGAAAAATGGGAACCGTCGTCGCGCGTGCAAAAGTCGCTATTTATTTTTTACATTATGCAAAAAAATGATTTAGCTAAAAATGTTATCTTTAAACTTTTGCGATTTAAGCACATTTTTATTTTTAAATACTACGAGACTACTTTTTTTACTACCTATAGGTTTGCGTTTGACTACACGTAGGTGACGTGTTTTCCTCGGGAATTTGGTACATTTATCATGCATTGATTTCTTTGTAATTTCTCCCGAGTTGCTTTGTTTTCCTCGGGAATTTGGTATATTTATCATGCATTGATTTCTTTGTAATTTCTCCTGAGTTGTATTGTTTTCCTCGGGAATTTGGTATATTTATCATGCATTGATTTCCTTGTAATTTCTTCGGAGTTGTGGCTTATTGGACCCTTTTAACTGGGTACTGCATTTGGCCGCTTTTGTTTGTAGGCCGCCTTAGGCTTATGTGACGCTTTTGGTTCAGTTCTATTTCAAAGGATAGATAGAGGATGCGTGATTTCACTTGGGCTGACGGCTAATAATAAATTCAATTGTTTTCCCCGGGAATTTGGTATATTTATCATGCATTGATTTCATTGTAATTTCTCCCGAGTTGTATTGTTTTCCTCGGGAATTTGGTAAATTTATCATGCATTGATTTCTTTGTAATTTTTCAATGTATTTTCGGTCAACAACGGTTGACTACCTGTGATCACGATCGATGTAACTCGGCCGAAACGTCGAGATAATGAGGTATTTAATTATCTCACATTTTCGTGCGCGATTAGTCCCGTAGTATATAATAATACTTCTCTAATCAGAGTATTGAAATTTTTACTGTGAAATATAATTATAATAAACTAGCCTTTGCCCGCGCTTACTTTGTAGCTTTACTTTGAATTTTCAAAATTGGTTCACAATTACAAACTACCTCTTTATTATATTAGTATAGAATTATAATCTATACATTTAATAAAATTGGAGTGTCTGTTTGAAATAACCGTTTTTTACTACATGTATGTATATGAATATAATATAAATCACCAAAATATCATTTTTTACAATTTTTGTCTGTCTGTCTGTCTGTTTGTTCCGACTAATCTCTGAAATGGCTGGACCGATTTTGTCGGGACTTTTATTGGCAAGTAGCTAATGTAACAAGGAGTAACTTAGGCTACGTTTATTTTAGAAAAAATATATTTATCTCGAGCTACCACCGCGGGGCGCAGCTAGTACCTATGTTATAAATATCACATAGTTTGTCCAAAAAGAGAAGCGTCGTAGGTGAGGTCGCCCGTGTGCCATTTTACTAATTTTGTTACGTTGACAAAACTGCTCTGTCATTGCTAGTACAACTAAAGTGTTTGATACTTGGTAGACACCAATTCGGTTTTCATCAGTACTCGCGTCTACCAAGTATAGTCGGTACTTTTGCTGCTGATTAAAATCTTATTGTTAGTTCACCGTAACGCCACGACGGTTCTCTTTTTGCACAAACTCTAGCTGTTTCTACAGCACGTGTGTATTGAAAACAAGTGAATAGCGACTTGTGCATGGGCATTGAAAGAAATTAAAAATTGGAGACAAATTGCTTTATCCCACTGGGAAATTAAGAATAGTTCAGACTAGCAATAACTGCCAGCAATATATATAGCAAAACTTAAAGCAAATTCAACATAATTCTCTACATCAACATAGTTATCTAGAGGTATACAGTATTCCGACTTGGCCCTGTCCTAGCCAATCAACAGACCATGTTACATTATAAAAAATTATTTAACAGTGAATGGTCAAAAACTAAAACTTTATTTGTATTTAGGAACACAATTTTCATCAAGTATCATCGTGTGGAAAATTCGAATAGTTCGCTCGAATTAATGTATCCAATTTTTACATTATTGTTGATTTTTCAAAAACGGCTGAGTCGATTTCGATAACATTTAAATGGGATCACCACGGTAGTATACTCTTTCGAAACAAAAAAAGAAGTATCATACAAGTCGGCGGATGTGAAGTTAGCTGCAAGCTGAGCAATACACGCGTTGATTGGGTTTCGCGCACCTTGTAGCTAACTTAAGTAGTAACCACAGGCTTTATATCGCAGCCGATTGTTAGCTACCTATAATCCGGGCCGCGTCGGCCGGCAACAGAAGTAAATAGTAGAACTACCTCACATAGGTAAAAAAAATAAATGGAGCAACTGATTTTTGGGAACTTTTGTGTATTTTGAATTACTTTCGATGATTTTCTAGTTTGTTTTTCCTAAATTGATTTTGAAATATCTTATGTTGAACTTTTGATTTTAATTAACGCATTTACAATTTCAAGATGTCACTAAAAAAATTTATTGTAAAAATCATAGGTTGAAATATTGTTTTTGTTAGTCAAATATTGTTTTTACTTCTGTGTGTTTTTGTTTTATATTATTGATTTATATTAGTCTGTAGCAACGTAATATGTACATAAAGTACAATGTGGGCGTCTTCAAATCCCGAGTAAATAGGTATCTTCTAGGTAAGCGTGCTACAACCTAGACCGCATATCTGCTTAACAACAGGCAGTATGTGGTCAAACGCAAACCTATTCAGAATAAAAAATAAAAAAAAAAAAAAACATAGATGAGTGTGTAATCTCAGTAAGTGAATTTTTGTAAATTCTTTTTGAGATTAATAAATATTCTTAAACCACAACTTCACATCCGCCGACTTGTATGATTCGGCCTATACACCCATGCTGATTCTAATTTTTGACCGACGAACCGAACCGGAGGAGGTACTCAATTCGACGCGTTTATATTTTTTCTTTTTTTATGTATAACCACGCATAACTTTTTTCCTAGTAGTCCGATTTCAATAATTCTTTTTTTAGATAGAGTATACTTCGAAATTGGTCCCATTTAAATTTTATCGAAATCGGCTGAGCTGTTTTTGATAAATCAACAATAATGTGGAAAATGCTACATCGATCCGTGCGAAATATTCGCGAATTCTGTACACGGGTGAAGTAGGTCGTGCTATTTTTTGCGAAAAATAATTATTCATGTGTATTACATGAATTTTCTACGTACTATTTCAATCAAAATGGCTGACAATGGACAAAATGGCATTGAGAAAAGAATTGACAAGGCTTCGTCATTTTAGTCAAATAAAAAATATCCCAATTCAAAGTTGAAAAGTATTCGGTGATAGGCCGAATCAAACTTGTTGGCGTCTGTGAATTTAGCAACAAGTTGTGCACATCCTCGCTTGTCTCAATGACTGTGGTGTTTATAAAGATACTCCCCACATATCGTTAGAACGTGTGCGAAATGAGACATTTAAAAGATTATGATTTAAACAAAATATTAAAGATGTTGCTTTTACAACTTCATTTTGTCTTCTCCAGATTCTGAAAGTACAAAAATAACTACATAGTATAAAGCAAAACTGTTATTTCTGTGTGTCTGTCCGTGTATCCGCTTATATCTTCCAAACTACACAACAGATTTCAATGCGGTTTTAATTGTCTTTTAGAATATTTCTTCCGGTAGGTTTAGCTATAATTCATTCCTATCCGGGAGAGCCAGGATGTGCAGCTAGTGTTGTATAGACTCGTAGATATAGGTTTAAAAGGATAAGTTTAGTTTCAGTTAGTTTTATCTCCGATTTGTATTTCCTACAGCCCGGGTTGCACGGCAAGGGGAGAAAACCATTTTATCCACTCTTAATGTCAGACGTCATTGTCAATGCATACTTTATTTCCTCTTCGAGCGGATATAATGGTGGAAAGACTATTAGTCCCTTTGCCATGCTTCCCGTGCAGGGCGCAACCAGGCCCTTTAATTAAATTTTTAAAAAAACCTCACTTATCTCGCAGCTAACATAACGAATTTGCTACTGCGCAATGACTCTTGCATCGTGTTCACTTCACAGACGCCCTTAAGTTTGATTCGTCCAATAATTACGTATTAGATGCCTTTAATTGCTGTAAAAGTTTGTTGCTAGTGTAAACATTGCGTTATCTCTCTCACTGAGGTATATGTAAAATGCAAAACCATTCATATCACTTAAGCCTATAATTATAATATAACCTAATATACATCTGTCCTGTTCACTCATCCTGCCTTTCTTGTTCTTTGTCCTTCTTCTTCTTCTTTTTTTTCTCTTTCTTTTTCGATACCTCGTCGTCTGCTTGTTCTGTCGTCGTGTCAGCCATTGTTGTGTCTGCTGCGTCTTCAGCTCTGAAAATGTTAATAAAATATATACGGGCTGTCCCTGAACTCAACGTGAAGCCGAAAATGCTGGAACACTCTGGATATCTGGGCTCTAAAACCGGAAACCCCACCCTCTTGGTTTTTTAAAACATGGTAAGTTTTAGAAATTGGACCAAAAATGACACCTTGCAGCACTCCAGTTAAGGCCGTGCCTTGAGTTTTCAACATTATTTAATTTTTATGTTTAAATTGTAAAGCTAGGATAAATGTGTTACCAGTCACAATCAAAAATACAACTGAAAGATGCATTTTTTTTTTAAATCAATTTTAAAGAGCTTTTTCGTTATCTTTAACGAATATGTCGCTCTGATTACATTTGCTTCTTACAAATTATGCTCTATGAATTAGTTTGAACAGCATTCTGGCCAAGTCCAACAGCGGCTCCGCCAGAATGCTATTGCAGTGTCCTATGTTATACATATATTGTTTTTAGAAAAAATATTTCTGCGTACAGTTTTGTTCTGTGCACACTCCATTATAATGTGATATATATCATCTATTCTGTTAGTACATGTTTCACAGTATGGGGTGTTGGATATTCCCATCAAATTTAAAAATTAGTTACATAGAGTGTGTCCAGAACGGAACCTTAAAGCAGTTAGTGTCATTTCTGTCTAGAATATTGTTGTCTATCCATGGGTGTCTCAATGGATGGGGCTGGACCGTGAAAGTTGCATAGTTTTTCTGAAATGTTATGACACTTAGTATGTTGAATTTAAAACTTTTTTGACGCTTTCTAGAATAAAAACCGCACAAAATGGCAAATTCGCCTTCCATCATGTACAAAACTTGAATATTTAGCTCGAAATCTTTACATTATTGTTGATTTTTCAAAAACGGCTCAGCCAATTTCTATGAAATTTAAATGGGGACCTCACCTCACCACCTCGGGAGTATACCCTTATGAACTTCGGTTCACAATTGGCGAAATTATCGATGAACATACACAAAAAAAATACATACAGGCGAACATGGAACCTCCTCCTTTTTGGAAGTCTGTTAGAAATTTAAACAAGTCAATTTTCACTAAAATTTCTATGAAATCACTGACTAGGCTTATGCTGCGTATTAAGGATACTTATTTTGTCAGATTTTCATTGTGTTGATGTACAATAAAGCTGTATGTTACCTAAAAATTCATGCAACTTACAACAAACTTGCAAATCTAAACACTTTGTAAATCGCTTATTGTCATTTCCTTAATGCAACCATAAGTTACTTACGAGTACATAAATTTTACAAAAGCAACTAACAAGTGTAAAGATTGCCTTAGTAAACTCTGGAGGGTGAAATCCACTGAGGGGATTGTACATGGAAAAAGTATTCACATCGATATGACATTGACATGTGATAAAATACTTACGGTGCTTCACTGTCTCGTTTTTTCTTCTTCTTTTTCTTCTCTGATTTGATCTCGGTGGTGTTGTTGGGGTCGTCTGCATTGGCTGTGCTCGCCGTTCTCTTCCTGCTACCTTCCTCTACTTCTGCTTCGCCATTTTCCGTCTGGAATTTGATAATTTTACGTTAAACTTTTTGATGTGAGCTACAAGCTTCAGATAACCCAATCCTGGCATGAAGGACACTTAACAGCTGCGTGAGGACTGGGTTATCTGCAGCTTGCAGCTAACATCACAGCTGTCAAGAACTTTGATTCTGCCTATAATAACTCTTTGGCTGTTGGCGCTTGAGCAACACCACCAATACTAGGTGCTTTCATGTTCGGCTTGAGTACAATTATCACTATATAGTATAAAACAAAGTCGCTTGCCGCTGTCTGTCCCCCATGTATGCTTATATCTTAACTGTGGGATGGATTTTGATGCGTTTTTTTAATAGATAGAGTGATTCAAGGGGAAGGTTTAAATTTATAATATACCTGTGCAAAGCCAGGGCTGGCTGCTAGTTTTTCATAAATATTTAAGCCTGATAAATGAAATAAAATATTGTTTACAGAAGTAAACAATAAATGATAAAACATTATTGTCTATGAAAATATACAAATAAACTTTCAGGACACTGAGCTAAAATGTGTTATTGTGTACATAATTTTAAAATAAATTACATTTTATAATGTCCACAAAACATGACGACAAAATCATCATCACATCAAAATTCATGGAGAAATTATAATTGTAAAAAGAAAGATGTAGGTAGGTATGTATATTGAATAAGTACCTTAACACTCTTCCTGTGGTCAACATAGCTAGTCAGCCATTCTTTAGGTGTGTTTTCATTAGGTTTGCCGAATTTGTCCAACTTTCCTTGCTGTATGAGCATTTTCTTCTGCGATGCCTTCGGTCCCAAGCCCCACTTTCTTGGATACGTGTCTCGCTCCATGATAACTCGCTTCAGCTTAGCTGCCACTCCATGGTCACATGATGCCATTGTTGACGTTGTCATTAACGCTATCGCTAAGGCCACAGCCTCTCCTTTTGTCGTCACTATGACGATTTCTTGGTTAATCTCAATACCATCTTCATAACGTAATATACCTGGCAAGAGGACCTTCGCTCCATAGCATACAGCGTTAACAGCACTGTCTTTGATAAAGATTCGCTTGTGAGCTATTAAAAGACCTTCCAGAGGCTTTATAACTCGCCGAATGTACGTCTCGTCTTTGTGGTTTTCATATGCCCATTGTGCGTCTAGGATATCATGCATGGTGACCATACCTTCCTTCTCTCCTTGGATGCCGGATCGTACACGTCTCAGCTCAATCATTTGGCCACCCACTCCAAGCATCAGTCCTAAGTGTACACACATGGTACGGATGTACGAACCAGCTTCACAGCTCACCCAAAACACACCAATGTTACGCTCTTGGTCAAAATCTAGCAGCTTACTGTCATACACGGACCGAACTCTCAGCTGACGTTTCACAGCTGATATGAGCGGGGGACGCTGGAATAACGCCCCGCGGAGTTTTTCTAGCCCTTGTGTCACATTTTTAATGCTCTCTACAGCTGAATGCAGGCTAAAAACAGCTACGTACTCCTTACCGGCGTTCTGCTGAGACTTGACGAGACGCGTGGCTCTATCTATGCAAACAATGAGACAGCCAGTAACCTTCGGATCGAGCGTGCCTGAATGGCCCGTCTTTTCCACTTTTAGGATCCGTTTTATCCATGATACGACTTCATGAGAGCTGGGGTTGCTCGGTTTGTCGACGTTGATGAATCCTGACTTGATGTAATCAGAAATAGGACGCTTCAAGGGAGAGTTTCCGAAAGGCAGCGGCGTGTAGTGGTTAGTACGCACGTTGAGCCTGTCAAAATTCTTCAACAAAAGCGGCCAGTACGCCGTATCTAATTTAGATACGCACTCCGAAGGCTCGATTTTGAAGTCGCCGAGCTTCTGGAATTCACCAAGCGATACTTCTCCCTTGTTTTTCTTCTTCTTTTTCTCGGAAAATACTTCCGAGCCGGGCTGCACCGCGTCCGTCATTGTGGATAACTGAAACCTTTGTTTTACACACAATACACGCACTTGGCACGATTAGAGCGTTAGTAAATTTAAGTCCAGTGCCCTAATTACCGAGCACTGTTTGTAGATTAGTTATGTAGATGCGCATTTAATCAACACGTGCAAGCCAAATGTTTGAGGTTATTTTTTTATCCGACCGAACATTCCGAAGGCAAACAACACGAACTTTGCTTTGGAAAAAGTGGAGTCGAAATAATAATTCCGCCAGATGGCAGCACATTAAAGGTTCGCGCACATTATGTCGGGCCGCATCGCAGCGCAAAAATCGGCTCAAATCGCTTATAAGTATTTTATATGAACTAACGCATACTGTGCCGGGGCGCAGCGGGCCGCATTTTCTGCATTTCCATACTAAAATTGCGCTGGCGGCGCTGCAGCCCGCTCCGCCCCGCTGCGGCCCGACATAATGTGCGCGAACCTTAAATGGGCGATTCGGATATGTTCTGTATTGAGAAATTATCAACATGCTATTTTAAAATAAGGAATTAAACATTTTTTGTAGGTAGGTTGTACCTTAATTTGAGTGAGTTATTACTTATTTTTAGGGTTCCGTACCTCAAAAGGAAAAAACGGAACCCTTATAGGATCACTTTGTTGTCCGTCTGTCCGTCTGTCAAGACCCTTTTTCTCAGGAACGCGTGGAGGTATGAAGCTGAAATTTATATCAATTACTCAGGTCTACTGTCCCTTGAAGCTGTGAAAAAATCAAACTTCTAAGCCAACGCAATCAAAAGATACAGCCGTTTATGCCGCAAATTTTCGACACTTGCAAGTACTCGCAAGGGAATCAAAACCTAAAGGGTACTTCCAGTCGACCTAGAATCTTGAAATTTGGCATGAAGCAACGTTTTATAGCACACATAAAGGAAAAATTCCGAAAACCTTAAATTTTTAGTTACATTACAAAATATATATTTTTTAATAAATATAAACTTATTACTTTTTTTGTCGTAATGAACGAACTTTGTAAACCTTGCAGGTTTGTACGGAACCCTCGGTGCGCGAGTCCGACTCGCACTTGGCCGGTTTTTAGTTAATTACAAAGCATAATAATTTCGAAAAAATATGGAGACGTTCGTCAACGTTGCTTTTTTAAAATTGAAGTTTGAAGATGTTGAACGTTGAAGTATCCGAGCAAACATTTTTTTTTGAGGAAATGTCAATTTTAATAAGTTGTCATTGTCAATGTCACATCTCAACAAAACAAACGCGGTTGGCGTGAATTTTCTGTAATTTTATTACATTTAATCTAAATTAAATTAGAATACTAAAAAGACCATGGCAGGAGTATTATTCGAAGATATTTTCAACGTCAAAGATATGGACCCGGAGGGAAAGAAATTCGATCGATGCAGTCGCCTGCACTGCGAGTCAGAGTCATTCAAAATGGATTTGATATTGGACATAAATTCGTGGATATATCCTATGGAACTGGGAGATAAGTTTAGATTGGTGCTAGCTACGACCCTCAGAGAAAACGGCTACCCTGATGGAGGTGAATGGAACCCTCTAGAAACTGAAGGAAATCGTGCAGACAGCTTCGAATATGTTATGTCCGGGAAAGTTTATAGGTTAGCTTTTTGTGATTGTTTACTTCTTTTCTCACTTATAAGTTAGTGTCTTTTAGCTTTTGGAAATTGGAGTTAGAATCGTAAGAGTATTGAAAAACAAGCAATGTGATCATTTGCTAGGCACTGGTTTTAAAGGCAGTGTTAACAAATTTGTATAACTTGTAAGTCTACAACATCTTAACTTACTAACTTGTTAAGAACAAGGAATCAAGTGACTCTTAAACAAGCCTGTCTGACAGTGGCAAAGTTTTACACACGGTTTAGACAATGTTTAACAGTACAAATTGCCCGGTTAAACAGTGTTTAAATCTTTTGTGGTAAGGCGGTTATTGTATAAATCTGGTACATCAAAAAAGTTACAAAATAATGTATAGCAAAAAATTTTAGTTTTTACTTTATCAGAAGATTTTATTAATCCATTTCAGGATAGAGGGAGATGAGGGTGCGCTGGAGCCTGCTTCCCGACTGGCAGCATATGTCTCCTTCGGGGGACTCCTCATGAGGCTCCAAGGAGACGCTAACAACCTGCACGGGTTTGAAGTGGATCAGCACATGTATCTACTTATGAAGAAACTTGCTTTCTAGGGTTTCTAGGATTTAGGGTTAAAATTAAGCTAAGATTAAAATTATGTAAGGTATATTGTAGTTTTATTTTGATGTATTTATTGCACAAGGTTGTGAGAGCCAATTGGAAGAAAGCTCGTTTTGGAGTCTATCCTAGTATCCTACCAATAATACATAAATTATGAATAATGGCCAAGTACGAGTCGGACTCGCGCACGGAGGGTTCCGTACTGTATGGGAGCCCCCCTTAAAATTTATTTTATTTAAATTTTATTATTTACTATTGAAGTGAATATAAACCTAATATTATCCTGTGAAAATTTCAAGCATCTACCTGTTACCATTATTAATGTAGAGTGAAAAACGTCTAAAAATTCAGGTTTGTTGTATCGGAGCCCCCCTTAAATATGTATTTTATTCTCTTTTTAGTATTTGTTGTTATAGCGGCAACAGAAATAAATCTTATATGAATATTTCAGCTGCCTAGCTGTCATAGTTCATGAGATACAGCCCAGTGACATACAGACAGACAGACATCGAAGTCTTAGTAATAGCATATTATTATATATTCTTTGGTAATAGGGTCCCGTTTTTCCCTCTGGGTACGGGACCCTAAAAACTAACAGCCTACTGTATTTGGTGAGCATTCATCCATTTCGGCAAGCATTATATTTTGTTTGGTACTTATGCTTAGGATCGGAAAATGTATTTTGGACAGCATTTAAATAGTTCCCATACAAAATTAACTAGGGCAAAATTACTTCTTGTTAATTATTTTGTTATTTTATGTACTACCTACCTACTAGCCGTGGTGGTCTAGTGGTAATGACAGGTAGGTACGGAACCCTAAAAACTAATTTATGTATGGATTTACAGAGCAGTCTTCGGTTAAGATATGAAAACATCATGAAGAAACCAGGTACCTAGGTTTATTTCTGTAGAAATTCGATGTGGCCAATAACCCTTTATGGGTAAACCCATGTCTAATTGGGGCTATTGGAAAATATTTGAACTGTGTCAAAGATTGCACTAGATACCTTTTTATGATTATGATTGTACCTATTTCTAGATCTATTTGAATTTTATTAGTAAAAGTTGGTCATAATTAGTACTAGTATGTCCGTCATCTAGATAAATCCATTGCCTCTTAATCAGGTTACCTATAAGAAATCGCTCTGAGCGATTAGGCCATTAGTCGCATTAATTTAGTTGTAGTAGTATTCTAGTATATATAGTCTGACCGTTTAACTGAGTCCTCGCCTGCGCGGGTACAGGGGCGCGCGGGTAGACGACAAAGGGGGACTGAGACCGGTGCGGGCGGCAGGGACCCGCCGCTCGCACCTGTCTCAGTCCCCTTTGTCGTCTACCCCCGCGCCTCTGTACCGCGCAGGCGAGGACTCAGTTAAACGGTCAGACTATAGTCGAAGTGCTCCTAAATACTATGCTGCTGCCATCTGTTGCTGAGTAGAAAAAGCATTTTTAATTCTGCCATCTACCGCACTTTAATGATGTAATATAGTTCAAATAAACTACACTAGATGTCAATAGTAGTTTAATTATTCCTATTCTCTGTCCACGAATTTTTCGAGCTTTTCCGATAGCCTTGCATAAATCACAAACATTGGTTTTAAACACAGGCGATGTTTATAGTTCTTCTGCACAATTCACAGGTATCCATTAATAATGTGGTAAGATTAGTAAAGTGGGGGTAAATCGTCGTATGGGCCGTGGACCAAGTAGATTCATAATATTCTGATTAGATTCATTTAACAAATTTTATTTTATTGCAGAATAATCAGCGTCGGAAACCTACAAGATTTGATTCATGTACAATTCCTACCCATTGTTCTTTTCATCTGATTCCAAGAATGGTTGAAGTTCTCAATTAATTTGTAGAAATCTGATCCTTGTGGAAGTTAACTTACAGAAATCTGATCCTCTTTTATGGACGCGGATTTGCGTTTCTTAATGTGTAGAATTTAAAATAGTAATTGTATTTTTAGGTAAATTGGTAATTTGTTTCCTTTTTAACCGACTTCCAAAAAGGAGGAGGTTCTATATGTTCGTCTGAATGTATTTTTTTTGTGTATGTTCGTCGATAATTTCGCCAACTGTGAACCGAATCGAAAAATTCTTTTTTAGTTCGAAAGGGTTTAAACTCCCGAGGTGGTCCCATTTAGACTTTACAGAAAACGGCTGAGCCGTTTTTGAGAAATCAAGAAATGTAAACAATTCCAGGGAAATATTCGAATTTTGTACACAATGGAGGGTGGTTTTACCTTTTTTTGCGATAAATTATTATTTGAATCACATAATTATATTAATTATCTATAAAATTGTGTGTGGGAGATATATTTAAACAAATTCCTTAAAATGTTTCGGGATGATACCCCGGGGTTCTGTAGGTATCATTATCATAGCTATTCTCAATGAGATATTTTCCCAAGCTCCAAAATGGTTCTCATTTCGCCCGCAGCGCTAAATGTAAATGATCACACGACTTCACAGCAGTGTCCTGGAGAAAACACTAAAAACAACACACAATGAACTCAAAATACACTGCAGAGTAGCGCTACTATCGCATATGCAAATGCTATTTACATAGAGTAAGTTATTTGTTCCATTTGCCCAAATCCTTTCAAAGATGTTCTAGACAATGAGCTATGGTGCAGTGCAGAGTGTCGCTACTATCGTATTTTATAAAGCAAAGCTTCGACATTCCTTTGTAAAGTGCTAGTTCATTTATTTGACCAACTTCAGTTGGCGATTCATATTGTATGCTATAATTTGGGGGAATTTGACGCGTGCAGCAATTAAATAGTACCCTGTGGTGCGGAAAAACGATAAATGAAAAAAAAAACACACTTTATTTGTACAGTTATCTACTTATTAGGTTCAAATTTTAACACATTTAATTATTTCATACTTATTTTTAAATCAAAGGCTTGTTTTGATATTGGAATATTTTTGCTTTGACATAGCAAAAAAAGCGTTGTAGTGTTGAAGTTCTTAAAATATAGGTGCCTACCTAAGTATAAAAGTCTAGCGCTGAGCGAAGTGTGGAGGGGATGGCTGCGCATGAGTTTAGTATGGCGGTTAACATGCGCAGCCATCCCCTCCACAGTACCGTCAGCGCTAGAATTACGTGCCCCTACTTGTACTTAATTAGAGCGTAATAACTAATCTTTTGCTACTACTCTGCTCCGCCTGCGGTTTAACGCGTAAATTAGCGCGCTAAGCGCTAAGCTGTTAGGCTGTTACCAGTTACGTAACAGGTGATAAGTAACAGCATACGATTTAATGCAATAAAACATTGGCTACATACTACGGAACGGCTTAGCGCGTTATTTTACGCGTTAAGATGTTGTTGGAAAAATCATAATAAGTCATCAGAGCGTAGCGCTCGTAGCGTAGTTTGACTAGGTGATTGTCAGCGATCACCGAAATTAAGCAACGTTCCGCACGGTCAGTACTTGGATGGGTGACCGCGGGTAACATTTTCTAACTGAGCGCTACCGTGGCTCGGATGACACGTTAAATTGTAACCGCTTAGCCATGTCAGAGGCCTTCAGGCGGCCTAAAAACTCTGACACTAGGGCTAGCCACCCGGCCTATACGAACTTACTTACTTACCTTTCCGTGATCCGATTGTGGTATCTACCAATATACCTATACAAAAAAATGCAAGTGGAGTCCCTCCGCGCGGAAGAAGTGAAACTTCGACGCAACAGTGCTTTCATACCCCCTCCATGGTAGCGTTAAACGTTTAACGCAACATTGTTGGAAGTCGCATTAGAAGTTTCACTTCAATAAAGGAAAATCATATTTTCAAAGAGAATAGAATAAAGGCGCGTGTACACGGTCGATCTGACTCGGTGCTGCCACGTGCCGCTATCGAGCGGCATAATTGCCGCTGTTGTTTTTTGACGGAGAGGCAGCCACCACGCTATTATAATGCCCGATTTGATTCCTATTTTACAGATTTTTCTCATAATGATGAATAAAAAATAAAATACATAGCAGATCCGGTGTTTGCGAGTATGGTAGGTAATAGTACATTATTAGGGTTAGGAGCTTTACGACTACATCTCTAAATGACTAGGCAGCAGATATGACTAGATCGCTTTAAGACTAAATCGCGGTTACATTGCTTTTGGACCACATCGCCAAAGGACAAGAAAGCGTAATGACTTAATCCTCTTTTGTTTTCTAAAGTACAACTATGGCGAAAATCAAAACATTCAAGTTTTTAAGTAGTTACCTTTTACTTTTATTTAGGTTTTAAAGCACTGACATTTTTTTAAAAATACGATAGGTGTAATTTGTTGTGTCTCAAGTTTTTGCCTAATTCGGTTTTATATTTGCGGTTAAATAATATGGTGTTCTTTTTTCTTTAAATAAAGCATTTTGACTTATTTTATCTTGGATCTGTGCTTCTTTTCTCTAATTGAACAAAAATAGCAGCAATGTACTTTTGTGCTGCATTCGCACATTAGGCGACGAAGCCAGGCTTCTAAGCTATTATTTGTCCTATGCTTTTCATATGCACAAGAAACAAGATGAGTATTTTTCAGCCACTGCTTACGAAAGTAACTTGTAAATACCTCCATTTCTGCAAATGTTGTAGAACTCTGGACAATAGCCGTCCACCCGTCTTGTATACCTACCTATACGATGAAGGCAGGAGAGCCAAATTAGCAGTCAATCTAGTGATGCCTTGTCCTTCTTTACATTTTGTCACACCGATATCTTTTGCCTTTTTCCACACTGCTTTACTATATTGATAAAAACATCCTATAACTATAGCGTTCGGATACACGCTTCGGAATGCATTCATAAGTTCCAATTCATAATCGCATTTACATTTTTTAAATAAACTCCAAGCACGTCACGTGTTATAGTAAATAGAGCCATATAAGTTGTTTCCCTTTTATTTGATAAAAGGGCATAATATTTTTGTCAACACGGCCAATATATTTGTCGTCTCTTCTGTACTGTCAATATCCACATATGGATAGACAATAATTGATAGTATGGCTTAGGGACACATATAAATGTTCCGTTAACAAAAAAAACCTTATCTTGATCTGCATATAAGTTTTCATGTTTCTTTTGGAAAATTGCGATGAGAATGCCAGTGTTTTATCATCTTTTGATAATTCGAACTGTGCAATCAGAAAGTCTTTCTTGACGAACTCTGGTACCATCACTTAGCTAGATTTAGAAAATTCGGGTTTCTTCACTTGAAGGATTTTTTCGCGGTATCTGTTTAAGATATTTTTTACTGAATTATAAGATCTGGCACTTTTAGATGTAGGTGGCAGTTCTTACACTTCTTACAGTGTTTGTTCATAAACCTTTTTTACTGACCACATATCCTTGCACACCTTTTGTTTTGCCATATCCAGCAAGATGTCTTCTGCCATTTTATCGTAGCCTTGCTCACAGCTGTGTAGACTCTTCCTGATTAATACTGTCCTTTCTTCATTTAACGTTAGAGAAGCAGTATAGTTTTCTCTGTTGTAGCAACGCCAGAAAGACGTTCCGCTTGAATTGTTGGACACAAAATTGAACCGATATCCATTATAAAGAATAGCTTCCCTATTCTTTTTTACTTCTAATGAAATAAAACTTCTCTTCAGTATTCATTTTAATTTTTAACTTATGACATTTTACGTAAAATGTGACAAAACAACCATCAGTCACTAAAACAGGAAGTGTGAGGTTGAACTGAAGTGCCACATTGAGCAAGTGGTGCCACTTTTAAACACAACTGTACGTCATATCAATATTACGTCGAACTGATAGTAAGACGTAAGCATATATGGTCGAAAAGCTATTTAACCCCAACGCGATATAGTCATATCGCGATTTAGTCTTAAAGCGATCTAGTCATATCTGCTGCCTAGTCAAATAGAGATGTAGTCGTAAAGCTCCTAACCCCATTATTATATAAGTGCGGTAAGTTGAAAATTACAGCCGAGGCGATATTGCTAGCACGAGCCGTAGGCGAGGGCTATAAGGAAGCAGAGGCTGTAATTTTCAAAACGCACGTATGTCATAGGTACGACGTTTTATAACATATTTGCGAGGAAATTAATAAAACTCTGACTTTCTTAAACGAATCTTTCCTTTACTTGTCCACAAATTAGCGATGTGCGCGCATCAACGTTTTTTTTAGGCAAAGGTACAAAAACAGCCAGTTTTACTAATAAAGTAAATTAATATTTTTGTGTTTTTGTTACAGATAAATGGTTGTAATTTATTGTCAAAATTAATGAAATTAAAGAATCAAATGTTTATTTATTATATTTTATCTCCCAAAGTTAATTTTATTCATAAAATATTGATCACTTTTCTGACATAAAAATACTTTGCTAAGATTTTAAAAAGTATCATTCACTCGTGCGTTTTACATTACAATAACGCACAAGTGCGTAATGAAATACATTGTGATATTGAAATTGGTGTAATTACAGCCACTTTACGAGCAAATATGTTTAAAAAATTCATTATACTTAGGAATCATATAAGTATCTAAAGAATGAGTTCTTTACTAGCGGTTTTGTTTACAAGCGAGATGTAAGAGCGATGCTCGACGACCACTGTCTACTGCGCACTGGGTCGTAGGGTGTACACGTTTTCGTAATAATAATTGGGATATTAAGGGAAAATAAAATAGTTGTAAGGAGTCAGAAATTGTCGTATCCTTTCCACGGACTAACACGCAGTGCTCGGCAGCTCCGTGTAAACACCAACCCGTAGGAACAATTAGGAAGTAAAACGCACCTTGTAGAAGCCCACAGTTAGGCCTTTGATTATTTATTTTATTTTATCTAAATAAGTTGGTGTATAGAGCCAATAAGCCCGATCACAGAGGCGCCAGCGTAATTATAGCATAGTTCTGTTTCTTTTTCACTTTGGGCATTTGATAGAGAGAACACTTTTTACGTTGCTAATTTTACGCTGGCGCCTCTGTTACCGGGCTTAGTATCATCAAACGAAAATAAGTTCTGACGAGCAGTTATTTAAAAAAAATGTCTGCTAACATTTTACGGTAATACCAACGTCATAAGGCTCAATTATTAAGGCTATTTGACAGCTCTAAATAAAATTTAAAAGTGATGGTCTCCTTGTCTAATACATACTTAGGTCGCAATGAAAAGGACAGCTACATTTTTAAGGTTCCGTACCCAAAGGGTAAAAAACGGGACCCTATTACTAAGACTCCGCTGTCCGTCCGTCTGTATTACGAGTATGTCTGTCACCAGGTTGTATCACAGGAACGGTGATAGCTAGAACTTTGAAATTTTCACAGATGATGTATTTCTCTTGCCGCTATAACAACATAATTATACAAAAATAAACGAAAATAAATATTTAAGCATCTTCTGTGGACGTTTTTAATTTCGAGCAAAAAATCATGGATGGGATCAAGCCCCCCTTAAATCTTTATTTTATTTTTAATTTGATTAGTTATTTATAAATTAAACATTTAACTATTATATTCTGTGAAAATCAAGCATCCACCTGTCACCGTTATAAACAGCGAGCGAAAACGGCTAAAAATTCAGGTAAATTGTATGGGAGCATACTTACCTACTTACAATTTACTTGAATTTTTAGCCGTTAAAATTAAAAACGTCCACAGAAGATGCTTGAAATATTCACAGAATATTAAGTTTTATATTCCTTTCACAAGTAAAATAATTAAAATAAAATATATTCATATAAATATATATATACTTATATAACATATGGTACGGAACCCATCGTGCGCGATTATTAGTAGTTTTAAACGTGTCAAGTATCTAACCGTAATAATTTCTAATAGGTAGTTTTATATCATTTATAGGCCCAATTATGAAGGTGTTAGAATAATAATGTTATAATAATATTAATAACGATTACAAAATGTATTAAGTAATGTAAGACTAATTGTAAGTAGCTAAATGAAACTGAGAAATATCATGACTTCCGAATGTCGGCCATTGTTGTTTACATATACCATTTATTTAATACTGTGATTTCATAATGTTATAGATGACTTGAAACGTATCAATAATTGTTCTAATAATTCTAATAAGTATGAAATACAGTTTAAGATGATTTTATGTTTAACAATTGTGTAAAATGGAGGCTACCACCGTGCCCGCCATCTTGCTCGTTTCCTATTGGTTGTTAGTAATGTTTACATCGAGCAGTGGTGGTAAGGCATGGTGGAAGCTTGTGAAATCAGTATAAAACGGTCTGTTGGCGCGGCTTCGCTCTCTTAGTGTCTTTTGGTGTTCGCTTCAGTATCTCTTAGTGTTTTCCCGGTATTCTGATAATAACGTTAGTCTTGCTTAGCTAGTTATGCTGAGTGTCGGTACTTTTATATTCGAAGCCAAGTCGAGTGGACGTCGCCATGTTGCTAAAGTTAAGTACTTTGTGTAATATCTAAATTAAGGTGACTGATCAAAAGATTATACTGATGGCGTCTTGAGTTTCTTGCCACTTCTTCTCAAAACGTCTAGGGCTTTGCGAACGTGGCATAATTATTGCAATACATGGTGGTACCCTCGAGGGACCCATGAAGTATAAAAAATATACAAAGTACACTTACTTACTTGTTTCCTTTACTAATTTAGAAACCTCAAGTTAGGTAACTACCCTCACAAACATTTAAAGAATCAGATTGAAGAGTTTCTTTGTTATTAAGTTAGAATCAGGGTTGCTGCATTAGTTTAAAGTAAGATTTCCATCCTAACAGTAATATTTTGGTAGAAATAGATAAAGTAACCGCCTCTTTTAACCCTGATCTAACATCAGAAGTGGTGCCGAAATACCCACATTAATACCGTTCATTGTATTTCAGAGAATCCCGACAAGCTTTTTGCATATCCATGCTGAAAGGCTGCCTGTGCAGCAACTACTCGATTTCCTGGCAATGTTTGCCTGGGAAATTATGCAGCGGGGCTCCAGGTCCCAGAACTACTGGGTTTCCTGGCCAAGTAAAGTGAATCGGTGAAAAAGTAAGGTGTATCAGTAAAATAATGAAGTGAATACAGTGTTCTGATGATAAAGGAGGTAAGGGGCTGAGCCCTGTTATATATAATTAGAAATGTTTTGCATAGTTTTTCTATGTTGTAAGGTGGGATCAGTTGACAAAACCAGAAGAATTTTGCTTAAAAAATATTGCAGAAGGTTTCTGTTCATTTTGTAATTATTTTTACCTAACGACATAAAACGATACATACTACACAATTATATATATATATTGGAAAGTTTGAATGACAACTGTTTATAAATGTGTCAGAATAACCGAGCGGTATATTAAAAAAAAAAAGTAAAACTGAACTAAAACATCGGGATCACAGATTTTGTCAACAGATCTCACAAAGAGAATATGAATTATCCTTTTTCTTTACCATCTTATAGTGTAAGAATTTTAAAAACGATTTATATGGCTAAAATAAGGTTGTCTTGAAAAAGATGTGAAACAGAACGAAATGTAAGATAAAATAACAAGAAAAGACAAACAATTTCAATATTATGTTGACAAAAACAATGCTGATTGTCTGACTATAATAGATAGTGTATTAGATTAGATCGCTGGAGGACCGTGACCATCCAGTGACACGGTGAGGCTATTGCCAGCGAGTAGGTTGCGTTTGCTTAGTCGTGTACTGGGACTGAATATCGACTACGGCTATGACTCTGACTATGACAACGGTGCGGTCAGGTACTTTTCCTGTAACTAGTTGGTTAGATTTACAGTAAGGGTGGCCTTAAGAAAAAAAAAAACGTAGCTTAGGTCGCTGATGGGCCGTGACTTGGCAGTGGCACGGTGAGGCTATTGCCAGCGAGTAGGTTGAGTGTTCATAGTCGTGCCACTGGGACTTAGATTGTGATAATAATGACTATTAATACTACTGACATAGACTATGACTATGACAGAAAGTGCGGCCGGGGACTCTTCCTTGTAACCGCTAGTTGACCTACTGTTGGTGCCGATATGTCTCAGGAGTAGCGGCTGATTGCTATCGGTAAAAGGTTCCGGAAGCAGTAGGTATTCTACAGGGAGGGTAGCCCAATAAAAACAAAGAAAATAAGAACAAAGAAAAACATGTTGCGGTTATTATAGTCAGACGGGAATCAATATAGCAGTGCTTATTGAAGTTAATAACACTGTATATAAGTTATGCAAATATACTAGAATAATAGATTACTATTTAAACTTATTATTTTTGTACTTCGGGAACTAAGTACGGTCAGTATAGTTGTATTAAATAGGTTGTAATATTTTTGACTTCTTAATATTTCAATGTATGAGTCATATTGTTGTTTGATTGGTTTTATGCTATCATGTATATGATCCACGATATTCGTCATTACTGACTGTGCTTAGTTAAATGTTTAGAATAGCGTTTATGTTTTATAGCCTTAAAATAATCATAGTTTAAAATTATCCTACTGTTTTTAGAAAATTATTGTAAAAAATAACTAAGTAAGTGTCATTCACTGTATGTGGGTACTTGATAAAATGAAAATACTTCGTGTCTGCTACTGTTCGTTTCCGATGGGCCGGTCGGAGCCGGGTAGTGGTGACACGGGGAATCAAATTAGTGAACTCCCAGTTTACTTTTTATTTTGTTGTCCATAGAATGTATATGTGTCCATATAATATGACGTTAAAATGGACTTCAATGAGATAACTTGTTTACGAATCCTACAAATAATTAAATTGTTATTGATTTGTTAGATGTTCTCCACGTAATCATTGGATGGTTTGAGTGGGAGATACATTTGACATTGAAAATAAAAAAAACATTGTGCGTGGAGTCCCTCCTCGCCGAAGAAGTGAAATTTAGTAGTTAACTCTTAACTAGAGGTAGATGGCGTTGGCGTCAAGTTAGCCCGCGGTATTTACTTTCTCCGTCGATGGACGAGGTGTTTTGGTTTTTGTTTGATTAATTTAACTTATAAATTCAACTAAATTTAACTTATAACGCAACCTTGTTGGAAGTCGTATTAGAAGTTTCATCTCAATAAAATAGTAAAATATGATATGAAATAAAAAACAATAATATATCATCAACAATACAATATGGTATTAAGTTTTATTGTAGTGTAATGGTGGAGATGAGGTTGTTTGTACTTCGAGGACGAAGTACTGTCAGGCTGGCCGTGTTAGAATAATAATGTTATAATAATATTAATAACGATTACAAAATGTATTAAGTAATGTAAGACTAATTGTAAGTAGCTAAATGAAACTGAGAAATATCATGACTTCCGAATGTCGGCCATTGTTGTTTACATATACCATTTATTTAATACTGTGATTTCATAATGTTATAGATGACTTGAAACGTATCAATAATTGTTCTAATAATTCTAATAAGTATGAAATACAGTTTAAGATGATTTTATGTTTAACAATTGTGTAAAATGGAGGCTACCACCGTGCCCGCCATCTTGCTCGTTTCCTATTGGTTGTTAGTAATGTTTACATCGAGCAGTGGTGGTAAGGCATGGTGGAAGCTTGTGAAATCAGTATAAAACGGTCTGTTGGCGCGGCTTCGCTCTCTTAGTGTCTTTTGGTGTTCGCTTCAGTATCTCTTAGTGTTTTCCCGGTATTCTGATAATAACGTTAGTCTTGCTTAGCTAGTTATGCTGAGTGTCGGTACTTTTATATTCGAAGCCAAGTCGAGTGGACGTCGCCATGTTGCTAAAGTTAAGTACTTTGTGTAATATCTAAATTAAGGTGACTGATCAAAAGATTATACTGATGGCGTCTTGAGTTTCTTGCCACTTCTTCTCAAAACGTCTAGGGCTTTGCGAACGTGGCATAATTATTGCAATACATGGTGGTACCCTCGAGGGACCCATGAAGTATAAAAAATATACAAAGTACACTTACTTACTTGTTTCCTTTACTAATTTAGAAACCTCAAGTTAGGTAACTACCCTCACAAACATTTAAAGAATCAGATTGAAGAGTTTCTTTGTTATTAAGTTAGAATCAGGGTTGCTGCATTAGTTTAAAGTAAGATTTCCATCCTAACAGTAATATTTTGGTAGAAATAGATAAAGTAACCGCCTCTTTTAACCCTGATCTAACAAAGGCATCGTCATAATTATAATAGCTAATTCGAATATTTTTTTCTTTTCTATTAGTTTCTTTTTCACTTTAGGCATTCGATAGAGAGAAAACTTTTTACGTTGCTAATACATTTACGATGGCGCCTTCATAATTGGGCCTAATGTCAAGTTACTCGTAAGTCTTCAATTGAGCCTATATAGCGTCTGTAAAAACATGAGACCAGTCGTTTCGCAGTAGCGAATGTGAAATAACGTCGAGATTCGAGAAAATGGGTATTTGTGAATTATTAAATTTAAATATCTAAGTCATTTTGTATGACGGCGCTTGGACATTTTTTTACTACTTTCACTTAGGTTTGTGGTTCTGTAGATATTTGCTCAAAGCATGAATGCCACGAGCAGACCGGCGACCCGCAAGCAGCACCCGATCACGAGTGTGACACATGTGCCAGCCATCATTCTCCTCGACCATATTTGAGGGAGGAGAACGACCCGACACATGATACCGCCGCAAGAAGGAGCCTTCGCCCTTCGATGGCAGCCAAGCATTGTTTCTTAAAAATTACACATACACGTAAGCCGAGGTGGCTTAGAGGTAGTGACACCCGCCTTACAATCGTGAGGTCGTGGGTTCAAATCCCGGTCCCGTACCAATTTGTTTTTTGGACTTTATGTACCGAATTTCACACCACTGGCTTTTCGTTGAAGGAAAACATCGTGAGACAACCTGCATGAGTCCGTAGAAGAAATTCTATGGCGAATGTGAATCCACCAACCCGCACTGGGCCAGCGTGGTGGATATGGCCCAATCACCCTTCATGGGTCCAATGTCACGTTGGTATCTCCGCAATTTAACGGACAAACTTCAAATGACTGAATGATGGAGAAGGCAACAAAATTGGCATAGGACGTGAAAAATGTGTAGGTGTAATGTACTGTACTGTATTAGCCTTTTTTTTAATAGTCCACTGCAGAACGTAGGCCTTCTGCAGTGAAAAATGTGTAGGTGTAATGTACTGTACTGTATCAGCCTTTTTTTTAATAGTCCACTGCAGAACGTAGGCCTTCTGTAGTGGACTATTAAAAAAATGGCTGATACAGTACAGTACATTACACCTACACATTTTTCACGTCCTATGCCAATTTTGTTGCCTTCTCCATCATTCAGTCATTTGAAGTTTGTCCGTTAAATTGCGGAGATACCAACGTGACATTGGTGATTGGTAGGTATGCATAGTACGGTGGCAGTGGGCAGGGCACACAGTTTAAAGAACGTAATAATATTATTACACTTTTTCGGTTTATGGGCCATAAAGTTCTTGAAATCGCAGAGTAGGACGTCCACCAACAAAGTGCCTACCTATCAATGATAAAATCAAGAGTGTAGGAACACGCCGGATGCAAGCCGCAACCGGTCTTATTGGAAATCCATAGGGGAGGCCTGGGGAGGCCTTTGTCCAGTAGTGGACATCCTACGGTTGATGGACGGATGCAATTCCGCAATGGCAATGCAGTTGCAG
Organism: Hypomecis atomaria; assembly: GCA_964007245.1. Taxonomy (NCBI): domain Eukaryota; kingdom Metazoa; phylum Arthropoda; class Insecta; order Lepidoptera; family Geometridae; genus Hypomecis; species Hypomecis atomaria. The sequence goes on from OZ023310.1 coordinate 7,001,135, forward strand.
TCGTTTACAATGTCCGATGTGTTTTCCGAAAGACAGATGCTGTTTTCAAAACCTTCTGTAAAAGGTAGAGACAAATATTATACTTAGCATATAAAAAGACACGTTTTTAAGCTTACCTTTCCAAAGGCGTTCTTACACAGGTAATATAATAAGGATAAAAAAAATATTAATATAGCAGGCTGTATCTCATAAACCGTGATAGCTAGAACGTTGAAACTTTCACAGATGATGTAGTTTTTCTGTTGCCGTTAGGTATAACAAAAAATACTAAAAACAGAAAAAAAAGTTAAGGGGGCTCCCATACAGTAGCCGTTTTTCGCTCGATTTTAATACTTGATATATTCACAGAATATTTAGTTAAATATGCACTCTAAAAATAAATAGTCAAATTAAAATAAAATAAATATTTAGGGGGGCTCCCATACAATTAACGAGATTTACCGAATGGAAGCCTCAAGTAAGTATAGTCTTCCATTCGGTACGGAACCCTTGGTGCGCGAACCCGACTCGCATTTGGCTGATTATCTAAAACAATCACCGCAGTAAATTTTGCCTTATTAGTAAGCACCAAGTAGCCCAATGAACTATGAAGCGGGAGTTTCTCTGCGAGATCGTATCAGCATTGAGATCCGTAGAAACCAAGGTTGCCGATGTCGGATTGGCAAGTTGAAATGGCAGTGGTTTTGGGCACATATCACGGCGGACTGATTGCCGATGGGGTTGTAAAGTTCTCGAGTGGAGATCATGTAAGTATCGGCAAGCGCAGCGAAGGACGTCCATGATCTCACTAAGACCGCGCACGATCGCGCTGAATGCAAGCCGATTCGGTCTCAATGGAGATCTATAGGACAGGCCTATGTCCAGCAATGGATGTCTTACAGCTAATATAATGACGATGATGAATAAAAATGTTTATGATTTTTGCCCGTGCTCGTGTAAATACAACCTTGGTCCACACAGCCAGTATCTAAGTAAGTTCGTATAGGACGGTTTGCTAGTCCTGCCGTGCTAGCATACGGACCACAAAATAATTCTATCGACGTGTCAGAACGAGACAGAGTTATGGTGAAGTATATACGTGTCACCTTTTCACACGTCGATAAACTCTTGTCGTCGTGCGGTATGCTAAGCTAGCTGGTGTCAGAGTTTTTAAGCCGCCTGAAGGCCTTTGACATGGTTTAACGGTTAAAACAACTGGGACCAACAATTTAACGTGTCATCTGAGCCACGGTAACGCTCAGTTGGAAAACGCCACCCGCACCCATCCAAATAAAAAATTGTGTGCTAGGCATATCTAGGTACCTACCTACAAGGTAGAACTGTCGTGGCGTTACGCTGAACTAATAATAATAATATTTTAATCAGCAGCCAAAGTACCGCCTATATCTACTTGGTAGACGCGAGTACTGATGAAAACGGAATTGGTGTCTACCAAGTATCAAACACTTAGTTGTACTAGCAATGACAGAGCAGTTTTGTCAACATAACAAAATTAGTAAAATGGCACACGGGCGACCTCACCTACAACGCTTCTCTTTTTATTCAAACTCTACCCGTGTAAGTATACCCTTAGTCCAGTCACCGTCAGTTACATAGAGCTCCATCGACTCCGTAATTGGTCTTGTTATTTGTAATCTCTACTTCAAAGGGCAAGTAGACATCGTCGTGACTTTATTGAAGCTATCGACCTGGAATGATGATGTCAGCTGCTGTACTGTGTAGAGAAACTAACCTTTATGTTAGCTTCTCTACATTAAAACTGTTTGCTAAGACAGTTCTACTAGCAGCCTGTCCTTCTTATTTTTAATTCAAAGAAGATTTTGCAAAGTGGGCTCAGACTGTGTACAGTAGCCCAAATAAAAGCTTTAAAATTAGGTAAACTAATTCACAGAAACAAACAAGGGTAACTATTTTATGCTTAATTACAATTGAATTTCGTATTTGCTAATTTGATTTTTGTTCAAGGCCGCCATCACGGCGCCATGTTTTGCAACCAATGTTAAAAGATAAAATACATAAGATCCGAAAATATGGAATTCCTTTTAATTGTGATATTTACTAAAGAAAATAATATTTACCTAAGAAAATCATGCCAGAATGTGGAACGCTTTGCCTGGGTCTGTCTTCCCACTAAAGTAGATATAGGTACAACGTGAGTGTCTTCAAATCCCGAGTAAACAAATATCTTCTAGCTAAGCGTGCTCCACCCTAGACCGCATTTCTGCTTAAAATCAGGCAGTATGAAGTCAAACGTAAGCCTATATGGAAATAAAAAAATCTTTCTATGTTCTGTAGGTATCATTTTAATATTATCTCTCAGAAGCGGGAGGGGGCGGGAGACAGCGGGGGTGCGAGCGAGGGGACAAATTAGTTCAATTTGTGACAAAATGGCACACGAGGTGCTCGCGTAATTAATGTTAGATCACTCTAATGGGCTGCAGTGGGCGCCTACCTACTCGTACCTATTATAATAGGTAGGTACTATACTATAGATAGATGTTGAAAGTTATTTTTAGGAATATCAATTCTAGAGACTTACCGTCTTACCACTTAAAAGTTTTACGCACGCTTTAGACAATGTTTAAAAGTAGATAGGTACAAATTGCACGGTTAAACTGTGTTTAAAGCGTGTTTAAATCTTTTGTAGTGAAGCGGCTAGTATTAGGATTTGGGAGCTCGGATATTAAGTCCTATTTTAACCGACTTCCAAAAAGGAGGAGCTAGGTACCTACTATGATCTGTCTGTATTTATTTTTTATATAAGTTCATCGACATTTTCGCCAATAGCGAACCGATTCCAAAATTTATTATTTATTTTTAAAGTTTAAATTTTATTAAAATCAGCTAAGCCGTTTTTGTAAAATCGACTATAATATAAAAAAATCGGCAAAATGCGAGTCGGACTCGCGCACGAAGGGTTCTGTACCGTGGAGCCCCCATAGTCCCATTCTTCTTGCCATTATAAATAGCGACCAAAAAAACTCCTAAAAAATCACGGTTTATGTATGGGAGCCCCCCCATTGAATATTTATTTTATTCGGTTGTAAGTATTTGTTGTTATAGCGGCAACAGAAATAGGTACAGCATCTGTGAAAATTTCCGCTGTTTACGTATCATGGTTCATGAGATACAGCTTGGTGACAGACAGACAGACGGACATCGGAGTCTTAGTAAATAGGGTCCCGTTTTTACCCTTTGGGTACGGAACCCTAATTACTACATTGATGACGCCCAGCGAAAAAATAATTTTTCAGCGAATTTTTGCCGAAAAATAATTATCCTATTACCTAAGTCTAACTTAGAGTGTACCTAGGTAAGTACGGTAAGTAGTTATGTATAGTAGGTAGGTACCTAGTATCTACCTACCTACTCATATTTCTTTCTTATTCCTTTTCATGACATCGTTCCTTAAATCCTGAAAAGCTAACTGCGGGGCAATTCTGTTAACCGATCTCGTCAGAAAAACGAGAGAGGTTCAAGAACGTGTCACCTCAGTAACGAGATCGGTTAACAGAATTGCCCCGCAGAATACTTATTTAAATCAAAATCGTTTGAGCGTGGGTAATGCCTAGTGGTAGCGTGGGTAGTGGGTGGGCCTATAGGATACAAAATTGGTACTTAATTATCAATAATAAGTACTTAAATTAATAAAATACACCAAATTAATTTAATTAGGTAAAGCCTTGGACGAAATAAAACAATATGGGAGAAAGAGATTCGAGTAGAGTAGGGAAAACGCGAATTTCCGTTAGGTATTCGTTAGCTCGTTATTTTTTAGGGTTCCGTACCCGAAGGGTAAAAACGGGACCCTATTAGGTACTAAGACTCCGATGTCCGTCTGTCCGTCTGTCTGTCACCAGGCTGTATTTAATTTTTGCACTAAGCAAAGTGCAGTCGCATTCTATTCTTTATTTATGTAAATTAAGTTACACGTAGTGCTGCTCTGATAATTATTTTTCGCAAAAAAATGGCACCATCGACTTCCACTACAGAATTCGAATACCTATTTAGTACGAATCGATGTGTGACTGCATCCATGTATATAGGTACACTAGCTTAAAACCCGCGGCTTCGCCCGCGTTGTCTTAGTAGACAGGTACTTGCTTATGAAAATAGCCCGTGGTTTGACCCGCGTTTGTCTTAGTACTTGCTTATAATTATAAAAGGCTGCCGGTTGGCCTGCGTTGTCATGGCACTTGCTTAAAATAATAATAGGTCGTGGTTTAGCAAAGCATTATCGTATAACGTATTACTTGCAAGGATAATGCCTATGGTTTGGCCTGAATTGTCTTAGTATTTGGCTAAAATGATAATAGGTCGCGGTTTGGCCTGCGTATTCTTAGTACTCGCTTAAGATGGTAATTTATAGCACGCAGCTTAGCCTGCGTTGTCTTAATACTTCCTCAAAATTATAATAGCCTACCGTTTGGCATGCGTTGTCGTATTACTTGCAATGATATAATAGCCCACGGTCTGGCCGCTTTGTTTGAGTAACTGCTTAAAATGATAATAAGCCACAGTTTGGCCCGCGTTGTCTTGGCACTTGCTTAAAATAATAATAGTTCGTGGTTTCGCCTGCATTGTCGTATAACGTATTACTTGAAAAGATAATGCTTAGTAGGCATTATATTTTCAAGTAATAGGCATTGCTTACGGTTTGGCCTTAATTGTCCCAGTGTTTAGCTAGAATGATAATAGGTCGCGGTTTGGCCTGCGCATTCTTCGTACTTGCTTAATATGGTAATTTATAGAACGTAGCTTGGCTCGCGTTGTCTAAGTACTTGCTTAAAATTACAATAGCCTGCCGTATGCCTTGCGTTGTCGTATTGCTTGCAATGAAAATAGCCCATGGTCTGGCCCGCGTCGTTATAGTATTTGCTCAAAATGATAATGGCGCGCGGTTTGGTCCGCATTTTATTAGTACTTACTTTTAATGGTAATTTCCCACAGTTTGGCCTGCGTTATATTAGTACTTTTTTGCTTAAAATAATAGCTCTTCGTTTAGCCCACGTTGTCGTATTACTTGCAAGGATAATAATTAGCCCACGGATTGGCCTGCTTTTTCTCAGTATTTGCTCAAATTGACTTGTGTCTAAAGCTTATTATGGAGTACGACAATTTTTAGATGATAAATTGCAAAATATTCGAATTAAATTTAATAATAATGATTGTATAATTTTTTCATGTTCTAATTATTTTATGGCCATATTGGACTTAACTGATAATTCAATATTTTTGTGATTAGTAGTAAGATCTCTATGTAACACAGTTCAACAATAAATGTTCTTTGACTTTAATAGCCTACGGTTTGGACCGCGTTATTTTATAACTTGTCATAAAATAAATACTTTATAAAGTTATATTTTAATACACCTACTGAATTTTTATATCGAGAAAAGAATATTTTTCGATATTTTGCTCGATCATGAGTTGACCAATGTAGTTTCCCACTCGTATACCAAATTTTATCCAACTCCATTCGCATGCATGGTCTACATTACAATCGTAAGGTCCTAATCCTGGTCAGACCACTGAGCTCTTTGAAACTTGTGTACGGAATTTCATACTACTGGCTTTTCATTGATGGAAAACATTGAAGCAACCTGCATATGCACGCACTGCATGCACGTCCTTAGAGAAAAATCGATGTCGTATGTGAACTCAGCAAACCGCGCTCGGCCAGCGTGATGGATATGGCTTAATCAGCCTTCGTGGGTAGGCCTACGTTCAGTGGTGGACTATTAAAAATCGGCCAAGTGTGAGTCGGACTCGCGCACGAAGGGCTCCGTACCGTATGGGAGCCCATTCCTCTTGCCGTTATTAATAGCGAGCAAAAAACTCCTAAAAATCACGTTTGTTGTATATCCCATATTTATTTTATTTGTGAAAATTTCAGCTGACCAACTATCACGGTTTATGAGATACAACCCGGTGACAGACAGACAGACGGACATCGAAGTCTTAGTCTTAGTTTAATAGGGTCCCGTTTTTACCTTTTGGGTACGGAACCTTAAAAAAGGCCAGTACAGGTATTCATCATGTTTCATTAAGTCATTAGAAATTTAATTTCGATTATGCTGAACCCAATGACAATCTCGCCCAAAACCGTTTACCCAGTCAAAAGTGTTCGAGACACTTGTAGGACTTTCAGACATTCTCTGACCAAGTACAGACGAAAAAGTAGGACACAAGAAGGTACATTTTATTTGAAAAATACATAGCGCACCTACATCTAGACGACAGGCATGTTCTAGGATTCCATTATACTCATAATTTGACTAACTTTTACTATGGTACCAACCCAGAAATCACGTAAATAAAATTAGCTGTTCAACCCAAAAAAATCATTGACCCGCGACAAAATGTAAAGAATAGGTAATTTTCGCTTTTTCAGGGTAGTTCCCATAGTAAAGTAAGTAGTTGTTGATCCGTATGTACCCTAAGTTCAAGTCTATTGGCTCACAAAATAAAATCGTTCATACACTATTAGGGGCCCATTTTGCCCCCATTGAAGGATCTAAGTTATCTCAATTTAATTCTCGATATTTCACTACGTTTAAAAAAAAAACGCGATCAAGTTATTTTTCACGCTTATATAGGATGTTTGGTCTAGCGTTAGACAAGGAATCCGGGACTTTTCCCAGGACGTCAATAGTCATATATTAGTTAAAAGGGTGGGCTATTTTCAAACAATATTTGCATCGGTTTTCGAACAGTTATTTAGTACTTTTTTTAGGAAATTGATATCCTGAAGGACCCACTGAAATTTTCCGGGATAGCAGTACCCCAAGTGGTAATTTGTGTTATTGTCTAGCGTCGTACTAAATTTCGTTAGAATTCATTTACCCCTTTTATCTTAGCTTTATAATTGATTATTTTGGCTATTGCTAAGAAACCCTATAGATTTTCCGGGATAAAATAGTTACTGTATTGAAACATGTGTGCTTCCTACATACCTACCAGATTTCATTTATAACCGTTCAGCTCGTCTGATGTAATTATTGATGCTTTTTTCACCAACTTTGGGAACTTATCTGACCCCTTAGATAAGGAAAATTCGGAAAAAACAGGAAGAAACGTAACTTTTATTTTCTTTGTAAAGCATATATACAAAGTTTCAAGTCAATCGGTACAGGAATACAAAATTAACTTACAAACGAAAAGAGCCATTTTTACCCCGTCAAAGGTCAAAAGTTCAAAGTTTTCGTCTTTAGTGCTCCATTACGTCATACAATGTACCTATATTCCAAATTTCAAGTTTATATCTTTAGCGGTTTGGGCGGCAGCCGAAACCGATTAATTTTGGCTATCCCTAAGGATCCCCATAGAATTTCCGGGATAATAATAGTTCATGTGTTGAAACATGTTGTGTGCTTCCTCCATACCAGATTTCATCCATAACCGTTCAGCTCGTTGGATGTAATAGACGCTTTTTTCACCAACTTTGGGACCCAATTTGACCCCTTAGATAAGGAATATTCGGAAAAACAGGAACAAACGTAACTTTTATTTTGTTTGAGTAGCATGTATACAAAGTTTCAAGTCAATCGGTAAAGGGAATAAAAAGTTACATACAAACGAAAAGGGCCCGTTTTACCCCTTTAGAGGTCGATTTTTCAAAATTCCGTTCTTAGTGCTCCATTACGTGGTCCAATGTATCTTTGTTCCAAATTTCATGTTCGTATCTTTAGCGGTTTGGGCTGTAGGCTGTCTGTCAGTCAGTCACTCAGCGAAGCCTTTTATATAATAGATTATTGTTGATTTATCAAAAGTGGCTCGGCCGATTTCGATAAAATTAAAATGGGTCCACCTTGGGAGTATAGCCTTTCCCAAAACCTTTTGAATAAAAAAATAAAAAAGATTGTTTTAAATCTGTTCACAATTGGCGAAAATATCGATGAACATTTATGGACAAAAAATACATTCAGACGAACATAGTATCTCTTTCTTTTCGGAAGAAGTATTTTTTTATAGATTTTAGCAACGAAACCGCGTAACATAACAGATAACCACATTAAAATACATTTTAAAAGACACCGGCATGACCTTCGGAGCCATTGGTTCCGCCCGCGCCAATAGCGCGCCGCGCCGCGGTAGGCGGGAAGCGGCCAACGTCATGCAAATCAACTTTTTTATTCTTCATTCTTTTTTTAAACCGGTTTGGCCCGACGTGTTTGCATTACGCCGAGAATCGATTTTATTCGAGTTTTTGATGAATGGAACGATGTAGGTAAAAGGTATGAGGTAATAGTTAATAGCTGTAGTTGACGTATTTTTTTTGTTTACAGAAAAAATCTTGCTTTGTTTTGTTTATTTAAGTATTGTGTAATGCTAAGTGAGTAAGTATATAGTAATGGAGAGGGTTAGGTATGCTCGAAGTCTCTCTGCGAGACCTAGAAGAACGTAGAACTAAAGTTACTGATATAACTATGTACCTACCATACCAACGGATTGGCAATTTCAAATGGCAGTTGACTGGGCACGTAAATAGCGCGGAGGACCGATGTCCGATAGAGTTGAATAGTTCTCAAGTCGAGACCACGTAACAGCAAGCGTAGCAAATGACGTCCATCTTAAAGTGGAGACATGAACACAGGATCGCTCTGGATGAGAGTCGCTCCCAGCCGGTTTTATTAAAAATCTATAATGGAGGCCTATGACCAACAGTTGACGTCTTATGGCTAAGATTACGATGATGAAATTGATTAATGAATTACCTATAAATTAAACCCATAGAGTGACAGGTAAGTTAAGCTACCGCTAGGCGGGTACAATAGCTACCTAGTTAGGTATAGAGGTTATTAGATTAGTCTATATGCAGAGTATTAGCCAAGTCAGAGGCCTTCAGGTGGCCTAAAGGCTCTGACACCAGGGCTAGCCACCCGGCCTATGCGAACTTATAGTAGATACTTACGCAGAGTATGGCAGAGTCCTGGTTTATAATAAAAACTAATAAATAATAATACATAATTTGATTTCATTTTTCAAATAAAAGATAAGTATAAATTTTCTATGGTGAATAGTGAATAGGTACTGCATATTTGTATTTCAAAATAAAAATGTAGCATAGAGTTTAGATTCAGACAAACTATTAAAATACTGTAGGTACCTATTCTGACAATATCTAGTGTCTAAGAAAAATACATACTTATCTATCTAAGTGCCAACCTATCTCTAATGCAAATCAATTTGCACACACTGCATAGTTTGTCAAACAGTCTAGACTAGAATACCTACTTAGGTATATACCTAGCTTATTACGAGTAGCTCTAGATAAGGGCTTAATAGAACGAAGTTAAGTCGCTTATAACTAAACTAAAATATTTATACGTACATAGACATAAGATATTATTTTTATCGAAACTTAATTGAAATATTGCCTTAAATGTCATAGACAGATTAGTTAATTACTTCAGCAAAAAAACAATTTCAGACTCCTCTACCAAACCAATACTAAAACCTCCTTACATCTTTTACTAACACCTTACACATTTTATAGGCAAATGACACGATCCGTTCAGCCACCGAAGATTAAAAAGTATGGTGAGAATCAAACTCTACGTGTCTATCCCGTGTACTCCGGATTAGCCCCTCCCTGTCCCTCCCAGCCTCCCGGTGCCTCCGGGAGCGAAGGGGCGAAAGCTCGCGTCTGTCTGTCAGTCAAACTACTGCGATCGCAACGCGATAACGCCACCATTTTAAAAACTTAATTATTCGAATTTGGAGTTCGATTTTATTGAGACTATTTTTTAATACGCGTTTGAATTGTTAAGTCAAGTTTAAACTTGGAATTTGGTGTTCAGTCTCTTTCGAATTTCGATGTGTGATTAAGATTTTCTTTCTTTAGAGCGATTGTCATTTTATTTTGATTGAAGTTTGAGTGTCCCTAATTTAAAAATATTTTTCTTGCTGACAAAGACTAAACTTTTCGATTTCAAATTTTTTATCGACAAACAAGCTCTGTGCGTGTTTTTCGAAAATGTTGACTATTGCGTGTGCTTGATTTTGTAGTGTTCATAAATTAGTGAAGTGAGATATAAAGTGTAAAATCATTCCTAAAGAATGAATAGTAATGTATTTTGTCTGTGCAAAAGTGGCCCTTTTCTTATTGGACTCCAGTAAGGTAAATATAAAAATCTAATTAAATAACTGATTAACCAACTTTGTGGTTAAGTTTTCTATTTTTCCGAATTCTAACTAGGTACTTAGCTAATAAGAAAATAACTTTCTTGGGATATTGTAAATATTTGCATCAGATCCATAATAATATTTTCTTCTTTTTATTACGCGGCTGCTTCTAATAGGTATAATAACTATTACCTACGTATTTCCCAAGTAACAAAATCTGGTACTATAAAAGACCTGAGAACGTTTTGGAGCGTGCTAATTAGTGTTCATGATTGGCACTATAATAGTCTTGTAAACGTTTACAGAACCCCGAATAGGCCCTAGTATTATCACTGATTTATTCCATAATCATTACATAAAGGCTGTCACGGTGATAAATCAGCTGAGATGTAAAAGTGATAAGAAACGCTTTTTAGTACTAAAATAGCTCTACTTGCAACGTTTTTGACATACATTTGCTCTATAAAAGTAACCAAAGACCTATTTAAAGTGTTATTGTGCACCGAAGACGATTCCAATGATCTTTTTTATTACAATTGCTTGCTATTTGTGAGTTTTCTTCATGAAAACAAAAATCGGTAAGTTTATGTTTTATGTCACTACATCCATTGTTGATAAACGTAACACGTAATTAAAAGGACACAACTACAATACATGGACTATAAATCTGCGGTAACTTGCACTTGCGAAAATAATTGTGTCGCTAAAGTCATTACACTGATTTCAAATTTAAAAATGCGCCCTCATAATTTTCATGTTTTAATTAATTTTTAATTATTAAAATAAGAACTCCTTCCGACTATGGCTGCTATAGTGCTTATTGGCTCCAGCCGTGCTGTTAATGAGCTACCATGACAAAAAACGTCAGCCATTTTTTTCACCCAACACAAATTATAGCCCGGGAGGTAAGCGGAAAAAATGCAACTACTTCCTAAAAGCTGAATTTTTGGTATTACGCTATCAAGGTGGTGTACTAAAATACCACAGAGTCAGTCAGCTGGTACGTTTAGCGGTTGGAGGGAAAAACTGTATGAATTAACAAAAAAAAAACATGTATCTGAGCCTGTCAGTTAGGCTTTATTTAAAGCGGCGCTGCTTTAAGTCCTGACTGACAGAGATTGTAAGTAACAAGGTCTGTCAAGTCAAGCAGGCTTTAAAAGTTTCAGGTAATTTTTGGTAATTTACACCAATTTTCAGCTATTAGAAGTAGTTGCAAGATACTTATTTTTTTTTTTAAATAATTCTAACGGGTATCCTCATCAAACGCAAAGTATTCTAGCTGACTGACTCTCGGGTATTCTTGTAAACCATCATGCTCGTAACACACCGAAAATTCAGCTTTTAGAAAGTACCTAGTTATATTTATTGCACTTACCTCCCGGGCTATTAGTTTTGTTATCTAAATAAAGTCCAGTAAAGTGAAGTACTTGTCATATAAAAGATACTGAAAAGCTAGTATAGATCTAATTAGTCCATTAATTGTAGATTTTAGTACATTTATAGTATACTTTAGTTGTGTAGCAGTAACACAAACTCACTTATAGAACAATTTAAAATATAAGTTATTTAAAAGATGCGCCAGGAGTCCTTTTGGTACTATTTAGTACTATAGAAAAATGTTCATGGCTTTTACAGAACTAGCACCATAGACATATTTAGGGAGCTTTTAAAACGCTAAAACGTTACGAAATTGTTTTACAAGGTACTTTTACAGTGCAAATTTGTCTTGTAATAGAGTTTTTGACACTTCTACAGTACTAGTACTATAAAAGTAACTTTGACGCATTATTAGTGCCAAATAGATACATAAAAGTGTCCTTCAGGTTGTCTATAGTATTAAATAGTACTATAATCGCATATTTTACACCCATTATAGAGCAACACTTTAAGTATTCTTTTGTATGGTCCTGTAGACGTTTTAAGAGCTAATTTATAGAACTTAAATGCTCTTTTATCTTATAGAACCAAACCGCTCTGTTGAAAACCTTTATAGTACAAGCAGTGATAACGGTTACCACTATAGGTCTACTATATTACTGTTTGGTGATAAAAAGCCCTGGTTATAGAAGCTTATGTTACTTGGGTTTCTATTCAAATATACTAAACTTTTTACCTACTAAGTAGTAGGTATTTATGAGTCCACCTTTGCACTTAGGTGTATCCTCGAATGCCTAATTGCTGGTTAGTAAAATCACAAAGGACATATTAAGTAAGGCAATTTGTTTTTATAGACGTAGATAGGTATAGCATAGTTTAGTTTATTTATTTCGACAAATGGGGATCACAGACACACTTTTGAATAGTCAAAAACAATCTACAATACTAAAGTATGTATGGTAGGTACTTAAGTAGGTACCTAATCAAAGCTTTTTACTGTAACATTTTTTCCTTCGCCGAAATTCTAGGAAAATTCGCACATAAATTACAATCATAAGTACCTACGTGCCCAATAAAAGCACTTAGGTACTGATAAAAAATATAATTGAGTTTAAAAATACAACACAGCTGTGCACGCACAGGTGTGACGCCAACAATTATTTTTTCCCCATATGTTTCCCATAAATCCTAAGTATATCTATAACTATTTTTTCCAAAAAACAGCATGACCGACTTCACCCGTGTACAAAATTCGCGAATATTTCGCACGGATCGATGTAGCATTTTGCACATTATTGTTGATTTATCAAAAATGGCTCTGCCGATATCGATAAAATTTAAATGAAACCAATTACGAAGTATATTCTATGCAATAAAAAAAGAATTATTGAAATCGGACTACGATAAAAAAAGTTATGCGTGGTTATACATAAAAAAAATGTTACGCATCGAATTGACTAATTTCTCCGGTGGTTCGTCAGTCAAAAATAAAATAAAATGTTTGTGCGCCGCGTATTCGCAAAATTAAAGTGAATTAGTAAATTCTGAATCCCATTTCAAAATCAGGAATTTGGCTACGGCTTTTTGAGACGCTTAAGGTGCATGTGTAATTTATAGGTAGGTACCTAAGTATTTTAAAATTTTATAGGGCCTTTCCCCACTTAGGAAGGGTAGGTTTATTTGGAAAAGCGTTGCGCCGGTGATCCGAAGAAGGTTCAAGTCATGCGTTCACGACAAATTTTTGAAATGTTTATCTCAAAAATACCAAAATACCTAACTCTAAACCTAGGTATGTGTAATTTTGTGCTAAGACTGCTAGGTGTATCCAAAAATTGGTTCCATTTATTTATAAATTAATAAACCAATGCTTAGATTGATTTGATTCATAGTTAGCGCAAAAATTAAGTTCAAATGGCTCAAAAATTAGGTGCTAAGTAAAAGAGATGGTTAATTTTTAGGGTTCCGTCCCCAAAGGGAAAAACGGGACCCTATTACTAAGACTTCGATGTCCGTCTGTCTGTCACCGGGCTGTATCTCATGAACCATGATAGCTAGGCAGCTGATGATGTATTTCGGTTGCCGCTATAACAACCAAAAACTAAAAACAAAAAAAAAAATATTTAAGGGGGCTCCCATACAACAAACCTGAATTTTTAGACGTTTTTCGCTTTATATTAATAATAGTACCAGGTAGATGCTTGAAATTTTCACAGAATATTTAGTTTTATATTACCTTCAATAATAAATAATCAAATTAAAATAAAATAAATATTTAAGGGGGCTCCCAGCTCCCATACATTACGGAACCCTTCGTGCGCGAGTCCGACTCGTACTTGGCCGATTATTTATTGAACATTTCAGATATTTTGTGTTTAGTACCTACGTGCCGTGCGCACTAAGTCTTTCTTAGAAATGCTAAAACAGTAAAATGGCATTTTTTTTGGAGATTATTACTATTTTAATGGTTCCATAGTAAAACGAGGAACCCTTAGAACTTCCTTGTGTCCGTCCGTCCATCCGTCTCATTACTACAAAGCCTTCACTTCCATGTTTATTAAACAAATTGCATGAAATTTTTTAATATGATAGTTTGGGTATGGATCTCAATTTGAAATAGGTACTTAAAAAATCAAAACTGTATTTAAGGGGTAGCTTACATGCATTAAAAATGGGAATGAAACATTTTTTTCAACCCCACCTCAAGTGGGGTATCGTTGAGTAGGATTTCTAAAATGAATGAAGATTTCTAAACATTTTTTTTGTCACATGTACAATTGGTGAGATATAGGTAGACAAAGTTGAAATAATCAGCCAAGTGCGAGTTGAACTCGCGCACGAAGAGTTCCGTGTACGGAACCCCACCTAATTTATTATATTTTATATTAATTATTTTTGAAGTAAGTAAATATACAATTATATAGCTAAGTATAGCTGTTCAGCGTGGGAATGCAGCCAGCGTTCTTGGCAGTTGGCACCCTACCACACGGACGGAAAACTTTATTTCGATTTTAGACGCTACTTTTTGTACTAGATTTTGCCCGCGGCTTCGCCCGCATGATATTTCGGGGCCCTACCTTACCACCCTTAATAAAGGAGGAGGTGGAAAATAAAAAAAACAATTTGACATTTGTCCGATATGACAGTTCTTTTTTGACATTTCTTGGAGCGCACGGTAGAATAGCTCGCAGATGGCAGAATTTTTCTTACTTACTTAACACTTATTGTTATAATATGGAAAATTTACGCAATATCATTGTAATTTATAGCCTATGTGTTATTCTGCTGTATAAGCTATATAATTGCAAAGTTTCATTTCAATCCATTCTGTAGTTTTTGTGTGAAAGAGTAACAAACATCCATACAAAATTGTAAATTTCATCGTAGGTTCGCAAGGGTGGTAAACGTACTTATCTGCTTTTCTACAGCCGACTGCAAAAGCAATTTCGCCCTAGCAATGAAAATAAGCTAAATTTAAAAATCCAGTGTAGTACAACTTACATTACAGCAGTAAGATTGTTGAAATACGGACATTTTCCAAGAAATCATCAAATACCAACTTGTTTTAAAATAATTGTTTTTCGCAAAAATTGCATAACCTATTAACCGTGAACAGAATTCTAACAGTTCGCACGAATCGATGCAGTAAATTTAACAATATTGTTGATTTATCAAAAATGGATCAGCCGATTCCGATAAATTTTTATCGAGACCACTTTTGAAGTGTGATCTACCAAACATAAAAAGAATTATCAAAATTGGACTGCCCTGTAAAAAGTTATGCGTGGTCAATTATACATAAAAAAATTAGGTACCTACCTACGCGGCGAATTTAGAACCTCCTCCGTTTTTGCGTCGGTTTATAAAGGTGGTGTGATTAAAATCCACATAAATTGCGACAATTTAATAATAAATTGCTTTTAGTATCACATACTATTTTTTTTACGAATTTGGAACTTAATAAGTGTTGTTTTTGTAAACCTGGAAAAATACCACATTTTTGGCAAACTATAGATTACCCAGATTTAATTTTGATTGATACTTGTACAAAGTTAATTCAGCTTTAAAAAAAACTTGAAAACCTAAGTCATGGCAACTATCCAGTAAACTGGAGTGCCGCAAAGGAGCATCTTTAGTCACATTTTAAAAATTGACTAAGTAAAGAAAAATCAAGTAGGTGGGTTTTCCGGTTATTCCGATTTTAGAGCCCATATATACATGTGTGATTCAGTATTGCCGGTATAGCGTTGAGTTTTGGGACCATCTACTCTATATATGTATGTAATGTTTAAGCTCACACTTTGTATTTATTAAAAATTATAATCAAAATCGTTAGAGCCGTTTCTGTGAACCGATTTTCGTACAAACAAATATATTTATAAGAATTGTTCGATTAAAGGACGTATAAAATGACAGGTAAAATGTTATATGTCGATGGAACCCACGTCTCGCGTAATCAATAAACACATTTGTTCACGGAGAAACTCAAACCTTTTTATTTTACCCGACTACATGGGGAGGTAAGGGAGTTTCCCGTGACACTAGGCCCTTTATTAAGCTCGCGAGTGCGCGACAATATCTACTCGTAAGGCTTACATTGTTCCACTAGGTCTCAAAAGCTTATCATGGATCATGAAGGAAAAACATCCTTTTCTTTCCCCCCACTCCTACACCTACAATTGAATTCTTAAAACCATAAACAAGCCAGCTGAACGTTATTATTGACATCGGTCACGGCGCGGGCGCAGCAATAAAAAATAAAAATTATAAACTTACTCGCGACGTCAAAACAGTCTCGAGTGTCGACTAGGGATGGCCAATTGGCCAACGTCCGGCTAGTGCTGCGGATCCGGCCATTTCTTTAAGGATTTGCTGAATCAAACTTACGCTGTCTGTAGACATGGAGCGTTGCGCAATAGCAAATTCATATCACCAGCGGTAAGGAGTAAGGAATTGCGTGACTTGTGGTTTAGTTGAATTCTTAAAACTATAAACAAGCCAGCTGTACGTTATTATTGACATCGGCCACGTCGCGTGCACAGCAAACAAAAATAAAAATTAATATAATCTTACTCGCGACGTCAAAACAGTCTCGAGTGTCGCATAGGGATGATGGCTGTTGTCCGTCAAGTGCTGCTAAAATAAGTAAAATAAACTGGGTGGTTCTGGTATCAGCTGTGAAGCCAACTTAAAGCGTCTTACGCGAGTAACGCAGCTAAACGGTTAAAACAAACGAAACCTCGTCAGAAAGAGAGACACAGAATCACAGAGGTATAATGTGATCGAAATAATCTGAAACATGTGCATGAGGGGCTCAAGTTAGAAAGATACATGAAAGAAATGCCGGTATTTGCTTTTGTTAATAGTTATTGATTCAGTATTGCCGATATATTCGATAGATGTTGAGTATCATTGATGTAGGTCCCGGTTGTTTTAACCATTTAGCCATGTCAGAGACCTTCAGGGGGCTTAAAAACTCTAACACCAGGGCAAACCACCGGTCCCACACCAACTTGCTTATGACAGACTGACGTTATATTTAGAAACGTCTTTTAATTCGTATTTTAAAATTTTAATAGCAGTAGGCCAAAAATTTCATACATATTTGTGGTGCGAAGAGGCCTCAACTGGCATCCGCTTTAGAATGCTACTTTTAATTCTGTGGTGAAATTTAACTTTATTTCAAACTTATATTCGTACTACACGGTATTCAATTAATCGGTTTGTCAGTTTTAATTTTCGGTATTTACTTAATAATAAAACAAACAACGTGTAAGCTTTTAACTTTACAAGACTTAAATCTACAAGCTCTTACTTCACAAACTCTACTTAGTCAATATTATTATGTGGCATGACCGTTTCGTTACAACAAGAACTATTAGATATTTATTTATTTGTATGACAGAGAAGAAATGAGCAGTTATAATTTTTCACATCAATGAGAGTAGCCAAAACAGCCAAGCCTTATGAAGTACTAGCAGCGCCCCGCGGTTTTACCCGCGTTGTGCCCGTTCCCGTGGGAATTTCGGGAATTTTTATACATAAGATAAGATAAAAGATAAGATAAGATAATATTTATTGTCATTAAGTAAATCTCTTATTACATAATTAAATATAATAACAATTACTATAATGTACTCGTCAGTTAATACATTTGAGAGAATACTTAATCTAGTATCTTTATAGAAATGTAGTGTATACTCGTACATTCCCGTGCATCATTTTGTAAGCTCCTCTATGTCTATGTACAATAAATATTAAAATTGAATCAATAATTTCACAGTAAATTCATCATAATATAATGTCATAACAATATAATTCAATTCAATTCAATTCAATTCAATTCAATTCAATTCAATCATATAACCCTTCCTCTTGAATCACTCTATCCATTAAAAAAAACTGCATCAAAATCCGTTGCGTAGTTTTAAAGATTTAAGCATACAGACAAACAAACAAACAAACAAACGAAAATAGCGACTTTATTTTATACTAGCAGCGCCCCGCGGTTTTACCCGCGTTGTGCCCGTTCCCGTGGGAATTTCGGGAATTTTTATACATATAAACCTTCCTCTTGAATCACTCTATCCATTAAAAAAACCGCATCAAAATCCGTTGCGTAGTTTTAAAGATTTAAGCATACAGACAAACAAACAAACAAACAAACGAAAATAGCGACTTTATTTTATACTATGTAAGGAAGAGGTTATTGAGTTAACTCCTGTAAAGATAGAAACGTAGCTCTACATGAGATCTGATAACTTTTTGTGTGCAACTGTAGTCTCGTCTTGGCCCCATTTAACATGAAAATGTTTTTTGTGTAATGTATTTTGAATAGGTATGTAATATCGCTTCAAATCCGTCTTAATGGAAATCCACCGGGAAAGCCGACACCTAGCAGTGGATATCCTACGGCTGATGTGAAGCAAGCCGCTTTCATCGGACTTATTGGAGATATAATTATGTACCTAGTCCTTGGATGCAGATGTCGAACCTCCTGTGAAATGATTATGATGAAATTCTTACTTCTGAAATTCTTAGTTTCTCCGGCTAAAATTCCGGCAAAATCAGCACTCGTCGCACTTCACTAAAATCGACCGTTCGAAAATCGAACACCATGAAAAACAAAGCTTTGTTCCAACGGCCTCGTTCGAGCGATTCTGAATTTGAAATACAGCTTTTGTTCTTAGTTTAAAATCTGTGACCGCTATTAAAAGGTCAACGGATAAAGATTTATGACTGGCGACCTTCTGGTAATGCCTTTTGCCTATTTGCTAAGAACTGCTTGACTAATATTATATGTAAATCCAAAAGTGTATTTGTTGGTTTGTTTGATACTCTTTCGCTCAGAAACGGAGTGACGGATCGATTTGATTTTTTAACCGACTTCCAAAAAGGAGGAGGTTCTATGTTCGTCTGTATGTATTATTTTTTGTGTATGTTCGCTAATTGTAAACAGAATCGAAAAAATATTTTTAAGTTCGAAAGGGTATACTCCCGAGGTGGTCTTATTTAAGAAATCGGCTGAGCCGTTTTTGATAAGTCAACAATAATGTAAACAATTCGAGCGAAACGTTCGAATTTTGTACACTATGGAAAGCGGTTTAGCCATTTTTAGCGAAAAACAATAATTTAGGTAAAAAATAAAGATGAGAGTATCAGTGAAAGGAAATATGCTGAGAAAATCATCTGACGAAGAATCTGAGGAATTAAGTGAATTGTGTAGGTAGGTACCTACGTGAAGCCATCAACTGAGAGGGTGGTAAATAGGTAGGTATGGCCTGATCGTTCTTAAAGGGTAGGCCTGCACTGTGCACAATTAAGGATTGTTTTTTTTAGTTTCATACTTACCTATAGCCAATAACATTTATAACGGGCGGGCATTTCCCACCCTAAATAATTAATCGGCCAAGTGCGAGTCGGACTCGCGCATGAAGGATTCCGTACCGTATAGAAGCCCCCTTAATATGTTTAATTTTCGTATAATTTTTTTTAAATAATATACAACTAAAATATTCTGTGAATATTTCAAACAACTTCCTGTTGCCGTAATTAATATTGAACAAATAATCACGTTTCTTGTATAGAGCGCCCTTAAATATATACATATTTTATTTTTAATTAATTAATTAATTATTTTTTTGAAGTGAATATTTAACTAAATATTCTGTGAATATTTTAACCATCTACCCTGTCACCGTTGTTATTATCGAGCGAAAACGGGTAAAAATTCAGGTTTGTTGGGTTATTTTTTCTGTTTTTAGTATTTGTTGTTATACTTTGCGGCAACAGAAATACTTTATTTGTGAAAATTTCAGCGTTCTTGCTATCACGGTTCATGAGATGTGACAGACAGACGGACAGCAGAGTCTTAGTAATAGGGTCCCGTTGTTACCCTTTGGGTACGGAACCCTAAAAAGTATTAGAAGGACTGCCTCGGTGGCACAGTGGTTAGTGACCCTGACTTCTGGATCAAAGAGGCGTGGGTTCGATCCCCACCCAGGGCAAGCATTTATGTGATGAACATAGGTGTTTGCTCTGTGTCTGGGTGTTATTTAGGTACTATCTATATAAGTACCTATGTATTTAAAATATGTATATGTAGTATATCAGTCTCTGGCAGCCATATCACAAGCTTTGCTTAGTTTGGGGTCAGAGACCGTGTGTAAGATGATGTCCATTAATTAATATTAATTAATAATATTTGCCCAGAACCTCAGAAAACTTGAAAGTTAATACATTATATTTTTTTGGGGTGGGAAAATAATTCGACGTTGGATGCAAGCTGCTTCCAACCGGTCTCATTGGAGATCCATAAAAGGGTAAAAAAGAGAGCACTTTAAAGAAAATTTCTAACGACGACGCCAATGGCAGTGAAGATGATGATGGTCTAAGATGTACTAGGCGACTCACATGAAATCAATAGATGCATGTTTTAGTTTGACAGCTGTCACTTTGACACCTGTCATGCAACTCTAGCATGACAGGTCACATTTTTTCTTTTTGTTGTTTTAGTTTTACGGTAGTAGGTAACACGGGTAATTTATTATTGCTGTTCTCACAAATTTCAACTGTAGTAGTAACTACGGTAATTCATTTACCATTCTTACTACTGGAAGTAAGATTGGTAGTAACACTGGTAATAAACCCCTATTATTTTACCAATTAACGCAACACTACAAAAAATATCTAAAAAAGCCACTCTTTTGAAAGCTAGTTTTTTAAAAGGACGCAATTTATCACTCACCCATCCTCTCCTAACCCGACATCCGATCCTAAGCCTCCTCCAAAAAAAGAAAAAAAAAACCTATCGAGCGCCCTCACCTTTTAAAAAACGAACATCAATTAAAACGACAAACAATTGAAACGCAACGTAAACACAACTTTAGAGCCGTGGGGTGCTGGCTGGAGATAAAGCACGTTCGCGGGAAACGCTGCCATTGGTCGGATAAACCAGCCGCCACCCTTCTGTCAGCCAATAGGGAGCGAGTGTCGACACCCCCGGCGGATGGGTGGGGAACGGATTGATTCTAAATTCGAATTTGAGTGATGTTCTTTTTAATGGGAATGGATTTTTCTCGCTTTTTTCAATGGGCTTTAAACGTGAAGTCATTATGCAAAATGTCTTTTTATGGATATTTTTTATTTTATAGGTCCTTAATATATGTGTATCTATAATGTACTTGTATTACATTGTTATTATACTATAGTGAAGCTGAAAGAACTTAAAAATTAGAAAGATGATCAACATAATATTACGGTACTTGAAGTATTTTTAGGCATAGGGTAAGATAATAAGTTATTAAGCTCCAAGTAGCACAACGAGCTATGGGGAGGGCTATGCTCGGAGTCTCTCTGCGAGATCGAATCAGGAATGAGGAGATACGTAGAAGAACCAAAGTTACCGACATAGCCCAGCGGATTGGCAAGTTGAAGTGGCAATGGGCAGGGCACATAGCGCGGAGGACTGATAACCGATGGGGTCGAAAAGTTCTCGAGTGGAGACTACGCACCGGCAAGCGCAGCGTAGGACGTCCACCCACAAGGTGGACGGATGACCTCATTAAGACCGCAGGATTGCGCTGGATGCAAGCCGCTACCAACCAGTCTTATTGGAGATCTATAGGGGAGGCCTATGTCCAGCAATGGACGTCCTATGGCTGATGAACGGAAGAAGGTTCATACTATATTCCCCGAAATTATTTGGTGATTTTCTCCTACGGTAGTTTTTTAAGATAAAAATAAGCCGGGTGAAAAGCATCATATATGGGCGACTATTATATCAAGTGTGTGACTAATTATCGGGTTTGAGATTTACCTACATAAGAAATGAAATGAATGAAATGAAATAATTTATTGTCATAATAGTACATTGAAAAGAATCAAGTAAAAAAAATAAAATGCTCATCAATGTCCCTATTAATGGACTCGTCCAACAAAAATATCACAACATAATTAAATAAACTAATTCCATAATTAAATAATAATGATTCAATAAATAAAAATTGAAATAAAAC
Organism: Hypomecis atomaria; assembly: GCA_964007245.1. Lineage (NCBI taxonomy): Eukaryota > Metazoa > Arthropoda > Insecta > Lepidoptera > Geometridae > Hypomecis > Hypomecis atomaria. Next base: position 7,023,154 of record OZ023310.1, read on the forward strand.
TATGTTCCAAAACTAATCTAATGTCTCAGTCAGAAAGCGACAATATTCTGAATGTAGGTATGAAATATATTACGGTCTACCCACAAGTGTTCTACCGCACATAGAATAGTGGGTAATATGACTGTGTTGTACCTTGTACGGTCATACCTAAGCAATAATGTAAATTTTAAATTAATGACTAAAAATTAAAATTATAAATCCGCTGTATAGGGGCTTCGTTAAGAGCAGCGTTGTATGAGCTGCGGTAATAATATTGTTACATACGGTTTCCTGCCTTTTCGCGGAAAATTGTTTGGCCAATTATCACTTGCCAACCAACCTTTCACCTTATACTTACCACTTTGACAACCAAAAATTAGATTTTTTTTGTATGACAACGTTTCATTTGGTAGAATTAAGTAGAAGCGGCTTGCATCCAACGTGATCCTGCAGCTACAATAAAACAAATGGACAAAAAAATTGCTTTAATAGCAATAAATATTTGAGATACTAAGTATTCCATTTGTTTCATTGTAACCGTAAGGTCACGTCGGATACAAGCCGCTTCCAACTTGTCTTATTGGAAATCTATGGGGAGGCCTATGTACACTGAATTGTACAGCGACGAACGTTCTATTGCTGATGATGATGTTACATACTGTAGGTAAAATTATAATATTTTCAAACCACCTGCACGAAAAAACTCCCTAGGGAGTAAAGTGATTTAAATTCGGAACGTCTAACTTGTATGAAAACTTCTAAACCTTAGAACATTTAAGGACATAACGTAAAGAGGACTTATTATGTAAATCGAATAAAGCCTCTTTACATTGCACGGCAACGGGCATTGCACGGAGGTTTTATTCGATTTTATAAAATGAAATCTCATTGGTGCCCGTATTAGTTTGGTTTTATATGAATAAAACCTCTTTGCAATGCCTGTGTTAGAGCCATGATAATCGAGCTGGCCATGGTATTATGTTTTTCACGTTGTAATTTACATTCACTGTTTTATTACGGATGTGTGTGTTTTTATATTAAAATTCGTAGGTACTTTCTAATTTGTTTTATTTTGTTGTGAACAATACCGAGTTACTAGTAGCTAGTGAGTATCTACACTTAGTGAGTTTATAACGTAAGTATTACTCATATTCCTGGGGTCTTATTTTCTCGCAAGGGGAATGAAAAGTAGAGCACCTATGCACCACTAGAACCAAGTTTGTCTTCGTCTTGGGCGACATAAACCCTTCGCTTCTAAACTCTAAATAATTTATCTAATTTCAAATTTATTTATTTATTCAAAAAGTCAATACAATAATGTCTAAAAATAAAATTAGTCAAACAACCCGCCCCTAATTGTTCCCGGAGCAAAATCCCCAAAACACTGGCCGCATTACCCCGTTGAATAGCAATGGCCAATCTTTGCTCCAGGAAACAGCTGGAGCGGGGGTCACCACACTTTTCCGTTATCCGCTGGCCAATCTGTCGAATCAACACCTTGGCCTCGGTCCCCCAAGCGCCCAAAGTTTCAACAGCGATGGGCACAAAAAGATATTGTGCCTCCAAAGCCGCATATTTTTGACGCTTCCGACACGCAGCGTCCTCAGCAGCCGCCGCTGAGGAGTGGATAATAATAATAATAATAATATAATAATAATTCTTTATTTCAAAAAAACATTTCAATTAATTACATTTCCATCAACTAATTAGCTAGATTAGGATAAGAATAATTTATCTGTTGCCGAACTAGGCCAGTGGCCTGTGTTTCGGCTTACAGCGCCCTCCTTTATTGAATTTACTTCTAGCATAAAAATAATTTTGAATTTGTATTACAAATGAAATAGATCGTGCTTTTATAAATTAATTCAAATATAAATACATATAGAATTTTGTATCATTAACAAAACTATTATGTACGAGTAAGCATGCAAATTTTTCCTACACTAAATAACATTTATTAGGTACCAAAGTTACTATGTAAACAACAAAAATACATTTTACATCTTTAAACACAACTAGCAGGTAGATACAAGCATTTATTCAAGTAGCAGGTAAGCTGCGTGCAGGAATACTCGGTTACAATTATGTATTACGATCACAACATTTGCTTTCACATAGGCACCCGCGAGTACATTTCTACACAAGAAGCAGGGTTTATAAAAATATTAGTGAAGACTATTTGGCTTGAACAACAACCACCAATTCCAAATCAAATGAAATAAATAGTTGTAATTAACTAAAATATGTAGGGTAGGTGGGTACAACGTACAATCTTCTAACAGAGAATGCACAATATATTATTATTAAAAAGAATGAAGTGTACGCGTGTGTGAAAAATGTTCCTCTCTTTGAGTGATGTATGTTGTGTACGTGTACGGAGTGTATGTGTGAGTGTGCGAAATATTACAGTATATCCTCTTCTTCATTCTCTCCTGGTACACTGCAATATCCGGATGTTAGTTTGTGTGTATTAGTGAATGAAGGGTGTGCAAATGAATGAGTGTGTGTGAGAGGGTGTAACTAACGTAGTTCATACGATAGTTTGATAATAAATCATTCAGTCATTTACTCAGTCTCAGTACAATTTCAATATAAATTTGTACCTATTATTATGTTTGTCTGTTTATAAGTTATGAGATAATATTTATTCGATTACTTTTAATAAATCTTCGGTGTCTTTGTACGTCAAGGTTTTTAGCCAAGTTATGATTTTATGTTTCAGTTCATGTCGTGAGAGATGATATATATCTAGTATTTTATTTATTTTGTTGTATAAGAAAGGGCCCATAAAAGTCAGAAATCTTCTAATAAAAGTTGTGTTTAATCTCGAGGGTAGTTTGCAAACGTCATATTTCCGTCGCTTGTTTTGAGTTTGAGGGTCGTAAGTTCAGGAACGAATGCTGCTTTGCAATAATGCTAAATACAAATAATTGTCTGACCGTTAGAACCTCACACGATTCGTACAAAAGAGTGGTGTTGAATAATATTGGTCGGCCAGTACTAATTTTAAGAACAGCACGCTGAGATACTTCAACGGGACGCAACGTCGTTTTCGGGGCACCCCCCCAGGAAGATATGCAATAGGTTAAGATTGACTGACAAAGGGCCAGATATATTTGTTTTACGAGATCAGGTTTCCGAATTGACTTTAGTTTCTTAAAAATGTAGAAGGTTTTACGTATACGATTGCTAACATTAGTAATATGTCTCTTAAAATTTAGATTATTATCTATGATGATGCCTAAATACTTAGTAAAAAGTGTTGATTCTAGTACTTTACAGTTACATGCCGAAGTAGTTGAAGAGATACAGTAGTGATCATGAGCAATTAATGTCAAATCGTTGTGTTGCGGAATACTAGTTATAGAAAACGTAATATATTTTGTTTTATCTTTATTGAGAGAGAGAATATTCTCATGCAACCATTTCGTAACCCTATCAAAACCTCTTTGGGCAGCATTGAAGGTCTCTTGCCACGTCTTAGCTGAAAACATTATAGCTGTGTCATCAGCATACGAGATTATTTCACCTTTATCTAAATGAAGTGAGCATAAATCATTTAAATATATTAAAAACAGGGTAGGGCCTAAAATACTGCCCTGTGGTACACCATGCGTGACTGGTAGTTCTTCGCTTACGTGAGAACCAATTTTAACAGCCTGTGTTCTGCCAGTCAAGTAATTTCGGAACAAGTTAAGTTGATCACCTCTTATTCCTATTTTACGAAGTTTCAATATAAGAATAGGGATAGAGACTGTATCAAACGCTTTTGCGAGATCTATAAAAATAGCCAAACATTTTTGTTTATTATCAAGACCTTGAGAAATAAAATTTGTCAAATTGTGCACTGCATCGTCAGTAGACTTGCCTTGTCGAAAACCAAATTGTCGATTGGATAAAATATTGTAGTGCTCGATATAATTAACTAACCTATTGTTCATTAAGCGTTCTAATAATTTTGAAATTGCAGGAAGTATAGAGATCGGTCTATAGTTGGTAATACAATCTCTATCCCCGTTTTTGTGTATTGGAATGATAAGCGACTTTTTAAGATCATCAGGGAAAATTCCAGTGTCAAAACAAAGATTGAAAATATATGTAAGAGGAGGTACAAGGAAAGCTCGATGTTCTTTTAAGAGCCTATTTGATATACCATCCCAACCAACTGAAGAATCATTTTTTAGTCCCAAAATAATTCGCTCAACCTCTTCCGTGTCGGTGTTGAGGAGTACAAAAGATTGTCTGGTTGAATTTGTTTTATTTGATGAACTAGACAGAGGGGGTGAAGATGAAGATGGAGTTGAAGTTGATTCAGGTGTACTTATGCGCTCAGCTAGAGTTCTTCCAACATCAACAAAAAACTTATTCACCTTGTCCACTGAGGAATTTGGAGAATCACAAATATCAAGTAGCTCTTTGGGATGCTCATGGGATGATGTTGTGCCTGCTATTTCTCGAACAGCAGACCATATTTTTTTACTGTTATTTCCAGCATTTTCTATTTGATTTATGTCATAATCCAGTTTTACTTTTTTTATTAGCAAATTGCAGTGGTTTCTATATCTATAGGATGGAGCGACTCAGGTGACAGGCGGCAACCGTGCTGACACATGTGGCATCCCACACCAGGCACTTGCCATTCTTCCACGGCACCAGAGTTAGCCCATCCGGCCTCTTGCCATCAGACCTACTGAGACCCGGTGGCTCCAGAACGCAAGGTATATTTGCCGAGACAAAGGCTCTCCGGACTATGTCGTTGAGGGCATGGTGACGCGGAAAATCTAATTATCTAATTAACTTAAAACACCCTCGCTGCGTTCGGGAGTTAACTACAGAGTCCCTCGCTACGCTCAGGGTAGTATTATTATATATTCTATGGCTCAGGGTCCAATATGTCGCCCGTGACGTAAGACCCCACTTGGTTCTCTTTGTACAAAATTTACTAAGTATTAAGGACCCTAAGTAAGTAAGTTAGTTTACTACTCGTATATTAAACCCGATTACAGAGGCGCCATCGTAATTATATTAGTTAAATAGCATAGTTCTGTTTCTTTTTCACTTTAGGCATTCGACAGAGACAACGCTTTTTACGTTGCTATTAAATTTACGCTGGCGCCTCTGTAATCGGGCTTATAATTATAATAAATACATGCAAGTAAACTATAGCTTTTTAGAAGAAATGTTTTAAAATGCAGTGAAAACCGCGTGGCTATCTCTTATTTAGTATTAAAGATCTAAGCGGATAGTTAGGTAGGTATGTAGGTAGATACCTACCTACACAAAAATAGTGACTTTGCTTTATTCAACAAAAGGCTACCTAAACGCTTCACCAGCAACTCGAGAAGTGTGTCAAAGTCAGTAGGGCAGTAGGTCTCAAAATCTCAATGACTCAACCGACAATCTGAATTGTTTTTACAAATAATTCCGAGTCATAGTATTCCGTGTACTCTAAACTGTAGGTAGGTACCTAATAGATATGCGACTCGTAATTCGCTAGACAAATATTTAAACTTTGTATTGATCTAGTAGATATCAATGTTCGTAATAGGTATGTAAGTAGTAGTTACACCTACTTATCTATATTCTGTGGTAATAGAACTATTATCTATTGTAGCACTCATCATTATGTCGTAGCTATAATTGGCTAGACTTTTTAGGGGTGCGTACCCAAAGGGTAACGGGACCCTATTACTAAGATCCCGCTGTCTGTCTGTCTGTGTGTCCGTCTGTCTATCACCAGGCTGTATCTCATAAACCGTGATAATGAAATTTTCACAGATGATGTATTTCTGTTGCCGCTAAAATAACAAATACTAAAAACAGAATAAAATATATATTTAAGGAGGCCCACTTACAACAAACGTATTTTTTTTTTGCCGTTTTTTGCTTCATATTAATAACGGCAACAGGCGCTTTAAATGGGGCTAAGGGGGTTCCGATAGGGTACGGAACCCTTCGTGCGCGAGTCCAACTCGCACTTGGCCAATTATATTTTCACTTAAGTTAATTAAGCATGCTCTCGGTCAGCGCGCGAAACTTTTTTTTGGGTTTTTTTGCCATTTACAGATAAAACACCTGATTGATATTTTTTTCTTGAATTCCGAGTTGGCTCTTTAAAGTTGTTCATAATAAAGGCCAGTGGCCTAATCATCCCCTTTTGGCTTAGTACAGGGCAAGCTCTTTATAAGTAGTCAACATTTGTACAGGTAGAGAAATATTTTCTGCTTCAAACTATTTTCTGCGCGTACTTATGTACTTAGGTACCAAAGATGGAATCAGCCAAATGATTATTTCTTTAATTAAAAAACAGTAAAAATGAATTATTTATTATATTGCTTGTAGGTATAAATACTCCATTTTATTTCTTCTTTTCTTGTGTAGATAAATACTGAATTTTTAATTATTTTCATCACTCTAACTTAGGAATATTATAGAAATTAGGACAATATTTATGTCTAAAGCCATTCCCTCCATGTCTAATGCTGTCGATAAGTAATTCGAAAATAAATCCATTTAATGTATCCGACAATTACAATAAAAATAATCGTTTACATAAGTCGGAGTCGTTATACCATAAACAATATCTATAGAGGAGAATAGCATTCGAAACAGCCAGTACGTGCGGCTGAATAATCCAACCTTCTTTGTCTACGCCGATCGATGACGAAAACACGATAATTATGACACTTCGCTTTTTTATTGGGTATGTCGGTCTCGCACGCCAGTAATTTATCCCGTTTTATAAGTTTGAACTCTTTTAACGGGCTGTAAAAAGGTCGTAATATTAGGGCTACTAAATGTAAGACACGGGTTTTTGGGAATCCTTGGAGAACTAAGATCATTCATCACATAAGATTTTGTTTTTGACTGGATAAATGTCAACATCGAGTAGGTATAAGAAAACTTCACAACATCTTCAGTACGAGTTGTGAGATAAATCGATTTTTCGTAAAGTACCTACTTCAAAAATATAGGTAAATGTTACATATCTTTAACCTAGCATTAATTCATTAAAACGAATTTTTGATTTAAAAAAACTCATACCTACTATAACCGTTCTAAATTTAAAGTCTAAGGCGTGTGTTAGAGATAGAGTACCAACCTATCTAGGTATCTCTAAGAAATAGTGCTACTGTTTTAGATTGTAGACCACACATCTCTATCTGCCTACATGTGAAAAAATGTAAATAAGGTTTTATCCAAAAGTTATGCGGCGGAAGCTTACAACTACCGACAAATTACACAGCATTCATTAATCAAAACGCATTCGCGATTCGAAAAAAAGCTCATTCACCAATAAGCGCTCGAGATTCAAACGGTGACAAATAATAAATCAGGCTCGACAAAGAGGTCGGATCGCCGCCGATTGTCTATGGTACGTGACGTGGAAAGCGTGCGCCGAATTATAGCCTCCGTGGAGGCTGCAATGAATATTTTGAATATAGGTTAGTTTTTTGTCGACTAGACTAGACGAGAGGGCAGACGCGAATCAATGAAATACGAGTAAGTAGGTTTTTAATTTTTATGGTTATGACGTGCATAAGTACCTAGCTACCTACTAATTTTTATTACAAATTAATGTAATAAATGTACTGAAAGTATAATAGCGCTCGTAGCGTAGTTTGATTACGTAGGTGTTTGTCAGCGTCGTCAGCGATCACCGAAATTAAGCAACGTGCCACACTGTCAGTATTTAGATGGGTGACCGCGGGTGGCATTTTCCAACTGACCTCTACCGTGGCTCGGATGACACGTTAAATTGTAGGCCCCGGTTGTTTAAGCCGTTTAGCCAAGTCTGAGGCCTTCCGGCGGTCTGAAAACTATGATACCAGGGGTAGCCACCCGGCCTATACGAACTTACTTACTGAAAGTATGATTTGAGATTTTATTACCATCAGCCTACAGAACCAGATTCATACGATAGGTAGGTAATTAGGATTCCGTACCCAAAGGGTAAAAACGGGACCCTTTTACTAAGACTCCGTCGTCTGTCCGTCTGTCTGTCTGTCTATCTCCAAGCTGCATCTCATGAACCGTTATAGCTAGAAAGCTGAAATTTTCGCAGATGATTTATTTCTGTTGCCAACAAATATTAAAAACAGAATAAACTTAACTTTTGAGGGGGGCTCGCATTTAATTTTTAACCGTTTGTCGCTCGATATTAAGAAGGTAGATGCTTAAAAATATTCACAGAATATTTAGTTGTATATTCAATTAAATAATAAATTAGAAAATTAAAATAAAATAAAATTCAAGGGGGCTCATACAGTACGGAACCCTTCGTGCGCGAGTCCTACTCGTACTTGGCCGATTATTATTACTTATGTAAAGCTTTGCAAAGTTCAGAGTTTTAATTAGGTACTTTTCAATCTTCATTATGAACAACTTACGTGGAAGTGATATTTAGAAGTAAGTAGGTTCATACCTAGGTATTGCCTAAATGAAAACCAGAAGGAGGAAATTAACTTAATTATGTAAGTTACAAATGATTTTGGGCAATTTTAGAGTGCAAGGTTCTTCACATATTTATACTTTATCAATTTTTATGTAATAAACGATCCTAATGCGAGACAAAATATTTCGTCACGAATCAGTAGATTTTTTTCTAATTAATCTAACTTGACTAACAAAATTACGTATTCTTCTTCTTCTTCTTCTTTTCAGCCATAGGACGTCCAATGCTGGACATAGGCCTCCCCTAAAGACCTCCAATAAGACCGGTTGGTAGCGGCTTGCATCCAGCGCGATCCTGCGGTCTTAATGAGGTCGTCCGTCCACCTTGTGGGTGGACGTCCTACGTATTAATAACATAGAATTAACTGCAAATACCAACAGAGACACTGACACTTTTGACACTCTACATACCTACCTATTGATAGCTGGCAGAATGCACAGAATATGCTAGACCAAACCTAATAAATTGTGTTTACTTAAGTTCGTTAGTTCTCTCGTGTGATGTAAAATAAGAGTCAGTAGGTATGCGATGTTAACCAATGTTTTGTCTGTAAAATTGCCTTGAAGGATATACGTGGCACTAATATAGTATGTGTACTTACAATAAACATAGAATTAGTCGAGTCTCATAAAGACTCATCCAGACATGGAGGTCATGACTCTTTTCTCTCAAATATGTGCACTTCGAGCTATCTACAGAGCCACAGTCCTTAAGTGATAGTAGTAAAAAAATGTCCGAGCGCCGTTATAAGTACATAGCGACTTAGATATAGATATTTGCATTAAATAATTCACAATGACCCGTTTTATCGAAACTCGACGTTATCTCACCTAATTAGGGCTTGTAAACGAGCACTTTGGCATCACGCGGCGTTGTAGTCGGCTTGCAATTGCCTTGAATATGCTAGAGCTAGACCAAACAAAATGAATAATGTATGTTAACTACTCACACTTTGAATTCTAGTATGATGCAAAAATAGAGTCGATTGGCTATGATAAATCAATGTTTTGTCTGTGAAAATGTCTTCAGGCTGATTCAAGGTCAGCGCGCGTTTGTTTTTGGATTTTTTGCCCATTTTAATTAACAGATAAACTACTCATTTAACGTTTACGAAATATCAATTAGCGGCCATGAATAGGTTACGAGTGAGATACTTACACCTAATAATCGGCAGAGTACGACTCGGACTCGCGCACGGAGGGTTCCGTACTGTATGGGAGCCCCCCTTAAATTTTAATTTTTATTTAATTAAATTTTTATTATAAACTAGTGACCCGCCCTGGCTTCACACAGGTTTATTATATGTACATATAAACCTTCCTCTTGAATCACTCTATCTATTTAAAAAAACCGCATCAAAATCCGTTGTGTACTTTTAAATATATAAGCATACATGGGGACATGGGGACAGCGAAAGCGACTTTGTTTTATACTATGTAGTGAAGTGAATATACAACTAAATATTCTGTGAAAATTTCAAGCAGCTATCTGTTACCATTATAAATATCGAGCGAAAAACGGCAAAAAAATCAGGTTTCTCGTATGGGGGCCCCCTTCATTTTGTTCTGTTTTTAGTATCTATTTGTTGTTGTAGCGGCAACAGAAATACATCATCTGTAAAAAAATCAGCTTCCTAGCTATAACAGTTCATGAGATACAGCCTGGTGACAGACAGACAGACGGACAGACGGACAGCGGAGTCTTAGTTAGGGTCCCGTTTTTACCCTTTTAACCCTAAAAACCAAATCATAGGTATCTCGTGCATAAACTAGATAGGTAGTGTTATCGAGGTAGATATAAAGCTCGATTACAGAGACGCCAGCGTAAATTAAATAGCAACGTAAAAAGCGTTCTCTCTATCGAATGCCTAAAGTGAAAACGAAACAGAACTATGCTATTTAGCTGATATAATTACGATGGCGCCTCTGTAATCGGGCTTATACACCTAGAAACTAAAATGGCCACTATATTAGTTTCTAGGTGTATAATTATACCTGGATAACACTATCTATTCATGGCCATACTTTTTTTAACTTACAACGAACAGTTTATGTAGCCGTAAATGCTAAAAATTCCAAAAGAAAGTCAATTTTGCGGTTTACCTAGTAAATGGCACACCTACCCACCTTTTTAAAATTAAACTATATTTAACATATTTTTGATTTCTCACAGATTGATTCTGGCAAAATGCACAGAATTTGCTGGATCCAAACAAAACAAATTAATTGTCTATTCGCACTCGTTAATGCTCTTGTGTGAATTAAAATTTTAGAGTCGGTATGCAATTCTAAATCAATGTTTTGTTTGTAAAATTGCCTTGAAGCGGAGAGGCGACACAATTATATAAAATAAACGTATAATTAATCGAAAATGTCATATTAGTATTATTATTTTTTTCATAAAAAATATATTACACGTCAAACAATATATGTTTTTAACAGAAAATGCACTTTCAAAATTACTGTAGTACTTATTGAACATGGATAAAATATGCACATCAAATACCTACTACATTTAACAATAAATAAACATTAAAGTCAACAAGTCTTTAAAATAAGTTATAACTGAAAGAAGGATGTCGGCAGCTCATACATACGAATACCTGTTGTATACCAATACCTACACTCATTTTCTCCCAAGTTTATTTCTAAGAATGTCATGTTCGTCAGAGTAATTTATGACGCTTCTAAAACTGCTCTTATTTGTACAAGTTTGTTTTTAATGAAGTTTTAAAACATTTGGCCACACAAGCAGTGGTAGGGGATTAAGATGGTAAAAATATTATGAAATCATTTTAATTTTTCTGGTGGCCTAATTTAAATTTCAATTCGTGAAATGAAAACAGCAAAAAATCACGAAATTTTTGAAGCACATATCATTATTAGAAAAGATGTTGTTTCATGATTGCAAATAAAGAAAATAAAAATGTTTTGACAGGTCAAGTCTCTGCATCCTTCTTTCAACATTGTAAATAATACATGGAGACTACGTAGAATAATACATAGAGTCTAAGTAGGTACTTGCTCGTGACATTAAGACCCGAGTTCACCAACGCCTGTTTAAGTTAAACTCGTGATTATTGTATTTAAGTAAGATGTCCCCCAATATTTATTTATTATTATTATTTAAACAACGGTTTTGTTTGGTAAAAGCTAAATTTCGCTAACAAGCCGCTTAAGATTTAACCAACGGAGCATTATTATATATTCTTTGCCAACGGTTAATAAAAATAAATTTAACATCTGTTGGTGAACTCGGGTCTAAGATCCGAGTTTAACCGTTGTTTAAACAGAGTAATCACACGTTTAACTTAAACAAGCGTTGGTGAACTCGGGTCTAAAATTAATCTATTTGATTTATGGCAGAATGAACAGAATGTGCTAGACCAAAAAAAAAACGAATTGTCTGTGAATACTAGGAAGGTACCTAATCGAGATACTCGTTAGTGCTCTTGTGTGATGTAGGTAAAATTAGAGTTGGTATGCGATTCTCAATCAATGTTTTGTCTGTAAAATAGTCTCGAGGCGGAGAGGCGGAGCGAGGGGCGTATCTATCTCCTCCCATTGTACTCCCAGAAAATCTAGATCGCCAGACAGAGACAATCGTAGGTTTGGTTGCTGTCAATGTTTGTAGGGTCCATCGTATGTTTAACATAAACGCTGTCGAAAAGCTTATCGCTACGTAGGTATTCGATATATTATTTTATCATTATAGGTTACATGATGCAAAGGGACAGCGTATTTTTTCATAGGCAAAATATGTATAGATTCAGCGAATCAAATTCAAGTACATACTCAACATTTCTGATTTGTACCGCTAGGGAAATGGAACAGTCTTCCTGCTTTCCTGTTTCCTAAGAGATATAAGTAATCTAAAGCTTTTCAAGGTCGGAGTGAATAGGTATCTTATAGGTCTGCGTGCTTCATCTTCGACTACAACGTCGCTTACCATCAGGCGAGTTGGTGGTCAAGCGCGGACTTATTCGCGATAAAAAAAGCGTAATCAAAGAAATTTGATTCTCTATAAAACTAGGTGTGTTGTTCCCAAAAAATAGCAAATTGCCTTTTATTCTATGCGACTCTTGTATTGTTACTATGAGTTAATAAGTACCGTTCTAGGTATCAAATAGACTTCACTTATGATATATCTATAGTGCAATCGCAAACGAACGTGTCATCACAGCTACAAATGCCGAAGCCCACACGGTAGTCTTAGGGGCCGGCGCGGGAAAACGGGACCCTATTACCTACTAAGACTCCGCTGTCCGTCTGTCTGTCTGTCACCATGCTGTATCTCATGAACCGTGATAGCTAGAGAGCTGAAATTTTCACTATTGATGTATTTCTGTCCCGCTATAACAAAAATTAAAATAAATATTTGAGGGTCCCATACTGTACGGATCCCTTCGAGCGCGAGTCCGACTCGTGCTTGACCGATTATTATTATTGTATCGGTGTCGTCAGCGTTTGTAGTTGTAGTTGCACGCTCGTTTGCGATCAACCTTATTGTTCATGCCAGAAATAATAAAGAAGTTACAGAATGATTGAGGCAACTTGCATACTTCCGTAGAAGAAATTCGATGACGCATGTGAATCCACCAGTCTGTACTGAATCGGCGTGGTTTATGTACCAGCCCAACCACCCCTTGTGCGTAGGCCTATGTTCAGCAGTAGACTAGTAAAAAGATGGTACAGTACAGTATAATAGGTACTCTATACTTTATCGCTGAAGGTGAAAGTTATAATAACAAAAAAGCAAACCAGCAAAGTTGTCAAAGTATCCCGACGGACTTTACTCAGCTAAAACTTTTCAGAAAATCAATTACTAACAATAACTCAACATTTTTATCAAGGTCGTATGTCACAAGAAAACGAAACATATTATGCAAACCTTTATCTATATCGGGGGCACTAACAATGTGTGCATGCAACCTTTAGGCATTATACCTACATGTGACCACAAAGGCGCATGGCGCGAACGCTGACAGCGCAAATCTTTGACATTGATTTAAATACGGAAGACTAATTTTGCAGTTCGAAATCTTGTAATTGTTTTAAGTAAATCAGTTTTCCAGCCAGTTCATTTAATTGACAGTTGACGGCGCGCGCTCGGTGGCCGCGATTTTGCTTTTTTATTTCATAGACAATTACTTTTTTTAATTTCTTGTGGCATTAGTGATTTGTGCTTTTTTCTGTGATATATTTTGTGATTTTCTCGTGTAAGCTGTAGGATTGCCAAAATGAAAAGTGAAAAGAACGGAGAAAAGAATGGAGGTGAGTTATTTATACGGAAACAAAGAAATACTGAGTAAGCATCATAAGCATGAGTCATGTACACTAAATGAAATAGAAAAATTTGCTTTCTTATTAAAAAATAAGAAAGCAAATTTTTCTACCGATCAATAAAACTATTTAAAGGCTTCATTTTTCAATCAGTACCTAGAAGAAGTTTTCAACATGCCCCATTAAAAAATTAAAAGAATAACTTAACTTAATCAGCAGTGTTATATTTACTTTAGCAAGTCCAAAAAATATTTAAAAAATTGTACCGACTGTAAAACTAAATTTTTTCTTGGTGTCATTTAGGACCTCTTGCATCCAAAGAAGGTTGTCGGGGAGAAATCACTTTTAGCCATAAGATCGTCTTTTGAGTCTCTCTTCTGAGGGTGTTACTTCTGTTACCTGTATCAGTATATTGTTGACTCTAAAGGCATTGAGTTTGAGTTCGGTAATGTTTTTTTACGTATTTTTTTCAACAAATTGTTATTTGTTGTTTTTAAAATATTCCGATTTGAACACATTATTATTATGTACCACGGGGCTAATCGCGCACTAAAATTACGAGATAAATAAATACGTAATCGTAATCTCGTAATTTTAGTGCGCGATTAGTTCCGTAGTACATAATAATAAATGTATTATTTATTGATTTCTCGTATCACCTACTTAGTTTTATTTGGTATACTTAGGTATGCTATGTATATTAGTAAATAATATATGTTATTGCACTTCGAGCAAACTACAAATAAGTTATCTCTCAAGTCGGCTCGCAAAAGCTTTCAAAGTGTAAACATCGGTCCTTTACGTAAAAAAAATTAACCAAACACATTACGAGTTCTATTTGCATATAATTAAGAGAAAAGTGGTTCTTACACAGGTGGTCAATAATCATAACCACACGTTTCAGATAATTTTGAACTCTACCACGTTTCGATACGATTTGATTTCGTGCTAAATATTTAAAGAACATGTAAACTTCTGAAAGAAATACTGGTAGAGTAATTTAAGCTTTATGCCAGAGTATTATAAGGATAAAATTAGGGTTAAAGAAATCCAATTGCATGTTTTATGCCATGTCTTGCGTTAAACAGTTTCTGCCCATTAGCACTGCCATCAGAAATGGTAATTATTAGATTGCTTTAGGGTACCGCCTATTTTTTGGTACTGCAGTAAAGTTGTCAGTAGGTACATTTTTTAACCCCGACTTCAAAAAAAGCAGGTCATTATTTAGTCTTAATTCGTCGTGACTCGAGTTTTGTCACGATGTCAACCGATTTCTTTACTGAGTAAATTTGCAAGTTTTTTTTGTGAAGCATAGTCATACAAGAAATAGATTTAAGTAAGTACTTTGGTTTGCTAGTTTTAATGAATCCCCAGAAATATGATGTCGGTTGTTCAAAATTTGACAAAAAATTAATTGCTTAGGTATTAAACGTAATTTTTACTAACTTTGCTGAAATGGATGTTTAATTTGCATTAATCCAAATTAATTAAGTAGGTACCTACCAAGCTAAAATTAAAAAAAATTGAAGCAAATTACTTACTTATTTTTTAACTACATATACTACAAGTCATCTCCAATCTCTCTCTTATCTCCAATCCAGACTTTATATATATAAAGGTACTGAAAAGTACTTAATCCTAAATTAGTATGACTAGAAAAGTACATGTCAGTTAGGCAAATTTGTACATAAAAAGTGATGTTTAGAAACTATTAAAGTGTGTTAAATTTTATAATTTACACGCTTGTACTAAACACATAAATGAAATTATTAGATGCAATCGGTAACAGAAAATATGGAACAGTTTTTGTTACGTAGGCGTAGATACCTCACTTAAATATATCTGTTTTTTTTTTCAATATTTCTTCATACAATATGTATGTTGACCCAAAATCAAGAGCGATCCTATTTGAACGTATTTAACACCGCCTAAACTATATCAACAGTACAATCACGTTTCCTACGGAACCAAGGCATTCCCATAAGAAATGAGAGGACAAACAAAATTCTCACTTTGTATTGACTTGTCAAACAGCGCGCGAGACGGTAGCCATCTTGTCCATAGACAAACAAAAAAGAAAAAAAGTATGAAAGAAAAATGGCCGACGGTGGAACCTCCTTTCTAAGAAAATGTATTTTTTTCTTTTTATCGGTGGCCTGTGAACTGGATGATCCAGTTTTGAACCACTTTCGAGCTAATGATTGACAATCCTTTTAGAGCTTGGTAAAGCTGTCGTAACAGTTCATCTTCGAATCCAATTTGAACATTCCTAACGGTGATACTATATCCACTTACCTAGTATTTAGTGTATTTTTCATTTTTACTGTTAAGTTTGTACAAAAGTGCTACAAATTAGATATTCTTTTTGATGGTCAGACTTAGCGCATCTTTTATAAATCAGCCAAATCGTAATTAATAAATGTTCGATAATATATTTTACTGAATGTACCCATCCAGTGAACTGAATATTTGCATTTTCGTATTTAATTAATAGGTGTATCATTTAAATATAATTATTAAATCCTTGTTTTGAATAAATATTTAGCGACAGTGTCTGACAGAGCGGAAATACACTACTTTGAAGATGAACTTCCGCAAAGTAACGCCTGATTCAATAAACTAATTATTGAATATTTTAATTTTCAATTTGTTTAAGTTTACCATTTAATAAGAATGGCACACAGGTTATCCGGAAAATTGCGAAAAATAGAGAACCCGTTGAAGTCTTTTGTTCATAAAAAAATCCCCCACTGCAGACAAAAATGTATCGAATTACATAAAATACCTAAGTAGGTATTTTATCAGAAAATATGAGAATTGTACAGGGTTCCCCAGAACTGGTACACTAAGCCGGAAGGACGTGATTCAGACCATCATTGAACAACTTTCACTATGGGCCAATCCGGAATTCGAAAAAATCAATCGTTTCACATTTGGTCGATTCCGGGTAGCAATTCTGTATGGAACAGATAAAATATGTTTTTCCTCGAATTTCTGTTGGCTCGGTTTATTTTATTAAGGTCTAAGTCACCCCTTTTCAACTTACTAGAAAAACTACCTAGGTATTTTGTATGGGAAAACGTAGGTTCTCTCACTCGATGTCTAACCCTTAGGTAGTATTATTGTAATATATTCTTTGCCTTAGGAGACATCAAATCAAACTGTTATGGGCTCTAGATAATCTACGAGTATTATTGAGTATAGATAGATTCTAAAGCATCCAAATATTTTATTTCTTTATAATGTAATTGCTTACTATTTATTCACAAAACTTAGTATATAACATAATTTATTCTAACTTTTACTAAATATTGACTAAACTAATACTAACACTTAAACTAAAAAAAACACAAAACAAAATAAAACCTAGTCTAAAAGCCCCTCGGCAGAGGGTAACGTGGCCAGAATGCTGGCAGCATTGCCTCGCTGAATAGCAATACTCAGCTTAAAGCATCCTAAATTACTTATCTGTAGATACTTGTAATTACTAATCTGTGTATTTGTAAGTATACCATGAAAAAAAAACAGCCGCTTTGAGAGCCCCTTTTGAAACTCCGCTAAGAGACGCTAGAAGACGTCTACTTTTGGACATAGGCCTCTCCTATGGTTCTGAAATAAGATCTTGAGAAGCGGCTTGAATCCAGCGCGATGTATATCGTCAGCATTTAAATTACTTATATAAGTATTATAATATATATTTTTCGCAAAAAATAGCAATACCACCTTCCATCGTGTAGATACAAAATTCGAATATTTCACTCGAATTGTTTACATTATTGTTGATTTTTCAAAAACAGCTCAGCCGATTTTTGTAAAATTTAAATGACACAACAACCTCGGGAGTAAAAAAATCGAAAAAATATTTTTTCGATTCGGTTCACAATTGGAGGAATTATCGATTCACATACACAAAAAAAACATACAGACGAACATAGAACCTCCTCTTTTTAGGAAGTCGGTTAAATACAGCCGCATAGACCTTTACGAAAATTTTAGTAAATGGATCCATCCATTATCAATAGGACGTACACTGCTGTACATAGGACTCACCTCTCCCCTATTGATCAATAAGATCGGTTGGAAGAGGCGTGCATCCAGTTTTGTTGAGGTCGTTTTTCCACGTCATAGGTGGATTTCCTACGCTGCGCTTGCTCAGAAAATGAATGGATGAACTGAATTTTAGTTATATAAGAATAAATTTACCATCACCGTTCTTACTAATAAAATAAACAGAAGAAGATATATCGATATTCATTCACAAGCCTTTTACGCACAAAAAAAAATACAAACATATCAATGACTTACAAAAAAATATCGAACTCATTTGTTCAAATTTAGATTAAAAAAAAATAGAAACTTGTTCAAAAATCTCCGAACGTCACGTACTAAAACGATCTGTAAAGATTTGGCGGGAAACGAACGTGAGGGCGGCCAAGCCAACATGGCGGGCGTTTTTGACATTTTTTTCGTTTTATTTGTTGTGTTTGGATCTATATTTGTTTTTATTGCACCGGTGTGCATTCTAGTAGTCACGGATTCGCCATTAGGCGGGATTATAGTGTAAACTAGATGATTTGGTTGCATGCCGCTGGGATGCGAAGCGTGACGGTATGCAACCCAGCTTTTGATATGGGCTGTAGGCACTTACGTCAATTTTTGGAATCGACAGAATGGTGTCGTAAAGCATAATATATAGCCCGTGATCCCACCGCAAGAACATCTCGCTCATAGCGTACACGGTTCAAACCAATTTTTTACGTAATTATATGAATAGGAGAATACGAGTATATTTAAATAGGGTGCCTTGCGAAATTTGGCCGCAAGTATTTGAAATTTAATAATGTTTAATTAATTTATAGGAAAACATATCCTTCATTTGTTTTCATGTAAAATTATTGAATAGGAGAATACACACAAACCAGGTTGCCTTGCGAAATATGACCACCAGTATTTTTGATTGAAAAAAGTTCGATTATTTTTTGACAAAACTTTTCATTCACTTGTTTTTTAGATACATTACGAAGCTTAGAATATATTTATATATACATTTACAAGTTTGCTTAACGATATGTGGAAATCAAAATGTTAGAAAATGACAAAAATTAGAAGCTACAATTCGTTAAGCAACCTTGTTTATGTAGATATATTCTAATGTTCTATGTCTGAAACGGAGAGGAGTCTAGAATATAACTAAGTACCTACCTACTATCACGGAACGCGTATTCGCTGGATACCTAAGAGCCTCTACCGATCGGACCTATTGGAAATTGCAGCGCTCATTGAGTATTTCTACTAAGTAGGTGGTTGTGAACAATCGCCAAAGTTAACCAAAGTTCGGCACGATCAGTTTTGGTCAGGATGGATGGGATTTACAGCTGAACGCTACCGTGGCTCGGATGACCGTTTAAATTATTTATAGGTCCCGGTTGTTTTTAACGTTTAGCTATATCAGAGGCCTTCAGGTGGCGAATTTACTTACCTACTTACTATTGGAAACCGGTAGGGTAGGCCTATGTCCAACGGACACCATAAAACGGAATAATAAATAACTAGCCAGCTTCACGCTAAATAATTCTTACTCCGTTTGGCTAATATCCAGCATACAACAATGTCACCGAATATTAGCCGGATCATAAACAATCGCTGAAACTCCCCGCAGTTTGTGTAAATTACTCATTGGGTAATGCTGCTAAGTATAGCACTGGCACATAAGTTTAGCAAGAGAGCCGCTGAGGGGTTCTGCATGTTTTTAATTTTTATTTAAAACTATACTTAATCATTTTTAGGGTTCCGTACCCAAAGGGAAAAACGGGACCCTATTACTAAGACTTCGATGTCCGTCTGTCCGTCTGTCTGTCTGTCCGTCTGTCACCGGGCTGTATCTCATGAACCATGATAGCTAGGCAGCTGAAATTTTTCACAGATGATGTATTTTGGTTGCTGCTATAACAACAAATACTAAAAACAAAATAAAATAAATATTTAAGGGGGGCTCCCATACAACAAACCGGATTTTTGGACGTTTTTCGCTCTATATTAATAATGGTACCAGGTAGATGCTTGAAATTTTCACAGAATATTTAATTTTATATTCCCTTCAATAATAAATAATAAAATTTAAATAAAATAAATATTTAAGGGGAGCTCCCATACAGTACGGAACCCTCCGTGCGCGAGTCCGACTCGTACTTGGCCGATTATTAAAATACACCACTGGCTTTTCGGTGGAGGAAAACATCGCGAGGCAACCTGCCTCCGTCCGTAGAAGAAATTCGGTGGATTCACATACGCCATCGAATTTCTACCCGCACAAGGCCAGCGTGGTGGATATGGCCCAGTCACCCTTCGTGGCCTGCACTTCGTGTTGCTTCTTCCTGCTGTGGACTATCAAAAAAAGACTGGCACAGTACAGTACAGTATACTTAATCCCAGTCCCGTACCGATGTGTTCATTGGAACTTATGTACCTACCTACGTAATTTCACATACATAGTTGGCTTTTTGGTCAAGGAAAACATCGTGAATTCATCAACCAACCATTGTGGTGGATATGGCCAAATCATCCTTCGTGGGTAGGCCTACGTCCTGCAGTAGACTATTAAAAAAGGCTGCTACAGGTATAGGTAAGTACTTACTTAATTTTCACGATGATGACGTCCACCCACAAGATGGATGTATGACGTGATCACGTCATCTTGAGATGAGACCGGTCTTATTAGAGATCTATAGGGAGGCCTATATCCAGCAATGGATGGCTGAAACGACGACGACGAGACTCATACACAATCAGGCCAAGTCTTCAAAAGGTTTTTATTATAATCCTTTCATTGAAGTTAAAAGCAAATATTGGATGACACGTCTTGTATAAGTTTTTTTTTATAAAAACTATATTTTTAAGAATTTTTTTACGTTGCTTGGCACATTTACAGCTTACCGGGCTTGGGCGAGCGTGAAAGGCTAGTATTGGTACATGCTAGCTTAGCATACGCACCACGACAAAGAACTGTCGATGTGTGATAAAGTGACAGATTTATACTTCACCATAACTCTGTCTCGGTCTGACACATCGATAAAATTATGTCGTGGTGCGTATGTTTGCCCAGCTGAGAAGGTACGGACCTCGGTTGCACGGGCCCTAGCCTGTTGATCTAGATCGGGGTTTTCCAAGCTATGGGTCTAAAAACGTGGAAAGGCATTTTATTCAAATTATAATTAGCGACCCGCCCCGGCTTCGCACATGTGTATCATAAACCTTTCTCTTGAATTACACTATCTATTAAAAAAAAACCGCATCAAAATCCGTTGCGTAGTTTTAAAGATATAAGCAAACATGGGAACAGACATCGGAAAGCGACTTTATTTTATACTATGTAGTGATGGTTGAATTTTCTAGAAGTGGGTTCCGGGTTTGACCAAACGGCTTTGGGAACCACTGATCTAGATGAAACTCCTTGATTTCAAGTCGATGAGAAATCTTTATACTCTTAAAAGAGTTCGGATCCCTAACTCGGTAGGTACAAAGTAGCACCATCAACATTCGTACGTGCTTCAGCCTAGGAACTCTAGTATTTACCTCGCCGTCACGTTCGCTCAACTATGTAGCTATCGCGCATTGTTGCCCGATGACATGCTGCACTACATGTGCTTGGTTTACATGACGTCATACTTATAGTCCATTGCAAATATCTAACTTAGAAGAAATAGGTACGAAGAAAGTTTTTTAACTGCTTACCATTTTTTTAAACTTTAATGCATCTGCAGTTTTAGTCGTGTTTTAGCTGTGAACATGGCGTAAGAGTCTTATAAGCTAGATATATTATAGTATCTCATTCTCAAACGAAACTTCGGAAGTATAATTTAAAATATGGGTACTGTACGCGGCCTTTTCAAGAGTCTACTGCTGAATATATAGGTTTTACTACGAAAAGTGATTCCAGATATATCTACCACGCTATTGGATATTTTTTATAGATTTTAATGCAGGTTTCCTCAAGTTTTCCTTCACCGCCAACCCAGTGATAGTCATAATCGAATATATATATATTTTTAGAGAACTCTTTAGTATGGGACTAAGCCCCGTCCCATACCACTACCTATACCAATTAGTGTTCAAGCAATAGGTATACGACATCGCGAAAAGATGAAGAAAGTTACTATCTTATCCCTTCACAACCGGCTCAATACAATCGTGACTATCGGCAAAAAGTTGGCGCAAAAACCATAGCGATTTTGTAAACGCCACCGGTCCCATACTATCGTGCGGGATAAGCAGATAACCGCACGATCACAGAAGAGAGAAAGAAATCTGCTATTCTGTGCGCACGATCGTGTGACTCCTGTTACGTTCACAGAATCAAAAGGGTTTTCGCGTCAATTTTTTTGACAATTTCACGCCTATATTGAGCCCGTTGCCCGTCACCACGGCTTCACGTTTAACATTCAAATAAATTCTTCAAATAAAATCGGTACCTCAATGAAGAAACTCCAACAAATTTAAATAGGTACTTCCTCATCAAAATCCCTCCAAATATTCCGTAGCCCAAAGGTGAGAAAACACCACTAATTCACAGGAAGCGCGCGTAAATCACGCGTTTTTTCCACTGGCAGTATATTTAGGTTGCAATGTTGGTAACACCGGGATTAGAATTTAGTGGCTTTAGGCATTAAACGAACTTAGTTTAGTACAAGTAATACAGTTAGTCTTACATTGCATTCAGTCTGCAAGCAGTCGCGCAAATGTTAATTCATTACGCCAGCAATAATTTTTATTCTTTGATTAAATCATTATGTTCCTTGATACTAATAAAAATTATTTGTTAGAACCCCCATTAGACGGTTAAAGTTTTGGTTAGTCGAGCAATAAGCCCCCAAAGGTGAGAAAACACCACTAACTCACAGGAAGCGCACGTAAATCACGCATTTTTTCCACTGGTAATATATTTAGTTTGTAATGTTGGTAACACCGGGATTAGAATGTAGTGGCTTTAGGCATTATGAGCAGGGCTCCCTAATCCCCTCTGAACATCTGGAGGGTTTTACGTTAAACGTTTTCTGTTATTTTATAGATGACGCGAGTATTTTGACGGAACGAACGGTAGATATAGGCCGAATCATACAAGTCGGCGGATGTGAAGTTAGCTATAAGCTGCGCAATATCCAATCTTGACGCAGCTCACATAAAGCTGCGCGTTGATTGGGTTTCGCGCAGCTTGTAGCTAACTTTACATGCGCCGACTTATATGATTCGGTCTTAACAGTATTTTACTATACAGGGTTATTTGCTTACAACGTATACTTATCTGATGAATCACACGGGGATGAATGAAGTCATCATTATGAACAACTTTTACTATCGGTAAAATCAGAATCCGAGAAAAAAATACAGCTGTTCCATACAAAATAACAACTCTGAATCGACAAAATGTATGAAACTACTGATGTTATTTTCTGAATTAGGTACATCTTTTCGGTTTAGTACACCAGTACTGGATAACCCTGTAGAAACTGAAATAGTTTTCACAAATTTTTATACTTTAGTTAACGGGCCCTATTTTTCAACTTCGAACCTCGAGGAACGTATACGGAACTTGACAGATTGTGTGGAGAATATCTATGTTGTCTATGGAAGTTGCGAATACCCCGTATAAGTTCGGTATTGGTACGATAAGCCGTACGAAGTTCAAAAATCATGCCCCTCCTCAACTCGCGTATTTGATCTAGCGAACGAAGTGAAAAAGATCTTCATTTTAACACAGACATCAAATACTGTGAAATACTGTCTTTTTAACCGACTTCCAAAAATGAGGAGGTTCTATGTTCGTGTGTATGTATTTTTTTGTGTATGTTCATCGATGATTTCGCCAATTGTGAACCAAATCGAAAAAAATCTTTTCTAGTTCGAAAGGGTATACACTCCCAAAGTGGTCCTTTTTAAAATTTACAGAAATCGACTCAGCCGTTTTTGATAAATCAACAACAATGTAAACAATTCGAGCGATATATTCGAATTTTTTACACGATGGAAGGCGGTTTTGCCATTTTTTCGAAAAATAATTATCTTTCCTCAATTATGTTCGAGGAGAGCGATGGCTAGCACATGCGTCATATACTCGTGAAACTACCTTTTCTGCAGAAGTACACATAGTAAGCGTGAGAGTGCAACAAAAAGACGTGTAAATACAGCCACGGGAACATCAATGGAAAACACAGTTCTAAGCAATCAAAATTGCATTCCATACGAAAGAACCTCTTTGTACATCTACCGTTCCCGCGCAAAACAAAAGCGCTCCCGCTGTTTAGGACCTGTCACTGTCACCGATTTAAACAAAGAACGTCATAGAGCACGACAATATAGTTTTTTAAATATTTCCAAATCAATTTTCAACCCTAACTGCCGAACAATAAGAGCGATCAATTTATTTATTCAGTTAAAAACCAAAATTGTTTTTAATTTCACGCGTAAAGATGCAAAAACGGTGTTTTTGTGGAATATTACAATTTTTTGGACCATTACACTTGTTTGTATTTAGTCGCGTGGGAATAAAAGTCGGACAATTGCTAAACCATTTATGAATGAGTTTTTTTGGTTTGAAGGTGTAAGTAACAAGTTGCAACTCTTTTCAATGGTCACGTCTCTCACGCCTGATCATTATTGGATGGTAATATTGAGCTATAGGAAAAAAAAAAACTTAGAAAAATTATTTCACCTGAAAATATTATTCAAAACATTTTGATGTTACGTCCTTACATAGTCCTTACATAGTATAAAATAAAGTCGCTATTTTCGTTTGTTTATTTGTTTGTCTGTATGCTTAAATCTTTAAAACTACGCAACGGATTTTGATGCGGTTTTTTTAATGGATAGAGTGATTCAAGAGGAAGGTTTATATGTATAAAAATTCCCGAAATTCCCACGGGAACGGGCACAACGCGGGTAAAACCGCGGGGCGCTGCTAGTATAAAATAAAGTCGCTATTTTCGTTTGTTTGTTTGTTTGTCTGTATGCTTAAATCTTTAAAACTACGCAACGGATTTTGATGCGGTTTTGTTTAATGGATAGAATGATTCAAGAGGAAGGTTTATATGTATAAAAATTCCCGAAATTCCCACGGGAACGGGCACAACGCGGGTAAAACCGCGGGGCGCTGCTAGTTAGTTTAATAATAAAAAAATACAGACCTATGTAGCTAATGATCATGTTGATAAATAAAATAATTAAGGAGAAATACTAGTGATACAAACACAGTTAAACATTAGTTATACATTTTTTTCTAACATAATATGACTTAAATACCTGCATCTATAAAACTCTGATGTAAAATACGAAATTAAAGAGTAGGTATAGGAGATTAAATGGGGGCGTTTTTTCTAGACTATAGACAAAAGGATTAGTATTTCCTGTACGTACAAAATAAAAAAATCGAAAATACAGTACTTACTTACCTACAATTATTCAAGCCAGTCTATATTATTTAACCATCATTAGAAAGTAAGAAAGGGTAAAGCCCTTTAAGTTTAGGCCTATGTTACAGTATACTAGTAGGTAGAGGCTTATAGTACAATAGCATAAGTTATACTTAGTGATTTCATAAGTTAGGTACTCAATTCTTCTATCATCACTAGGAAACATAAGCAATAGCTCTTTTACAAAACATTTATGTAGCAACACATTATCAATATTTGATAGAATTATTACTAAATTAATATCAAAATAAATATAGAGCTCATACCTACCAATACAGCGATAATAAAACCTACAAAGACGCAATAACAATTACTAATGTATTTGTTTTTCAATAACAAAATTCGATATTCAATGAGTCATATTCAAACAAAGAATTGTCACCTAACACCTATCTTTCCCACGGACAACGTAAATTGCCAATCTATTATAATACAACCAATGTATTTGTACAAGTAAGCTACGGAGCCACTGTCACATTTCTATGAAGCTTTAACACACATTTATAGTTTTCTGATTTGTCCATTTCTTGCAAAATAAAACACTTTTATGAATGGCTGAATGACGCTACAGGTGTCTTTACTACGTTTAAAAAAAAGTAAACAAGCAAAACCGACCAGAGACACGTGCGTCCGTCTTTGCGGCCAGAAACAATGACTTTATCACCAAGCCTCCGAAGAAAAAAAAAACAGAACAAAACCTTTTTTGAAATGCGAACGAAAAAAGAAAAAAAAAGTTTTTTTGACAGTTGTCATCCGTTCTCACGATGAGGCAATGGGTAATTTTCTTATGAGTTTTACATAATTATTAGTAATTTTAGGGTTTCGTAAGCTCTTTAAACCTTTTGCGAGTTTAGTTATCCAATTAAAGAGGTTGGATTAGGATGAGATTAGTGAAAGTGACATCTGTCATGTCTTATTTTTAACCGGCTTCCAAATGGAAAAAAGTTACTTAACTTTGCTGATTAACTTTTTTTTAGTGTTAAGGTTTAGTATTTTTTGTATTTTTTTTATCTAGGCAGGATATTACTACTACTATTACTAGTAAGTACTAGATATATTAGATACAACATTTAGTGCTGTATTAGACTATGGGGTAGGTCAGGGTATTTGCACCGGCTGAAAAAAAGCAGTTATTGACCATAAGCATCGTAATATTTTTTTAAATATTTCACTGCTGAAATAGGTCTGGTCTACCCACAAATATAAATTGGGCCATATCTAGACTGACCCAGTACATATTGGTTGCCTACAAATAAGGTCGTTCAATTCGAATTGAATCCGTTCTTTTCGAAACGGCTGCTTAAACCTGATGTGTATAATACAATATAAATAAACAATTGTCACTGAACTGTTAATAAATAAATAACTGTTATAAATACTGCACTGTCTCGGTCTTTTTAATAGTTAAGTGACGATCATAGCTTTTACCCACGAAGAGCGATTGGGCCTCATCCACCACCTTGACCGAGAGCTGGTTGATTCCCTATAAATTGTGTGGTTTAATTCGACTAAATTCCTAAATCAATAAATTCATTATTCCTTTATCAAATCAAAACGCATCATTGCCAAAAAAAAAAAAGTCTACTGTCTATGGTCCGTAAACAAAAAGTAGTACAAATCGCTTCCCCCCATACGTCATCACACACGTGCGAGGCGGGATTATCAGGATCCGGGCGCAGCGTGGCAGCGCTGAGCGCACGGTGGTCTTACGTCAGCGTATTGTTTTAGAGGGGCCTCGATTGCTGGGTAACTGTTGTTTGAACTGTGACAATATTTTTCACTATCATAATTATCTACAGCCTTCTTTCTATACAGATCACATAGGTCTGAAAGTCCTGCATCTGCTTTTCTTCTACAGATCGCACGAATCTTGACGAAACTTGGACTTCTATATATTTTTAGATTTTTTGTAGTCGGTGATTTTCATAGCGCGGAAGACTGATGACCGATGGGGTCGAAAAGTTCTCGAGTAAAGACCACGTACCGTTTCCAACCGGTCTTATTGGAGATCCATAGGGGAGGCCTATGTCCAGCAGTAGACATCCTATGGCTGATGATGGATGATTTTCATTGCCGCTCTCAATACCTTTATTTCCTTCGGCAATATCATTTAGTTTCTACCTAAATCCTAACAAGATTTCTGATTTTCTGATCTTCTGACGATTCAGTCAAAAAGATGCCAAGCTAACTACTGCAATTAGAAATATTTTTTCATGCATGTGCAAATTGTGCATTTTTGAGCACATATTTACTCGAAAATAAAGCAAATTATGAAGGTGGTGAAGGAAAAAATCGTGAGGCAATCTGCATAGGTCCGGAGAAGAAATTCGATGTGGTGTGTCAAATTCACCAACCCGCACTGGGCCAGGGTGGTGAATATGGTCCAATCACCCCTAGTAGGCCTACGTCCTGCAGTGGACTATTAAAGGCTGTTACAGTACAGTAAAGCAAATTACACAACACATCTTAAAACTAATAAATGTTATCGGTACAATACAAAAGCTTCATTATTTTGTCAATTCCCTATTCATACCTACACAACATTATCAACGATCATAAAATCGTTAGGCGTCACATTTAACGCTTAATTATGCACGGACACACATTTCAATCACATTCAAAAGGACAAAAATCAATAAAACCAACCTTTGAATAGTTTTGCATATCTGCCGCCATCTTGCGCCAAAGAAAAGGGCAGCGCGAATTCGAGATGCGGAAAAAATTAACAATTCGAAATTTGAATCTTGGAGAGGACTCGCGAATGTCGTTATAAAGTTGCGAGGAAAAAAGTTCAGTCATTGTTTGTGGTTTGTTTTTCTTTTTTTGGATTTGGATTGAGATTTGTATCAGCCAGATTTTAGAAGCTTTTATTTAGTTTCACCTGTCCCGTTGTCTGTCTGTCGGTCTGTAATCAAATCTTGTAATTTAAACTTGTACCACTTTCCGGTTATCGATTGAGCTGAAATTTTGCATACATTTGGAAATCGCAAGACTATGCAATATAATGATGACATGGTGCTGATCTGATGATGGAGCTGGAAGGTGGCCAAAGGAACTTAGCAATGAAACGACACAACCTCACCGAGTTTGTGTTCATTTGAATGATCTTGGCGAGTAGTTTGTCTTTCAATGGTAACCAGGGTCTGATGATGGAGCTGGAAGATATAAGTAAAGGTATAGTTAGGATAGGAAGTCTGTAATGATACGACGCAACCCTATCGAGTTTCAGCTCGTTTGATTCGTCATGGCGAGTATATTTTCAGTAAAAGCTTGTTTTTTTAAAAAGTTTTTTATTAATTATAATACTGGTATATTTTGTACTTATGTTAAAAATTTCGCTGCCAT
The DNA here is from genome assembly GCA_964007245.1 of Hypomecis atomaria. NCBI lineage: Eukaryota > Metazoa > Arthropoda > Insecta > Lepidoptera > Geometridae > Hypomecis > Hypomecis atomaria. The sequence goes on from OZ023310.1 coordinate 7,051,677, forward strand.
TTGTAAACCATTTTCAATAGGACGTCACCTGGTGAGTTTATTGTCAATCCCCAAAATTTCTTGCGAGTTCTTCTGCCTAACGTGATAAAATGAAATAGATACTTTGCCACATTTTTGTTGGCAATCATCATAATAATATTGTCCATCATATAAAAACAATTATATTTTGGAGAAACGAGTAACTGAGTAGGTACTAGCGTGGTTCGGTGATAATTGTCATCATTATCTATAATATCTATTAATTGGCTCTACATCACAAAAATATTTTAGTGTTCTTGTGGCTTATAGTTTAAAATTATAAAATACAAGAGAGGAAAAAATCTTATCTATCTGAAAGTTTCTATGTTCTCAAAGATTTGCAAAGATATGAAGAGTAGATGCCCCTCTTCACTGAGCTGTTTCTCTACAACAACAGTTAAATACAAAACCGAAAATGAGACAAGACAATTGAAATAGTACGTAAGTCAAGTTCCCACGCCGACAATGCAAAAGAAGTTGTAACTTTACAATTCACATCTCACATTCATATTTTATTAAGTAAAGGTCGTAAAGGCCGGGTGGCTAGCCCTGGTGTCAGAGTTTTTAAGCCGTCTGAAGGCCTAAAAACGGCTAAAATGGATTAAAAAAATGGTTAAAACAACCGGGGCCTACAATTACACGTGTTATCCGATCCATGGTAGCTCTCAGTTGTAAATGCCATCTGCGATCACCCATCCAAAGACTTACCGTGCCGGACGCTGCCTAATTTTGGTGATCACTCACAAACATCTAGTCAAACTACGTATGCGCGCTACTGAAGCTCAATTCAAAATGAATACAATTTTTCGTATAGAACCGAAAACAAAACAATACAAATAGACAAATACTCGTAGTTGTAAAAGTTGTACGTAATTCATACCAAAATGTTCCCACGCTGACAATGCAAAAGAAGTTGTAACTTTACAGCCCGCCTCTTACATTCACATTTTATTTATCTTTATTTTATTGTCATTGTTTTATTGCGTCGTTTGGGACAGTTTCAGTACCGGTACGGGCTTTGTGTCGCTTGAGGCAATTTACAATTATTAGAATTGGAATGACTTTGCGATTTGGTTTTGTTTTTATTTTAACAGCCTTTATACCTAAGTATATGTATATGCAAGGCAGTGAAAAGAAGAAAATTGCAAATCATTTTTGATTTGCGCTTTTCTTTTAAATTTTATTTTTTCTCATTTAAATTGGATATTTTTCTTTCATAACTTGTAACCAAACTCAGTTGCTTGAAATGCAACGCAATTTAAAATTGTATTAATTAATTAGCAATACTGCTTTTTTACACTACATATTACATTTAGCCTTTAGGTTTAAGTAACATTAATGAAAAAAAACTAGAAATTATTTAGTTTTATTTTTGAGTTTTTTTTTGGTTTCTCTGTATTTCTCTCAAATATAATTCTTGGACTAGAATACGCAGTCTGCCGCTACGCGTGTCTATACGTATCGTCCGATGCCAATGTACTCTCTCTGTTGCTGCTGCTGCATTCAGTAGGCTTCGGCATTGTACCTGGACATGAATTATAAGAACAATCAATCATAAATATATGTAAAATGTTATTATAAAAAAAACTGTAATAAATAGGTCATTTGTCTATGCTATCTAACATAAAGATGAACATATTTAGAATCATCTTGCCTATCAGTGATATAAAGAAGATTTAGATGATTATGATGTTTGTTTATTATGCAATAATCCCTAACGGTTACTATTGCCCAATCTTATCGATACACAATACAAATCAATCGAGAAGTGACATCGCTGTCAAATCAATGCGGGCCGCACTTTTGTCAATCCCTATTGTACCTGTCGTTGCATTTTTTGTTGTTCTTTTTTTGAAAACGGACATAGGAAGGAAGGTGGATTCTTTCTAACCAGCCAGTAAGCGATTGAAACTGATCGTGTAAGGTGCAACTTATTTCTTTTTTGTGACTGATAGTGTAAAGTGCAACTTAGATTTTTCCTAATCATAATTGATATCGAACCTGTAATTTAATTTTAATTTTTTTTAGAGTTTTAGAAACTATGAAATATCCGTGCAAAAAAGTGTTTAGCAAATATTCGACGAATGATGAAAATATGGATTTTCGTGAGTAACAGTTATGTAATTTTACGTATGTAAGAGTATTTAATAATTAGTATCTTACGAGCACTTAAATCGTTGCGTTTAGGTACTTTATTTATTATTACATCTTTGTAAAATAATAAATTTACCAAACTTAGTTTAGTCGATTAATTCATAACCAAACCAAACCAATGAAGTTTTATCATTTTTTAGTAAATACTGTGATGAGCATAGGTACTAAGGTTAAAAGTTTATTTACACCAACCGAATCGCCATTATAACTTGAATACTTATTGCAAGTTTTTAGAGGTACGAATGATTTCATTTCGCCGTACTTCGGTATTTAACGGTACGATCGGCGCGCGCGCAGTCAAAACAAAAATAAACGCGTGTAAAGTTTGAAAAGCGAACGCCTGAATTCCAATCAAACGCGCGCAGTTGTTAATGGCCAGTTCAGAAGTTAGGAATGTGAATGTATTACAAACAATTATTTGTGATTTAAATAAACTTAATATTTAAAATTAACATAACATTTTTGTCGGTATATGAGATAAGTTGCAACGTTACTTTTGGTAGTACAAAAGACATCAACGCGCGCTCGTGAACTTGTTATAAAAAATATAGTCTCATTATCTACTAGGCGGAATCAAAATTCTCGGCGGCTGTGAAGTTAGCTTCAAGCTACACGAAACCCAATCCTCGCGCAGCTGTTAAGAGGGTATCCTGCGTAGACGCGCTCCGCGAACAAAGTGGGACGGCGAGGGGACGAGGAGAGCGCGTCTTCGTATGATAAAATTAACAATAAACAATCATATAAAATTATCAAATCCACTTTTTAACTGCTTTATGTGATTTTCCAATACTTTAGCTACTAATTTGATAGATTAAACACAAATTAAAAATACTACTTATTAAAACTCGTCTAGAAATAAGATCTTCGTTCAAAACAGAGGTGGTTTAGCGTTTCGAATCGTCATTCCTCATACGAACAGCCAGAATGTGGAACGCTTTGCCTGGGTCTGTCTTCCCGCTTAAGTACAACGCGGGCGTCTTCAAATCCCGAGTAAATAGGTATCTTCTAGGTGAGCGTGCTACAACCTAGACCGCTTATCTGCTCAACATCAGGCAGTATGTGGTCAAACGCAAAGCTATTCAGAATAAAAAAAGACTTTGTTTTTTTTGATCGAGTGAACTTATTCCTTGTACGTATCAGATGGTTGGCCAATAATAGAAGATAGATATGCTCAAAAAAAACTAATTTTTCAAATTAAAATAAAATGTTTTTGGTACTAAAATCTTTATTCTGGCTAGACATTTTATACACGACCACCCTTAAGTGAGCTTCAGTCAGAATTGGGTTTTGCGCAGCTTGTAGCTAACATCAGTGCCGCTAACAGGTTTGGTTCGGTCTATACCTAGGTACTTGTCGAACAAAAGCTAGTTATTATATTGAAAAATCTGCCCCAAATTCTTACAAGTACCTATTACTTACACTCCCCCAATATTTCCAAAGGTAATCCGAATCCGCCAATTTATTAGAATTAAGGTTGCCATGAATAATTCACGAGGAATGTTGTTTTCCCGCCAAAACACGGTGATATTTCTCTGTTCTATTTTTTTTTCTCAAGTGGCAGAGGCGCGACGTGTAGTGCCATACATATTTATATTTTAGTCGTTAGCAGGGAAATGCAAATTTTTTGTATGCATAATTTAGGTGTAGGGTAGGTCAAGAAATGCGTTCTGAAAAATGTGATTTTTCACAGAACAGGAATGTATAAAATTGCCAAGTCTTTTAATCATCCATCAGCCATAGGAGGTCCACTTCTGGATATAGGCCTCCCCTATTAATCTTTAATAAGACCGGTTAGAAGCGGCTTGCATCCAGCGCGATCCTGCGTAAATTAATTAATTCAGCAAAATAGTAAATTAATTGAACTAAAGTCAATAACTCCACTTTACTGTAGAGCTTATAGCGAAGCTTGTAGATGTTACACATCGATCACTAAAGTAAAGGAGAGTCAATCTTTAGTACAGTCAATCTTTGGATGGATGGCTTGCACGAATTTTATCCTGAGAAGCGTTTTTTGAACTTCGCACGGTTTGGTCGTACACGGAACTTGTATGGAGCACTCGCAACTTCCATAGACAACATAAAAATTCTCCATATAGATAAATGGTTGTAATTTATTGTCAAAAATTATTAAAATAAAGAATTAAATGTTCATTTATTATATTTTATCTCCCAAAGTTAATTTTATTCATAAAATATTGACCACTTTTCCACACGGACATAAAAACTCTGCTAAGATTTTAAAAAGTATCGTTCACTCGTGCGTTTTACATTATATTGAAATTGGTGTAATTTCGGTTACGGTAATTACACTTAATTAATTAATTACAATTAATTACTTTACGAGCAAATATGTTATAAAAATTACTACATAGGTACATCGCTGATACAGCGATTCGTGCAAACTCTTCGAATTCTGTAGACAGTTTCAGTCAGTTTTTCCATTTCTGCCGAAAATGAATTAATAATAATTATACTCTTTGTCCACCAGCCTGCCGCAAAGAAAACGTGCGGCAACACCCGTACGCTGCGGCCATAATGAAAGAAAAAAGCAAAAACGCGGCGCGCTCGCGACGAGAGAAAGAGAACGCGGAGTTCCTGGAGCTGGCCAAGCTTCTCCCTCTACCTTCCGCCATCACATCGCAGCTTGATAAGGCTTCAGTCATCCGACTGACGACAAGCTACCTCAAGATGCGGCAGGTTTTTCCTGACGGTGAGAAGGGAGCTTTATTTTTCTTTTTTTTGTGGGTAGTAATGTTGGAATATGAAATTGTCGATATTTTTACCCGACTGCTAAGAAAGGGTGTTGTTATTTGCGCGTTTTATCTTGTACTAGCCTTTGCCCGCGGCTTCGCCCGCGCTTACTTCATAGCATATGACACTCGCAAATAATGTGGCTTGCTATTGATAAAAGAATTTTCAAAATCGGTTTAGTAGACCCAAAAATTACCTCACAAACTCACAAACTTTACCTCTTTGTTATAATAAATATAGTATAGATGTGTGTTTGTAATTTTCTTTATTTGTTACATCTGTCGATATTATTTTAATTTTTAGTTCATAGTGAAATATTTATAACAATTTTCCCTGCTTTAATTTGAAATTATATAAAATTCATAATATTCAAGTATTACATCCTGTACCTTTATTTCACGATAAAGTTTTAAAATATATAAGGTATTGGATATTACAAACTCAGCTTCCACCTATTTCACTATTTCAGGAGCAAGTCTTATCAAAATATTATATGACTTTGGTTCATTATTTTACTATTATTATATTATTACGGATTTAACACCACTGCAACTGGCTTTTTGGTGAAGGAAAGCATCGTGTTTGATGGCTTACTTAAAATCAACCCGCACTAGGGCAGCTTGGTGGATATGGCCATTCGGCTTTCTTGAGAGGTTTATGTTTATTAGTGTTTACTACATTTTTCTACAATTTATGATATTGTCAAAACCCCAAACGTACCTATAGATAAAAACAATTGTATTTGTGGCAAGTGAGTAATCGCACCAGTAATATGGGCAGGGCTGGGCGACGCGTGGGGCGCCGCGCCGCCGCCGCCGCAGCCGCGAGAGCTCTCCATCCGCGAGCTGGGCTCGCATCTCCTGCAGACGCTCGACGGCTTCATCTTCGTCGTGGCGCCAGATGGCAAGATCATGTATATAAGTGAAACGGCGAGCGTACATCTTGGACTCAGTCAGGTTGGTATTATATTAGAAGCTAAATCGATTCGATGTATCGATATAGCACACAACTAGGCGTATGGGTTGGGATAATATGCCTACAAGTACTATTTATGTTAGAAACTAAGTCAACTCGATATATTCATGTATCTATACAGTACACAACTAGGCGTGTTCCAACCCTACTACGTAGTACTATTTTTGTTAGAAGCGGAGTCCACTCGATGTGTCGATATGATAAGTATCGATACAGTACCCGAACTAGGGTTGTCCCAACGCTTTTGTAACAAGGTAACTCTATTCGCACGTATTGATAGAGCACATGGCTCGGTGTCCCAGTGTCCCAACCCCACATAGCCCCTGGTGATGATCGAAAGAATCAACAGAGGAGCGTCAAACACCATACAGAAACCTTATTCTCGCAAGTGACTGACCACGTCAATGGCTGGCTATACGCGAGCAGAGCTTTTTTTGCACAAAAAGTAACACGATATAATTTCGCAGGTGGAACTAACGGGAAACTCGATATACGAGTACATCCACCAATCAGACCACGAAGAGATGAGCGCAGTACTAAGCTTACAGCACCCCCACTCCTACCTCGGGCACCAGTATCCTTCTTTAGGGTGAGTTTCCTTACCAGAACTAAATATCTTTCACCATTTTCCTAAGTCGTGTTATACTTTTTTTTTAAATAGAAGCATTTTTCTAACTAGAACATTTTTTATCTCATAAGTATGTTTGCCAAGTGGAAGTTCTTCTTTAGGGTCCAATTTTTCAGTCAGGGTGGATAAATTGAATATTTCTTCCTTTTATAGGGTTCCGTACCCAAAGGGAAAAACGGGACCCTATTACTAAGACTTCGATGTCCATCTGTCTGTCTGTCTGTCTGTCTGTCACCGGGCTGTATCTCATGAACCATGATAGCTAGGCAGCTGAAATCATGAAAATACATCACGGATGATGTATTTCGGTTGCCGCTATAACAAAAAATACTAAAAACAAAATAAAATAAATATTTAAGGGGGGCTCCCATACAACAAACCTAAATTTTTAGACGTTTTTCGCTCTATATTTATAATGGTACCAGGCAGATGCTCGAAATTTTTACAGAATATTTAGTTTTATATTCCCTTCAATAATAAATAATAAAACTAAAATAAAATAAATATTTAAGGGGTCCCATGCTGTACGGAACCCTCCGAGCGCGAGTCCGACTCGTACGTGACCGATTATTTTGAAACTTACTGTTCAAATACTCATCCTCAAAACGAGTTTTTGTTATCATCAGTTATCTGTGAATGGCTAAAACAGTTGTAGCAACGTGTTAAAAGCCAAATCAAACTTCTTAACAAAAGCAAATCATTGCGCTGTAGATAAATTCGTCATGTCAGCTGCTTGAGGAGAGGGGATCGGCTTATACCAAATGGTTTTCTGAGTGGATCTTTTTCCAGGTATCCCGTAGGAGGGTCGTGGGGGCCGACAGTGGACATCGAATGCGAAAGGGCGTTTTTTATCAGAATGAAGTGCGTGCTCGCGAAAAGAAACGCTGGACTCACAACATCAGGATACAAGGTGAGAATTAATGAGACTACTTCTTTACTAGTTTTATTTATTTTTATCGATATTTCACCATAGCTGTTGGTATTTTACCTCATCACTAACGACTTTTTCTTCAACAAAATAGATACAAAGTCTAGCCGGGCTAATATACGCGCCACGAAATAATTCATTCTACGTGTCTGGACGAGACAGAGTTATGGTGAAGTATATATCTGTCTCTTTTTCATATGTAGAAAAGAGTTTTTTCGTGGTCGTATGCTAAGCTAATATAGGTGTCATACTATTATGTACGTACGTTTAGGTACGTTTTGTTAAGTAAGTTTATACCTACAAATCATTATCACATCAGCGGTAAGATGTCCACTGCCGGACATAGACCTCCCCACACATTTCCTATAAGACCGGTTGGAAGCGGCTTGCATGTAGCGACTTCCTGCGGTCTTGATCATATTCCTGTTCTGTTGCCTGTCCACCAAGTCAGTGGACGTCTTACGTGGTCTCCATTCGAGAACTTTACTTTCCCATCAGCCATCCGTTCAACCAATAGGCTTGTTTAATGTTTACTTACTATAAAAAATATAATTAGTCCGTCAAATAGATTTATCAAAAAAGAATAGACACGAATTTTTTTCTTTTGTCAAAAATTGATGAAGATATAGCCCGTTAAAGTTCCGCGTGACCTCACTAGTGTACCACAAATGTAACGCACTAGTGACGTCACAAGCCCCCACTCCCAAACTTTGACAAGGTTTATCTTTGTCACTTATTGTTTGATCGACAAAAGAAAAAATACGTGTCCAATATTTTTAATAATTTAACTAACAGACCAATTATAATAATGATTTTTAAAATAAAATAAAAAGTAGAATTTGCCGCTGGCCTAAAAAAAGCAGTACAAAATCGTAATTCTCCAAATTGTAAATGTAAAGCAACAGCTGAATACTTTTCTCGAATTTTAAGTTGGCTCTAACACACTTTCTTATATAACCCTACTTTACCAAACGAAAATTATACTACATATTGACATTGTTTATTTTTTCTCAACGTGTAGGTACCTCCTACTTACTATCCATCCATCCATCAGCCATAAGAAGTCCACTGCTGGACATAGGCCTCCCCTATGGATTTCCAATAAGACCGGTTGGAAGCGGCTTGCATCCAGCGCGATCCTACGGTCTTAATTCAAATTCAAAAAAATTCAAATTCAAAATATCTTTATTTCAGGCAAATATACCCATGTAGAACAATAATTCACTAGTATTTAAACAATGGTTGTCAATAAGTAATACTATAGTCAATATAAAATTATGAAAATGAAATAAAATTGTACAATTACATAATAAATAATAAAAAGTAAAATTGGAACAAAAATAATTAATCATGATAAAATGTCAGTCTAAATAAATACATCAAAATAATTACCACAATTAATACAAACTACAAAATAATTGGAAACAAACATCTCACAACCAAATGCTCAACAATGCGATTCCTAGAACATTCTCTCCGGCATTGGCACCGGCACATGCCTTCCGCAACAGTGCCGAATGTAGGGACAGTCTAGTCTCGCCGCGATCATTTCCAGGACACTGTTTGAGCTGGCCCGAACTCTGTGCACCAGAGAGGCTGCACGCGATCTCATGGTGGCGTGAAAGCATGCAGTGTGAGCATCCGCGAACATACCTGAGGCGCTGCAGAACCGGGGTAGCCCCAACAGAGTCCTGAATGCGTTATTATACAGGACTCGGAGGTCACTGTACTTCTTTTTAGTGTAGTCAGCCCACAGGCTACACGTGTAGAGGGATGTGCAGAACGCTTTGAAGAGCGTTATTTTCACCTCTGCCGAGCAGCGTGCAAACCTGCGGGCTATCATATTCGATCTGACCGACAGTGACCTCCGCTCCCGCTCAATGTCCTCATTGTCTTTGAGGTCGACGGTGACCACGTGTCCCAAGTATTTAAAGCGATCCACCCTTTCCAGAGGAACTCCGTTTAATAAAACAGGAGGTATATTTGGAAGGCATTTACCGTCAGCCTCAAATACCATACACTGGCTCTTTTTTACATTGTACAGTAAACCGTGACCACATGCGTACTCCTCGCAGATCTGAATTAACCTCCTTAAGCCACAAACGGAGGCACTCAACAGCACCATATCATCGGCGTAACTCAAATTGTTGACACAAACGCCATCGATGTGACAGCCGACATGCTGACTGCTGAGGTCAATGAGGTCATCCGTCCACCTTGTGGGTGGACGTCCTACGCTGCGCTTGCCGGTACGTGGCCTCCACTCGAGAACTTTTCGACCCCATCGGTCATCAGTCCTCCGCGCTATGTGCCCTGCCCATTGCCATTTCAATTTGCCAATCCGTTGGGCTATGTCGGTAACTTTGGTTCTTCTACGGATCTCCTCATTTCTGATTCGATCTCGTAGAGAGATCCGAGCATAGCCCTCTCCATAGCTCGTTGGGCTACTTGGAGCTTACTTATACCTACTTACCATAATAAAGTAGAATTGTAGAATAAAATAGAATAATTAGAGTCCTTTGCCATCACTCTATAGCGCACGCCGCCGTGTTTGCATTCCATTCCACCCTCTCATCAAGATACTCAATTATACAAACACATTGAGAATTACTCTTACGCGTACAATGACAGAGATAAACGTCTATGAAATAGTTATTACTTATCTATTTTTCGCAAAAAATGGCACAGCCGACTGCAACCATGTACAAAATTAGAATAGTTCGCTCGACTCGATTTTAAACTTAATAAAGGTAAACTTTTTGTTGATTTTTCAAAAACAGCTCAGCCGATTTCGATACAATTTGAATGGGACTACCTCGGGAGTAAGTATATCCTTTTGAAACAAAAAGTATTTTTTAAATCCGACAAATCCACAATTGGCGAAAATATCGATGAACATATACAAAAAAATACATACAGACGAACATAGAACCTACTTCTTTTTGGAACCGAATCGAAAAATTCTTTTTTAGTTCGAAAGGGTATACTCCCGAGGTGGTTCCATTTAAATTTTTCAGAAATCGGCTGAGCCGTTTTTGAAAAATTCAACAATAATTTAAGCAATTCGGGCGAAATATCCGAATTTTGTACACGATGAACATCGATAATTTCGCCAATTGTGAACCGAAACGAATTTTTTTTTTTAGTTGGAAAGGATATACTCCCGAAATGGTTCCGTTTAAATTTTACAGATATCGGTTGAGCGGTTTTTGACAAATCAACAATAACGTAAACAATTCTAGGGAAATATTCGAATTTTGCACACGATGGAAGGCGGTTTTGCCAAAAATAATTATTCTCTAGCTATATATGCCTAGAATAGGACATGCTAAAACTCCCTGTCTGCCCATGTCTGCGTAACTCTGCTCCTCTCCCTTTAAGAAACTCTGAGTTACCTAAAAACTATTATCTAATCTGTATCCTACGCCTTTGCACGGTGTTTTCATAAAGAATCCCCCTATTTGAAGTGTAGGATTGTAAGCAGTCCATTATGCAAATATAATTCAATTGGGCTTATTCAGGCGAGGGTCACGTCACGGGTACACTACAGTGTAATTGTTCGGATTATGTATAATCCTGTGAAGCTGGTCGCTTTTCGGGATTACGTGGTGAGCTATTGCTCTGGGTCCGTAGGACTGAGGGTCGGGTGGACCCATAGAGATCCATAGAACGGTCCCCATTACCCGGCAAAAAATATTTATTTATGGTTAGATAGGTTTATTATTTTTTATTACGAAACCATGAAACAATGATTTTTTGGTCTGTAAAACTAGGTATATATTATGTAGATACATAGATGTCCGAATAAATTATTTGTTAAGTTCTCTAGCCTCCGCCATCAATGGCATACAGACAATTGGTTGTTTGAAGCTATTTAAACATTATTAGTTTAAAATTACATCAATGAAACAGTAAGTCAGTCAGATTTAATATATACGTACATGTCAAAAAATAATTAAATGTCAAAATCAGTCTTGATACAGAAGGTCAACGAGCTGATCACTAAGTATAATGCTAATCAGTAAGTATAATGCTAAGGTACCTAGAGTGCGTTTCACGAAAAAAGTCCCTCAGACTTGTCGCCACAATCGCATGGCCGATCCGTTAAAATTATTTTCACTTATTTCGGGGGACTCTTTTCGTGATACGGATCTAGTTTACTCATACAGATAATTATATTAGAGTCCTATTCACGCAAGAAGTTACTCAAATGTGTCGCCTAGCCGATCTTTTAGAATTAGTTTCAATTTTTGTCGCGGGACTTCGTTCGTGAAATGCACTCTATAACAATTATAACAAAAGGTAAAATGACTTATATTATGTCACTCATGTTTTTATCTGAAAGAAATTTGTCTACGCTGTAGTATGTTTTTTAATTAACAAATTGTTCCGTAAGTTTTTGTATATATTTAGAATGTACGGCGCGGCGTGTGTGACTGTTAAACAGCGTTATTCAAAAATGGTGTAATAAACCGTAAAGGACTGATTAAAACCATAATTATAAACAAATTTCACTATTGGACCAACCCAGTATTCGAAATAAAGTCAGCTATCCCATTAATTTAAAACTTAAGCCTGCATTTTCTAATTTTTTAACATTAGGAGAAACGCGCCGTATATACAGGGTTATTTCTAATCAAATAGCATCCTTTTAGGGGCTTGTTCTGTGCAACAAAATTAACAACTTTTGTTCTGCGACTTTTGTCAAAACTCGAAAAAAAATCAGCTGTTCGTCATACATTTTGTCGCGGGTGAACGATATTTTTCAATGGAACAACAATATTTTTATTTAAGTTTTGACAAAAGTCGCAAATCAAAAGTTGTTAGTTTTGATGTGTGTGAAGCCCCTAAAAGGATGCTAATTGATTAGAAATAACCCTGTTACGGCGCGTTTCTCCTAATGTTAAAAAATTGTACATTGTATATCCTTACATAGTATAAAATAAAGTCGCTATTTTTGTCTGTTTGTCTGTATGCTTAAATCTTTAAAACTATGCAACGGATTTTGATGCGGTTTTTTTTAATGGATAGAGTGATTCAAGAGGAAGGTTTATATGTATAATACACCTGTGCGAAGCCGGGGCGGGTCGTCTAGTGTATTTATAAATTGCAAATACTCAGATCGCAAAATGTTAACGAAACATACAGAATGTGGTGTTGTGTGAGCGCATATGAATAAGTAGGTAATTATCGGGACAAGGCCTCTCTTTAGATATCTATGGTTGCACCAGTTTTACGGCGGGTGGATGAGTTTTGATTCGTAATCTCGGAGGGGCTTGAAAATGTTGTTCTTACTGAATGGTGTGAAGTGTGAACACTCGAATTTCTCATTTGATTAAAAAAAATACAATTTACTGTAAATTATTTTAGTGATTATTATAGTCGGTATCTTACCTTAGTTAGAGGCACTTGAGTTCGTTCCAAACTGTACTATACGCACCTAGAGATATTATATGTGCATGATATTAATGCTTAAAACGGTGAAAATATCACTAGCAAATTTATCTGAGAGGTTTACATACTGTCAAAAATACCTAAGTTCCTAGTAATGAGAAGAGGCTTGTGACAAGTTTTAAATGTAGAGGTGCGTTACTTTTGACTGTAAATATTGCATATGTATACCAAAATATATTTAATTTTATTGCATGTCCCAAAAGGTGAAATTGTGATACTTGTGATACTTGTGATACTTACTTTAAAAAATTCAAATTAAGACCCATTGTTACCACAATTTAGGCGATAATTAATATTATTTAAAGAAAAAGACGGAAAAAATCGATTTTAAATTCGAATCGAGTAAAATCGAGTGTTCTTTAATTGTCGTGTCATTTTCAGGTGATCCACTGCTCGGGCTACCTCCGTGCTCGTCGCTTCGGCGAAGGCTCCGCACCACTCGGCCTCATCGCGGTGGGACATTCCTTACCGCCGTCCGCCGTGACGGAGGTGAAGCTTCACTCCAACATGTTCATGTTCCGCGCCTCACTCGACATGCGCCTCATCTTCCTAGACGCACGGTATGTGTCTTTAAATATTAAATAAATAAATATAAATATTAGGGGACATCTCACACACGGTCTCTGACCCCAAACTAAGCAAAGCTTGTGATATGGCTGCCAGAGACTGATATACTACATAGACATATTTTTTTTAAAATATATACTTGTATAGACAGTACCTAAATAACACCCAGACACAGAGCAAACACTTATGTTCATCACACAAATGTTTTGCCCTGGGTGGGGATCGAACCCACGCCTCTTTGATCCAGAAGTCAGGGTCACTAACCGCTGTGCCACCGAGGCAGTCTTTATACTTAGGTTACCAGATTCTGCCCGCGGCTTCGCCCGCATGATGTTTCGAGGCCCTACCTTACCACCCTTAATAAAGGAGATGGAAAATAAAAAACTTCGATTTGACATTTGTTTGATTCGACAGTTCTCTTTTGACATTTCTTGGAGCGCACGCTAGAAAAGCTCGCAGATGGCAGAATTTTTCCTACTTACTTAACACTTATTGTTAAAATATGAAAATTATACGCAAAATCACTATAATTTATAGCCTATGTGTTATTCTGATATATAAGCTATATTATTGCAAAGTTTCATCTCAATCCGTTCGGTAGTTTTTGCGTGAAAGAGTAACAAACATCCATACATCCATCCATCCATCCATCCTTACAAACTTTCACGTTTATAATATTAGTAGGATATTAGTAAATTTCGTTTGTTCTGACTGAGGTGAAGCTAAACTCCAACATGTTCAAGTTCTGTGCCTCACTTGACATGCGCTTCATCTTCTTAGACGCGATGTATGTGCCTTTACAGGTTATATTCATTATTTACCGGCTGCCGTGACGGAGGTGAAGCTTCACTCCAAAATGTTCATGTTCCGAGCCTCACTTGAGATGCAGCTCATTTTTTTTAGACGCAACTTTTGTATGTGGTAGTTCAATTCTTTATCTTCAGCTAGTGTATCGATTGTATCATCACATGTTACATTGCTACACTCTGCCCGTCAAAGTAAAACTATACACTTCAAGACATTCACATACCTGAACGTAATTTTGGAGCCTTCCTTTTGTACTTAGAAAATCTCTTTTAAACTAAATATTTAGGTTTTATCATACAGTCACATTGGCGGCCGAAAGGTTCTTTTCAGTTGTAGCGTTGGCCTTTCCAACTGAAATACTTATTGTTTATAAATAAAATTAAAAAGAAATTGAGCTGAATTTTAAACAAAACGTCAAATATAAGCAGAAAAGCTAAATAAAATAAACGATTTCACGGCAAATGCGAATTTAACAAGGCTCATACCGGGACGCGGAGCGAAACGATTACACGCATGCGTCGTCGTCGAGGCTCGGGCTTGCTCCTCTGTCAATATTTTATTCTGTCATTTAAAAACGAGTAGAGTAATATAAAATAATCGACCAAGTGCGAGTCGGACTCGCGTACGAAGGGTTCCGTACCGAATGGGAGCCCCATTCCTCTTGCCGTTATTAATAGCGAGCAAAAAACTCCTAAAAATCACGTTTTTTGTATGGGAGGCCCCACTTAAATATTTATTTTATTCTGTTTTTAGTACCTATTTGTTGTTATAACGGCAACAGAAATACATCATCTGTGAAAACTTCTGTTGCCTAGCTATCACGGTTCATGAGATATAGCCCGGTGACAGACAGACAGACGGACAGACGAACATCGAAGTCTTAGTAATAGGGTCCCGTTTTTACCCTTTGGGTACGGAACCCTAAGAAATCGAATGAAATGAAATTTAGAGATGCTATTCAATATTCTCCAATTACACACATTTTTGAAGTGAAACTTGTAATGCGATTTCCAACAGGGTTGCGTTAAACGTTTAACGACCATGGAGGGGTAAGAAAGCACTGTTGCGTCGAAGTTTCACTTCTTTCGCGCGGAGGGACTCCACTTGCATTTTTTTTTCACTACCTATCATGTGACCGTAACTGTTTTATCATAGTAGACATGGTTGATTTAATATGAGTGAAAGAAAAAGCTCTCTCTGATGCGATTTCGCCAACGTCTATATTAGCTATCCACGCTACGGCCCTGAAACAGGGGGATAACGTAGTCAGAATATTATTCGTTTTGAGAGTTCCGTACCCAAAGGGTAAAAAAGAGACCTTATTACTAAGACTCCGCTGTCCGTCTGTATATACAATGTCTGTCTGTCTGTCACCAGACTGTAACTCATGAACCGGTATAGCTAGAAAGCTGAAATTTTCACAGATGATGTATTTCTGTTGCCCTTATAACAAAAAATACTTATAACGGAATAAAATGTATGTTTAAGGGGGGGCTCCGAATACAACAAACTTGAATTTTTATGCCGTTTTTGCTCAATATTAATAATGGTAAAAGGTAGGTAGATGCTTGAAAAATTCACAGAATATTTAGTTGTATAATCACTTTCAATAGTAAATAATTAAAATAAAATAAGTATTTAAGGGAGGCTCCTATACAGTACGGAACCCTTCGTGCGCGAGGCCGACTCGTACTTGGCCGATTATTAAATTAGATGTTAAATCAACGTCTAAATGCATAAGACCAGATAAATTGTAGGTCCCGGTTGTTTTAACCGTTTAGCCATGTCAGAGGCCTTCAGGCGGCCTAAAAATTCTGACACCAGGGCTACCCACCCGGCCTTTACGAACTTACTTACTTAGACCAGATTTTACGATTAGACTTTACTTTCATGCACAGAAAGAAAATTTTGCCAAGCCGAAGCAGAGACGCTTGCTGTCTCATTCAATAAATAGGTGTATTAGTACTCAAGCTCCATTAGTTGGGACCTACTCTAGGGCTCGTTGTGTTCCGCGAAGCCCTAACCGTCCATTGTGAGGCTCCGGCGTTCCACGGTGATTGCCGTGAACTATAAAATTTGAACTTGCGGGAGGCACCGTCTCCATTCACATACCCACGTTTTTTTCAAGTGAAAACTTCTTTAGCGGCTCTGTGCACTTTTTGGGATGGGTGAAAATGTTAAACTCGCGTCAGGACATGACGTAACCTGCCGGGCTAGGATGCGCACCACGAAATATTTCTTTCGACGTGTCAGAACAAGACAGATTTATGGCGAAGTAAATATCTGTAATTTTTTCACACGTCGAAAAGAGTTGTCGTTTTTTCGTGTCTTTTCGTGATCGCATGCTATGTTAATAGATCGAAAATTCGTAAGATGTAAGCAAGTTTTCACTTCTGCCGGCACTCCCGGAGTGCAACCCATTGTTTTTTTATTTAATAAACCGTTTTACCTATATCTAATCAATGTAATATCATCTGACGTTACAGTTATATAGGTAGGGTACACTGTAACATAATTTTTATCCCGGAAAAATAAATAGTTTCCATAGAATAGCACAAAAATCAAATATCATGTAGGCAAAAGCTGGTATACCTACCTGTAATAATCAGCCCAGTACGAGTCCGACTCGCGCACGGAGGGTTCCGTACTGTATAGGAGCACCCCTTAAATATTTAATTTATTTTAATTTTATTATTTGTTATTAAAGTGAATATACAACTAAATATTCTGTGAATATTTCAAGCGTCTACCTTTTACCGTTATTAACACAGAGCGAAAAGAAAAACGGCTAAAAAATCAGGTTTGTTGTATGGGAGCCCCCCTTAACTATTAATTTTATTCTGTTTTTAGTATTTGTTGTTATAGCGGCAACAGAAATTTCTAGCTGTAACGGTTCATGAGATACAGCCTGGAGACAAACAGACAGACAGACGGACAGACAGACAGCGGAGTCTTAGTAATAGGGTCCCGTTTTTACCCTTTGGGTACGGAACCCTAAAAAGCAGCATTGGCGGATTTACGCATAGGTTAGTAGGTTGAAGCCTAGAGCGGCAGATTTTAAGGGAGCGGCAAATTTATGACCAACTCAGGAATGTGGTCGAAAAATATTTCATGTAAAATCAGCTACGTACTGACATATTGTGAAATGTGAATTGTGATTGTGAAAAGTTACTATAAGAGATCGCTTTTTTCGTAACTTATTGAAAAAAATATAGTGTGTTTACATCCATCGTCTCGTATTCAAGTACGATAGGGGCGGCAAATGTGTAAATCTGTCACTGAATAGCAGCCCACGTATTCCAATGAAATCTATTGTTGTAAATTTTCTAGATCAATCTACTAATGGTAATACTAAAACACTTTGCTTTTTCTTCCGATTGGTAAACTCGTGTAGCAATGGAGTCGCACCGTGCAGTTCTCATTGTTCCAGTCTGTGCAGCTTTCTCGGAATGCGCCGCTATATGCGGCACGAGATGTGGAAATAGAATTATCACGAGCTTATTTTTAACTTTTTTAACGATTAAGGCAAGTAAGTTTAAGCTGAACCACCAAACAACACAACATTTTAGAAAAATAATCGGCCAAGTACGAGTCGGACTCGCGCACGGAGGGTTGCGTACTGTATGGAAGCCCTCTTAAACATTTTAATTTTATTATTTATTATTGAAGTGAATATAAAACTAAATATTCTGTGAAAATTTCAAGCATCTACCTGGTACCATTATTAACATAGAGCGAAAAACGTCTAAAAATTCAGGTTTGTTGTATGGGAGCCCCCTTTATTTATTTTTTTAGTATTTGTTCTTATAGCGGCAACAGAAATACATTACCTGCGAAAATTTCAGCTGCCTAGCTATCATGGTTCATGAGATATAGCCCGGTGACAGACAGAAAGACAGACAGACGGACATCGAAGTCTTAGTAATAGGGTCCCGTTTATCCCTTTGGGTACGGAACCCTAAAAAATCAGCTGTTCCATAGAAAATTGCAACTCGGAATCAACAAAATGTTTAAAACAGCTGATTTCTTTTCTCGAAATTTGAGTTGGCCCCATAGTAAAAGTTGTTCAAAATGATGGTCTGAACCACCTCCTTTCGGCTTAGTTCACCAGTTCTGGATAACCCTGGATATCTGGAGTGGTACGTATTTATGGAACTTCCATAGTGACCACTGACCACCCCATAGTCGTAGTAAGCAACTAAGCACTCCTAGAACGGCTAGATCCTAGATAACGTACCAGGAAAGCATAGGGCGTGGTGTACTGTTACAAAACATTCGCGAGCACCTGAACGGCAGATGGTGCAATTTGACACTCAGATAGCTTTGCATGCGATGGGATGGATAAGGAAGGGATTACATATTTGTTGCGAAGATAACATTCTAATGATAGCGTCCTTATGTTTTGGTCACACAAGACGTGGGTCTTAATAGACTTCGTTATCAATAAAATTATTTTTCGCAAAAAATGGCAAAACCGCCTTCCATCGTGTACAAAATTCGAATATTTCGCTCGCTTTGTTTACATTATTGTTGATTTATCAAAAACGGCTCAGCCGATTTCTGTAAAATTTAAATGCGACCACCCTAGGAGTATACCCTTTCGAACTAAAAAAGAATTTTTCGATTCGGTTCACAATTGGCGAAATTATCGATGTTCATCGTGTACAAAATTCGGATATTTCGCTCAAATTGCTTCCATTATTGTTAGGTTTTCCAAAAACGGCTCAGCTGTTTTCTGTAAAATTTGAATATGACTACTTCGGAAGTATACCCTTTCGAACTAAAAAAGAATTATTCGATTCGGTTCACAATTGGCGAAATTATCGATGAACATACACAAAAAAAAATACATGTGTATGTATTTTTTTACACAGAACCTCCTCCTTGTTGGAAGTCGGTTAAAAAGCTAACCATGAGTTTAAGTTGAATCAAGTCGAATCGGTCTTTTAGCGGCAGCTTGTAGCTAACACACATGACAGCCGGCAACAACTTTGATTCGGCTTTTATTTAATAGGAGAAAGAGAAATGTAGGGCTTTCCGAAATGTAGGCATGATCTTTGAAGAACGTTTTTCCATTAATTGCTTTTTTCCGTAACCATTTAGCCATGAGGCCTTCAGGCGGCCTAAAAACTCTGATACCAGGGCTAGCCAGCTAGCCACCCAGCCTATACGAACTTACTTTTTTTTTAGTAGGTAGTGGACTCGCTAATGCCTGTGACATACGGCTGTTACCATTTATTTAATTATCAACTTGATTTGAAAATAGATAAAAGTAATATTCAGAACGCTATAATACTAAAGATCCTCATTATTCTTATACAGGGTTATTGGTAATCAATTAGAATCCTTTTAGGGGCTTATTCTGTACATCAAAACTAACAACTGTTTTACGACTTTTATCAAATCTAAAAAAAAATTGTTGCTCCATAGAAAAATATCGTTTACCATTGACAAAATATAAGGAACAGCTGTTTTTTTTTAGTTTTGACAAAGGTCGCAAAACTAAAGTAGTTAGTTTTGATTTACTTACAGAATAAGCCCTTATAAAAGATGTTAATTGATTACCAATAACCCTGTAAGTATTATGGGACTAATCTCGCAGAATAATATATAACCGTGATATAGTAATAATGTCTCCATGAGTGAAAAAATAAAAGACACGAATTATTGTACCTTGGACCATACACCATTGCAGCTACTGTTTCGACTCGATGTTCTGACTACCTACTAAGAAAAAAAAATACACAACAAAATTATCGAATCAATAATGCATTTTTGGCTTGTAATTTCTAATTGTTAAGGGTTTTTTTTTCTTTTCTTTTTTATAAATGAAAGTTATAATGGTATTAGATGCCTGCTTATACGGATGCATAATATAATAATATGTATATTTACTTTTCATTTAAATCACGCAAGAATAATGCTAACATATTCTAATATCACTTTGTTATAATCATAATATATATTTACAAATTTTAATGTTAAATACCTACCTATTAATCTTTAATGTTGTATAATTTAAATAAAATGTAAATGATAGTGTGTCACCGGAGACAGGAATCTAAGCAGCTGTAACACAGGGTTTCCTAGTACAGCTGCTTACGAGACGTTGCGTTGTAACCTACCGCTTTTATAATAACTCTAATTTAAAATTCAGATAAAAATGTTTATGTAGGTACCAACATTTGATGTAATTTAATTTTTGTGAAATAAATGATTGATTGATTGATTGATTGATTGATTGAGTAATGTAATATGCTCAATTTGCGAAAGTTTAAAACTAACATACCTAAAGATCCTCGCGCTTACAATATTTTTGCAACAACTAATACAATAATAAGCCCGATAACAGAGGCGCCATCGTAATTATACTAGCTAAATTTTACTATGGAAATTTACGTGGTTTTCACATATTTTGAACGATATAAAACGGGACTCACTCACGTGTTCGTATAGTCAAAACACGACTATAGTTTCGGTCGCGTTCGGCGACCTTTCTCAAGTTGGCGAGTGCTAGCACGCGGAGCCGTCTATAGTCGTGTTTTGACTATACGAACACGTGAGTGAGTCCCGTTTTATATCGTTTAAAATATATTAGCTAAATAGCATAGTTCTGTTTCTTTTTGACTTTAGGCATTCGATAGAGAGAACGCTTTTTACGTTGCTATTAAATTTACGCTGGCGCCTCTGTAATCAGGCTTATGTCTCGTAAAAGCGCAGACAGCAACATAACATTTGCTAGTGACGTAGATACAAAGGTGTACGATAGTCTGTAGTACAGAATATGCGGTGCTCCGTACGTGCCCACACGCGCTCCGACGGGATTCCCTTCCGCGTCGTCAGCACACCGCCGCCGGCCGTGGAGTCGCCACTGTATTCATTACGCAGCAATGTTGTAAAAATTGCACACCCAGCGCTAAATTTCACAAAGTCTGTAAGCGTCGCTTGACGATAGCACAATATTTATTATCTCACTTTATTTGATACTTAATTTATTTTATATGTAGGCAATGATTATCTTTTTTTGACCGACGAACCAAACCGGCGGAGGTACTCAAGTCGACGCGTATATTTTTTTTAAAGTGTAACCACGCATAACTTTTTTTGTAGTAGTCCGATTTTAATCATTCTTTTTTTGTTGGAAAGAGTATACTTCGAAATTGGTCCCATTAAAGTTTTATTGATATCGGCTGAGCCATTTTTGATAAATCAACAATAATGTGAAAAATGTAACATCGATCCGTGCGAAATATTCGCGAATTCTGTACACGGGTGAAGTCGGTCATGCTATTTTTTGCGAAAAATAGTGAACAAAGAGAGAAATAGAAATAAGTGGCAACTCAAAGATATGAACTTTGGCTATTATCCGGAAGGGAAATCAGACTTGCCCAGGCATGGAATGCCCGGGCAAGTTTGATTTCCATTTTTTTATTTCAAGGAGTGTGCTCTGGTACCTGGTTGATCTGGCTGACTATTTGGATAGAATCGATCTTCTGACAGATCCGGGGAGTCCTCGATTTCGCCAGCGGGATTGGTGTGTGTGTGTGCCTTTGGTAACTGGAATCTATATCAAATACGGAATATACTAAGCGCCACACAAATCGGCGGATGTGAAGTTAGCCGCAGATGACACTTCGCCGTGATTCGCTTACTTATTGCGCATTTGTGCACAATTCCGACGCCACGTGTCGTAGTGGTGAGCAGGGCGTAGAGAGCGCGCGGGAGGCATACGGTTGGTGGGCGGGTGTGCCCCGGCGTCTCGTCTCTCTGGCTGCCGCGCATACCTATATTTCGGCTTTTGCACAGTGTTCTGCGCATAACTTCCCATCCGCCGATTTGCGTGGCGCTTAGTATACGACCTGTGGCAGGGAGCTGTCAGGTATAATCTTATAAAATTACTGACAGAAACCTAACCTTTCTTGTTGAAGTACAAAGGTACAACAGTCAGTACTGTACGTGACTACACGCGCTCGAATGGGTTTCCCTTTCGCATTGGTTCCGCTTTGTCAGCTTACAGCTGACTGTAGAGTCACCACAATAGGTATTGATTACGCAACAATTCTGTGATCAGTATTTACTGCTTATGTGTGAGTAATTACTTAAATATAATAGTATTATGGAAACTAACATGGTTTTCGCACATTTCTGTCGACTGAATTTTTCGCTCTAACTACGGACACTTTAGTCGGCACATTGAGTAAGTCTAATACTTACCAATACCAATGTGTTTCATGTATATTCAAAATAATATTTACTTCTTTAATCGTTGTGTTTAAAGACGGCACATTGAGTAGATACCTTCCTAATACTTACTAATATGTGTGACCTGTGTATTCAAAATAAAATTAACTTGTTTTTATTGTTGTATCGTGTATATAGTCGACACATTGATTACCTACATACCTACCTAAGCCCTTCTAATGTGTTACATGTATATTCAATGTAAAATTTACTTGTTTTATCGTTGTGTATATCAAAAACTACCGACGATTTTCCAGAGCTGTAGACTGATGATTATCCGAAAAGTGATGGTATAACATATTTCTTTTACAAAAAAATAACTCTTAAATCAACTTCCTAATTTTAATGTTAAATGATGAGTATGTCAAAATGATGTGTGAAATAATAATCACAAAATTTCAACCAATATGCAGCAACGGTTGAGTAACTCAATTGAACAATACTTGTTCTTACACAAAAATGATTACAAACCTACATTAAAATTGCAAAAAATATTGCATTATATAATCATATGTTGCAGCAATAAAGTGTAATTTTATAATATTTATTTATTAACTAATAATACCTAATATGAAACTTAAGTACCTACATAAACTGTCACCGTAACACAACTATAAAAATAGTAGGACATTAGTGTTTTAAAGGCTAAGCATTGCAACAAAGTGAGGCAAATACATACATACATTTTTACTTGTGGAACCCTTTAATTGGCCGGTCGCAAATATTTTCTAATCTATATCTGTAACATAGCTGTAAGGTACCCAATTAAAAAAAAATATATATATATTTAAAAAACAAACCCACACCAACCTAAATTCGACTCCATACATCCCTTATTCTGTAGGGTGTTAGAACAAAGCAGTTCTCGCGCCCTCATCGATTATAATTGGCGCTCGTTACCCTTCCCAGCATACGTCATATCCGCAGGATGCCTATTGTAGCTGAATAGTCAGCCGTAGAGTCAGACTAATTCGAGCACGAATCTCAATGTATTTTCAATTATCCATCCTTCAGCTTTAGGACGTCCACTGCTGGACATTGGCCTCCCCTATGGATTTCCAATAAGGTCGGTCGGAAGCGGCCTGCATCCAGCGCATTCCAGCGGTCTTCATTATATCGTTAGTCCACCTAGTCGGTGGACGTCCTACCCTGCACTTGATGGTACGTGGTCTCCACTCGAGAACCAACGGACATCCGTCCTTTGAATTATGTGCCCTGCCCCCTACCATTTTAACTTGCTTATCCGCTGAACTAAGTCTGTAAATCGTCTGCGGATCTCCTCATACTCAAAGATTAAGAATAACCAGCCAAGTAGGTACGAGTCGGACTTGTGCACGAAGGGTTCCGTACCGTATGGAAGCCCCTCTTAGTGTATTTTATTTTAATTATTTATTTATTTTTGCAATTAATGCAAAACTTAATATTCTGTGAATATTTCAAGCATCTTCCTGTTGCCGTTTATTAATATCGAGCCAAAAATCACGCTTCTTGTATGGGGAGCCCCCCATAAAATTTATTTTATTTAATAACTTATTTTTGAAGTGCATACTTATTTAACTAAATATTATGTGAACATTTGAAGCATCTATCTGTCACCGTTATAGCGAAAAACGGCTCAAAAATCAGGTTTGTTGCATGGGATTTTTTTTTCTCTTTTTAGTATTTGTTGTTATAACGGCAACAGAAATACGAGTACACCATCTCTGAACAAAATTTCAACATTTCAGCTATCACGGTTCATGAGATACACTCTGGTGACAGACGGACAGACAGGCGGACAGCGGAGTCTTAGTAATAGGGTCCCGTTTTTACCCTTTGGGTACGGAACCCTAAAAAGTGTCAAGTTCGTCTTATTCCTGGAGTCACTCTTACAATGTCAACGAAAAATTTACCTCTTTTTTCGCCAGGGGTTAAAAAAGCACCCCTATCGCTCGCCTGTGATCGAGCCCTCTAGAGTTAATTGACGGAAGCGGAGCATTGTTCTTTAGTCAACAGTTTTTTGACAAACAATGAGGATGAGAACCCTCCCCTCGGCTCGGGTTACGTGTGTCGGCTAATTGATTGTTTTACGGCCGATTTGTTGGGGTTTTGATGGAAGATACTTGATAAATAATTGATGTCTTTTGCATAATTATTTTCATTAAGTGTTTAGCAATCACCGAAGTTATGATCTGTTTACATTATTCTTTTTTTTAATTCTGTGTGGGTTTGCGTTTGACTACATACTGCCTGTTGTTAAGCAGATATGCGGTCAAGGGCGTGGCACGCTTACCTAGAAAATACCTATTTACTCGGGATTTGAAGTCACCCATATTGTACTTTAGCGGGAAGACAGACCCAGGCAAAGCGTTCCACATTCTGGCTGTCCGTATAAGAAATGAGGATTCGAAACGCTTAGTTATAACGCGCGGAATGTCCACCATAAAAGAGTGGCACTTTGGTCGCGTCTGTCTAGCCGTACGATAGAAGAAAGGGGCGGGTAGGACCAGATTATGCAACTCCTGAGCGCACTCTCCGAAGTGTATCCGATAGAAGGCTGATAAACTCGCTACCTTACGTCGATGCTTGAGACTTTGCAGCTGTGACTTAGACAAGGTTACACCTATCAGCCTTCTGGCTCGCCTCTCAATCGACTCCAGAGCCTTCAGTTGATTCTAGTCCAGATTGAAGTCAACGCTGGATTGCAACTGAAATAATGTAAACCGGCACTTCATTCCATTGCATTCCGGTTTACATTGCGACGCTCGGCACTCTTTCGATGGGTTACCAACTTACCGCGGGTGGCATTTACAACTGTGCGCTACCGTGGCTCAGATGGCATGATCGTGGGTTCCGGTTTCTCTGACAACAAACAGGGCTGGCCACATGGCCTTAGCGAACTAACATAGTGCAATTAGGAATCAAATAAATAATGTACTAAGCCGTTGCCATACCAGTGTAGAGACACTTTTGTAGAGTCGGGAGAGAGTATTTTTTTAAATATTTACCACTTTTACTTCTCCACAGACTCCAGGTCTTTATATTTATTACATCTAATTCTACAATTACGAGTATTAACAGAAGAATAAGTTTAGAACTTCTAGATAATTTCTCTAGCAGATCAGCGCGGGAATGCAGCCAGCGTTTTCGGCACCCCTGCACAAGGACAAAGTTTTTTTTTTTCGATTTTTAGCCATTGTTTTTGTATATGTACATATATTTTTAGGTAGGTATTTTATTTTGTGTAGTATTTTATTTTAGGTAGTATAGAATGACAACTCAATGTTTTATAAGTTACTAGTGACCCGCCCGGCTTCTCACAGGTTTAGTATACATATAAACCTTCCTATTGAATCACTCTATCTATTTAAAAAAACCGTATCAAAATCCGTTGTGTAGTTTTAAAGATATAAGTATACAATGGGGACATGGGGACAGTAGAAGCGACTTTGTTTTATACTATTAGTGATAGTGATAGTGATGTCAATAAACTATTTGGAAGAAGTAAAATTTTATCTTTGCGTAAATTAGTACAAATAGTTTCGTTGCATTGCGTGAATGCCGTGAGAAAACTGTCGACCAAGCAGTGCAAGGCAAGCAGCACCCGTATAGAGGACTAGAGTAGAGTAGTATTTATACTCTGCCCGTTCGTTCGTTTTAGCCATAGGACGTCCACTGCTAGACATAGGATAACACTCCCCTAAAGATCTCTAATAAGACCGGTTGGTAGCGGCTTGCATCCAGCGCGATCCTGCATTTGTCCACCTTGTGGTTGGACGTCCAACGCTGCGCTTGCCGGTATGTGGTCTTCACTCGAGAACTTTCGACCCCATCGGTCATCAGTCCTCCGCGCTATGTGCCCTGCTCATTGCCACGTTAAACCAACCAATCCGCTGGGCTATGTCGGTAACTTTGGTTCGTCTACGGATCTCCTCATTTCTGATTCAATTTGTTTGTTTTTGTTCGTTGTGCTAGGTACTTGGAGCTTACCTACCAATAAAGCCTATAGTGAGAGACCACGTTTCTGTGCTATAAGTTATCACTGGCAACACACACTGGTCGAAAACTTTCGACTTGAGGCACTGAGGTATGTCGGACGAACTCTGTACTCTGTCCGGTATTGATAACTATAACTAAGTATAGGTTTGTTTGTCGACAGGGTGGCATCGCTGACAGGGTACGAGCCGCAGGACCTGATCGAGAAGACGCTCTACCACTACATCCACGGCACAGACATCCTACACATGAGATATTCTCACTGTACACGTGAGTATCGAGCCGAACCTTCCTCACTTATTTCTAGGTCCGTTAGCTAGCCTGCTAATAAGTAAGTTCTCTAAGAACCCAAAATAAGGCAAAATACAGCTGCCCTTCAAAAGCCGTATTTTTATACAAATAATTAGTATAAAATTACGTTTTATAAAATATAGCCTTGTTCGTATATTTTCACTAAAAACCTATGCCTTTTTTGAAGTTGACATATGGCCACTATGAAATGGACTAGGAACAATACTGGTGACATGGCTAAACGCTTGAAACTACCCACCTAGCATCTGTGTGGCTATTTTAACTCAAACACTAACTGACATACTTGACGACGATGTCCAGATTGTCCAGCCTGATCTGAATTGTGCGCTTTTGGGGTTCCGTACCCAAAGGGTAAAAACGGGATCCTATTACTAAAACTTCACTGTCCATCTGTCTGTCACCGAGCTGTATCTCATGAACCGTAATAGCTAGAGAGTTGAAATTTTCACAGATGATGTAGCGTATTTCGGTTGCCGCTATAATAACAATAAATACTAAAAACGAGTCCGCCTCGTAATTGGCCGATTTTTTAATGTTTTTATTGTTAAGTACTTAATTATAAAACATCATTTTCCCTTGCAGTATTAACGAAAGGCCAAGTGACGTCCCGCTACTACCGGTTCCTAACAAAGGCCGGAGGCTGGGTGTGGATGCAGAGTTACGCGACTATCGTACACAATTCACGCTCCTCTCGACCGCACTGTATTGTATCCGTCAACTACGTGCTAAGGTGAGTCCACCAATATGCATCTCTGTCAACTCTGAGCTAAACTGAGTCAACCAATATGCATATCTCAACTATGCGCTGATCTGAATAAGTACACCAATAAACATCTCTGTTAACTATGTGCTGAGGTAACTTACCAATAAACCAATAATTATGCATCTCTGTCGTCTATGTGTTAAGATTAGTACATCAATAGTATAACCATGTGCAAAATTGAATAAACCAATATGCATCTATGTCGATTGTGCTAAGGTGATTACAAAGTGTTAAGAGATGGGTTCTTGGAAAATCAGTTGAAATGCCGATTAGATACACAATCACTGCACAAAATTACAATAATGATCTCAGTGAACTAAGTGCTAAATTGAATAGACCAATATGCATATCTGTTAACTATGCGCTAATTTGAGAACACTCCTATTTACTATGTGGACTATGTGCTAATGTGAAGGTGACAAAAGGCCAAGTTTAAGATGTGATGAAAAGAGTACGATGATCTATTTATTAATCGGTTTTATTTTTTTTATTTGCAGTGACATAGAAGAAAAACATCTAATCCTGAACTTAGAGCAAGGTCCTCCCAAAGTGAAGCCGTCGCCCCCACCCGTGGCTGCTCCGATCCGACACGAGAAAGTCGCCCCTATTGCCAACGACACAGAGTTCAACGGAGATTCCACTGGTAAGCATCGAATCCTAAACCTAGAACAAGGTCCTCCCAAAGTAAAGACCCCACCCGTGGCTTCCATCCGACATGAGAAAGTCGCCCTCACTAGTGACGCTCCGCCAAAAGAGAGTCGCCCCTATTGCCGACGATACAGAACTCTTCTTGTAGGTATATATAGGTAGTCCTAGAGCTAAGTGAACCAAAGTGAAGCAGTCGACTCCAACCGTTTCTGCTCTGCTAAGACAGGAGAAAGTCGCTCCTATTGCCGACGAAAAAGAGTTCATCGGAGATTCCACTAGTAGGTATCTAATCTTGAACTTAGAGCAAGGTGTTCACAAAGTAAAGCCGTCGCCCCCACCCGTGGCTGCTACGCTCCGACACGAGAAAGTCGCCCCTATTGCCAACGACACAGAGTTCAACGGAGATTCCACTGGTAAGTGAGAAGAAAAACAACTAATCCTGAACCTAGAGCAAAGTCCTCCCAAAGTGAGGCAAACGCCCCCGTGGCACCACTTCGCCTTGAGAAAGTCGCACCTATTCCCAACGACACAGAGTTCAATGAAGATTCTACTGGTTTTATATCTTTTTAGGCAAAACATTTAATTCAAATAGGTTTGTGGATGCTCCGAAGCACCATCTGCTTCACTAGATTCCGCGTGAATGGGAAATATTATTTTCATATCATTGATTTTTGGGTTGATTGGCAGGAATAAAAAAAAACCGGGTCCTGACCCGGTTTTTTTTTATTTGACCTGGATGTCAAATTTCAACTGGAATCAATTCCAGTAATGGCGTGCAAAATAGTACATTGTTCACCGAGAGGAGAAAGTGACCGATTACCGTCGAGATTGTCGTTTGAAGCCCGAGCCGTAGGCGAGGGCTTTAAAACATCCGAGATCGGGAATCGCACTTTCTCTCGAGTGATACATAGTGCTTTATACTACACCTACGAGGAAAATAAAAAACTAAATCTTTACTAATTGAAATTTATATTGAAATTATTGCAGTTAGTGAAGCTTAATGTAACACTTGAAAATGGCGCCAATGGCGTCTGCAATTTTCACATGTTCTTTTTTTGCGAACTTGGAGATAAAAACTCACTGTAAAAACTTTTTGGCTTTTGATATTTAGGTTACCAGCGCATAGTCTTACCCAAAATTAAAAAAGAAAAACCACGTAAGAAATGGATTTTCATACACTTTTCTCTCCCGCTCAGATGAGTTTTCTCCCCGCATATTTGTTCGATATGCAATGACGTACTTTCTACCGTAAATTTGATAAAGTATCAAGGTACTTTCCGAGCAGGTGTAGTATAAATATTCATTCCCAACACGTAAAGCGGAAACAAATTAAATAAAAGCTTTTAAAATGGACAAATTCCACATGTGTTCCAGTTGAGTTTGTTTAGTTTATGAAAAAGGTTGGATAAGACATAATTGAATAACAAGTTAAAATAAAACTTTTCACAGATTTTCTTTCCTTTCCAGGCAGCTACAACTACTCGGAATACCCGTCACTACCCGTCATACAACCGTACGAAAACCAAGAGGAGTACCAGCACAACTACCAGGACATATTCTACGAGACCTACCCGGAGACGGAAATACAGCAAAACTACGTTTACCCTCAGAACCAGCGGCCGTTTTCAGCCAGCTCTTCGTCGTGCTCATCAGTTGAAGGTATTTTTTTTATTCTTTTAAGTTGTTACATTTTTTTACTCTCATCATGAGAGCATCAGCCTTAAAACGAAGACGCTCACTTCGTTCACTCCATCAAAAATGTATGTGCGCCAACCGAGAGCGGTTGGCGCACGAAATTAATTTTCTTTTTGTTTTTTTTTTTTGCCATATACAGATAAAATTATTTATCATTTTAAGTTTACGAAAACTCATTTAGCCGTCTTGAATATTGCTTACGAGGTAAATACACCTAGAAACCAAATTAGTGGTTTTAAACTGTTTTTTATGTCTATGCACAAAAGTGCATCAACTGGTTTTCACCTTAGTTTTTAGTTGAAACGCTCTTGTACACAGACTAACATAATATTTTTAGTGCGGAATGTGGACTATTGACGACACTTCTTTGTAAAAAAGTGTAGAGCCAACTAAAAATATAATTAGTCCACCTGTTATAAAAATATTAAACACATATTTTTTCTTTTCTAGGTTCGGACCCTAATCAATACACACAAAACTACACCAACTTAATAAACTTTTATAATAACGGTCAACAAAATGGCCGCCCGCTAGAGGATTTCGGCGGGAGTTTTGGCAAGATGGCGGCCAGCCCCGCCGTGCAAGAAGGTTACACGAGCGTCATTGTGGATAACACGCAGCAGTTCCATCACCATGGAGGCGGGGTCAACGAGTTTGTGCATTGACAAATAAAAAATATGGGACATGTGACCCGTGAATAGCGATGTTTCATATGAAGACCAAGAGAACTACCAATACTACAACCAAGACGTCGTCTACGAAATCTACCCAGAAACGGAAATACAACAAAACTGCTTCTACCCTCAAAATCAACGGCCATTTTCAGCCAGCTCCTCGTTCTGCTCTTCAGTCGAAGGTTCGGAACCTAATCAATGTACACAAAAATGCACTAATTTGATAAGCTTTTATTTATATAAAACAACGGTCAACTAAATGACCGACCGACCGTTAGAACAGGCGGCCATTTTGTTAACCTCCCGTAGGATCCTCTATTCTCTAGGATTTCGGTGGGAGTTTTGGCAAGATGGCAGCCAAACCTGCAGCGCGAGAAGGTTTCACGAGCATTACTGTGGATAATATGCAGTAGTTTCATCACCATGGAGGTAGCGTAAAAGAATATGTGCATTGCTAAAAAAATATGGAATAAAAAGCAAAATACGGGCCAGACAATTTTGTAGCCTCGGAATCACTATTGTTTTGAGTTTGTGGCAATGACATCAAAACAATAACTACTAAACCTAGCATTATTTACAGATGGATCACTGTAAAGTTTTGTCGTCAAAAGTTTTTGGCATCTAAAGTTTTATCGTCAAAGGCTTTTGAGCCCTAAAGATTTTTCGTCAATACCTTTTGGCACCTAAGTTTGATATCTTAAAAGCTTTTAGCACCAGAAAGTTTTTCTTCAAAAGCTTTTGGTATCTAAAAAGCTTTTGGCACCTGAAGCTTTTTCGTCATAAGCTCTTGGCACCTGAAGTTTATCGTCAATAGCTTTTAGCAGCTGAAGATTTTTCATCAAATACTTTTGGCACCTGAAGTTTATCGTCAAAAACTTTTGTTACCTGAAGTTTTTGGTCAAAAGGTTTTGTCACCTGAAGTTTTACGCCAAAAACTTTTGTTAATTGAAGTTTTTCGTCAAAAGCTTTTGGCGCCTGAAGTTTCTCGACAAAAGCTTTTGTCACTTGAAGTTTTTCGTCAATAGCTTTTAGCACCTGAAGGCTTTTATCAAAAGCTTTTGGCACCTGAAGTTTCTCGACAACAGCTTTTGGCACCTGAAGTTTTTCGTCAAAAGCTTTTGGCACCTGAAGTTTTTCGTCAATAGCTTTTTTCACCTAAAGTTTTACGTCAAAAGGTTTTGACACGCGATCGGCGTCTGTAATTTCAATTTTATGGGGATTTGACTAAGTATTTGTTTTCTCTTGTCAACTTTTTGGTCATTGAGATGACAATGAAACCTAAAAATTTGTAGGGATTTTGAAAAATAAGTGACTAATGACGTAGGGAGGAAAGCTAAGCTTTTCCAAATGACATGAAAACTTTACAAGATATTTTATGGGGCATGAATATATTCATTTTTCTTTATTTTGGGCTTGTGTGTAGATATGTAGGGGAACGGATGGGCGGTGCCCAAATAAGTTTGTAAAATAGTTTTGTAAATAAATAGTTGTCAATAAAATTAAAACTAGTTTTGTATGAGTTAGAAATGTGGTAGAGTAGATGTAGGTTATTATCGGTAGCAATATCTTTTTTTACTAAAATTTTCTAACGAATCTTACTTAAATATGCCTATA
The DNA here is from genome assembly GCA_964007245.1 of Hypomecis atomaria. Taxonomy (NCBI): domain Eukaryota; kingdom Metazoa; phylum Arthropoda; class Insecta; order Lepidoptera; family Geometridae; genus Hypomecis; species Hypomecis atomaria. The sequence goes on from OZ023310.1 coordinate 7,083,881, forward strand.
GTAGATTTAATATGTTAATAAGTATGTACCTACCTACTTTTTGTAATTTATTTCAATCTTGCAACTCAATTTTGCATATTACCAAAAATAGTAGTATGTGTTTGAAATTGGGCTTATTATTAATCCATTTTACAATGAATTTTAGACAAGCTTATTGAAAAACAAAATATTAAGCCGAAAGGGAGTGTTTCAGACTTATTATGAACAACTTTAATTACTTATGGTGTCAACCCGGGATTCTAAAAAAAAATGCTGTACTGTACTGTGGCAGCCTTTTTTTAAAAGTCCACTGCAGAACGTAGGCCTACCCACGAAGGGTGATTGAGCCATATCCACCACGCTGGGCCAGTGCGGGTTAGTGGATTCACATACGCGAATCGAATTTCTTCTACGGACGTATGCAGGTTGCCTCACTATGTTTTCCTTCACCAAAAAGCCAATGGTGTGAAATTCCGTACGTAAATTCCAAAGAACTCATTGGTACAGGATTAGGATTTGAACCCATGACCTCACGATTGTAAGGCGGATGTTACTACCTCTAGGCCACCAAGGTTGTATTAAAAAAATTGCTAGCCATTTCTTACAAATTTGTTATTCAAATGACTGTTTCCTCGAATTCCGGGTTGGTCCCAGAGTTAAAGTTGTTGATAATGATTGTCTAAATCACTCTTTTTCAAACCACTTACACAAACCTTTTCTAAATAACTCAGTATTATAAACTAAGTTTGTAGGCCGATTTAGTAAAAAGTAAGTAAGTTCGTATAGCCCTGGTGTCAGAGTTTTTAGGCCGCCTGAAAGCCTCTGACATGGCTAAACGGTTAAAACAACCGGGACACAATAGTAAATACCTACCTACGATTTTATAGACATATTGTGTTGAGAGATATAAGTAATAAAAAAAAGATAAATTTCAATATTTTCTTGAGTCTTGAAGTTTCGATTTGCCATTAAAAATACTTTTTGTCTGTATGTAAAAATAATTTCTTTTGTAAAAACTTATTTACTTAAATGGTAATAATTATTATATAAAGAAATATATACCTAAGGCTTTAGCGGCCAAATATCATGTGTAGGACAATAATTAGCTTTTAATTAAATTTGCAGTCTTTAGATGTAAAAACTTATTTAGGTGTACTGGTGTAATCATATTAATGTCAATATCCCTAGTATGAGTATAGGTATACGTTAACGAAAACCAAAGTAGTTTTCGCGATCATGCTCGATCATGAACGTACCTATAGGCCGAATCAAACATCTTGCCGCCTTACCACAAAAGATTTAAACACGCCTTAAACACTGTTTAACCGTGTAATTTGTACTGTTAAACATTGTCTAAAGCGTGCGTAAAACTTTTGTGGTAAGGCGGTTGGTTTCTGTGAACACGAGGCAAATGATGATTGCGCAGTAGCAATGAGTAAAGGAAAGGTATGTTCATTATATAGCCGCCAAGAAGCTTGATTCTGGCTATACATCTTTCATTATTTATTCTAAGGACTCGATGCAATTGTTGTTCAGCGCCCCTAGCGTAAAAGAGGCGAACTAACAAAAAAATTAAAAAGAAAACGATAATAGTTTTCGTTTACTACAAACTTGTACTAACGCTCAGAGCCCTTAGTCCAGGTTTTGCGTACTTTCGCGTTCGCGTGTGCTCCCATACATTTTGGTTAGTTCTTCCTCGTTTCCGTCAGGGGCGCTGTACAAAAATGTATAGAGCCATACGAAAACAGCTGTAGTTTTAATTTACGTGTAAACCTGGACTATCCCCTCTGTTCGTTAATTTATCAAAATGAAATAAAATACGGATTTTTTTTTTGCAAAATATGTTTTGAATAATTAATTTGGTTATCCCGAACTGGTATACCTAGGTATTTTTAAAAGAGATTTATTTAGACCAACATTATGAACAACTTTTAATATGGGGCTAACTCACACCTCAAAATCTCGCTATTCTAAATCTACTGTGTGGACTAGGCCTACCCACGAAGGGTGATTGAGCCATATCAACCACGCTAGGCCAGTGCGGTTTCGTGGATTCACACACGCCATCGAATTTCTTCTACGGACGAATGCAGATTGCCTCACGATGTTTTCCTTTAACGAAAAGCCAGTGGTGTTAAATTCCGTACATAAATTCCGAAGAACTCATTGGTACGGGACCGGGATTTGAACCCACGACCTCACAAAACCTCTAAATCTACAAAATGTGCGAAACAGCTAATTTTTTCTCAAATTCTTTGTTGACACCATAGTAAAAGTTGTTCATAATGACGGTCTGAATCACCCCCTTTTCGTCTTAGTATGCTCCATGTGAATACCCTTGTATAGACAGACTCAAATATCTTGGTGCCTGCGATATTATATTATAGCTACAAGCTGCGGATAGTAAGTGAGCTTCAGTCAGGATTGAATAGGCTATTTGACTGTACTGTACAAGCCTTTTTAATAGTCCACTACAGGACGTAGGCCTACCAACGAAGGGTGATTGGGGCCATATCCACCATGCTGGCCCAGTGCGGGTGTGTGCAGTTTGGTGGATTCACATACGCCATCGAATTTCTTCTACGGACGTATGCAATAAGACCTTTACAGACACTGTCAGTGTGGTGTGTCGCGGTGACAATTTCAATTAGAGTGGTACGGCGTCGCATTTAGTCTGCCCGTGACCACGACCAATGCAACTTGGTCGAAACGTCGGGAGGAGAAAAAGAGGTACTTAATTAGCTCATATCTCAAGTTTTATTGCGCGATAAGTCCCGTGTAGTAGTATGATAAGGACGTATGCAGGTTGCCTCACGATGTTTTCCTTCACCGAAGAGCCAGTGGTGTGAAATTCCGTACATAAATTCCAAGGAATTTATTGGTAAGAGACCGGGATTTGAACCCACGAACTCACGATTGTAAGTCGGGTGTCATTACCACTAGACCACCACGGCTTCATCTATTTGACTAGTTGTCTATTTGGATATTTGACTAGATTTTGGAAATCGATTTAAATTATTCGTTAGTACATAATAAGCACATTTATATTTCCGAGAGATCTACTGTATTAACAATGAAAATCGGCGTTACAGAATAGATATTCAAGATCCCGCTAAAAAACGACATTCTGTAATAGCTCTGGTGTTTGACGTCACACACTAGTAAATACGCTAGTTCACATCTAAAAACTGACAAAAAATACTTTAAAAGTAACTTACAGAACAATATAACCCCGAAATCACAAAACACAAATTACATAAACAACAGTCAATCTTGTTTACTATCACGTGACGTCACCAGAGTTGCCGCCCTTCTTAGAGCGTTCATGTCATAGATAAAATATCAAAATATATCGTATTTTATTTCGTGTGATTTGCGAGAATTAGACATAGTTTAGTTTAAATATTGTGAAATATGTCTTTTTCAGGCTATTATTATCTTAACGGATTAACACAATAAATAGTATATTTTGAATGTTGTCAAATAGCCTATTATCCGCACCTCGCAGCTAACATCACAGCCGCCAATGTGTTTGATTCAGCCTATATTTCCTTGAACAGGTGAACGTCACTGAATATGTTTGAATGTTTTATAAGACTTGTGAATTAAGTGCCATTGATGGAGTCTCCTAGTCTAACTGTATATATTAATACGTTATTTTCAAATGCTATTCGTTATAAGCTGCTATATTTATTTAGATATCACTATTTTAACTGTAAATAGAGTTTTAAGATGTGGAAATGCTTATTGTGGTTATTTTTTGTGTTGTATGAGAATTTTTAGGGATATATATTTGATTTTACTTAAAGTGTAGGTAGGTGCAGACATTTTCTTATAATTTTGACTGAAAAATAAAAAACATAAATGTATTAGTTTGTGTAAAAAGAGAACTGTCATGGCGTTACGGTGAACTAACAATAAGATTTTAATCAGCAGCCAAGGTACCGACTACTTGGTAAACGCGAGTACTGATGAAAACCGAATTGGTGTCTACCAAGTATCAAACACTTTTAGTTGTGCTAGGTCTAGCAATGACAAAGCAGTGCTGTCAACGTAGCTAAATTAGTAAAATGGCACACCGGCGACCTCACCTACGGCGCTTATCTTTTTGCATAAAAGCTAGGTCTTCGTTGTAGGCTTCGTCGACCAATGCTAAAATCGCAAAGAAAAACAGCTCTTTCATTCATGTTGTAAAATATGGTAATTTAAATATTTTGTATGGAACAGCTGATTCTGTATTTTCAAGATTTGTCGGTAGGTCGCATAGTAAAAGTTGGTCCTTGTGATGAATACAATAGTAACTAAGTTCAAACCTATCTTTGAAACTATATGAAGTATATTATTTTTTAGTTCAAAGAAAAAGTGTTCCTAGCTTATAGATAGATATATTAATTCTTTATTGTCACACCATTAAACAACTTAAATAAACTAGGAAAACAAATTATAAGTACCTAACCTACCTACTAAGTACATATAGTTTCGTTTCAAGAGTGATTTTAAAACTAATAATATTATTATTGCTATTTAGTGTACCTTCGTATTTGATAATTTAATAATTTTATAGATTTGGCAATTACTGAACAAAACAAATTGTGATATTTCAAACATATTTACCTATGCATTATATTGAAATAAATTGCATTCTATAGCCTTATGTGCCTCTTTCATTTTCCATCAGCTATAAGACGTCCACACCTGGACACAGGCCTCCCCTGTAAATATCCAATATGGACGGTTGGAAGCGGCTTACATACAACGCGATCCAGCCGTGTCATTGAGGTCATCCCTCCGTCCACTGCGTAGGTAGATGTCCTACGCTGCGTGCCGTTCCGTGGTCTCCCCTCGACGACTTTACGTCTCCGTCATCCACCTTTGCTCTTTGCTATGAGTCCTACCCAAAGAGTACCTTGTAAATACAGGGTTATTTCTTATCAATTAGCATCCTTTTAGGGGCTTATTCTGTACATCAAAACTAACAACTTTTGTTCTACGACTTTTGTCAGAGCTCAAAAAAAATCAGCTGTTCCATACATTTTGTCGCGGGTGAACGTTTTCTATGAAAATTTTATTTGAGTTTTGACAAAAGTCGCAGAACAAAAGTTGTTAGTTTTGATGTACAGAATAAGTCCCCAAAAGGATGTTATTTGATTAGGAATAACCCTGTATATACAGGCCTGCCCATTGCTATTTGAACTTACCAACCAGCTGGACCAACGGATCTCCTCATTCTAAATCGATCTAGCAAAAAGACCCCGAGGGCTTACAAAGTTACAATAGGAAACCACTCTACTCTTGCATCTTACCACAATCAAATTTAATTAGGTATAATTTTAATTTAGTTTCATTCTACGATGGCGTTATCGCGGGATTTTTTCCGTACTCACCATAATAATAAAACAAGGAAGCATCGATGATCGCAGGGCGGTATGGAAGAGCAAGGAGCTGCACGGGTGGTTCTATCGGGCCCTAACAGGACCCGATGTGGACCAGCTGGCGTCGGTGGCCTGGCTACGCTTCGGTGACCTCTTTGGGGAAATCGAGGGTTTTGCCTGTGCAATTGCGGACGAAGTTATCTTGACGAACAACTACCGGAAGTATATCCTGAAGGACGGTACGGTCGACATTTGTCGGGCATGCCACCGTCCCGGAGAATCACTCAGGCATATTACTTCCGGTTGTTCCCATCTTGCTAACGGCGAGTACTTGCACAGGCATAACCAAGTGGCCAGGATCATCCATCAGCAACTTGCTCTTCAATACGGCCTTGTCGAGTCTGAGGTGCCGTACTATAAGTACGCACCAGCGCCAGTTCTTGAGAATGGTCGTGCATTGCTCTACTGGGACCGCTCTATCATCACATCCGCCAGAGGGCGATTACGTACACAACTTGTGTCCGCATTTAAAATTGTAAATAATTGTATAAATCTTAGTTTCTTGTGTTTTATGACTATAAAGACAGTGTTTGAACTACAACGAATGTGCAAAAGTGTTATCTCAGGCGTAGCAACAATAATTTTTGAAATAACTAACTTTTTCCAAAATGACCAGTACTTTGTTTACCTTTTGAATTTTGACTGAATAGAGTGGACAAATAACATACATTGAGAAGATAATAAGTGATCATAAATTTGCATTCAGTAACGAACATTGTGTCTAAGTGGTGTTTTAATATGACAGTGTAATATTGAAATAACTTTCGTCTTTGTGCTAATTAACGACGCCAGTGACGTCAGAAACAAACGCTAATTACTTGTTATTGAACTTTGAACCCTATCACAAGGGAAAACGAAAGTTGGTTTACATGCGAATCCACAGAGGGCGTTATTATAACGCGTATTGTGTCATTGAACTTTGAGCCGTGCCCATGATAAATCCCACATAAATAGATGGTGCTTTTATGATACAACTAGTATCACCTAGAGTTCATACACCTTGAAGTAACCAAAAGTTGATTACCCTCGAAGTGAGCAAATTTCATTGCATCGTGCTAGTTAGGAACAAATATCTTTTTCTCATAGAAACTGCTATCTAAATCTCGCAGTTTAAAAATGGAGCGCTTCTGTTGCGTGTGTAACATTCACTTTAAGACGAGGCAGTACCTAACTTGTACTCGATGCAAGAAATCGTATGATTTGGAGTGTGGAAGAGTGGCGTTCAAACGATACTAGCTGATGTCACCAACAAAGAAAACTAATTGGAGTTGTGTACCGTGTATAGAGCAGGGTTCAAAAATGTCATCATCATCAGATGCAAAAGGAATAGGAAAAACAACTCCTGAGAGAGAAACGATGCCTGTAACCAGCCTGCCCAAAGCTACTCGAGTACAACATAGCCCACCAGCTGCACGTGCTAATTACACATCTTCAAACCAAACGCCTCCATGCAATACCCTTCGAGCTGATGTTTCTACTCGTACTCATACGAAAACCTTAACGAATAGTGCAAAATCTTCAAAAATGTTAAAAGCAGTTGACGAAAATAATGTGAGCTTTAATGCCGATCTTCTATCAGAAATAACCGCATTATCCAAACAGATACAAAAAAATGATGCGAAATTAGATTACGCATGCGATCTGCTGAAGGACCTCAAAAATAGTATCACCCAACTTAATGATAAGTACGAACTACTAAAAAATGATATGGATGGCGCAATGTTATCTATAGAAAATTGTTTTGATGGGTGTCACGTGCTAAAAACATCACTGACTACAAACCAGCAACAATGCAGGGACCTGGAAGTACAACTGATTGAGACCAATCAGAGATTAGATAATGTGAAACACACGTTACTAGCTCAAAAAACTGGACAAGATTTCAATATATCGACCTCCAATAGTGATGTTTTACCCGTTAGCGTAATGCAAGAAAATGATAGCTTGATCACAAGTCCCACAAAAAAGTCTTCAAAATTAAAACTTACTACAAATACAAGTGACACGGACGTGCCTGTCAAAATGAAGAAACCCGCCCTTATCAGGAATAGGCAAGACCCAACCGACATAAACATGAAATCAACATTGATGCCAAGGAAAGCAAAGCACATGTCTCCAATAGCGGCCCCGCTTGATACAGTCAAACGACTGGCTTTATCTCCGACCACTCTCATGGTTGAAGACAGTTCGGATGAAGAGCCCTGGGAAATCGTCAGATCAAAGCGACACCAGAAGGTCGTTAAAGGGAGTGGCGTGCATAAGGAACAGCTACAGACGATTGAAAGATCAACAAAGATACATGCTTGCTTCTTCAGGACAAATACTTCAGTTGACGCTATAAAACAACACATGAAAGACATTAGCGGCAAAACGGAACACGATGTGATTAAACTAAACCTGAAACACGACCGGTATGCTTCATTTATTTTGACCGTTCCAGAAAGCAGTGCCTCGTTATTTATGCAACCCGAGTCGTGGCCCGCAGGTACCGAAATACGTAAATGGTTTCAAAGAAACACCGGACGTGCCACACAACATCAGCGGCTCCACGGCTCCGGTGGAAAATCAAGTACGGGCTGCGCAGACACAGAGCGAACGAAACGTAATTAAAAAGACCTCACTAGAGGTCATCTACCAAAATGTAAGAGGCCTCAAAACTAAACTCCCCTACTTCCGTGAACATATTAGACTTCTGCAAGCAGACTTAATTGCAATAACTGAAACAAATCTGGATTCATCGGTATACGACGCTGAAGTCGCTCCAGATGGTTGGACCCTTTTGAGACGAGACAGAGGCTCAAATGGAGGGGGGGTGCTGCTAGCCTCCAGACCGGGCCTTGAAGTTCGACGTAGAATAGACCTCGAAACATTGCACGGCGAAGATCTCTGGGCGTCTATTAAATACAAGGGTAGAGACTATCTTATCTGTGTGGTGTATATTAAGCCTTCTGCTAAAGATGCCGATTACATGTCTTGGTTTTCCAAAGTTGAAGAAAATGTTCCTAAATGTAAAGTTCCTATATTTATATACGGAGACCTCAATCTCAATAGTGCTAGTAATGATATTAATAATTACATGGGTTTTTTCACAAATTATTGCAATATATCGGAACGTAATTGTATTCAAAATGAGTTTGGAAGCAAGCTCGATGTCGTTCTTCTGAGTAATATGGTACAACAGGTAAGCGTGTGCGCGACAGGTGATGGGCTTGTAAAAGTCCCAGATAAGTATCACCCACCTCTCGAAATTTCCATCAGTCTGAAAAGTAGTGTTGCTGAAGAACTACTTAAAGCCAGTAACATTGACCCAGCCACTGACTGGAATTTCAACAAGGCAGACTTTTTAGCTCTATGTTATAACATAACAGCAGTAAATTGGACTGAAGTAACGAACCAGACAGACACTAATATGGCCGTAGAGACTCTCTATAACATTTTGTACAATTGCTTCAATTTATGTGTCCCCAAAAAAATTCGAAATGTCAAACTATCGAAAAGGTATCCCACATGGTACACCCAAGAAATAATTAGTGATCTCAAACTAAAAAACACTTTGCACAAAGTCTGGAAACTAAACAATGACTTGTATATTTATAGTTTCTTTAAAGCAATTCGCGCGGATATAAAGAGTAAAGTGACAGTTGCTTTCCATAACTACATGAACCGCGTTCAAGAAGATCTTTCTCAAAACCCCAGTGCTTTCTGGAAATTTATCTCAAATCTGCGTACCAAAGGTGGCTTTAACCCTTCCATCACACACGATGGTCATACACATACCGGCCCAGCTGCCGCTGAAGTGTTCGCAAACTACTTCAGTAGTGTGTTTTTAGAGGACACTCCTGTCTTGGATCCCGCCCGCTTAAAATCTAGTCATAATAATGCACTGATCAATATAAATAAACTGACGTGTAAAGAAGTTGAGTGGCACATAGGTAAAATGAAATCCAAAAAGTCCGTAGGTCCAGACAATGTACCGCCATATATTCTTAAAGCATTTAAAACTGAATTATCCAAACCACTAACACACATATTCAATATAGCACTAAGCACAGGAACCTACCCCACTAGATGGAAGCAGTCAAGAGTTGTACCAATACCAAAAGGCGGAGATAAAACACGAGTAGACAATTATAGACCCATAGCAATATTGTCCTGTTTTGCAAAACTTTTCGAAAATATCCTCCACGCCAATATATATAAACAGATGGAACCATATCTCAGTAACTCTCAACACGCATTCAGAAAAAGACGGTCTGTTAATACAAATCTTTTAACATTAGTCGACCATGTCTCAAAAAAAATGGACCAAGGTACCCAAGTAGATGTGGTGTACCTCGATTTTAAGAAAGCCTTCGACTCTGTTGACAATGACATATTGCTAGAAAAGTTAGACGAATTCGGTTTTGCACCCAAACTCTTAAAATTCCTTGCTGACCTTTTCTGTGGTCGCACTCAATTCGTTCGACTAGGTTGTTACGATTCATCTTACTATCTCACAAAATCAGGCGTCTGTCAGGGATCCTCTCTTGGGCCACTATTCTTTTCAGGAATGATAAATGACCTAGGAAAGTGCCTTAAGTATAGCAGATGTCTCATTTATGCCGATGACGTTAAACTTATAGCAGATATAAGATCTATTGATGATATTCTGGCACTACAAAGAGACCTTGATTCCGTACAAAAGTGGAGTGAAAAAAATCGGCTATATCTAAACGTTGATAAATGCTACATTATGAGCTTCTCAAGATCAGCACGCATCATAGGCACAGGATATAATCTCAACAATGTACCCCTAACCAGAACAATGTTAACCAAAGATCTCGGTGTAACGTTTGACTCAAAACTCACATTCCATGATCACATGCAGAAACTTACTACTGAGTGCTTTAAGCGGTTGGGCTTTGTAACGCGAAACTGTAAAGATTTCACCAACTACACCGCCATAGTACTTCTATATAACTCCCTGATTAGATCAAAACTAGAAGCTAGCTCAGTTGTATGGAGTCCTCACGAGAAATCTTACGCATTAATGCTGGAAAAGGTCCAAAAGCGTTTTCTACGGTTCCTTTATAAAAAGAAACATTACTTTTATCCTTTTATGTACCCTACAGCTTATCTGCAAGGTACACTAGGCTTCAATTCCCTTGAAACTCGAAGGCTCCATGATAATTTACTAACAACTCACAAAATACTCCACGGAAAACTGGACTCTCCCGAGCTATTGAGCGAAGCGAGTCGTCTTAATGTTCCAGAGCAACGTACTAGGTTCCGCAACGGCTCTCACGGGATCTTAGGATCGCGCCTCCCTCTGTTTGCGCCAACACCAGCGCGCACCGTCGCCCGCCAGCAGTCCCCCATCTGCCGCGCACAACACCACTTGAACGCCCTTAGCGCCTCTCACCCACATACTGACATCTTTTCCGACAATTTGGCAACATTCTATAAAAATACTCTGCCATACTGTGAGCAGACAAAGCTGTAAAATCGTTTTTTACCCTTAATGAAATAGTTCCTAGCCATAGTTTAAATAGTTGCTTCTTTCTATACCAATACAGTGTGTCATTATAAAGATTTTATTTATTGTTAATGTTGTATAAATGTTTATTCTTATTCTAAATGTACTTATATAATACTGATCTCATATTTTAAGTAAATTGTTCCTAGTACCTTTATAAAAAATGTAACGTTTAGTTTTATAATAGACTGTAAGTTGCATTTTTAGTAAATAAATAAATTGAAATTGAAATTGAAATTGAAATTGAATCACGGACAGGACTATTGTCGCCAATAGGCCTGATATCGTGGTGGTCGACCGGTCCCAGAGCCGGGCAGTGCTCGTCGACATCACCATCCCACATGACGAGAACCTCGTGAAGGCTGAGAAGGACAAGCTCAGCAAGTACCTTGACTTGGCTCACGAGGTTACCGCCATGTGGTATGTTGACTCGACGATCATTGTCCCGATAGTCGTGTCGGTGAACGGTTTAATAGCAAAGAGCCTCGACCAACACCTCAAGAGGCTCTCGCTAGACGGTTGGGTCAAGGGCCAGATTCAAAAGGCAGTGATCCTGGACACGGCGCGCATCGTCAGGAGGTTCCTCAGCCTGTAGCCTCAACCACCGGTAGCTTGGGCCCCGCCCCGCTGCCGGCGGCAACCTAGGTTAAGTTTTCATATTGTTTTTATAAAAATATTGTAAAAATCTAATCTAAGATGATAAATAAATACCTGAAATAAGGAACTGACTTGGCTCACGAGGTTACCGCTATGTGGGATGTTGACTCGGCGATCATTGTCCCGGTAGTCGTGTCGGTGAACGGTTTAATAGCAAAGAGCCTCGACCAACATCTCAAGAGGCTCTCGCTAGACGGTTGGGTCAAGGGCCAGATTCAAAAGGCAGTGATCCTGGACACGGCGCGCATCGTCAGGAGGTTCCTCAGCCTGTAGCCTCAACCACCGGTAGCTTGGGCCCCGCCCCGCTGCCGGCGGCAACCTAGGTTAAGTTTTCATATTGTTTTTATAAAAATATTGTAAAAATCTAATCTAAGATGATAAATAAATACCTGAAATAAGGAACTGACTTGGCTCACGAGGTTACCGCTATGTGGGATGTTGACTCGGCGATCATTGTCCCGGTAGTCGTGTCGGTGAACGGTTTAATAGCAAAGAGCCTCGACCAACATCTCAAGAGGCTCTCGCTAGACGGTTGGGTCAAAGGCCAGATTCAGAAGGCAGTAATCCTGGACACGACGCGCATCGTCAGGAGGATCCTCAGTCTGTAGCTCCAACCACCGGTAGCTTGGGTCCCGCCCCGCTGCCGGCGGCAACCTAGGTTAAGTTTTTATATTATTTTTATAAAAATATTGTAAAAATTAAATCTAAGATATTAAATAAATACCTGAAAAATAAGGAATAAACTTAGAAAAATACGCTCTACTCTGCTTGGATTGGATTGGTTGGACCTTACTACCTTAGCTTTCGCCTACAGTACTGAAATTAGTACTAAATTAGGCGACTTCATAAATAATTTACGAGAATCGTGATTGTATTAAGTAGATAAGTAGGTGATGTCTGGAGAAGTAGGTACGTATATATCTCTGATACGACCAACCGTTTGCGCGTTTTAGGAATCTCTCGCTGAAGATATGCGCCATCTTTTGGTGTCATATAGGAACTACTTTTTTAAGAAGGTAGAAAGAACATTACCTAAATAATTTAGGTATACATAGAAAGATGGAAGAAAATAAGGTGGAAGAAATATAAACCGGTCTCCGGTAAGTAACGTCGAACCCCTCAAAGACAAGTGTAGCACATCAAAGTGAACATCTTTTAGGGGCCAACTAATCCAGTTTCCGCGAAAAAATCGCCTGTCTATTTGTAAACTATTATTATCAATGGACTTTTTCTATAGAACTGCTAACTTTTTTCCGAATTTGTGTTCGGTTGGTCCCATGGTAAAGTTATCTGAATATACTAAACTCGCCCTTAAGAGGTTGTTACCGATAGCTACCGGTCACATGTGTATAGATTACGTTTTTTTATACAAAGGTCTTTATTTAATTTATTTTGCCATTTTGAGAACTAGGCATTCCTAGAATTTTGGATGGAACAGTCTTAGTGCTTCCCTGTTTCCTAAGAGATACAATCTAAAGCTTTTCAAGGTCAGAGTGAATAGGTATCTTCTAGGTCTGCGTGCTTCATCTTCGACCACAACGTCGCTTACCATCAGGCGAGTTGGTGGTCAAGCGCGGACTTATTCGCGATAAAAAAAAAATAGCCATAGAATTGGGCATTCCCGGACTAATTGGGTATTCCTCGCCATAAACCAAAAAAATACATTATTTCAAGAAGTATATGCCTGATGCCAGTTGACGATTTTCTCGATCTTATGGCAGATCCAAGCTCTCTTCACGCAGTTGAAATGACGTATTTACCAGATGTACCTACTTACTAGTAGGACCACGGGCACTCGCTTGTTGTTCAGACTTCGTTCAGAGTTTCGGCCTTACTACTACTATTTACTTTGTGGGTATTTTAAGGTTTATTTTAATGCATTGCATCTTAAGGCAATCGTGAGGCGCCAACTTGACCATGCAAAAACAATAAGCTGTTATCTACCTCTAAAATTATCCGATTTGAGTGATTTCTGTTCATGTAATCAGCACTTTAATCTCTAGGACGTCTTAGTTTTAACAGTGTTTTATATGACCTAAAGTTATAAGCCTCAAAGTATTTTTTACGCAAAATGGCAGAAAAGTATACATAAACTAAAAGCTTTTCTGAAAAAATAAGACGTACGAGCGTGCTATATTTATTACTCAAGCGATTGACACCAAAAACATAACATTTTGTTCCAATTAAAGGGATGAAAAGATTTTTCTTTCGGAACGTAAATTTTGTCAGAAATGTACATTCGAGCAAATATCTATAGTAGGGGAGCCCACGATGCTAAATGTGGATTTACTCGAGCGTCGTAGAGACCTATTGGGATGCAAAGCTTAGATGATAAGAAGAAAAAAATGTTATATGATAGGTATATAGCTTTACATCGGTGGGGGAAGCGGCTATAGATTTTTAAATATGTAAAAAAAAACTGTTCCATGGATATCCTCGAGCGCGTCAGATATTGATAGCATCAATGCCCTACGTATTTTTAATAATGTACGTATGTTAATCTGATCGTTTGCATGATGCGGGTGGTTGTATTTAAGGGTTGAAAATGAAAAAAAAAAATATTTAATCGAGCGCGTCAGTTTTCTAAGTGGTAAGTGCACCAAAAAAAAGCTCTCATTCACTAATCTGACGATTTCGATGGGACGCAAACTCGCGGCCATTTTCATAATGTGCAAAAAAAATCGCCATTTTGAAATACTCAAGCGCATCAGATTAAGATATATATGGTTCATCTTTATGTTCTAAACGCACTGTCTCATAATCTGACGATTATCTAGAGGGATTCGCCTGATCTGACAAAAAAATATATATATGGGCCTCATGTTTTGTGGAGGTACTTAACCGGGTACAAGGTATCCTCCTGTATATTAATCTGCCGCGCTTTAGTAAATCCCGAAATCCCCGCTTGGGCTCCCCTACTACTACATAGCCAAAATCCCTAAGTGAAAGTAATAAAAAATGTCCGAGCGCCGTCATACATACCTACTTAGATTTATACATTTAATAATTCACAATGACTCATTTTCTCGAACCTAGACGTTATCTTCCCTAATTAGTGCTTGTAACCGAGCACTTTGGCATCGCGCGGCGTTATAGTCGGTTTGCAATCGCCTTACAACTAAAAAGCCTGCCCACTACGTAGCTTTCAGACACTTTTTGCACGATTGTGACTCTATAAATACTTGTTCGATAAAATGTACAGAAAATTATCTGGATTTTCAACAAAAGACGCGAAAGCAGTGGTCGATTCAAAGTCCTCTTCACTACATAGTATAAAACAAAGTCGCTTCCCTGTCTGTCTGTCCCTGTGTATGCTTTTAGGTCCTTCCTGATGGTCAAACTCGATAGTCTAAATCTTTTAAATTACGCAACGGATTTTGATGCGCTTCTTTTATGGTTCCGTACCCAAAGGGTAAAAACGGGACCCTATTACTAAGACTCCGCTGTTCGTCTGTCTGTCCGTCTCCAGGCTGTATCTCATGAACCGTTATAGCTAGAAAGCTGAAATTTTCACTGATGATGTATTTCTATTGCCGCTATAACAACAAATAAAAGAGAATAAAAATAAAATTTAAGGGGGTCTCCCATACAAAGAATTTAATTTTTAGCCGTTTGTCGCTCGATATCAATAATGGTAACAGGTAGATGCTTGAAATAGTCACAAAATATTTAGCTGTATGCTTACTTTATTAATAAATAATTATGTATATTAAAATAAAATAAATATTTAAGGGGGGCTCCCATACACTACGGAACCCTTCGTGCGCGAGTCCGACTCGTACTTGGTAGATTATTTTTAATAGAATAGTGATTCAAGAGGAAGGTTTATATGTAGGGTAAGGTCTACTATTCTTGGCATCCCTACAATGATTGGCACCTATTTTTTATTATGCTTGTTTTTAGGCATACAAATCTTTTTTACTTATGGAAATACTAAAATTACTTAGAAGAATTTATTACTTATGAAATGGCAACATTGGTCAAACCAATATTAGCCACCATTTTGTCTCAGCTGATCTTTCCAAACTGGCGTCGGTCATGAGTGGATTCAATTGAGAAAAATTAAGAAAAACAGAAGACAGCCCTCATTTTGCGTTACGTTTCTCATGATTAATGGTAAGTTAATAAGTATGTTTTATTTATTAATGATAAAAACCTGTTTTTAAAAGGATGTTTTTAACGATTTCAATACATTGTTTTTCATTTAACGCCTGTGTTTGCCAGTGCCAATTATTAGTTATTTTTTTGTACTGACATCTAGTCATTGGCACCTTATGCCAATCTTTATACTATTACGAAAATTGTTCAAACTGTCTAAAAACAAACCATTTTAAAGGGTTGTAAGATTTACGTATTTAATAAACCTAGAACACGTTCCAAAAAGGCTGTAATCGAATGATTGACACTGCCAATAACTATAGTCAGCACATGTGACAATTACTGTGTTACCTAAAAAAAGTTTTAATGAAACGTGAAAATTCAAAAGTATAGGCCTGCGTTACTACTAACAGGTATTTGTTTTGATGGTTTTTCGCCAGGTCTCCATCGAAAATGCCGAAAACAACAGAAAACCAACCCTACCTAAAAAAATATACGGAGGAAGAGATCCAGAAGGCATTGGCAGCTGTCAAAAATGGAATGTCAAAAAAACTGGCTGCTGCAAAGTTTAATGTGCCTAGGGCAACCATTCAGTTTAGGTTAAGTAACAATTTTATTAAAACTAGACCAGGTCCGAGCACTGTATTAACAGCTGAAGAAGAAAGCGAAATTGTAGGATGGCTCATGGCAAGCAGCAGAAAGGGGTTCCCAAGAAGAAAAAGCGACATATTAGACACCGTGCAAGAGTTTCTTGTAAAGAACCCAAGAGAAAACTCTTTTATTGACAATCGCCCTGGAAAAGGGTGGTTCAAATTGTTTTTACAAAGACATACAGAGCTTTCTTTAAGACAGTCGGAAGCGGTAACATCAGCTAGCTCTAAAATAAGCGAAACTGATATAAGAAACTGGTTTCGTCAAATTGAAGACTATTTAAAAGAAATGCAGTATGATGAAATCTTGAATGACCCTTCTAGGGTCTTCAATGGGGATGAGACTGGGTTTTTGTTTAACCCCAAAAATATTAAAGTCATCGCCCCAAAAGGTGACAAAAATGTTTACGAGGTGGAGCACGCTCCAAGCAAGACATCACTAACTGTAATGTTTACATTTTCCGCGAGCGGGGTTACTACACCACCTATGGTCGTGTATCCATTAAAAAGAATGAGAAATGAGATATTACGATCTGTGCCAGAGTCATGGGGTGTAGGAATGTCAGAAAACGGATGGATGAAAGCTGAGACTTTTTACAACTATATAAAAAATGTGCTTTATCCGTTTCTGGTAAACAAAAATACACAATTTCCAATCATATTGTTTGTCGACGGACATAAATCACATACAACATTGGAACTGTCACAAATGTGTGAAAAGTTAGGCATTATACTGATTTCTTTGTACCCCAATGCAACCAGAATCTTACAACCCGCAGACGTAGCTGCCTTCCGTCCAATTAAGTCAGCGTGGAAAAAGGCTGTTTTGGATTGGCGAAAAGAAAATCTAACGAAAACTCTGACCAAAGTTGATTTTGGTCCAATTTTAGTGAAAATAGTTGACAACCACATAAACCCAAATATTGTGAAGAATGGATTTCGTGCATGTGGGCTTGTCCCCTGGAACCCAGATGCAATTGATTATTCAAAGTGCTTGGGCGGAACTCGGGTGCAACAAGCTAATAATAAAAACGCGGTTTCAACAGATAATATCAATATAAGCTTCGACAATTTCCAAAATATTGTTGGACCGACAGTGATGCAACGACTACAAAATGGTAATGTTGTAAAATCAGGTGAAGGAAAAGCATTGCTGAAGATTTATAAATATTTCCTTCTTGCAAATCCAACAAGACAAGAAGAACAGTTGGATGACGATTTTGTGCACATTGATGTTAGAGAAAATGATCTCTCTAACATCAATGTAGACGAGATCATCAGTGAGACTCAGAGTGTAGAAAGCCATAGAAAAGAGATAGCAAGAGAAAACATTACAGAGGCTCAGAGTAAAGAAATAGATGAAGAAAGAGAAAACATAACAGAAAAATTGAATAAAAACACTGATAGAGAAGAGACACTAAAAGAAAACATTAAAAATGTCTTCGTGGGCACACATGCAGACATAAATGAATTCAACAACATTACCGACGATGTTACTGAAATGACACATTTTAATATAAATGGGGTATTAGTACCCATTGATAATGTGCCAATTTGTATGCCAGAAGAGGTAGCTATGAACAATAGTACAGAAGTGAATACCTCAAACAAGGACAGGACAATATCACCTATGACGAATACAAATGCAGCTACTTCTGCAGCAGAGTTCATTCCAGAACTATGCTGTTCATTCATAAAACAGTTTAATGAGTCTACACCACAAAAGCAACCACCTACATTACGAGAAACTTTAATAATTCCCAAAACACCTATTAGAATCAGCAAAATGAAAATTATAAAGCAACCTTTTGTTTTAACCAGCAAAGTCTGGCAGAAGATTCAAACTGATAAACAAGATGAGAAAAATAAAATAATAATAGAAAAAGAAGAGAGAAAACGTATAAGGGAAGAAAAATCTCGCGAGAGAAAAGAAACAATAGAAGCAAAAAGAAAGAAAAAAGCCGAAAACACTAAGACTACTAAGAATAAAGCCAAGAACGCTACTCTAATTAAAAAAACAAAAAAGGATTCCAATTCTGTAACGATTGAAAAAGAATGGGCTGGTAAAAAGCATGACTTATCAGAACCACAAGATTCAAAACCAAATTCCAGTGGCAAACCCATAATACTATCGAATGTAATAGTAAATTCAACAATACGCAACAAAAACACATTGACAACCACATATTCAGTTCTTTCTATTAAAGATATAGAAGTAACAGATGAAATACAAAAATCTAATTTAGAAAAACCGATAAAAAAGGAGAAGATTGCTGAAAGTGCTTCAAAGTTTAAAGAATCCGACCAAAGATATGTAGTAAATAAGGAGAACCTGTCTAAAACAGATATTTCGCAATTGTTGGAGGACGATGACTTTATCTAGGTAGCCTATTTACCTAGACAAATCTAGAATTATAAGGTGTCAATTATTAAACCATTCCATGCCAATGACTGTGATGTATGCCAATGATTATAGTAAATGTACGTGCCAATGTTTATATTTAAGTGCCAATTATTATAGTATAAGTTAAAATTTAATTTGATATTATATTTGATCAATAAAACTACCAAAAATTTAGTAAAATTTGCCTTTACCTCTTCGAACATAAATCTACTTATTTTTTTAGCAGTTTTCTAACCAATTTTAGTAGATAGCAATACTTATAATAGAAAAACATGTAGCTGAGCCGCTTAGGGTGCCAATAATTATAGATCTTACTTTTAATACACCTGTGCGAAGCCGGGGCGGGTTGCCAGTGAGGCAGTAAATGAAACAGCTTGTGTATGAATGTTTGAAGCCGTATATTGATTGTGTCTAGTCGAGTTCGAACTCTATAATGTCTGCCAGATCCACGTCGCCGTCGCCGTCGCTGTCGCTGCTGTGCGCCTCCGCCGCCTGCACAACAATACAACATTATTTTAACAAATCATTTATTTAGTGCAATAACTTAGAGCTAAACAAAAGGATGGTAGATGCAAGGTTTTCCCACTAGTCCGATTGATTATAGGGGACATCTTACACACGGTCTCCGACCCCAAATTAAGCAAAGCTTGTGATACGAATATGGCTGCCAAAGACTGATATCAAGCCCGATTACAGAGGCGCCATCGTAATTATAATACTGCCCTGCAGTCCTTAAAACGCAGTATCTGACTTTTTGACGTTTTTGAGTTAAATATTGATCCGTAATGGGCACGCCATAAGGAATCGAATGATGTAATTGGTTTTTGATTATCGCAACTATAAGATAGTAAAAAACAACTACCTCAACGCAGTAACTAGGAATGTTTTATGCAAACTGTAACGATAAACTATCTAAAATACAGTAAGAGCAATTACTGTATTTTAATAGCTTTGTTTTCCCAGATAAAATGCAGTAAATGTCGTCACTGCCACAAAAAAACGGTTAACACAACCTTAAAAATATGGTGAACACATAAACTAAAATGCAGTAAATAGATAATGTACTGAAAATATGAATACTGCAAAGTTTATTTTTATAACTTTTCAAAATGATTACAGACTAGTATGCAGTAAGTTACTAAGACGCGGTGTTTAAGATAGCATCACCTATTTTTTCCATACGGTCAAAACAAAGTAAAATGCAGTGAAGTTAATTGAACTGTCTTTTATTTATATCATAGCTTACTTTTTGTTGTCAATGTTACTAATTAAATTGCAGTATTTTGGTTATTTACTGCAGTAAAATCGATAATATCTATCACTTAAATAATTACATTTTACAGCCTAAATTGCAGTATAAGTAGTAATTACTGCATTTTAATTGGTAATTCGAATCAAGCCATTGCATTCCACTGTTTTCGTGGAGTTTCCTACTGCATTTTAGCTAGTATTTGTCGCTCAATCAGTCGCGTTCCGAACGCCGCGCCGTGGAAGGAGGACGTCGACAGCGCGTGGCTACTTGTTTTGTGTGGTAATTTCGATGTTTTTAAGGTTTCTAAATAAATTATGATAACACATTTACATTTATCCAAATCTATCACCTATTTCTAAGACCTAATTTTTACATAATACTTGTTACATTGACATGAATGTACAATGATAGATCACGTAATTCTATTTTATGGAATATTGGTTACAAGTATAATCCTACCTCTCAACTCAGTACTGAGACAGGACTTAACTCAGGACTGAAACAGGTGTGGGCGGCGGGCCCCTACAGCCCATCATCATCATCCGGGTTCTTCCCCTCCGTGTTTGGCGAAGGTTAGGATGCCAACTTGAGCTTGCGCTCTCTTCGGCGGCTGGACGCTTTAGCTATCGAGCTGAGAGGCAATGTTGGGAGGATGCGAGTACCTTTTCCGTTCGCGAGGACAGGCGGCTTTTCTCAGCACCCTCGCTAGCCACTTGTATGGCCATCGCTGGCCACATCTTGGCTTGGTTGTACTGGGGTGGCCATTCTTTGGCTTGGTGGTACTCTCTTCTTAGTTTAGGCCTCATCTCTATTTTGGATGCCGCTTGGTCCCTCAGAGTCCTGCTCCGTGTCCGAGCCAGCCAAGAGGAGATCTTTAGGGAGGGCACGCCATGTACGTTCGGCAGGGAGGCGTGCTTGAAGCGGCGCAATGTTGTTCAGGTGGTGTTATGGCCCATTGTCCGCGCGGTCAAACATGCCACGCGACAGACGAGCCACGAACCCCCACGGTTTAGATTCGCACGTCCCGGGCGATAACGTCATTGCGAAAGTACCGGCCGGCTCCCGAGATCATCCTCAGAGCGACGTTTTGCACCAATTGCATCATTTTCTTCTGGCTGGCTGAGCAGAGCGCGTACCAAGCGGGCGTTGCGTAAGTAAACCAGGAACGAATGTAGGTATTGTAAATCCCTACTTTGGTCTTCAGTGGCAGCTTAGAGCTCAGCACGGGCCGCAGCAAGGCTCGAACAGCCTTCGCCTGGTGAACGGCGTGCAAGGTCTGCTAGCTCATGCGAAGGGCCCGGTCGATGTAGACACCCAGGTACTTGCAGGTGCTTTCCCACGCAATGTCTTGTCCTCTAAGCTGCAGTGGCTTCATCAATGGTGGTAGTCTTGGTGATCTCCCGGTCAGCAGCGCTGCCGTCTTTCCCACGTTGATGGCAATCCGTCATTTATCGAGCCATTCTGGCAGGATGTCTAGGACTAGTGGATCCTGCCAGCGGCTATTCTCTTGTTCCTGGATGACGCAATGTTAGCGCTATCGTCCGCGAAGAGGGCGAGGACGACTCCCCGTTCTCCTGGTCTGAGGTCTTCCAGGATCGGTATGTCGTCCGTGTAAATGGCATAATAGAATGGTGATGTGCAACTCCCCTGAGGAACTCCCGCAGCCATTCTTCTGTGTCCGGAGCTGACTTCTCGACGGACACGTAGAACTTGCGGTCTTCAAGGGATGGCGCCGCGACTCGAACTAGCGCGGGCGGCGCCGTGGTGCGTCCGTACTACGTCCGTAGTTAAAACATACGGAAGGATAGCATTTGTTTTGTTATATATACTTAGAAGAATACCTATGATTATTGTTCCTAGATAGTTATTTAAGTGTTAAAGTATGTCTGAGCAGTTCTATTGAAAGATCTCATTAGTTTTTATTGCATATTTCAGTTTTCTCGTAAGTATTATTGGCAGGGCCAGATTCAGGGGAGGGTAACCGGGGCTTCAGCCCTGGGCCTCTACAAAAGAAGAGTCCCTACAAACAGAGACTTCGGGAAAAAACCTTTCAATATCCGACTTATCTGACTAGTAAACAACTCTCCCTTCGATATTTTTTTCACTGTTTTACTTTTACCTAAAGTACTTTATACAAACATGATTGTAATGTTCTTAAATATAAACAGAAATCATAGATCTATATTTGTTCACTTCAATCAGGCAATCGATAAAATATCAAATGTCAAATGACCCTAATAAGTATTTGCAATTTACTACCCATCTTCAGGAAGTATTAACTCTCTAGACCGATAAATATTATTTATTTTATTTGGAAAATAATTTTGAGCCAGGTTGCCTCCACTCTTTTGTTGCCCCGAGGCCTCTAGAGCTCTAAATCCAGCCCTGATTATTGGCAGTGTTAATCATAAATGTTATAAGTGATTTAAGTTTTAATTACTACCTCTATACTGTGAGTGTGACTAACCCGAATTGCTATGATATCACAAAAGTCTGAGCCATAATAGTCTAAATAATAATAAAAAGTGATTGTGTTGATTTTTGTTGATGTTGAAGTGCAGTGTTGATTTTTTACTATATCTTTAATAAAAAATATTTTGATCGAAATACTCTTTCTTACTCCATAAAATAAGTAGCTTACGAAATTTAGTCAATAATTATTTACATACTGCACCTACATTTTATTCAAGTGACACATTAAAATGCAGTAAAATAAATCTGATACTGCATTTTAAACGGCAAAGTAGTACATGTCCCGCATAATTTTGCAGTACTAACTCAAATTACTGCATTTTAATCTGATTATGCGAACTTTTTCACTAAATTTTATGTGTCGTATGTGCTCTATTTTGGGATCTTTTTTTTCAAAATCGTTTTTATTTATCATATAATAATCTAAGTGCGTATTTTCTTTCGTGAAGTCTTTCTTCGAATTCAGATGCGCCCAATGGCATTCAAAACATACGTCATAAAACCTTGTAACATAGAAAAAAAACAAATCAAAAAGTTTTTCGCGTTTTTCTCGAAACCGCGTTTTTGCTCATACTGCATTTTAAAGGCTGCACGGCAGAATAGCTAAATAGCATAGTCCTGTTTCTTTTTTACTTTAGGCATTCGATAAAGAGAGCGCTTTTTACGTTGCTATTTAATTTACGCAGGCGCCTCTGTAATCGGGCTTATTACATGCTTAAATATAGATGTCGCAGTAAGATTTGATAAACCGTTTTTTTTTTTGCATAAATCCTAGGAATTTTGCAAAAACACGGCTAATAAGACATTGGCTATGATATATCTCTATATTACTGAAAAAAGTTCTCACTCGGACCGAGTTAGAGTCCGAGTCCGTATCCAAGTCCGACATCTCTCAAAATCTACATCGAAATCGAAATCTACATCGAAATTCAAATCAAGCTAAGGTGAAAGCGGCCAAAAAGATAAGAATACAAGCCGGAAAAATATCAACAAAAAACAACAAAGTACAATATGGACCAATCACATACAGTCATCTAAGGTCAAGGTCATTCTTATAATTTTATTAGAATAATTGCACTTGTAGGGGCTCTCAAGAGACCGGCCTAGCTGAGTTTGGGATCCACTGTTAATTTCACTGTATAGAGTTAGGTACAATACTGGTATTAGGGTAATTTTATTGAAATTGTTAATTTAATCATGTTTTGGTAAATAAAATTTTCTTTCTTTCTTTCAACTCTTGTTGCCATTAAACCAAAGTCAAGCCCATCAGAGTAAAGGTTATCAAATCTTACTTAAGCAACTCGTATTTATGCAAAAATCCTAACTTTTTTCAGTAAGATAGAGAAATATCGTAGTCTAATTATCTCGCTGATTTTTGCAAAAAACGGTTTATCAAATCTTACTTTATACGACATAGATAATAACATCCAGACACAGAGCAAACACCTATGTTCATCACATAAATATTTGCCCTGGGTGGGAATCGAACCCACGCCTCTTTGGCCCAGGAGTCAGGGTCACGAACCACGGGGCCACCGAGGCAGTCATGGAGATGTACATAGTTCACTACATAAACAAATTCAATGTCAATATTTGACAGAATTTGACGTTAATATATGAGATGCTGGTTCCCGTAGCACAACCCCTGGCTAGTTCGGCAACCAGAGGCTTCATTAATTTTTCATGTACTTTATTTTATGTCAATCACAGAGCTATTACAACTAGAGAGATAGCGCTGCTGTCGCTTGAGGCAATTATCAACCACAAAAATGTATGGAAAATCTTGCTCAGAGCTGTCAAAATTTTAAAATATAAATAGGAATTAACACTACTGAGAGAAAAACACGGCGACTAGCCGATGAATCGAGATATTTTTCATGTCTCTTTCTAACTCATGCCATATTAAATCATTGCATCTCTTTCTTTCTTTCCTCGATCGAGCACATTATCCCTCTGGTATCTGTGATGTCAATAAAAACTTTTGTTTGATTGATTGATTGATTTACCCGTCGCCTCGTGCGCATGCGTCGCCTGGGGCGCTCCTCCTCAGGCGAGGAGTCCCCGGAGCTGCCGCCTGAGCCCAGCTCCATCACGGCGTTACGGAGAAGGGACGCGGCTGAAATATACAAATACTCATAATAATAGAAAAGAGGTAGGTACAGACCGATTACAACTTGTTGGTGATTGAATCCAATCCCAATATGCATGTTTACTGGATTTAAAAATCATTATTATAAAATAATAATCCATTTATTATTGGTTGGATTATTAAAAAATATTAGACACATATGTTTTCTTTTGTCAATGAAACTATAAATAACAAAGATAAACCTTGTCAAAGCTCGGGAGTGGGGGCTCGTGACGTCACGCGGAACTTTAATGGGCTATATCTTGATTATTTTCGTTAAATTGACAAAAGTAAAAATACGTCGACTACGGAAATATGAATTAATGTAAGGGACATTTTGGTGATTTTGAGTTATATACATCGTTGGATTCAGAATTCCGAGCTCTATCGAATGGTATATATAACTTTTTAATATCTTGAAAAAAATGTCGCTTACCACAAAAAAAAGTGAGCAAAAATATCAAAAATAAGGGGTAAAAAGTACGTTAACAGACATAAAAAATGCAATATGCCTCATACGTTAAGTTTCTCTTCCTATTAACCAATTGATTTCCCTTACGCTATTACAAGTTACGTTTTTCAAGTCCGATGTGCCTCTTACATCAATTTACAAAAATATACACTGGCCCTTACGCAGACAAACAAATATTAATTGAAAATCAAACAAACTTAAACAGGCAGAGGTTTTTATAGGAAAGTGGTTTGATTACAGATTTATAATTTTTGCAGCCTCTACGGGACATATCCTATAATAGTTGGCCTCTTACATTAATATTCGACTACTGAAATATGAATTAATGTAAGGGACAAAAGGCAATTTTTCAGGAGAGCCAAAAAACGATCGCAATTTTTTTATTTCTTTATATCTTTTTTGTTTCTTGTCTGATTTAAAGACTTCTAGGGCGAAATTGCATAAAATTTTGAACTGGTTTATGTTAAAGATATCATTATTTGAGATATCCCTGTAGTTTAGAAATTTAACATGTCTCTTACATTATTTCTTTCTATTAAAATGACCAAAATTTTAAAAAAAAGTTAAGGTAACGTACATCTCATAATCAAACGAGGTAAAATTGCAGTGAAGGACATCGCTTCAATAGGTTTTTTTTAAATAAATAGCCCCAAAAGTTTATCATAGTCATTTATTTTCTATGTAATTATATTTAAAAATGTGTCAATGACGCTAAGTTAAAAAAAAAACAACATAAACAACTTCTTATGTAATTAAAAGTCTTAAGCAATACTTTTAAGTAAGTAATATCACAATAAAATGCGTTAGAAAACTTTTTAAATAATAAAAAACTAACGTTCATTATCATAAAAAGACCGTGTAGGAACTTTGATATTCAGTCTTCCATAATATAACAATAAAAGCTTCCAAAAAAGGTTAAACTACGTATAAATCTTTGTAAATTAAACAAAATCATAATATAGTTCTGAACCATGTAACAAGAATAGTACTTATAAAAATTAAATTGGTTTCTTTTATGGCAACAGTTGTTTTAATTATTTGTGGAACTATGATTAAGTTTATCCTATTCGTTTGACAAAACAAGGAAAGGCATGATCATTATTTCAATTCACTAAAGATGACTGCAACGTACTAGGCTTGTATAGGTATAATATGACTTTTCAAGACTTTCCTTGTGTTGTCATATTAAATTTACAAGATGATATTAACTTATGTAGTTATTTACGTACAATAACTAATAAAAACAACATTTAATATATAATAAAAACAACATTCCCAGAAGATTTCACGCGGATTACCTATATCTTCAGCATGATGGTGCAGTTTTAGACACTTCATTGGAAACAGACGAAGAAGATGAAGACGCACAGTAAATTTTAGGATTAACCTCAAATGAATGAATAATCATTTAGATAATCAATAAATCATGAATAGATGATGATAAATAAGCATTTATTTTTTCTTCACTATAATTTAATCATGAAAGCATTGCTACAGAAATGTTGACTAAGATTTTCTCATTGTTTTGATACTCGTATTTATGTTAATTCTGGTAAACATTATTAACAAGTTATTATCACAGTTAAGATAATTCTATGACTTTCATTGGACAATACGAGGAAAGTCTTGAAAACATATAGCCAATTTGTAACTGTCACTTAAAAGCGTTTGAATCCGGTTTTTCACGTCTTTCCTTTTGTTGTAAAATAAAAGAAACTTACTGGATAAGATTCATCTTACAAATAATTTACTTGCTAAAATCGAGGTTATTGTCTTGTTATTTTTTAATAGCTTGTTATAGGTAAACCATGGATATTTAGGTGCCCTATTTGTTTTTGTTTAATTTTGACTGGACATGTTTCTAGGCATAAGTATTTTATCATCTATTTTAATAGATTTTATTGTTTCTTTATGGAAGACTAATAGTAACTAACTAATAGGTATAATATGACTTTTCAAGACTTCTTGTTACATGGTTCAGAACTATATTATGATTTTGTTTAATTTACAAAGATTTATACGTAGTTTAACTTTTTTTGGAAGCTTTTATTGTTATATCATGGAAGACTGAATATAAAAGTTCCTACACGGTCTTTTTATGATAATGAACGTTAGTTTTTTATTATTTAAAAAGTTTTCTAACGCATTTTATTGTGATATTACTTACTTAAAAGTATTGCTTAGGACTTTTAATTACATGAGAAGTTGTTTATGCTGTTTTTTTTTTAACTTAGCGTCAGTGGCACATTTTTAAATATAATTACATTGAAAATAAATGATTATGATAAACTTTTGGGGCTATTTATTTAAAAAAACCTATTGAAGCGATGTCCTTCACTGCAATTTTACCTCGTATTTGATTATGAGATGTACGTTACATTAACTTTTTTTAAAAATTTCGGTCATTTTAACAGAAAAAAATAACGTAAGGGACATGTCAATTCCTAAACTACAGGGATGTCTCAAATAATGATATCTTTAACATAAACAGTTCAAAATTTTATGCAATTTCGCCCTAGAAGTCATTTAAATCAGACAAGAAACAAAAAAGATATAAAGAAATTAAAAAAATTGCGATCGTTTTTTGGCTCTCCTGAAAAATGGCCTTTTGTCCCTTACATTAATTCATATTTCCGTAGTCGACGTGTCTAATATTTAATCTACTTGATGGACTAATTATATTTTTTTAACTAATAATAAGCTTATTACATTTAGTAGAGAACATAGAGTTACATTTCGCAATAATTTTTTTTAAATGAAACCAAGCGGAGTTTCATCTGAACTTATTGTTCTTAAAAATCGTATGACGGAAGTCTTGTTTGGGACAGCTGACATTTTCACATAATGATGTATTTCTGTTGCCGCTTTAACAACGAATACTAAAAACAATATTATATTAATAATAGTAACAGGTAGATGGTTGAAATATTCACAGAATATTTATTTGTATATTCAATTCAATAATAAATAATTAAATTAAAATAAAACAAATATTTAAGGCTCTCATACAATAAATAAATATTTTGGGGACATCTTACACACGGCCTCTGACCCCAAACTAAGCATAGCTTGTGATATGGCTGCCAGAGACTGATATACTACATATACTTATTTTTAAATACATACTTATATAAATAGTACCTAAATTACACCCAGACACAGAGCAAACACTTATGTTCATCACATAAATATTTGCCCTGGGTGGGGATCGAACCCACGCCCCTTTGACCCAGAAGTTAGGGTCACTAACCACTGAGCCACCGAGGCAATCATAGTATATACAGTACGGAATCCTTCGTGTGCGAGTCCTACTCGTACTTGGTCGATTATTATAGATTACTTTTGAGTTTCTATACATGTGATGCTAGTGAATTGGCATTCAATCTGTGTAGATCAATAATAATAAATCCTCACCATCGTCATCGTTATCAGAGCCGGAGTCGGAGCCGTCGTCGTTCTCGGAGCCTCCCGCCAGCTCCTCATCTTCCTCCTCATCCTGAAAACACCACACACATTTAATAGTTGGTTAATTTGTTATTTCATATTTTAAAAACCTATTTTATTATATAGTAAAAAAAATGTATCGTGTAGGGTATGAGCGCAACGATTCTGCAGTGGGGATATCGTATACTGAGCGCCACACAAATCAGCGGATGAGAAGTTAGCCGCAGATGACACTTCGCCATGATTCGCTAATTATTGCGCATGTGTGCACAATGCGTAGGGAGCGCGCGGGAGGCATGAGGTTGGCGGGCGGGTGTGCCCCGGCGCGAGTCTCTCTGGCTCCCGCTAACTATTACACATGTGTGCACAATGCGTAGGGAGCGCGCGGGAGGCATGAGGTTGGCGGGCGGGTGTGCCCCGGCGCGAGTCTCTCTGGCTCCCGCTAACTATTACACATGTGTGCACAATGCGTAGGGAGCGCGCGGGAGGCATGAGGTTGGCGGGCGGGTGTGCCCCGGCGCGAGTCTCTCTGGCTCCCGTTAACTATTACACATGTGTGCACAATGCGTAGGGAGCGCGCGGGAGGCATGAGGTTGGCGGGCGGGTGTGCCCCGGCGCGAGTCTCTCTGGCTCCCGCTAACTATTACACATGTGTGCACAATGCGTAGGGAGCGCGCGGGAGGCATGAGGTTGGCGGGCGGGTGTGCCCCGGCGCGAGTCTCTCTGGCTCCCGCTAACTATTACACATGTGTGCACAATGCGTAGGGAGCGCGCGGGAGGCATGAGGTTGGCGGGCGGGTGTGCCCCGGCGCGAGTCTCTCTGGCTCCCGCTAACTATTACACATGTGTGCACAATGCGTAGGGAGCGCGCGGGAGGCATGAGGTTGGCGGGCGGGTGTGCCCCGGCGCGAGTCTCTCTGGCTCCCGCTAACTATTACACATGTGTGCACAATGCGTAGGGAGCGCGCGGGAGGCATGAGGTTGGCGGGCGGGTGTGCCCCGGCGCGAGTCTCTCTGGCTCCCGCTAACTATTACACATGTGTGCACAATGCGTAGGGAGCGCGCGGGAGGCATGAGGTTGACGGGCGGGTGTGCCCCGGCGCGAGTCTCTCTGGCTCCCGCTAACTATTACACATGTGTGCACAATGCGTAGGGAGCGCTGCGGGAGGCATGAGGTTGGCGGGCGGGTGTGCCCCGGCGCGAGTCTCTCTGGCTCCCGCTAACTATTACACATGTGTGCACAATGCGTAGGGAGCGCGCGGGAGGCATGAGGTTGGCGGGCGGGTGTGCCCCGGCGCGAGTCTCTCTGGCTCCCGCTAACTATTACACATGTGTGCACAATGCGTAGGGAGCGCGCGGGAGGCATGAGGTTGGCGGGCGGGTGTGCCCCGGCGCGAGTCTCTCTGGCTCCCGCTAACTATTACACATGTGTGCACAATGCGTAGGGAGCGCGCGGGAGGCATGAGGTTGGCGGGCGGGTGTGCCCCGGCGCGAGTCTCTCTGGCTCCCGTTAACTATTACACATGTGTGCACAATGCGTAGGGAGCGCGCGGGAGGCATGAGGTTGGCGGGCGGGTGTGCCCCGGCGCGAGTCTCTCTGGCTCCCGCTAACTATTACACATGTGTGCACAATGCGTAGGGAGCGCGCGGGAGGCATGAGGTTGGCGGGCGGGTGTGCCCCGGCGCGAGTCTCTCTGGCTCCCGCTAACTATTACACATGTGTGCACAATGCGTAGGGAGCGCGCGGGAGGCATGAGGTTGGCGGGCGGGTGTGCCCCGGCGCGAGTCTCTCGGGCTCCCGCTAACTATTACACATGTGTGCACAATGCGTAGGGAGCGCGCGGGAGGCATGAGGTTGGCGGGCGGGTGTGCCCCGGCGCGAGTCTCTCTGGCTCCCGCGCATACCTATATTTTGCCTTTTGCGCAGCATTCTGAGCATAACTTCCCATCCGCCGATTTGTGGGGCGCTTAGTATACCGCGTACGTAAACCGTGAAGCCGTGATGGTCTAGTGGTAGTGACACCCGCCTTACAATCGCGAGGTCGTGGTTTCAAATCCCGATCCCGTACCTATGAGTTCTTCAGAATTTATGTACGGAATTTAACACCACTGGCTTTTCGGTGAAGGAAAACGTGATGCAACCTGCATACATACGTCTGTATAAGAAATTCTTTGGCATATGTGATTCCACCAACCCGCACCGGGCCAGCAGCGTGGTGGATTTGGCCCAATCACCTTTCGTGTGTAGGCCTACGTCCTGCAGTGGACTATTAAAAGGCTGTATTAGCAATAGAGCTCATAGAACAAACGTCTCAATTCTGAAAGAGCTTAAAGTAACAAAGAGACTCTCAAGCACTTGTCTACTAAGAGTGTTGCAATACTTTGGGCACATCGCGCGTAAGCCCTCCGACAACCTGGAGAAGCTGATGGTGACCGGAAAGGTGGAAGGGAAAACACCCAGGGGGCGTAGCCCAATACGATGGTCCGACCAAGTGGGCAAAGGACCGGCATAGCCATATCTGACGCCATTCACCAAGCGGAAGACCGTCAGAGATGGAAACACATATGCCATGAAGTAATACAGGGGCGGGACATCACGACGCTCAGCAGTGAGCAATCGACCTGAGGAGGAGGACAGTAGAGTACGTACCGCGTCATCGTCGTGGTCCCGGCTGCGGCCCACGTCGTACACCTTGACGCAGGACTCCTGCATCTGCTCGAAGTCGCCCATGTTCTCGACCACGGAGATCTGCGTCCCGTGCCGCGACACCGACAGCGAATATATGTTGCGTTTCACGTCTATCGTCGCTGGAAATAAATACTTTTAATAACCTGTACCTCAAGAGTTCAAGAGCTATCGGCCGCGATAGAAAAACCGGTTCATTAAATAGGCCAAAAATCGTAAACGGTAAGTTTTACAAAAAGTTTACTTGAAAAAAAGATGTGAAATTTTATTCTCTACAATAAAAGTGTCCGTGACTTTTTCCCTAAAGTGCATAGTTTCCGAGATATAGGCTAAAAACGTTTTTTCAAGATGGCGCCGGCAGCTTTTCCTGGGGTATTATGCGTTTAAGTTTCAATCTTAATGTTTGTATCGCGGCTGCCGAACAAAGAGTACCAAAAAACCTGTCGGTTTTCTGGTACTTTTTGTTGTAAACTACATTTTGTATAATTCGCGCCACACAAGTCGGCGGATGGGAAGTTATGCACAGAACGCTGCGCAAAAGGCAAAATATAGGTATGTGCGGGAGTCAGAGAGACGAGACGCCTGGGTACACCCGCCCGCCATCCTCAATCAAATCACGGCGAAGTGTCATCTGCGGCTAACTTCTCATCCGCCGACTTGTGTGGCGATACCTATAATTTATGTTGATAAACAATAAAAAGAAAACAAGTTCAAAGTATAGTACAATACTGGGTTATCCGAAAAGAGGTGGTAAAGAAGTGGTTCAGACCATCGTTATGAACAATTTTTTCTATGGGACCCACCCGGAATTTGGGAAAAAAATGGTTGTCTTAAAGTCGGTTTACGAACGACAGTTGAACGTGACTACGTCGTATCGTAACAAAACATTGATAAAATGATTGCACCGAACGCTCAATCCGGTCGTGCCTTTCGTCCGCTCGTATAGTGAGCGTAACGGGACAATGAGCGTAAATGGCCAACGAGCGTAACGGGACCATGAGCGTAACGGAAAAATGAGTCATACTTTTTCGTGCGTGCGGCCAGCGTTCATCGATTTACTATACGTTCTCACGTCAAAAACTAACTGTCCTTTACAAAATCATAGCTCAACATTGACAAAATGAATAAAACAGCTAATTTTTGAATTCCAGCCCGGCCCCATGGTTAAAGTTGTTCATAAATATGGTCTTAATCATTCCCTTGCAGCTTAATAGGTACAGGGCAAGCTGTACATGTCTGTATGCTTAAATCTTTAAAACTACGCAACGGATTTTGATGCGGTTTTTTTTAATGGATAGAGTGATTCAAGAGGAAGGTTTATATGTATAAAAATTCCCGAAATTCCCACGGGAATGGGCACAACGCGGGTGAAACCGCGGGGCGCTGCTAGTTTAAATATAATACTTGAAATAGTTACCTATACTGGAGTAATCGTACGGGTCGAGCGTTTTAAAGCTGGTGTCGAACTGCGACCTCTCCTCCGCGTCTTGGTCGTTGCACACCGCGTATAGAACAGTGCACGATGGGTTGAATATCACCTGCAACACATCAATTAATATATTGCGGACATCTTACGCACGGTCTCTGACACCAAATTAATACCTCAGGAAAAATTGACGTATTTCGGTCAACTTTGCACTAAATTTCCGATCCAAATTTTTTTTCATATATCATAGTTTAGGATCAGTTACTGAGCATAAAATCATAAAAAGCTGACAGATCCAGATGGCGCTTCAAGCGCCATCTTGAAAAAACGGTTTTGGCCGATATCTCGGAAACTATGCATTTTAGGGCAAAAGTCATGGACACCATTATTGTAGATGATACAATTTCGCATTTTTTGTTGCCAGTAAACTTTTTTGTAAAACTTACCGTTAAGGATTTATGACCCATTTAATGAACCGGTTTTTCTATCGCGGCCGATAGCTCTTGAAATGTTAGATTAATCAATAAAACGATAGAAAAACCGGTTCATTAAAAGAGCCATAAATCGTAAACGGTATGTTTTACAAAAAGTTTACTAGAAACAAAAGATTGTTATTCTCTACAATAATGGTGTCCATGACTTTTGCCCTAAAGTGCATAGTTTCCGAGATATCGGCCAAAAACGTTTTTTTCAAGATGGCGTATGAAACGCCACCTGGATCTGTCAGCATTTTGTAATTTTATGCTCAGTAAGCGATCCTAAAAGTTAAATTCTATTTTTCCTGAGGTATAAGTTCTTGGGAAATTATGTACACCACTTGCATTTCGGTAAAGGAAAATATCGTGAAGAAACCTGCACAATGTCTGTAGAAGTAATTCGATGTTGTATGTGAATCCACCAACCGGCACTGAGCCAGCGTTGTTATATGGCCTAATCACTCTTCGTCGGTAGGCCTAAATTCAGCAGTGGACTTTAAAAATGTCGGCACAGGAACGTTGATGAAATCAGGGGCGAGGATTACGAAATTCACCCCAGATTATCAAAAATGTTTAAAAAATTGGACGGTCGCTGCGCTCACGCTTAAATTAAAACTGAAATCTAGTTACGCCTATGCTCCATAACAAATCAGATCATAACTAAAAACAATCAAAAAAATCAAAATTACAATCTACTTATTTAAAAATGAGATAGTTGTACGCATCTTATTTTCATGCTTGAGAAAGAGCGCAATATGTTTATGAAACAACATAGTGAAGTTAATTTCACCCTTAAATCCAACACCAGTGAAATAGCTTCTTTTAAACACACTATTAATACAAACCGAATCCTACTAATATTATAAACCCGAAAGTTTGTATGTATGGATGTTTGTCCTTCTTTCACGCAAAAACTACTGAACGGATTTAAATAAAACTTTGCAATAGTAATGCTTTATACATGAGAATAACACATAGGCGATAATTTAAAAAAAATAATGTATGAAACGAAGTTAGCCGGGTTAACTAGCTTTTGGCGTAAGCTTTCTACTTTTGGAGTACGTTTTATAGATTTTGGCGTAGTTTTGGTGCTTTTGGGCGTACTTTTTGTAACTTTGGCGTACTTTTTACAACTTTTGGCGTACTTTTCATAAATTTAGGCAGACTTCAATTTTTGTATCTTTCACGTACCTGGTAGTACCAATTCGTGCGTAGTGATGAAGGTGGCCCTGTCCTTGGTATCACTACATAGTATAAATCAAAGTCGCTTCCCGCTGTCTGTCCCCATGTATGCTTATATCTTTATAACTACACAACGGATTTTGATGCGGATTTTTTTAATAGATAGAATATCTCAAGAGGAAGGTTTATATGTATAATACACCTGTGCGAAGCCGCGGCGGGTCGCTAGTAAATAAATAAATGGAATATACCGTGAGCAGCTCACCTCTGACTTGTCTAACGTAGGCACCGTCCGGAGTAGGTGGAACGTTCTCAGGTCCCACACTTCCGTATTCGATATTACCTGAAATCACACATTGTTGTAATTATTTCATTGTACTTCGATAGGTGCGTTCGGATAGCCCACTGATGTCAAAATTAACAGTTAAAAACGCCAATTACGATCAAATTCAGAGTTCGTTTTGAGAAAGGTCTAAAGTATAAACAAGTATTCCAGTAATTTGAATGCTATGTTAATAATGTGGTACACCCGCATTTAAGGTGCTTATAAGTAAGCGGTCTCCAAGACCGCAGGTAGGTGGTTACGTTACAAAAATAGGTGGTAGGTGGTTAAGGGTTGAAAATGTATACGTGATGGTCACCTCTAGGCCGTTCGGGTGGAACACTCCGCTGTGCGTTTGGTTGAGTTTGTCGAATTTGTGGATTTCCTTGCCCGTGTTCACGTCCCATAAAACGCCGTCTGTAATCACATTATTCATATTCATATTCATTTTATTCATAAAAAATATTACACGTCAAATAATGTTTGTTTTAACACAAAAACAATTACATTCAAAATTATAGAATTACATACACATTGATAAATAATTTAAATTAAAAATGTCAAATTATATAAATATATAACAGTCAAATTATAATAAATTAATTAATTATGTCACGGCAATAAACTAAAATTAAAACAAGTCTTTAAAAAAACAAGTCTTTAAAAATAAAATACAACTGAAATTACATCATTGTAAAAATAATAAACAATTGATAAAACAGTATATATATAAACAATAACCCAATCGTTTATTGTATACATTTAAGCATGTCAAAATCATAAAATGTCTCCTGAATGAATTGATTGAAATGAATGAATTAAAATCAAATAATTATTGATTAAAATTATAATAGTTCCATTATTATGATTAGATGGCACAAAGAGAGAGGCCTATACCCAGCAGTGGAATAAAGAAGGCTATGGATGATGAAGAGTTTCATTTTGAAAACTAGCGTGGTTTTCACACATTTTATTTAGAAATTAACTATAATAAATTAGGTAACTCTCTTTTCGGATAAAATTATCATAAGATTTTGACATAACTGCCAGCCAGCCATTGCCAGCATTTTTGTGATGACCATAGGTGTTTGCTGTGTCTAGGGTGTTCCTATGTATAAGTATTTAAAATATGTATGTGTAGTATATCGGTCTCTGGCAGGCGGTTTTGGCGTACTTTTTGTAACTTTGGCGTACGTTTTATAACTTTAAGCGTACTTTTTACAAATTTTGGCGTACTCTTTACAACTTTGGTGTACTTTTTATAACCTTTGGCAGACTTTCAATAATTTTGTTGTATTTTTTGTCTCTTTCACGTACCTGATAGTACCAGTTCGTCCGTGGGGTTGAAAGTGGCCCTGTTCTTGGCGTACTGGTTGCTGATGGCCGGAGTCAGGGTCATCAGCTCCCGTCCGGTGCGCACGTCGAAGATGGTAGCCTTCTCTCCGCGGGTTCCGATGATTCTTTCATCTGTTATTTTGCTGAATTCTACGTACTCTTCGTTGTCTAATTGAAATCTGCAACAAGTACATCAAATATAATTATTAAATCTCATTCTTAAATTTAATTAGTTTAAAAATCGAAGACACTGCATTGTAGCTCGAATTACATGTCGCCCTATACCCGTTACTATATAGAATTCATAAAGAACTCTCAAACACACAGTTCCCTCATGTAGGTACATTAAAATAGGAAGGTATAGTCCGCGCCACACAAGTCGGCGGATGAGAAGTTAGCCGCAGATGACACTTCGCCGTGATGCGCTAATTATTGCGCATGTGTGCATAATGCCGACGCCGCGTGGCGTAGTGTTGAGCACGAGTGTAGGGAGCGCGCGGGAGGCATGAGGTTGGCGGCTCCCGCGCATACCTATATTTTGCCTTTTGCGCAGCGTTCTGGGCATAGCTTCCCATCCGCCGACTTGTGTGGCTTCCCATACAAGAAGCGTGATTTTTTTGCTCGATATTAATAACGGCATCAAGAGGATGTTTTAAATATTCACAGTACTTATATAAATTTGTATATTTCCTAGAAAACTAAACAATAAAATTAAAATAAAATATATTAAGGGGGCTTCCATACGGTACGGAACCCTTCGTGTGCGAGTCAAACTTGCACTTGGCCGATTATTACAATATATTTAATGATCACTTACTGTAACTCGAATTCTTTCATATTCCAAAGGGCCGAGAGCGGCCGCCACGGCGTAGTAGCCGACGCCAGCAACAATAACCCGTCTCTGCTCGCCTGGAACACACACAATTACAATGGTCATTTTATACATAACTAGCTGGCGATTTTGGTTGTTTGACTTGTTTTGTTTGGTATAAATCACAAATCACCGTTTAAACCTTCCCTTAACTTCCGCAGATATTTCAAGGTCAAAATTAGCCAAATCGGTTCAGACGTTCTCGAGTTTTAGCGAGACTAACAACCACGATTCATTTCACATATAATAGATATATACATAGACTAGCTGCCCCGGTGAACTTCATCTCACCATCTATCAACTGTTAATGACAACTTTTACATGCAGGAACATTTTGTATGGGTTAATTAAATTCACGTTTTTACTATTTTACTCCCTACATTTTTTTTCTCTCCGTTTAAACTTTCCCTTAACTTTTACAGATATTTCAAGACCAAAATTAGTCAAATCGGTTCAGCCGTTCTTGAGTTTTAGCGAGACTAACAATCACGATTCATCACTCACTCGTAATAAAACGAAAATAACAGTTTTCCTCGTCTTTTTTGGTAGATAAATCAAAAGATATCAAAACTAACTTCACTCAAATATACTTGGAAATGTGAGCACTCTTTTGATAGCCTTCTTCGAGATAAATCGAAATTGCTGTACTGGCCAAATACATGCGAGCAGCGGCCGACAAAACTTGTATGAAAATACATATATGTCGTGTTT
This sequence comes from Hypomecis atomaria, assembly GCA_964007245.1. Classification (NCBI taxonomy): domain Eukaryota; kingdom Metazoa; phylum Arthropoda; class Insecta; order Lepidoptera; family Geometridae; genus Hypomecis; species Hypomecis atomaria. The sequence continues at coordinate 7,121,393 of OZ023310.1, forward strand.
TGCGGCCAGATAAAGTCCTATGTAAACTCACATCCGTCGTGTAATTTAAAAATGGAACGATGTTTTAGTCCGAAACATAGCAACCAATGAGGTAACTAATGAAAGGTTTAATTTAGAATTTTGGTTTTGTTTTTTTTTTTAGTAATTCCCACGCATTATTTGAGAAAAGTACTATATAAAGTAAAGGACCAGCGTGGTGGATTTGCTTATGTTCAACAGTAGAGTATTAAAGATACATATAATGGTTATCCATCAACCCGCAACTGGGCCGGCGTGGCGTGGTGGATAGGCCTGTGTTCGACAGTGACTCACTTGCATGTGGTAGATGTAGGACTCGTGGACCTGGTAGGAGTTTTCCTCGGCGCCGCTGAACAGGTTGAATATCCGAATGTCGCCCGACGACGTCGCCGCCAACAGCTGCTGTTGCGTTGGCTGTAAACATAATATACCTCTATAAAGTCAAGAACTAAAATTTTACTAATTAAAAGCGCTTTCACATTTTAAACGTTTTTGTCGCGCGACTGTAGCGCTGTAGCGCAGCTAAGTCGCAACGCCGCGCCGTCGTTAGCGATAGCCGCGCTTCACAGTCGCGCTAACGCGATATCCGAAAAATGCAGATATTCGAAATTTAATAAGTTTAATAAATCGAATTTTTGCAATCGCACCCGACTACGCGGCGTATTTGCCACCGCGCTAGCACGGAGCGCTGCAGTCGCGCTTCTGTCGCGCTGCAGCATGTATGGATACGAGTCGCGCTATATGTGAAAGCGCTTTAAGTTTAAGTTTTGTAAAAGTAGCTGATTTTCAGCTACTTTCGCAAAAAATGGTTATATATCTGTGAAGTCGGTTTACGGACTATAATTTTACGTGATGATGCCATAAGAAAACATTGTTGAATCAACAACTGAAACAAGCCGAACGCTTAGGCCGATCGTGTCTCTCTATTGCTTGTTCCGCGCTCTCGCTTGCACGTTTGGCTCAGGCGGAACGTGACACTTTTTCGTGCGTGAAGCTGGCGTTCATTCATTTATAGGACGTTATCACGTCAAAAATACTCGAATGACTTATCTAGTTCGTTATTCCATGATAGAATAACTGCGGGATAATTATGTTAGCCGATCTCTTTACTGAAGTGATACGTTCTTGAACCTTTCACGTTTTTTTGACAGTTCCGACAGCACAAAACTGTCAGAAAAACGAGAGAGGTTCAAGAACGTGTCACCTTGGTAACGAAATCGGTTGACAGAATTGCCCCGCTGGTCAGAACTCATCCAAAAATTAAAACTAACACTCGTTCATTCTGATAATAAGTGTGATCCCACACACGTCTCGGTTTAGACCTTCAACCATACAATTAAACAAATGATATTTATTGATTTCAATTTCCATGGAAAATAGTGTGAGTGAAGTACGCGTCGTCGTCCTGCAGACGCAGCGTTCTAGTAAGCGCGAAGTGTGAATGCACAGGACTAGTGTCCGCCCGTCGACCACCTGCTGTTACGCCGAGGAAACGACGCACTACTCGCACGTTCACGCATACGTTTTCTTATGTGAAAGTTGGAATATGTAATGCGCGCATCTTTTGCAGTTAGCCACTGCCTTTAGATAACTTCAAACAAGCTGAAATTATACTTATTTACGTCATACTCACCGCTACAGAATCAGTGTCCACTGTCCAGATGGCTACGAACAAGTTGAATTTCATCTAGTGTATCAACTTACATGGAAAATGGTGTGAGTGAAGTACGCGTCGTCGTCTTGCAGACGCAACGTCCTGGTGGGGGCGAAGTGTGAATGCACCAGACGTGCGTCCGCCCGACGACCGCCCGCTGTTACGCCAAGGGAGCGACGCACTACTCGCGCGCATACGTTTACTTATAAATGTGAAAGTTGGAGTATCTAGTAGGAGTATCATTTTCTGTAGTTAACCACAGCTTTTAGATAGCATCGTACAAGCTATAATGATGTCTTACTGAAAACAAACTGTCTTCAAGTCTCTATCTTTCAACTTACATGGAAAATGGTGTGAGTGAAGTACGCGTCGTCGTCTTGCAGACGCAACGTCCTGGTGGGGGCGAAGTGTGAATGCACCAGACGTGCGTCCGCCCGACGACCGCCCGCTGTTACGCCGAGGGAGTGACGCACTACTCGCGCGCATACGTTTACTTATAAATGTGAAAGTTGGAGTATCTAGTAGGAGTATCATTTTCTGTAGTTAACCACAGCTTTTAGATAGCATCGTACAAGCTATAATGATGTCTTACTGAAAACAAACTGTCTTCAAGTCTCTATCTTTCAACTTACATGGAAAATGGTGTGAGTGAAGTACGCGTCGTCGTCTTGCAGACGCAACGTCCTGGTGGGGGCGAAGTGTGAATGCACCAGACGTGCGTCCGCCCGACGACCGCCCGCTGTTACGCCGAGGGAGTGACGCACTACTCGCGCGCATACGTTTACTTATAAATGTGAAAGTTGGAGTATCTAGTAGGAGTATCATTTTCTGTAGTTAACCACAGCTTTTAGATAGCATCGTACAAGCTATAATGATGTCTTACTGAAAACAAACTGTCTTCAAGTCTCTATCTTTCAACTTACATGGAAAATGGTGTGAGTGAAGTACGCGTCGTCGTCTTGCAGACGCAACGTCCTGGTGGGGGCGAAGTGTGAATGCACCAGACGTGCGTCCGCCCGACGACCGCCCGCTGTTACGCCGAGGGAGCGACGCACTACTCGCGCGCATACGTTTACTTATAAATGTGAAAGTTGGAGTATCTAGTAGGAGTATCATTTTCTGTAGTTAACCACAGCTTTTAGATAGCATCGTACAAGCTATAATGATGTCTTACTGAAAACAAACTGTCTTCAAGTCTCTATCTTTCAACTTACATGGAAAATGGTGTGAGTGAAGTACGCGTCGTCGTCTTGCAGACGCAACGTCCTGGTGGGGGCGAAGTGTGAATGCACCAGACGTGCGTCCGCTCGACGACCGCCCGCTGTTACGCCGAGGGAGCGGCGCACTACTCGCGCGCATACGTTTAGTGCGGGACCCGTGCCGAACACCGAGGCGGCGGGACGCGGGTCGGGACATTTGTGTGGCCTGGGATAAGACAGTACAAGTTTACAGAAACAAAAAAGTTTGAATTCATGTTTGAAAAGCTCGCGAAATGATGCGCTTATCAACAAATGACATACTATTTTTTCGGCTCAATTTTGAAGGCATTTTTGCAACTTACTTAAAATGTAGTTATGATATATTTTACGAAAAATACTTTTAAATTGAAAAAGACAAATACATTTTCAATAAAATTGAATAAGCCGCCTAACAAATTAAATAATTCAACCCGTTAGCTATTCTAGTGTCTTCTGTGGCTTTCGCTTCTGCATTGGCATTATCATTAGCTTTGTGATCCACATCGCCATCATCTTATTCACCATCTAAGCTACTGGAGCAGTTATGCCAGCGGCCCAGAGCCACGCTCCGTTACTTTAAGGAGCTGGGCTGGCTCGGGTAGACGCTGGAGGGGGAAATGCACAAAACACCCCATGCGGGACGTCAGTGCAGGACTTATCGCCCCTACATCGAATAAGAATAAGAATAAGAAATTATATAATTTGATTGAGTCGACTTACTCAAAGAGGTTGAACTGCGGACAGGTGACGACGGGATTCTTGCAGAGCGCGTGTTGATTGTACAGGTACTCCGTTATTATGGTGTGTAGCGTTACTCTGCAACGACAATCAAGAAAATGTAATACTTAACATCATTACTATAATTTGTTAAGTCCGTTAATAAATAATAATTAGTCCTTTAGTTATGTTATCACTAAACTTTAAACTAAGGTTGGCTGCCTCGGTGGCTCAGTGGTTAGTGAACCTGACTTTTGGATCAAAGAGGCGTGGGTTCGAGCCCCACCCAGAGCAAACAATTACGTGATAAACATAGGTGTTTGCTCTTGGTGTTATTTAGGTACTATCTAAATGAGTATGTTTTAAAAATATGTATATGTAGTATAATCAGTATCTGGCAGCCATATCACAAGCTATGCTTAGTTTGTGGTTAGAGGCAGTGTAAGATGTCGCCTATATTTAATAATTTATCAAAAAAATTTGGACCTGTATTTTTTTTATAATAATCAAACAACAAAATCGGTTCACAATTGGCGAAAATATCGATGAACACACACAAAAAATACATACAGACGAACATAGAACCTTCTCTACATTATAGTACTTTACCTGTGTTGCGAGTTGTGCGAGGAGTCGCCGGCGGATACGCTCATCTGTTTCTGGAGCGAGCGCTTGTGTTCCGACGCGCCCGGGCCCGGCACCGCACTATGTTGCTGGTTTTGGACTTTTCTGATAACAATAACATTAAATTACAAGATTACACGTTATTTTATGATTATTATGAAAATAAGAACTAAGCTAACGGTAAGACAGATATTGATTATTCGCCAAAAATGGCACAACTGACTTAATTTGCACAAAATTCGAATAGTTCGCTCGAATCGATGTAAGTATTCATTTTTTATTATTATTGTTTATTTCGCAAAAACTCGGTCGATTTCGCCAAAATCGCAATCTTGGGGGCGGGGAACACCCCAGTGGTGCCTGTCAAACGTGTGTCTGTAAAACAAAGCGAGGAAGATGTGAAGGTGCTGCAAGCTGCGTAATATCCAATCCTGACTGAAGCTCACATAAAATTGCCATTTGAATGGATATTGCGCAGCTTGTATACTAAGCGCTACACAAATCGGCGGATGGGAAGTTATGCGCAGAACACTGCGCAAAAGCCCAATTAAAGGTATGCGAAGGGAGCCAGAGAGAAGAGACGCCGGGGCACACCCGAACTCCAACCTACGCCAGAGCTCACCACTATGCCACGCGGCGTCGGCATTGTGCACACATGCGCAATAATTAGCGAATCACGGCGAAGTGTCATCTGCGGCTAACTTCTCATCCGCCGATTTGTGTGGCGCTTAGTATACATTTAGTAAGTACAGTAGTAACTTTAGATCCTCCGACATTTATGATACGTCCTATAACAAATACAAGGTTTAAAAAAAATATCTCTAAAACAGTGTGGTACTTACCTAAGTTTGATGATGTGTGGGGTAGAGGGCGCCTCGTCCACGTGATTAGTGGACGAGTTGAGAGAAGCGTTCAGATCGACGTCGCGCACCATCGAGCTGCTGCCGATGCTGTTGCGGGAGACTGACACGCGCTGCTAACAACACAAAATACATTAACTTTCTAAAAGAGATAAACATTTTTTTATTTAAGCGTTTTGAATCCACATTTTAAGTATGAGCAACAGGGACGAAGAACTTTTTGTCTGGGACTAATAAATCCGTTGAAGTATAATATAACATCTTCAGAGTTTGGTTTAATTTGTAGGGTTCTATACCTCAAAAGGAAAAAAAGGAACTCTCATAGGATCACTTTGTTGTCCATCTGTCCGTCCGTGTGTCAATACCTTTTATCTCGGGAACGTGTAAAGATATCGAATTTAAACTATATACTTGTGTCTATGGTCTCTTTCAGTTGTGAAAAAATCAAACTTCTCAGTTATCGTAGAAAAAAGTTAGAGCCGTTTATGTCGTAAAAACCACATACTTTGACACTCCCAACCATGGTACAGGGTACTTCCCGTTAACCTAGAATTATAAATTGGCAAGAAGCATTGTAATAATGTACACATATCACAAACAAATAGTCTATGTATGTATGTATGTATTATATTGTGTATATATAATACATGTATTATAAATACCATAATATATTATTATTATGTTTTTTATCATTTATTATACATGCACCACCGACTATTCTGCCAATCCTCAATGTCTTTTTCTCTCCACGGGTTACCTGGAAGAATTCGCTATGAGCGATAAGGTCGCCCTTGTACTCCGTTAATGTACTTAATCCTAAAAATGTTTGTAATTATTTTTGTTTGGTGTACAATAAATTATATATTACTATTAATATTAAATAGGGCCTAAATACAAAAAATATGGGTCCAAATTCAAAGTGAGTAAATTTTAGCACATGCTAAAACAGGTTTTTAATTATTTTTACAAAGTGTGAATTTCATGTATGACGAGAAATTGAACAAAAAAACTGTTTTGTCGATGATTACCTTTAATATAGAGATTTTAACAACTTACTTCCTAATTTTGGGAATTGAATTTTTGTATTTGATTTGTACGGAACCCTCGGTGTGCAAGCCTGATCCGCACTTATCCGGTTTTATTTCCATGGATATAGCTTCAAAGTCAGGGACTGTCATAGGCTACTATACTAAGCCGTTCTAATACTCACCCGTGAGGGTGTGGAGGGTGTGTAGACGGGCGGCGGCGGGGGGGTGTAGACCGGGGCGGAGCGCGGCGCGACGGGGGGCAGGGCCGCCTCCCTCTGCAAGGTGGCCGCCGACTCGGTGAGCCCGCGCGCGGTCAAGTGCGCCGACACCAGCTGCAGCAGCTGACGCTCGTTGTAGTTGATGCGGGTTTGGGCCACCACGTTTGCCTGAAACAACAATATTTCATTTATAACTAGCTCCCCATCCCGGCTTTGCCCCGGTACGGACAGATTTTTAAAGTATAATATAAGTAAGTAAGTAAGTTCGTATAGGCCGGGTGGCTAGCCCTAGTGTCAGAGTTTTTAGGCCGCCTGAAGGCCTCTGACATGGCTAAGCGGTTAAGTATAATATACAAATTGAGATATAAACTAACTTATCTCTCAAGTTGTATCAAATTGCACAGTGTGCAAAATTTGATTAAAATCTGTTAAGTAGTTTTAGTTTAGGAGTCCATCGCGGACAAACACCGTGACGCGTAGTTTCTAATTATATATTAAGACTAGCCTTTGCCCGCGGCTTCGCCCGCGCTTACTTTATAGCCTATGACACTCGCAAATAATGTAGCTTTCTATTGGTAAAAGAATTTTCAAAACCGGTTCAGTAGTTCCAGAGATTACCCCTTACAACCTCACAAACTTTACCTCTTTATAATATTAGTGTAGATAATAACGTAGATCTTGCAAAGTGGGACCATCCATACTATGAGCAGTAGCTCAAAAATCCATTAAAATTTGGTAAATAAATGTGCAGAGTAAAACAACCGCATTGGATGCTTAATTTGAATGGGATTTCATATTTGGTAATTCGATGTTTATTCAAGGTCGCCATCAATCCGCCATATTTTACAATCAATGCCAATAAATAATAAGATCCGAAAATATGAAATTCCTTTTAATGAATATTGTTATGAAACGAAATAATACGAAAATTGTTTTCCAAAACAAAGTAAATAATTGAATACTGTACAAGGTATTTACAATGGCCTTATTGTCTAATCCTGACTGGAGCTGACAAAAAACTGCGCGTTGATTCTAGACCCTGTTTAGAAGGGGGCCTATGTCCAGAGGTTGACTTCCTATGGCTGAGAAGTACTTACTCTATGTATATTAGCGAGCGAGGTTTCAAATTCCGCCCCCATGTGTTTGCTTTTTCCGCTAACTCTTTCCAACAGTTCAAGCGCATATTTCTGGAACATGACGTGCTCTTGGCGCTTCTCTTGCAGGATCGGGTCTCGCATCAACACTGAAAAAATATAACCGTAAGAATAATTATATTTCGCAAAAAATGGCAAAACCGCCTTATATCGTGTACAAAATTCGAATTGTTTACATTTTTGTTGATTTATCAAAAACGTCTCAGCCGATTTCTGTAAAATTTGAATGGGACCACCTCGGGAGTATACTCTTTCAACTAAAAAATAATTGTTCGATTCGGTTTACAATTGGCGAAATTATCGATGAACAAACACACAAAAAGATACATATAACCCGGACAGAATATCTGTGCACCTCGCTGGAATGCGGCGCCTCTCCCGCTTCCCCTGTCACCTCTCCGCGCACTCCCCGGTGCGACAATACAGTTAGCATCTTCGTTGCCGATACATGTCCCGATAATAATTTACGTCCCGACGGTATACTAGACGTCCGGTAATGTATATACGTCCCGATAATTCGATATGACGTCACGAAGTCAGGTGCACAGATATTGTGACCGTGTTGTACACACGAACATAGAACCTCCTCCGTTTTGGAAGTCGGTAAGACATAGCAGAAAATCTTTCAGAGTTTTGCAATAGCAATAATGTCATCTCATTTCTAACACCCAATGATATTGTTACACGGTAGGCACGCTTAGTAACTACGGCGAGTTGTTTACAACTAAAGCGCGAATAGTAACTATGTCTTGAGCTGTGGTTATGTCTTGAGCTGTGGTTTTACGACGGTTGCGGGATCGCTCTCTGTTTATTACCGTCTATTGTGTCATGATCACTCTCTGTTTATTAACGTATATTGTGTCACGATCGATATCTGTTTATTACCGTCTACCGTCTATTGTGTTAGTTTTTTTGGTGTCTTTTTGTATCACTACATAGTATAAAACAAAGTCACTTCCGCTGTCCCCATGTATGCTTGTATCTTTAAAACTACACGACGGATTTTAATGCGGTTTTTTTTAAATAGGTAGAGTGATTCAAGAGAAAGGTTTATATGTATAATAAACCGGGGCGGGTCGCTAGTTGAAGAATAATAGGCTTTTCTTTTCTTTTCTTTTCTTCTTTTTTCTTGTTTACTGTGTCAAACACAAACGTTCGACTCAGTTTATCGTGTTTTTTAATCAAAGCGGAAGCATCTCGAGTTCAGTGCAGTATCAGTCATTGTGAAGTGTGTTCAGTGACTAGTTCGTATGAATATCAGTGCCAGTGTGAAGTGTTTGTGCGAACCAGTTGTGTCGTGTGTTTTGTGATTTTATGAAGTGATTGTGTGCAATAAAGTGCAAGGTGAATAATCGGCGTTTTAACTAAATATCCAAGAACCCATCTCATAATGAACAATATCATCGACAATCGGTGCGTATAGACCGAATCATACAAGTCGGCAGATGTGAAGTTAGCTACAAGGTGCGCAATTTCCAATCCTTACTGAAGCTGACTTAAAAAGCTGCGTGTTGATTGGATATTGCGCAACTTGTAGCTAACTTCACACCTGCCGACTTGTATAATTCTATATATGTGAATTCGCATACTGGACTTCACATTCGACGTAACGTATACAGCTTAATACCTCTTCGTGGGTAGACATATGTTCTGCAGTAGTGTACAGTACCTTGTATCTGCTCGGTGGTGAAGAGCGGCAGTTTGGAGATGATCTGGCGCACGGTGGGGCAGCGCGCGAGGCCGGCTAACGTCACGACGTACCTTGTATCTGCTCGGTGGTGAAGAGCGGCAGTTTGGAGATGATCTGGCGCACGGTGGGGCAGCGCGCGAGGCCGGCTAACGTCACGACGTACCTTGTATCTGCTCGGTGGTAAAGAGCGGCAGTTTGGAGATGATCTGGCGAACGGTGGGGCAGCGCGCGAGGCCGGCTAGCGTCACGACGTACCTTGTATCTGCTCGGTGGTGAAGAGCGGCAGTTTGGAGATGATCTGGCGAACGGTGGGGCAGCGCGCGAGGCCGGCTAGCGTCACGACGTACCTTGTATCTGCTCGGTGGTGAAGAGCGGCAGTTTGGAGATGATCTGGCGCACGGTGGGGCAGCGCGCGAGGCCGGCTAACGTCACGACGTACCTTGTATCTGCTCGGTGGTGAAGAGCGGCAGTTTGGAGATGATCTGGCGCACGGTGGGGCAGCGCGCGAGGCCGGCTAGCGTCACGACGTACCTTGTATCTGCTCGGTGGTGAAGAGCGGCAGTTTGGAGATGATCTGGCGCACGGTGGGGCAGCGCGCGAGGCCGGCTAACGTCACGACGTACCTTGTATCTGCTCGGTGGTGAAGAGCGGCAGTTTGGAGATGATCTGGCGCACGGTGGGGCAGCGCGCGAGGCCGGCTAACGTCACGACGTACCTTGTATCTGCTCGGTGGTGAAGAGCGGCAGTTTGGAGATGATCTGGCGAACGGTGGGGCAGCGCGCGAGGCCGGCTAACGTCACGACGTACCTTGTATCTGCTCGGTGGTGAAGAGCGGCAGTTTGGAGATGATCTGGCGCACGGTGGGGCAGCGCGCGAGGCCGGCTAACGTCACGACGTACCTTGTATCTGCTCGGTGGTGAAGAGCGGCAGTTTGGAGATGATCTGGCGCACGGTGGGGCAGCGCGCGAGGCCGGCTAACGTCACGACGTACCTTGTATCTGCTCGGTGGTGAAGAGCGGCAGTTTGGAGATGATCTGGCGAACGGTGGGGCAGCGCGCGAGGCCGGCTAACGTCATGACGTACCTTGTATCTGCTCGGTGGTGAAGAGCGGCAGTTTGGAGATGATCTGGCGCACGGTGGGGCAGCGCGCGAGGCCGGCTAACGTCACGACGTACCTTGTATCTGCTCGGTGGTGAAGAGCGGCAGTTTGGAGATGATCTGGCGAACGGTGGGGCAGCGCGCGAGGCCGGCTAACGTCACGACGTACCTTGTATCTGCTCGGTGGTGAAGAGCGGCAGTTTGGAGATGATCTGGCGCACGGTGGGGCAGCGCGCGAGGCCGGCTAGCGTCACGACGTACCTTGTATCTGCTCGGTGGTGAAGAGCGGCAGTTTGGAGATGATCTGGCGCACGGTGGGGCAGCGCGCGAGGCCGGCTAACGTCACGACGTACCTTGTATCTGCTCGGTGGTGAAGAGCGGCAGTTTGGAGATGATCTGGCGCACGGTGGGGCAGCACGCGAGGCCGGCTAGCGTCACGACGTACCTTGTATCTGCTCGGTGGTGAAGAGCGGCAGTTTGGAGATGATCTGGCGAACGGTGGGGCAGCGCGCGAGGCCGGCTAACGTCACGACGTACCTTGTATCTGCTCGGTGGTGAAGAGCGGCAGTTTGGAGATGATCTGGCGCACGGTGGGGCAGCGCGCGAGGCCGGCTAGCGTCACGACGTACCTTGTATCTGCTCGGTGGTGAAGAGCGGCAGTTTGGAGATGATCTGGCGCACGGTGGGGCAGCGCGCGAGGCCGGCTAGCGTCACGACGTACCTTGTATCTGCTCGGTGGTGAAGAGCGGCAGTTTGGAGATGATCTGGCGAACGGTGGGGCAGCGCGCGAGGCCGGCTAACGTCACGACGTACCTTGTATCTGCTCGGTGGTGAAGAGCGGCAGTTTGGAGATGATCTGGCGCACGGTGGGGCAGCGCGCGAGGCCGGCTAGCGTCACGACGTACCTTGTATCTGCTCGGTGGTGAAGAGCGGCAGTTTGGAGATGATCTGGCGCACGGTGGGGCAGCGCGCGAGGCCGGCTAACGTCACGACGTACCTTGTATCTGCTCGGTGGTGAAGAGCGGCAGTTTGGAGATGATCTGGCGCACGGTGGGGCAGCGCGCGAGGCCGGCTAGCGTCACGACGTACCTTGTATCTGCTCGGTGGTGAAGAGCGGCAGTTTGGAGATGATCTGGCGCACGGTGGGGCAGCGCGCGAGGCCGGCGAGGGCGCGGCACGCGAGCCCGCGCAGACGGTCCGCGTCCGTGATGGGGGACTTTATCATCATCAGGGAGAGTAGCACCTGGGAAAGACAAATATAAGCGTGAACTCACCGAGATACTGAAAAGATAATAGGCCTGGTTATGAAGGCACCAACCTAAATTTAATACGGTAGGTTGTTGAATTGACAAAATAATTCCACTGATATAATTTAGTTATGTAATTGTTTTTAAATTGAGATAAATAAAAATAAATAAATTGTCATGTAACATTAATAAAAAAAGTGTATTTAATTACTTTAACACGGCATTTAAATTATGACCAAATTAATGTTATGGTCTTAACGTATCTTGGTGATGTGACAGAAAGTATACTACGCTCTATTTTAAAGTAAAAAAAATATCTCCGAAGCTAGTGAAAATTGCACAGTTATTGTGCAGATATTTTACAGTGGTAATACACACTTGGCGACAGCGGTTTTCATAGAAAATTTGTATGGATTTCCTTTCTAATATAGTTCTGCTGTTCTGTGGTAGTGACCGACGCTCAGATTCGAACGAAACAGAAGTGGATATCGTGTCTATGACATCTAGTCATGCATAGACTATCCTTTTATAGTTTTAATTTCTAGGTCAAATAAAGAACAATGGGTAACGTCCCTTTTTTTCAGCTACGAATCAGATTTTTATAGACGTACTGTGTATGGTTCATCAACCCACACGTACCTGCCCGCTTAGTCGTCACAAAATTAAAGGCCCGTTTTGACAGTTCACGCCCATGAAGTTCTCTATTTTTTACCTATCGAAATGTTCTGAAATACGCATCCTTTTAGGGGTTATTCTGTACATCAAAACTAACAACATTTGTTCTGCGACTTTTATCAAAACTCAAAAAAAATGTTTGTTGTTCCATAGAAAAATATAGTTAACCCGCGACAAAATGTATGGAACAGCTGTTTTTTTTTTTTTTTTTGAGTTCTGACATAAGTCGCAGAACAAAAGTTATTAGTTTTGATGTACAGAATAAGCCCCTAAAAGGATGCTAATTGATTAGAAATAACGCTATATACACATGCGTGCAAAATTTCAGCTCAATCGGAAACCGGGAATTTCAAGATTCCACCCGAACTTACATAGACAGGTATATCCATTGCAAGTTAAATAAAAGTTTGTAAAAAAACAATAATTACATAATAATTACCATAATTCCGTTGTTGGTCCTCACGCTCTCCCAGACCTTCTGTATGACGTCTTCGTACGATTTGAGAGCAGTTTTCTTCTTCGTTGAGCCTGTTATCGAGAAACGAGTGGTTGACGTCCCTGCCTAAAAAACCAAATGGCAATACATTAAAATACCACAACGATAATTCCTTATACTTATTCGCTTATGAATTAATTAATTGAATGACTAGTTTTTGCCCACTCGAGTAATAGATTTCATAAAAAGCTTTCACTATGCGCCGGGTACGGTCGGAGATGAATTGTGTGTTTAGTTTTTAAGGTTGACCATGATCTGTTGTTTATATGGAAGAAACTACAATATATGTACTACTTTTAATTTTACTTTTTATCCCAGAGAAATATAAGATTCCTATGGGACCAAAATTAAAATAACGAGCGGTCGAAGCAGAGGGCAAAAGCTAGTAAATACGGGAAATAATATAAAAAGATCCTTTGGAATATTAACAACGTATACAGTGTTATGTGCTTGCCCTATACTAAGCCGAAAGAATGTGATTAAGATCATTATTATGAACAACTTTTACTATGGGGTAGTAGTTGCATTTTTTGCGCTTACCCCAAAGGAGTTTTTTTTCGTGGTCATATGCTAATAATATGACTACGAAAAAATCTCCTTTGGACGTGTGAAAAAGTGACAGATATATACTTCACCACAACTCTTGTCTCGTTCTGACACGTAGAAAGAATTATTTCGTGGTGCGTATACTAGCCCGGCTGGATAACTCTGTGTACCTATAGTTTAGTCACAAATAGAAAGTATTACTCACTCTATGTACGGGTGCGCACACGCAGTTGACTAGTACGTTGAGCGCAGCTTTTTGTACCTCCGGCTCCGGGACTATCTCGCCGTCCGCCGCGCCTGCCAACCACACCTACAGTTAGCGTGTAGTGAAATAGAAAGGGACACACACACCAAATCATACGAATATTGCTTGGAGCATGTATGTAACTTGAGTTTTCAATTGCGTATACGGCATGAAAAAAAAGATGTGCTGTACATACTTAGATAGCTATATACACGTTGTTATGATTTTATCATATTTAGACTCGGATAATAGTAAAAACCTGCGTACTAATAAATGTGAAAGAAAATAGATAATAGTTCATAAATATGTTGGTTTACTTAAGCTCTTCTTCTTGATCGTTGCGCTCTTGACAGAGCGGTCGTGGTCATCACGCAGTATTATTATTGGTAGGGGCAGATGTAATGCGCCTCACGATATCTCGCCATCTATTGGACGTCAATCGGGTACATTCATGCACGGACCCACCCACAGCAGACTTGATCTGATCGGTCCATCTCATGGGCGACCTTCCACGTGGTCTTGTGCCCTCAACTTTGCCCTGGACGACAAGACGCTCTATGGACTGACTACCTCGCCTTGAGATGTGTCCCAAGTAGCATTTTACTCCATTTAAGAGTACACATTTAGTTCCCAGGTGTACTTGAAGCATTATTACTGTTCACTCGTGATGCTGCATTATTGCGATTAATTACACCTACACCTGTCTAAGGGACTTATAGGAGTGTAGAGTTATACTTTTATATGTTTGTTGGTGTTATAATACTCTAACAATTATCCTTTAGTCAGCCGTCTGACTAAGAGCATTATAGGAGGGTAGAGATACGGCAACCGCTGTTTAACGGCCTACTTGTACTATGTTGTAGAGCTAGCATTTTAATAGAACACACGTGGTCATTTATAAAGCCAATGGCTGTTATGTTTACTTGTTTTAGACTGTTATACAGCTAGTAGCTGTAGTAGGACTTGTTTGTGATCATTCAAATAACCTTTTTTACTATCTGTACAGAAGTGTTTAAATTGTTCGCATGTGCACTGTAGGCTGTTAAAAGGACTATATGTGTTGTCCATTAACATCAATAGCAGTTTATTTGTCCACAAGTACTACTCTTATTTGCTTTCATTTCCACCATTTTGTTCTAACCTAAAATTTACCAAATAATAAATCTCAAAAATTATCGTGCAGATTTATCACAAAATACGCAGATAGAGCGATTGAGTTTTGGTTTCATGTTATAATTAAATACCGTAGTATAATCATAATGCCAAGATATATCAAACTGAAAATTGTAGATTTCCTCTCAGCCAGTTTTAAATATTTTAAAATGAATATCGCGTATTAACAGAGGCGCGTGAATATTTTAGCTGTAAATATGTATACATTTCACGATAAAGTTGCATTCCCATGGCAATTAACATTATTAAGTCTTTGAAACAGGTACATTACCGCGTGGTATCATAAATTTTTATCCAAATATCCGCCGGAGTTATTAAGTTTTTGGATGGCACACACAAAAAACCATAAACAATTAAATTGTGAATAAAATTATAAAATGAAGAAATAATTTAGGGCACACGTGAATTTTAGGTAGCACTGGAGTACTTTTGTCGGATTTTTTAACTGTGAAGGCTGTGTATTTAGCCACGTGTTACTCTTTATTACGCTCATGTACATTGTATGGATCACACTGCGTCCCATATAGTGCCGCAAGTCAGCCTTAAGTCCGATGTTACTACTTAAACTGCTATTATAATGCTATTATACTGCTAATGTACAGCCATAGTGAACTTAAGGCTGTCTAATTTCTGCCCAAACTGGTTCTATAAGAGCGTTATAGCAAGCTATACAGCTCTTATACAGCTGACTTGCACAGCTTGTGGAGTACATGTGAACGACTAGACATCTTATATAGAACCCCGAATGCTACTTGGGGTCCGAAGTAAGCGAGTATGCGAGACTGTACTATGGCTGATAGACGCTGCTTGATGCCGAGTTCTTGTAGTATCGAGATTTACTTAAGCATCTCATCAAAAATTCAACAGTAGTTTATGGCGCGAAAAATTTGTCTGACTACGACGTCTAGGCCGTGCGTCGTAGTCAGACAAAAAAACCTATACGCAAACAGAAACAAAAGATTTTAGTTTCGTCCTGTTCACACTTTCATAATTCCACATCTCGCCCTCTTACTTTTCTAATTATTATTATTTAGCGCCCTTTCTAGTTATATACATCACTATATTGATGTTATATTGAGTCAAATAGAAAGGGACACATACACCAAATGAGAAATAAAGTCTTATTTCTCATTCACACGAAACGACCAAATTAAAATCAGTTTTACAAAATATTCAGTTTTAATAGGCTGTCCTTTCGAGCGTACAATACCGGGACAACATTGGCTATGTTGGTTACAAATTACAGTTTTGATTCCAATATACCAATGTGTATATCGACCTTGGACTGATATTGGACGATCAATATCAGTCCAAAACCGATCCAGACAGACATTGGACCACGAGTCCATGACATTCTACTGTACTGTAGAATGTAGACTTTAAACCCGTGGTTTTAAAAGTCAAAGTATTTTGTACGTCGACCAGAGGCTTAAGACAGCTTCCTGTACTTGTACCTTTCTTTTTTTTAATAGTTCACTGCAGGACGTGGGCCTACCCACGACTGGTGATTGGGCCATGTCCACCACGCTAGCCCAGGGCGGGTTGGTGGATTCACACACGCCATCGAATTCCTTCTATGGACGTATGCAGGTTGCCTCACGATGTTTTCCTTCACCAAAAAGTCAGTGGTGTCAAATTCCGTACACAAGTTGCAAAGAAACTCATTGGTACGTTCTCGGGATTTGAACCCACGACCTCATGATTGGCGGGCGGGTGTCACTGCCACCAGACTACCACGGCTTAAAGACAGCTTCGAACTTACCTAATACTATATTGACTCCAGTAGTGAGCTCCGAGTCCCTCATGTCGATTTTCTCAGTGAGCAACAGCTGTACTCGGGGCGCGACGCAGCAAACTGAAACCACGTCGAGAGCCGAACGAACCGTCTCAGATCTGTATAGGAAAATGCACTTTATTACTGTTTTAATAACGATTAAACACATTTTATAGGTACTATAGGTTTTATACACAGAGCTAATACAACCAAAGAGATGGCGCTGTCGTTGTTTGAGGCAATTCTCAACCAAAAAATGTATGGAAAACCTTCCCCAGAGCTGTCAAAACTGTCAAATATGAATTGGAATTTGACACCATCGGGATTAACACACGGGCAACAACCACATAATCGAGATACTTTTCATGTCTCTTTCTAACTCATGCCGTATTAAATCAATGCATCTCCTTCAGATTTTCTCGTTCGACCACATTATCCCTCAGCCCGGGTAGCACGACAAGAGGAGAAAACCATTTTATCTACACTAATGTTGTAACATTCTAAATACTTGACTTATAATGACTACTGTTATAGTCCCGTCCCGTACCGCCCCGTCCCGCCCCACCCCGTCCCGTCCCGTCCCGTCCCGTCCCGTCCCGTCCCGTTCCGCCCCGTCCCGTCCCGTACCGTCCCATCCCGTACCGTCCCATCCCGTCCCGTCCCGTCCCGTCACAATATGTTTTTTTTATTTTTTTTTTATTTTTATTAGTGAAGATAAAGTAGTGTATGCAACTGCATATAACATGGGTATTAAAACACTCGTTACTATTATGAAATTCGCTGCTTCATTATATGACAGTTGCATAAACTACTATTATCCGCTCTTAATGTCAGATGTCATTGTCAATCCACACTTTATTTCCTCTTCGAGGGGATATAATGGTGGAAAGACTATTAATCCCTTTGCCATGCTTCCCATGCTGGTTGTAATAGCTGTGTGGTTTTATAGGTAGGTATGTTTTGTTAGGTTTTTACTCAATTATGGTACCGTTTGTGGCCATCTTAGTATAATTTTTGGCCACTTTGAATGTTAATGGTTGTGTAAACAATTTTAATTATGTACTTAAAGAAATTTTTAACATTGAAATTTACAGTCAATATTTATGGTATTATTTTGTTTAGAATCTATATTTTATGCAAAATTTTTTTGACATTAAATGGCCAAAACCGTGGCAGAGGCTACAACACTAAGTGGAATAAGTGTCTCAGTTTTTTTAGTCATAAGAGCATGTATTTGCACCATCAGAGAAACTGTTCGGTAGAAAATATTTTTTAACAAAAAACGGCATGACCGACTTCAACCGAGTACAGAATTCGCGAATAGTTCGCACGGATCGATGTAGCATTTATCACATTATTGTTGAATTATCAAAACTGGCTCAGCCGATTTCAAATAAATTTAAAATGGGATTTCGAAAAACGCTCTTTCCAAAAAAAAAAAAAAAAATCATACTACTATGTAAAAACTTATGAGTGGTTATAAGTAAAAAAAATGTACGCGTCGAATTGAGTACCTCCTCCGTTAAAAGTTAGTATTAATGGAGGAGAATAGAAGCCATATGCTATAAGACACAAGGTCCAAAATTACCTGCCGTTAAAGTTCCACTCGTACGCGTATCCGACCACTTGCAAAAGGAGGGAAACTCCCCCCAATTCAACCAGTTCGTCCACCGGCGCCCAGCGAGACCACGAGACGCTTTGGAGCAACTCTATTTGTTCTTGAATTTCTTCCGGCGATGATTTTGAAGCCTGGTAATAAGATTTTTGATAACTATTAGTATAGAATTATCTTTATTTTTATCAAGACCATTTATTTGTACTCGTATTAATAACTTTGAGCAAATATCTAGTCACAATCGTGCAAAAAAGTGTCCGAGCCAAAACTCTTTCCAAGCTACGTAGTGGGCGATTGCAAGCCGACTACAACGCCGCGCGATGCTAAAGTGCTCGGTTACAAGAACTAAGTTAGGTGACATAACGTCGAGATTCGAGAAAACAGGTCATTGTGAATTATTTAATGTAAATATCTTGGTCGGTATACAGGGTTATTTCTAATCAAGTAGCATCCTTTTAGGGACTTATTCTGTACATTAAAACGAAAAGCTTTTGTTCTACGACTTTTATGAATTCTCAAAAAAAAGTTGTTGTTCCATAGAAAAATATCGTACACCCTCGACAAAATGTATGGAACAGCTGTTTTTTTTTTAGTTTTGACAAAAGTCGCTTCTGCGACTTGTTGTTTGTTGCGACAAAAGTTGTCAGTTTTGATGTATAGAATTAGCCCCTAAAAGGATGCTAATTGATTAGAAATAACCCTGTATATGACGGCGCTCGGACATTTTTGTACAAGTTAGTTTCACTTAGGGACTGTGGCTCTGTAGACATTTGCTCGAATATTAAGAATCATATAAAGATGAATAACATAAATCTGAATCCAAGAGCTTTAATGACGCCATGTTAAACTAACAAATCGTGACAAAACTGAAAATACATTTCACAAAACCCTATGCAACGGTTAAGTTTCTTTAGAGTTACACAAATATTCAGCTCTCAGACCATCAAGATACAACATCGTGAACAGACAAGTGAGGCCGGTTTTTTATACATGTGGTGAGTGCGTCGGTGTTGCTCCGCCATAGTTCGACTGACAAGCCAAGGCGGTAGTTTCCTTGTACGCGTGTGTGTGTAATTGTGTCTGTACACGACGAGGCGTAGTTTTGTCGGCCTCGCTTGTTTGCATCTCATGTCTCAATATTATGACTTAATTTTTTTATTTGGTCTGAAATTCAGTTATAAAAATATTTTTTTACGGTGTAGTTCTGCAGTCACCTGCATGCTACAAAAGCAGGCTAGTGTTGCCAGAGGACACATTCGCAGCCGCTGTCGCAGACTACATGTCGCTGATAAGTAGTGTCGCGGCAACACATAATAGTCAGCTGCTGTAGCGTGTAGTTGTATCTGTAGCCACCCTACCATTTGATAGACAAAACTTACTGCTTTTAAGAGTGTAAAAGAGTGAACAGTACAATGTAAAAGAGTGAACATAAAAGGATTTGGCACACAAAAGTTGTTTGTCTAGATTTACTAGACCCGTCCTTAAAAGGTTTTGCTTTTAATACCTATGACCCTGTATATTTATAGAGACCGACAACGTTGTTCACACATAATGCGGGCTGCGTTAAATTAGACCTGCCCGCAGACCGCATCCAGTGTGTTAAATGTGTGTGTGTGTGTATGAAAAAGTAAAGAAGTGTTACCTTATAAGGCGGCGGTTCGGGCACGTTGTCGCCGTGCTGGCGCGCCACCTGCGCCGACCGCAGCCTTAAATGCGCTTCTAGATACCTGAACAAAAACGTGCCCTTCATTTTTAGGGATCCTTACCCAAAGGGTAAAAACGGGACCCTATTACTCAAGACTCCACTTGGTCTGTCACCAGGCTGTATCTCATGAACCGTTATAGTTATACAGCTGAAATTTTCACAGATGATGTATTTATTTCTGTTGCCACTATAATAACAAATAATAAAAATAACAATTCCCATACAACAAACCTGATTTTTTAGCCGTTTTTCGCAATATTAATAATGGTAACAGGTAAATGCTTGAAATATTCACAGAATATTAAGCTGTATGTTCATTTCAATAATAAATAATTAAATTAAAATAAAATAAATATTTAAGGGGGGGCGCGTATCCATACTCGAACTTGTCCGCTTATTAAATAACACGACAGATATGAGTTTACATAGAACTTTATCTGGCCGCAAAACACGACAGATGTTTTTTTGTAACGCAAATAAGTCCGCGTTTGACCACCAATTCGCCGGATGGTAAGCGACGTTGTGGACGAAGATGAAGCACGCATACCTACATAGAAGATACCTATTCACTCTGATCTTGAAAAACTTTAGATTATCTCTCTTAGGAAACAGGAAGACTGTTCCATTCCCTGGCGGTACAAATCAGGTGATATAGATTTTCATACAACTTTTTCCGGCTGCTGCGTGTATTTGGCCAGTACAGTAATTTCGATTTATACGAGTATCAAAGAAGGTTGTCAAAGTAATGCTCACATTTCCAAGCATGTTTGAGAAGAAGACATACCTTCTAAGAGCCACGCAGACGTGGCGTACAATCTGCCTGGCGGCGCAGGTCTCGTCCTCCGACACGCGAGACTCCTCCTCGTCCGAGCCCAGTATGGGCAGCGTTGATATCACGTTGTACATACCTTCTAAGAGCCACGCAGACGTGGCGTACAATCTGCCTGGCGGCGCAGGTCTCGTCCTCCGACACGCGAGACTCCTCCTCGTCCGAGCCCAGTATGGGCAGCGTTGATATCACGTTGTACATACCTTCTAAGAGCCACGCAGACGTGGCGTACAATCTGCCTGGCGGCGCAGGTCTCGTCCTCCGACACGCGAGACTCCTCCTCGTCCGAGCCCAGTATGGGCAGCGTTGATATCACGTTGTACATACCTTCTAAGAGCCACGCAGACGTGGCGTACAATCTGCCTGGCGGCGCAGGTCTCGTCCTCCGACACGCGAGACTCCTCCTCGTCCGAGCCCAGTATGGGCAGCGTTGATATCACGTTGTACATACCTTCTAAGAGCCACGCAGACGTGGCGTACAATCTGCCTGGCGGCGCAGGTCTCGTCCTCCGACACGCGAGACTCCTCCTCGTCCGAGCCCAGTATGGGCAGCGTTGATATCACGTTGTACATACCTTCTAAGAGCCACGCAGACGTGGCGTACAATCTGCCTGGCGGCGCAGGTCTCGTCCTCCGACACGCGAGACTCCTCCTCGTCCGAGCCCAGTATGGGCAGCGTTGATATCACGTTGTACATACCTTCTAAGAGCCACGCAGACGTGGCGTACAATCTGCCTGGCGGCGCAGGTCTCGTCCTCCGACACGCGAGACTCCTCCTCGTCCGAGCCCAGTATGGGCAGCGTTGATATCACGTTGTACATACCTTCTAAGAGCCACGCAGACGTGGCGTACAATCTGCCTGGCGGCGCAGGTCTCGTCCTCCGACACGCGAGACTCCTCCTCGTCCGAGCCCAGTATGGGCAGCGTTGATATCACGTTGTACATACCTTCTAAGAGCCACGCAGACGTGGCGTACAATCTGCCTGGCGGCGCAGGTCTCGTCCTCCGACACGCGAGACTCCTCCTCGTCCGAGCCCAGTATGGGCAGCGTTGATATCACGTTGTACATACCTTCTAAGAGCCACGCAGACGTGGCGTACAATCTGCCTGGCGGCGCAGGTCTCGTCCTCCGACACGCGAGACTCCTCCTCGTCCGAGCCCAGTATGGGCAGCGTTGATATCACGTTGTACATACCTTCTAAGAGCCACGCAGACGTGGCGTACAATCTGCCTGGCAGCGCAGGTCTCGTCCTCCGACACGCGAGACTCCTCCTCGTCCGAGCCCAGTATGGGCAGCGTTGATATCACGTTGTACATACCTTCTAAGAGCCACGCAGACGTGGCGTACAATCTGCCTGGCGGCGCAGGTCTCGTCCTCCGACACGCGAGACTCCTCCTCGTCCGAGCCCAGTATGGGCAGCGTTGATATCACGTTGTACATACCTTCTAAGAGCCACGCAGACGTGGCGTACAATCTGCCTGGCGGCGCAGGTCTCGTCCTCCGACACGCGAGACTCCTCCTCGTCCGAGCCCAGTATGGGCAGCGTTGATATCACGTTGTACATACCTTCTAAGAGCCACGCAGACGTGGCGTACAATCTGCCTGGCGGCGCAGGTCTCGTCCTCCGACACGCGAGACTCCTCCTCGTCCGAGCCCAGTATGGGCAGCGTTGATATCACGTTGTACATACCTTCTAAGAGCCACGCAGACGTGGCGTACAATCTGCCTGGCGGCGCAGGTCTCGTCCTCCGACACGCGAGACTCCTCCTCGTCCGAGCCCAGTATGGGCAGCGTTGATATCACGTTGTACAGCTTGCGGAGCCCGTCCTGGAACAAAGCAATAGAGTATATAGCTTGCTAGACTCTTAAAATCAGGGATATATCAAAATCAAAATAAACTTTTCAACACACTTGCTCATAAAGTGGTTTTAATTTCACCGCAATTAGGCACTCAATCAAACTGTGACTTTTTCCATCGCATTCACAAGTGAGTTTCTTTTTTTTTTTTAAGTTTTTTTTATTTTATTGGATGAGTTGTTTTGTTCTTAAAAGTTTTGATACAAAAAAGATCGTGTTCAATAGTAGGTACAAATAAATTAATGTACATTTTGCTTGTTCATTTCATGCAACTTCTTATTTAAAGAGATAATTTCAACTTGTACGTGTTTAATAAATAAAACTTTCACTCAAATATAACTTTTGTTTTCTCTGTAATCAATAAAGAAAACTTGAAATTCCCCATTTAATACGTGGCTAAAACGCTATCCGCGAAAAGCCAAAAAAAAAACCTCATTCTTTTAGGTATGGCCGATTGCAATTGCGCGCGCATAGGAGAACTGATTAATTTTTCCCACATTTTTCACAACTCGTTTTCACTGTTGAAATTACAGTTATTTATAAATTAAAATGTCTACTATAGTTCGGCCGTTCAGAGAATGCGTTCCTGACACGTCATCTTGAAAAAATGTTTTTTGGCCGATATCTCGGAAACTATGTACTTAAGGGCAAAAAACATTAAGATCATTATTATAGAAAATAAAATTTCGCATCTTTTGTTTCCAGAATTTTTTTTTGTAAAACTTACCGTTTACGATTTATGGACCATTTAATGAAACTTCATTAAATGGACCTTAAAACATTAAATAGTCCATAAATCGTAAATGGTAAGTTTGATAAAAAAGTTTAATGGAAACAAAAGATGCGAAATTTTATTTTCTACAAATGATCTTAATGTTTTTTGCCCTTAAGTACATAGTTTCCGAGATATCGGCCAAAAATATTTTTTCAAGATGACGTGTCAGGAACGCATTCTCTGAACGGCCGAACTATAGTACTAATTATGAAGAAAACATTTTTTATTCTCTTTTATTATGTACAATTTTTCGACATAATTGCACAATTTCATGAAGAAAAGACTTTTTTTTTATGGAGGTAAAAAGGTTTCTTTAAATATTTTGTCAATAGTGGCCGGAGTTATAATAAACCAAGTGTGAAAATGTGCAAGCAAAATCTAGTCCAAAACAACAGTAAAGCTGGTCGCAGACCAAGAGCTAAACTAAGTCTAACTGAGCTTTCGTTTAGTTCTTGGAGTGCACGGGATACATTTTTAATTTATCTTAACTTAGCTAAGCTGCCTTGGTTTAGCTTCTGAACAGCTTAGTTGTTGGTCTGCAACCAGCATAAGGTGCAAGAAATAATATTAAAAGATTCTCACCTGGTTATCGAACTCTTCTAATATAACCCTGAACTGGAAGGACAGTCCGAAGAACATGGTGGCGTGACACCGGCCCGAGTCATGAGAACATTCCAGAAGCCACAGCGCGTATCTGAAAAAGAAACGAAAATAGCATCAACATGCGACAAAAATGCGATCTACACTCTACAGAATGGTTAAAGTTTCAGATTACTCTAAAAGGTTTCAAAATTCGCTAGAATATTTCACAGTGGTCTAGAAGATTTTTAAAGTAGGTAATCTAGAAAAGAATGTTTCAGAATAATCTAGAAAGTTTTAGAATATTCTAGAAAGTTGCACAATAATCTAAAAGGCTTCATAGAATTGTAGAAGGTCTTATAGAACTATTACACGTTCTAGAAGTATCTCGAATGTTCTACAAAGTACTTACTTGACTAAATCGTGTGTGAGCCGTCGCGGCAGGAGGCAGACCCTTTCCATGGCGTCTTCGCAGTAAGCTAAGTAGTAGAGACATATCGACACGCCCGTCGCCGCCACCGACGGCCGAGGGACTTCTAGGAACTTCTGCAAGGGAGAAGAATATATTTGATAAACATTTTGCGGATAGGTAAAGGTAGATCTTTTTAGGTTGGAAGCGCGGATTTCAAGGGCTTTACAGCTGTTATCTAAAGGTGCGCGAGTCTCATTAAGCTAAGCGCGTTTTGCTTGAACGGGTATATGTACGCGGTTTTCGTACCACAAGAATGAAACGAAAATTGGCCGTTTCTTAGACTGGTTGACAGTCTGGATGTCAAAATTATATTGATGTGATCTCGTGGAGTTCCAGTAAGATTCCTTAGCTCTTACTAACGCACAAAGACAATTAACTCCACCAAAGAAATTTCAGTGGCTACGATCCCACGACGTATAATATTATTTGCACTCCAAACCAGCATCTAGTAAAGATTTGCAATAAAAGACTGTGGACAAATACGAGCAATATCCAACATTTTGTTAAGATTTACCAGAAGAACTGTGAGCAAATATGAGTATATGTATGTGAGTAGTTCCTGCAGTGTTTAGTGCTGAGAGCTACAGAGGTTCCATAAAGATTCCTTGTATCCCAAGAGCGCACAAAAGCCACCAGTAATGAGTTTCAGTGGCTACTATCTTACATATCTTCCGGTTACAATCCGAAGCAGTATCTAAAGAAGATTTGAGCTAAAAACTGTGGGAAATTATTAGGAGTTTTATAGATGGGTTTTTACCTGCAAGCCGCCCATGTTGATAAAGTCGATGGAGAACTTCTTGTGGCAGAGCAGCGCCGCCAGGTACTTGAGCGCCTCGAACGCGAGCCGAGAGTCGCGGGACTCGCGCACGTTCAGGTAGCCCAGGATCAGACCGAGCGCGTTCTGCTCGAACACGTGCGATAGGAACTGTGGACAAATGCAATGAAAATTAACTCATAATTCGAAACAAAATGTAATTTAAAACTTGGTCCGGTTTTAAGCGATATAATAGAACGCTGATTATCCAAATTAATTGGGACATAGACTGAGAGAGAGATAAATAATCGGACATAGACTGGTAATAAAGAAAAACGAACTGTCACACATAGAATAATAGGCGCCGGACGGCAAGAAGTTGTATACCGTCACATTGAGGGCGTTATCGAAGCACATAAACGGCTCGCTGTGAGATGGTAGGCTTTGGTCTTGTGCCTCTTCTCCGATTTGAACACGTTATTATTATGTACCTACCACGGGACTAATCGCGCACTAAAATTACGAGATATGTAAATAAATACTTCATCATCCCGACGTTTCGATCGAGGGAACCGATTAGGGGACATCTTACTCACGGGTAGAGTGGCCAAGATCGATGCAACTCGGTCGAAACGTCGGGATGATGAGGTATTTATTTATCTCGTAATTTTAGAGCGCGTTTAGTCCCGTAGTATAGTTCCCCTTCGGAAAACCGATTCGAATACTGTGGACATATGCAGGTTGCCTAACGATGTTATCAACGCTAATGGTTTGAATATCCGTACATGAGTCCCGAAGAACTCCTTGGTACGGGACCGAGATTTGAACTCACGACCTCACGAATGATAGGCTAGTGTCACTACCACTAGACCACCGCGGCTTATTATTTCCAAGCCGGTCAACACGACCTCGAAACCCGGTTGCTTTTGATCAGGGAATTCCACAGGTGGACTACATCAGATGACGGTACCTCATTGAGACTGCAGGATCGCGCTGGAAGCAAACCGCTTCCAACCGGTCTTATAGGAGATTTATAGAGGTACTAGCGACCCGCCCCGGCTTCGCACAGGTGTATTATACATATAAACTAACCTCTTGAATCATTATCTATTAAAAAAAATCGCATCAAAATCCGTTGCGTAGTTTTAAAGGTATAAGCATACATAGGGACAGACAGACAGAGAAGTGACTTTGTTTTATACTATGTAGTGGTATGTTTAGCAGTGACGACAGAACGCATGACGTAATGAACGGAACTGATGATAATGGGAGCCCTTACGGTCTGTTATTTCACAACAGAATTACTGAAATAACAGGGTAGTTGACTCGTATCGAATTAATTATAATATAAATTAAAAATTTAAAAAAACCCCGCCACATTGACAACCATTTTGGGCACATTTGTAGAATTTTGGTTCTTCCATCCCCACTTTAACCCACCATAACTCTTAAACGGCTCAATCGATTTTTATAAAACATAGCTAAGAACACTCTCGATTAAATCTCCTTTCATCCAAAAAAAACTAAACTGTAATCGGTTCAGTGGTTCGGGCGCTATGATGCCACAGACAGACAGACACACAGACAAACAGACACGTCAAACTTATAACACCCCTCTTTTGCGTCGGGGGTTAAAAAGTATTAGGATTAAGTCAATTCTGTAATGAATTATGATTCATAAAATAATTAAAATTGGCTAATCAAGTTCAGATATACAAGCTTGTAAAGATTTTGGTAGGGATATAGAGGGGATGCCTTGTCCTTTTCCCACAAAGCATAACATAGTATGGCGAATGTATGACACTTACGGCACAGCCCGGACACTCCGCGATTTTTCATACAAAATCTGCTGTCTTACGCACACCTACACAGTACTTACTCACAGACAACACACATACGCACGGTCGCTACACGCGCATTTGTGTGCGGAACGTCTATGGCTGTCAGCGATCACCACATCGTGACGTCATGCCGCGTGAGTGAGACAGTTGCGTACATAATTTGCAAAAATGAATATTAATCTAGTGCTTAAAATAGTATAACAATTACTTAATTTGGAAGCATATTAACAAAAAGTAACCGATCTACTTCTTTTGTAAGATAATATCAAGAGGAAGTTACCAAATAATGTAAAATAAGTTCCTATTATTTATCCTTATGGAAACATTAAAATTTCTTGTTTTGTTACGTATCATTGATATTCAACCATACACAGTACAAGTCTTCCCTATTGTCACAGTCTAGGTAGTTTTTATTAGAAAATCCACCGACCAGTGCAGCCCGCGCGCAGAGTGCACGATGCGGTACGTAGACGCGGGGTGGAAGTGAGGAAGACTCAAACGGGTGGGGGGTAACGAGTGGCCGTTCTATACGTAGTATTATTATATATTCTTTGCTTACGGGCAGTGACGTCATGCTCTTTGTCTAGCAAGAAAATAAATATGCCTGTAACTTATCTTAGCCTTAATTCTTATCTAATCTTTTATCTTTATTTCTAAGTTGATTTTATTTTTGTTTTCGTTAATCGGCTCTGTTTAAGGTTAGCTGTTACAAGAGGACATCAAACATACTATCAACTAGCCTCTTGGGTTGACTTCTGTAATAAGAATAGCCGTTTTGATGTAGAAGATTACTAAATATATATAGTTTCTTTTTTTTTAACCTATACTAAGCCCGATTACAGAGGCGCCAGCGTAAATTAAATTGTAACGTAAAAAGCGTTCTCTCTGTCGAATGCCTAAAGTGAAAAAGAAACAGAACTGTGCTATTTAGTTAATATAATTACGCTGGCGCCTCTGTAATCGGGCTTACTGTCCCACTCCAGCTAGCTTAGCATACAAGACCACGACAAGAGTTTATCGACGTGTGCAAAGGTGACAGATATATGCTTCCTCATAACTCTGTCACGTTCGGACACGTCGATAGTATTATTTTAAGGTCTGTATGCTAAGCCCGCTGGGCAAAGGTATCCCCCATTTCGTTCCATGAGTCGCGATTATAGTTACCTTACCTCTTGATACTCGCCCATGGGTGTGAGATACCGCAGTATGAGCATCTGTTTGGTCGCGTCCGTCGGAGGATGAATTTGAATATTTCCTGGAACAAAACGCAATGTTCTAAGTCAATTATACTAATGTAGGAACCCTACTCAATATTAATATTTTATATTTCCAAAATTAATATTTTCTTCTTTTCATAAAATTTACTAATTTCACTAAAACAATATATTCCAAATTCATTTATTATCATATTTTGTAATTTCGGCTAAATTCATTATAATTTTATATAACTTCAAATAAAATAAAATTTCCGAGCAAACCAGACGCGCGAGGCTTGTTAAGCGAGTCGCCTGCCGCGCGAGCGCAGCGCTATTGTTCTCTTCGGTAAACTCGCTGGCGCTCGGGCCGCTCAGGCTCTCGGCCGCCTCAAGCCAGTGCGATACTAGCTCCACGGCGAATGCACGCAACTTTGCATAATTTTTCGTTCTCTTGATTCCCTCCATTTTTATGTTAAAATTGTGTTTAAAATTAAGATAAATTAATCGTATAAAATTGTAAATTTTATTT
The DNA here is from genome assembly GCA_964007245.1 of Hypomecis atomaria. Taxonomy (NCBI): domain Eukaryota; kingdom Metazoa; phylum Arthropoda; class Insecta; order Lepidoptera; family Geometridae; genus Hypomecis; species Hypomecis atomaria. The sequence continues at coordinate 7,150,000 of OZ023310.1, forward strand.
GGACTTATTTGGACAATACAGTGTGGTGTTTCTACAGTGTGTGTGACTTTTATTTACTGGAACGTTCACGTAGGACTGACTCTATACTAAGAATCTGAAAGCTCTGAGTGTCTCTGCGAGGTAGAAACGATTTTGTTGACTAAAGAGAGTATGGGATTAAAAAGTTTATTAAAAGAGATATAGCAAATAATCGGCCAAGTACGAGTCGGACTCGCGCACGGAGGGTTCTGTACATACAGTATATATTCAGTGAAAATTTCAAGCATCTACCAGTCTACCTGTTACCATTATTAATATAGAGCGAAAAACGGTTAAAAAATCAGGTTTGTTGTATGGGAGCCCCCCTTAAATATTTATTTTATTCTGTTTTTAGTATTTGTTGTTATAGCGGCAACAGAATTACATCATCTGTGAAAATTTCAGCTGCCTAGCTATCATGGTTTCAGCTGTCTAGATATCACGGTTCATGAGATACAGCATGGTGACAGACAGACAGACGGACATCGGAGTCTTAGTAATAGGGTCCCGTTTTTACCCTTTGGGTACGAAACCCTAAAAAGCATGAAGTCGAATTATTAAACCTCTTTTTTTACCTAGTGCCATATTTTTTTAAAATGATGCAACTTCTGATTCACTTTATAGATAACACTTTACTGTATTCAAAAAATATAAGACGAACAGCTTTAACCTGTATAACCGGTATACAGGGTGTTACAACATTGCCGATATAACGTTGAGTTTTGGGACACCCTGCAAAAAGATAAAAGCCCACTAGGGCAAGTGCTCGCTAGCGTGCTTGGTCAATCAAAGCGCTTTACCGTCCCCTCCACGCGTCGTGTATTCGTACACAATACTTACCTATGACGTAAGTCTCCATCTCCGCCCAACTGGAGTTGGAGGAGGTCTCGAGGGCGGGCGGGGGCGGCAACACGAGGGGCGGCGGCGGGGCGGGCGGGGACATCATGCCCCAATGCTCCGGAGATGATACGGCATTACCTTCATAGAAAGAAATACATTTTTTAACGCAAAAAGGCTACCTTTGGCCACCAACTCGCCTGATGGAAAGCGAAGTTGTAGCCGAAGATGGAGTATGTAGACCTAGAAGATACCTGTTCACTCTTGACTTAATGATATCCAAATAAATAAAATCTACTGGGTATAAAAATCATTATTATAATTATTCCGTTAGTTAGATTATTCAAAAATACTGGACACGATTTTTTTCTATAGTCAATCAAACAATAAATGACAAAGATAAATCTTGTCAAAGTTTGAGAGTGGGGGCTCGTGACGCCACTTGTGCGGTACATTTTTAGTAGACTAGTGACGTCACGCGGAACTTTAACGGGATAAAACTTCATTATTTTTTGTTAAAATGACACAAAAATAATAATACGTGTCTAATACTTTTTGATAATCAAACTAACGGACTAATTATTACAATGATAATAATCTAACTATAAAACTGCGAAAAAAAAAAATTGCTCCATGTATGGAGCAAAATTTATACCGAGCGTCGATAAACTTTAGTAATTTTAATAATTATTAAAAAAATATTGGGCACGTATTTTTTCTATAGTCAATCAAACAATAAATGACAAAGATAAACTTAGTCAAAGTTCAGGAGTGGGGATCGTGACGTCACCAGTGCGACGTAGTCTGTAATCATTTTGTAGTGCACTCGTGACGTCACGCGGAATTTTAACGGGCTATATCTTCGTCATTTTTTGTTTAATTGATAAAGAAAAAATAAGTGTCTATTATTTTTTTTAAATCTATCGGACGGATAATTATATTTTTTGGTCATCTACCCTATTATCAAAAATCTGTGGCATTTCGTTGATCATGAGATTACGTGCATGCATGAGTGTAAGCAATTGACATAATGTGGTGTCCTATTTGTTCGTATTTTTACCAAAAGATGGCACAGAGACTTCTAGTAAAGGATCCACTGCTTTACTGAGGCATATTGATATGATTTACCAATTTTGGCTGCCACTGTAGTAATAATTCATACAAAATAACAACACATGAAAAATACGTTAAAATTGCAAATACATACAACAATGCGACGCCAAAAACTTCCCAAACATAGAAGAAAAAATTACTTACTATTAGAGTTTTTCACTGGTGTTTGCGGGTCTTGCGTCGGCGGCGTTTCATCTACGACCATCTCGCTCCCTCCGCCTTCGTCTTTCTCACGATCTGTAACAAATATAAATATTAGGTAAAAGTTTGGAACATAAATAATAAGCTTAGGCATGACGAGTGGGTAAAAGAAATATTGTTATAATAACTAGTCCGTCAGCTGGATTACAAAAGAAAATTTAATACGTATTTTTTATTTAGTCAGTGAAATAAAAAATAGCAAAGATAAAGTCAAAAAATTGCAAAGATAAAGCAGTCAAAGTTCGGGAGTGGGGGCTCGCAACGTCACTTTATTAGGGTTCCGTACCCACAGGGTAAAAACAGGACCCTATTACTAAGAACCCCGCTGTCCGTCTGTTTGTCTGTCTGTCACCAGGCAGTATTTCATGAACCATTATAGCTAAAAACAGAATAAAAATATATTTAATGCGGGCTCCCGTACAGCAAACCTGAATTTTTAGCCGTTTTTCGCTCTTTATTAATAATGGTAACATGTAGATGCTTGAAATATTCACAGAATATTTAACTGTATATTCACTTCAAAAATAAATAATTAAATTAAAATAAAATCAATATTTAAGGGGGGCTCCCATACAGTACGGAATCCTTCGTGCGCGAGTCCGACTGGTACTTGGCCGATTTTAGTAGAAATTCTCCCCTTTTTGAAGGAATCAATCGCTGACGACAAAATAAAACAATCAATATACCTATAGAACTTGTGTACCAAGATTCATAGAGATTCGTTAAACATTGCGACCTGTAGACAAAAATCAACATCCGAACAGAAGAAAGCAAAATCGTCGTATGGAATAGACCTTCGCTTCGGTCAATCTGTACTGTACTGTACCAGCCTTTTTAATGGTCCACTGCAGGACGTAGGCCTACCCACGAAGGGTGATTGGGCCATATCCACCACGCTGGCCCAGTGCGGTTTGGTGGATTCACATACGCCATGGAATTTCTTCCTTGGACATATGCAGGTTGCCTCACGATGTTTTCCTTCACCGAAAAGCAAGTGGTGTGAAATTCCGTACAAAAATTCAAAGGAATTCATTGGTACGGGACCGGGTTTGAACCCACGACCTCACGATTGTAAGGCGGGTGTCATTACCACTAGACCACCACGGCTCGGTCAATCTATATTTATATAAATGTATCGTGGTTGTTAGTCTCGCTAAAACTCGAGTACAGCTGAACCGATTTGGCTAATTATGGTATTGAAATATCTGTGGAAGTTAAGGGAAGGTTTAAACGGTGTGAAAATGTAAAAATGTAGGGAATAAAATATTAAAAACGTAATTTTTTTTTCCCATACAAAATGTTCCTGCATGTAAAAGTTGTCATTGACATTTGACAGATGGTGAGATAAAGTTCACCGGGTCAGCAAGTAATGAATATTGAAATAAATACCTAGTAAATAGTAATCAAATAATCGGCCAAGTACGAGTCGGACTCGCGCACGGAGGGTTCCGTACTGTGTGGGAGCCCCCCTTAAATATTTATTTTATTTCAATTTTATTCATTTTTGAAGTTAATATAAAACTAAATATTCTGTGAAAATTTCAAGCATCTACCTGTTATCATTATTAAAATAGAGCGAAAAACGTCTAAATATCAGGTTTGTTGTATGGGAGCCCCCCTTAAATATTTATTTTATTTGTTTTTTAGTATTTGTTGTTTTAGCGGCAACAGAAATACATAATCTGTGAAAATTTCAGCTGCCTAGCTATCATGGTTCATGAGATACAGCACGGTGACAGACAGACAGACACACGGACAGACGGACATCGAAGTCTTAGTAATAGGGTCCCGTTTTTACCCTTTGGGTACGGAACCCTAGTAAAAATTGTTAAAATACCTTTTTTGTCTGTGCTTGGTCCATTACATTTGATTTCACTGGTCTTTTTCTTATCGAAGCGAGCGAAGTGCCGCGTCTGGTTGGGCGGAGTTATTGCATTCTGACTCGCTTGCTGTTGACAATAAGGTTTACATTATAATTAATAACATCATAAACAAGAATTATTAAAAAATAAAACTTCTTTTTTAAACAAGCTTTTACTGAACAACTCGCCAAGACGAACCAAACGAGCCGAAACTCGATGGGTTTGCGTCGTTTCGTTACAGAGTTCCTATGACCACCTCCCAGCTCCATCGTCAGACCCTGGTTACCATTGAAAGACAAACCCCTCGTCAAGACGATTCAAACGAGCCGAAACTCGATGGGTTTGCGTCGTTTCGTTACAGAGTTCCTATGACCACCTCCCAGCTCCATCGTCAGACCCTGGTTACCATTGAAAGACAAACCACTCGTCAAGACGATTCAAATGAGCCCAAACTCGATAAGGTTGTGTCGTTTCATTGCAAAGTTCCTTTGACTACCTTCCATCTCCATCATCAGATCAGCACCATGTCATCATAATATTGCATTGTCACACGATTACACATGCAAGCAAAATTTCAGCTCAATCGGAAACCGGGAAGTGGATCAAATTTAACTTGCAAGATTTGATTACAGACAGATAGACAACGGGACAGGTAAAAGTAAATAAAACCTTGTAAAAACATTATTTGAGATATAGAAATATAATTTTTAGTTCACGTTCACTATTTTCAATCTGCGAAAAAATAATTTCATTTTAAATGTTTAATGTAACTTCTTACTTTAATTTCTTCTTGGCTTTTTCTTAAGCCGTGTAGCCTCCGTAGCATGAGCGGTACTAATAACGCGTTCATATCCCTGAAAATGACAAAAAATCCGTTAATAATTAGCTAGAGTTCACATTTTTTAAGAATACTTATAATTTTTTTCGCTAGTTCTGTTTATAGGCTATAATAGATAGATAAACGCTTTATTGCACACCAAGAAATAACAAGAAACAAAAATATAAAAAACAGTGTAACATTGGGCGGCCTTATCACTGATAGCGATCTCTGCCAGGCAACCTTAGGATGGAGAGGATAGATAGCGTAAAATATAATTATGGATAATGAGGGATGTTATAAGTAAAATTTATTCACAACAATAATAAGCCCGATGAGACTTGCTATATTTAGTTGACTACCATACCACGACCAAATCGAACAGTATGGTGTGTAAGGTTGGTCCAACGTAATTATTTTATTGATACTGGTTGAAGGTCGTCGACAACAACCAACGAGCTCTGCAATAGAACATAGTTGGCACGTCTGTGGCAATGTTCAATGTCATCGAACAATCTGTTATGGGTTTATGTTTTATGACTAGCTACCCATCCCGGCTTCGCCCGGGTACGAATGAATTATAGCTATAAACCTTCCGGAAGAAATATTCTAAACGATAGTGATAACCGCATTGAAATCTGGTGTGTAGTTTGGAAGATATAAGCGGATACACAGACAGACACACAGAAATAACGGTTTTGCTTTATACTATGCAGTGATACATTACGTGGTTACCTAAAATTAGTAGCAATCTCGTGAACTTCCATAGCGGCGGCAAGCAGTCCCGTGGCGTAGCATTGTAGAGGCTCCGGCGACGACGTCGCCCACCCAGCTAGCCGGTAGATCAGGGCTTCGTTGTCCTGATCAGATAACGCACAAACTTCAGATTGGTGATCACAGTTTAGAGTGTTTATAATGAGGCATGGGAAGGTTATTATGGGAGGAATGGAGGCCACTGGAAGGTCAAATCAAAAGTCTAATCAAAATTGCATTCACAACAAAATTTAGTCTAACATTCATAGTGCACTGGATCCCACATTAGGGTGACCTGTGTCGTGGGATCCAGACTTTTTCCCAGACGGGGAGGTAATACCTAATGCTAAAATTTCACTTGCTATTTACAATGTTACCTGAAATACGACGGAGCCATCTCGAGCCCAGGCATGAATGAGGTTTTAGAATATCAGTTTGTTTGACAATTTGTTTATAATGAGGTGCATGAGGTGGCTACAATTGAGGAAAGGAGGCCACTCAGTGTCGCCAGAGGGGTTAGTCCAGGTTTACATGTAAATTGAAACTATAGCTGTTTCCGTGTGGCTCTATACATTTTTGTACAGCGTCCTTGGCGGAAACGAGAAAGAACTAACCAAAATGTATGGAGCTACACGCAAACGCGAAAGTTTAAGTAAACTACGCAAAACCTGGACTAAGGACTCACAATCACACAGTTTATAATCTTGTTTCATTATTCAAACTAACGTGGTTTTCGCATATTTTAGTTTAAAATATATTTTATTTTATTTGCTTGTTATTAGTGCAAGAAATGAGATGGCTATTAAATGGAGGAATGCAAGTGATCACAGTTTCAGAATATCAGTTTGTTTGACTATTTGTTTACAGTGAGAGGCATGGGGTGGTTATATGGGAGGAACGGAGGCCACTCGGGGGTCGCTAGGGTAACTATAGTGTTACCTGAAAGACTACGGACATCTCGAGCCCCGGCATGAGGTCGAGCGTGAGTCGACACGCGCACACGTTCAGTTTGAACACGTCTCGACCGGTGATGTTCTGTCGCGAGTAGTACGTGTCGCGAACGTAGTCATTCACCAGCTGTGGAGAAACGTTGCACATTAGAAACCCGTCTTTTTTTGTTGAAAGCAATTTTTTTGATGAAATATGAAATGAAATACCTACATATATTTATTAAGCAAAATTGTTCACAAAAACTATCGGATGAGTTACCGTAAATGATATTACAAACATGAGTTTTCGGATGTAGCTGTGGGTCGTTTTACAGTTTGATTTTGTAACATTTATTCAGTAGGTACTTTGTGATTTGTGATGTGTTCAAGCTTTTTGAACCCTTATTATCTGCACGCACTACATTGCAGTACGACTCATTGGGCATTGATGAACATCTCGAAAAGCGGCGAGACAATAACTGGCACTGCGTTGCTATTATTCAGACAGGATTGGGTTATCCGCATCTGTGGCTAACATCATTCGCCAAGAAATTAGATTCCGCCTATTTTTGATTCGATGTCACCCAGGAGGACTTCAGTTCGATTTTTAGAAGGGAGTTATTTTCATTTTTGCCAAAATTAGTTAAATTAAGGACTACAGGATATATTTATACACTTATATAAGTCCTAACACTATGCAAAACAAGACTGTATATTATAATTTATTTGTTTTTGTATAAGTGAAACTCACAAGCATAGCTCGGACCTTTGGTAGGCGTTTTTGGCGTCTTTGGTATCAGTGGAGCCGAAGCCAACACTGAGAGGCCCTTTTACATAATTTTGTATAAAACTTATCTGTTAAGTACTTACTTAGATGATAATAACTTTTGCAAGATATGAATAACAGTATTTCAGGCTATTGTGATGTGCTGATCGATGACTTATAAAGATGGGCTATATATTGAGGTACGGCACCCGCCAAATAATGCCTCATTTCACAATGCTTAGGCGGGTGGCGACTTGCCAAGTTGCCAGCCACTAAATTGGCCCCCCATAATAGCTACCGTATATTGGCGTCGGAGGGGCAACATTGGTGTGAACGGCTGTCGGGTGTCGAGAGGTGTGCTGCGCTTTCACTGGACGCTACTCACGGCGTTATGCCCTTTAACACTTCCACCTTGGAGCTTAGGTTCTTAGCTCTTGCGGTTTCCACTCCAAGCCAGCCAGTTAAGGCAAGAGAGGAGTCAGGGGTCTCATTTGTTTTTATATTATTATTACCTTGGTCATAAAGTTATCCTTCTTGAACATGACTTTGAGCGCGTGCCCGAGGGCACACTCGGGGTCCGTACGCGACGGGTGCCTCTCATCGAACGGATCGGGATCTTTCTTCAGGAAGTTCTCTGTCTCTGATTCTATTATCTCTGCTATCCTGGAAATTGAATAGAACACATTTGTAAATTAGCTAATTTTTGGGAGGTTATTTACTTAATTTTAAATTTCTGTTTCATTGTATTAATGAGTATGTTAGGGGAAGTCTGAAAGTAGCGCCAGTGACTAAGAAATTAAAAAGTAGCAGGCTCTCTTGGTATGGACATTTCATGAGAAGAAAGGAGAGTCAAGTCAAGAGAACTCTTAATATGATGGTAAGCGACAGAAACGAGTTGAATTTATCTTTATACCTATTTACAAACTCTATTTATTTATGTTTAATTTAATATATAAATCATCCAATGCAGTACATTGACTTTACAAATAATAAATTGGCACAACACAAACTTGCTTTTTTAACATAAATTTAATGATACAGTAACAATATATCTGCATCTTTTTATTTACAAATCAAGTGTTGATTACCAACATGACATTAGATAACAAATCATGACTAAGTATTTTGTCAGCAATAAGTTCTTAATGCCAGTTTTGTCATATCATTGATGTGAAAATATCTCAGAGTGCATTTCATATTATTATGCAATAAGGAACTTGATACACGTAATTGACAGCCTTGAACAATTGACGATTTATCTGCTCAATTTATATCATTCGAGGCGAGTAAGAAATGTATCTATGGATTGCGGTTTGACTCAACTTATCATATTCATACCGCCAGGGAATGGAACAGTCTTCCGGCTTCCCTGTTTCCTAAGAGATTTTTTTTTTAAATTAATATAGAGCTTTTTCGTTTTCTTGAACGAATATGTCGCTCTGATTACATTTTCTACTACAATTTATACTCTATGAATTAGTTTGAACAGCATTCTGGCCGAATCCGACAGCGGTTCAGCCAGAATGCTTTTGCAGTGTCCTATGTTATACATATATTGTATTTTATAAAAAATATTTCTGCGTACAGTTTTGTTCTGTGCACACTCCATTATAATGTGAAATATATCATCTATTCTGTTAGTACATGTTTCACAGTATGGGGTGTTGGATATTCCCATCAAATTTAAAAATTTGTTACATAGAGTGTGTCCAGAACGAAACCTTAAAGCAGTTACAGTGTCATTGCTGTCTAGAATATTGTTGTATATCCATCCTAAGAGATGTCATCTAAAGCTTTTCAAGGTCAGAGTGAATAGGTATCTTCTACGTCTGCGTGCTTCATCTACGACCACAACGTCGCTTACCATCAGGCGAGTTGGTGGTCAAGCGCGGACTTATTCGCGATAAAAAAAACAATAAAAAAAAATTGGTAATTTTAATTATGTAATAATTATTTTTCCCAAAAAATCGCACCACTGACTTTACAGAATCCGAATAATTTGCACAAATCGATGTGACATCCATGTATATTTTTGTCGTTTTATCAAAAACAGGTAAGCCAATTTTGATAAAATTTAAATGGGTGCTCGGGTCCTCTGAAGTATACTCTTATGAAGTAAAAAAGATTTTTTTTAATTGTTTCACAATTGGTGAAAATATCGATGAACATACACAAAAAATCGGCCAAGTACGAGTCGGACTCGCGCACGGAGGGTTCCGTACTGTATGGGAGCCCCCTTAAATATTTATTTTATTTTAATTTTATTATTTATTATTGAAGGGAATATAAAACTAAATATTCTGTGAAACTTTCAAGCATCTACGTGGTACCATTCTTAATATAGAGCGAAAAACATCTAATAATTCAGGTTTGTTGTATGGGAGCCCCCCTTAAATATTTATTTTATTTTGTTTTTAGTATTTGTTGTTATAGCGGCAACCGAAATACATCATCTGTGAAAATTTCAGCTGCCTAGCTATCATGGTACATGAGATACAGCCCGGTGACAGACAGATTGACAGACGGACAGACGGACATCGAAGTCTTAGTAATAGGATCCCGTTTTTCCCTTTGGGTACGGAACCCTAAAAAAAATACATACAGACGAACATGGTACCTCCTCCTTTTTGGAATTCTATAAAAATGATTTGACTGACTGATTTAGGACCCAATAATTCCCAAATCTTTATGTGAGAGAGGCTTTAAAAAATCAAAGAAAAGACTTATGAAAAGTGACGAAGAAAAGTTATGTATGAATTGAACCAAACTTCTTGGCAGTTGTGAACACGGGGGCGAGTTGTTCCACATTAGCAATATATTCACAGGGGATGTACGCAGCTTGTTGTTAATTTCAGAGCCACCAAGAAGTTTGATTTAGTCTATTACACCTGCACGGGTAGCACGGCAAAGGGAGAAAAACCATTTTATCCACTTCAAATGTCAGTTGTCATTGTCAATCCATACTTTATTTCCTCTTTGACGGGATATGATGGTGGAAAGACAATTGGTCCCTTTGACGTGCTTCCCGTGATGAGCTCTTAGTCTAGGTTTTGCGTAATTTACTTAAACTTTCACATTTGTGTGTGGCTCCATACACTTCAGTTAGTTCTTCCTCGTTTCCGCCAGGGGCGCTATACAGAAATAGCTGTAGTTTCAATTTACGTGTAAACTTGTACTAACTCTTCTGATTCAATCTACTATCTAAAAACCTAATTACAAATGGCTAAAAAAAACATGGGGCTAACCTATTTACTGTAAATAGTTATGGAAGTAAGATTTCCTGATGAAATATCGTGGCCATATGGTAAGCATGTGTCTTATAAAATTGATCTGTTGTAAGCTATTTTAAGAAAAGGATGTGCAGGCCTGACTAGATTTTATAAATAAAAAACAGTCATATAGGCTCCACTGCTGATGATTCTTTTGGATGTACGATGTTTTATTCTTTTCTTTTCCAATCAAATTGCAAATAAAGTTCACATAAAATTATCGTCCGTAAACTGACTTTACAGACAACCAAATTTCCATTTTAAGTCTAAGATTTTTCTTTTGTTTGACCGGATTTGGATCCCTCTCTGCAGATCGCATTTTCCAACAAATCTCAATGAAACTTGTTACTCAGGTTCTAAATTTTAATTTTTTTTAAGTGGTCAAAAGTGCCTTATTAACTACAATAAGATACAATACTACTTTACCTATATGCTAAAACTACCTACACTACTACTACATAGAAAGCAATTGGATCATCCACAGACCCTTGAAGGTCTAAAGATAATCCAAATGCTCAAGCCCACTGCCAGTTGGCAGCGTGCCCAGCATGCTGGCAGCATTGGCACACTGCTGCCAGCATGCTGGGCAATGCTTATACGTTAAGCAAAATAAACACCAACATTAGCAAACTTGTTTAGTATCTTAAAATACTAACATGATTTTATGAGTATGAACCAAAATCAGTCAAGAGCAAATTGGGATATACCTAGTCTTACAGACATTCAATTAAATCGTTGTGAGGTCTAGTGTTTGACGAACTACTAGTTTTATAAGTCCAACAACCTGTTATTCGAAGCTGTCAAAATGTTACTTTAACAGTGTCCACTATCAACAGGTGACAAGTCCGTTTAACTCCGATATAGTGGTAGATGAGATATTCCACACAAGTTAAGACTGATTATGGAAAAATAAAGAATCCTAAGCCCATTTTAGTGCTGCAAATACCATGTCCAGGTACTTCAGTAAACAAAACCCAGCTACACCTGAGGGTGAAGCAACTCATCTCAATTTCTTAGTACAGTGATACAGACATGAGAAACGGCTAGATTGTTCAACTTCAGCGCAATTTATGTAATTCAATGCCCATTATTTTACCACATGTGTGGTTATACTTTAGCAGAATTTTATCAATGTGTTTGACGTTTCGCCAATCAAAACAAAGCCTTACCGGGTCAAAGTTGGTATGGGATCGTATGAAGGTGTCGTGTGTTGTTCCTCCCATTGTCTTAAGAGTTCCGTTACTTCCTGAGCGGGAGGGGAATCCATTTACAACAATAAATTCAATCTTTAAATCACGATTATAACCTCACTAATTACAAAGTTTCCGACTATCACTAAAACACTTGTTCAACAATTAAGGATATCTTATTTACATAATTATTTCAATAAACAGTAATATAATACAAATTAATTGATAAATTCGTGAAATCTATTGTCTTTACAAACGCGCACTCCGTTTTTTTTACAAAAAAAACTGCGAAATTATAATACCATATTATAAACATATTCTCCCAAGTTACTCAAATATTTATTTGACCGTAAAATATGTTACGTAACTATCAGCGGAAATTAATAACATCAATAATAATTAATATCAGTGATTAAAAAAATATTTATTAACTTAAAATCTAAATAGAATCATTTTAAATACAAAAAAGCAATATTCAAGGTTGTCCAGAACTGGTATATTAAGCCGAAAGGAGGTGATCCAGACCATTGTTATGTACAACCTTTGATTTACTATGTGACCAAACTGAAATTCGAGAAAAAATGAGTGTTTTATCCATTTTGTCGATTCCGAGTTTCTGTTTTGTATGGAACAGCTGATTGTTTTCTATCAACTTTTGTGTTGGCCCTATTGAATAAGTTGTTCATTACGATGATCTTAATCACCCTTTTTTTTTATCCAGGGGAAATCTTTTATAAATACCACCACACCTCATGGGCAGGCGGGTGGTTATGTGGGAGTCCTGCTGACTGGACAGTACACCCACCAAAACCCCTTGGTCTTCCATCTTCCGCCACTGCGTCTGGTGTCGGGGCTACGGGCACGCTTGCGCACTCCTCCGCGGCGCCCGACAGCGCTGGCCTCTATCAGGCCCCACCACGGAGCATAGGCTCCCGCCAGAATGACGATGAGCCGAACACCAGGCACATCGTCATCCACCACCTGGGACCAACTAGCACTGGGCGTCAGACAGCACCCGTGTCCGACAAGCCCTGGTCCCGATGCAACGGGTCAATTAAAGTGGCCCCGCGCCTGCCACAACGGCTGCAGAGGATAGGGAGAGCGGCCGTCGCGATACCGACACTTCTCTTCCCCCGCAGCCCTACCGCCTCCGCCAACACGTTGGCGGCGCCCGTTAGGACCGCTGGCAGGTAGAACAGGCATCGGTTTCCTCACCGCCCGTCCCACCCGTCGCCGCCCCCGCCTCGATGGGCTCGGCCGCGGCATCGCGACTAGCGCGACACCGCAGTCCACCTCAGTTGGCAAGCCAACCTACTGGCCAGCCTCCACACGTGTTTGGGGAAAAAAAAACCGGAGAGGCGGCCCCACCTCGGGTTCCTCTTGGTTCACCAGACTCCAGGGCAGCTGGCTGCTAAGCCCCCTCGCCACGACAAGGCGGGAACCCACTACTGGGGGGGATCTTAATCGCCCTCTTTTGGCTTAGTACAGGGTAAGCAAAGAATCCTGTATACATACCATTATAAACTAAAATATAATACCAATACTATCTAAACTAAGCTAAAAAAAATATCTAAATAATCTGGTAAATGATGTCACTTTAATTTTGATTCGGTCTACGCAATATTAAGGACATCTTTTTTTATTACTCACAAGTTTCTAAGATTACTGGCATTAAGGGCTCAAACTTTAAGAAAAATCTCCTTAGAAAACATGAAACCACTAAGCTTCCAAAAGATTTTTGATGTCTCTTAATCAGTGTTTTCGTCTTTTAGTTTATAATTTAGTTAAGAATTTTATAATATTTAATGTTCAAAGTGCCTTGGCGCTAAACCATTTGCAATGCCCGAATAGGGCGACTAAGTTTGTAAGTCCAAAGTTTAAAAAGACCTTTCTCTGTAACACTTAAAGTGGCATTATCATTGAATGTGTATAATCTGTTTACTTAGGCGGCCTGGCTACTAAAGTGATGCCTTTAAAATCGAGCCCTATGTCGCGTCGTACTGATGAAAAATGCTACTAATAGCTACATTCGCACTTTGTGTGTAACCACTATTTATCCACGCAAATTGCGCGTACGTATGCACTACAAGTTTCCCATAATAAATGGATAATTTATTTTAATGGCAGCCATTACCACAGAGAAAACAAAAAGTAACCACAGAGAAAACTAGAGGAATAAATGGGTCTCCACACAGCTCGCCGCGGGGCGCGGTCGCGGTCACGCGGTCATGTGGCGGGCACGCAGTGGGCAACAGGTGGGCATAGTGCGGCCGAGGCCATAGAAGTATGCGGCATGGCGCGGTCGCCACGCGGGTGGCAGCCGCGCAGGCCTAGTGCAACTATAGAAAAAAAAATGCGATGATCTTCAAGCACAGCTGTTCTAACAACTTTTAACTGCAGTATTATAACAACGGTAATTCATTGACCGTTCTTACCAAAGAAAATTATACTCAAGAGGTTCTTACTATGGTAAAATTGGTAGTAACACTGGTAATAAACCCTTAAAGTATAGAGCAATATTTGTCTCCAAGATAGAGCTGGCAACACTGAGCACTTGCCGACGCAAAAGGACTTTTTGGCGGGAAGTCGAAAGAAGCGGGCGTTTTTAATATTCAATTATTCATAAATTTTAATTTTGCAATTCTCTGAGATTTGTGTTGGGTGTTGCGGCGCAACAATAACGTCATGAGCGTTGCTAGTGACGGGGAGGACCCCGTCATTAACCGTTTGCTTGCCCGTGTCAACTTGTAGTTAACAAATCGAGAATTTAGAATTGACCATGTCAAGTAGTAGTTAAAATAACCTTGAAGTCAGCTTTGCCCGTGTTAACTGGTAGTTGACATTGCATTTCACTCAGCTATGACCATGTCAACCTGTAGTTAACATCGCTCCCGCCGTCGAAAAAGCTGATTCTACCCGTCTTTATCGCTCCAGGGCCTAATTTGTATTATTTGTCCCGTTTCTTCGTGAAATTTACCCTCCACACAACCCCAGTCAAGCATCCAAGCCATAGACCATTAGTCAAGAAAAAAAATAAAAACGTTCCGTTTCACACCAGTTCGATTCATGCTTGATTAAAAAAAAAATTGATAAATATCTAGAAACAAGTGATCATTTTTTTTCCTATTCTATTATTCATTATATTGACAACATAATCAAAGAATAAAAAACCATATGTCATGGCTTTTATTTTTGAGGTATGAGCTTTTGAATACAAGACGCTTCAAAACGCCCTACTTCTAAGTTCAGCACAGGATAACTCTGCACCAAAGTCGTAATTTGATAAACAAAAGGTAACATTGTTTAGCTAGTTTCATAATAAACATAAATATATAAATTACTTGACACTTTTTTTAACAAATTGAGTCACTAGAAACGATTTTGTGAAACCCAACCCGCGCGCTGACGGCGCAAAAAATGGCGGGGCAGAGTAGGTCGTCACGTTTTTTTCGTGGGACATTTGAGGTGGCACGCGCTGAGGGCCCGGGGCAAAGTAACGTTGCGCGCGGACCCCCCTTGGGCAAGCGAGCGGTTACAGCAGAGAGAAAGAAGAGAAAACTTGCAAAATCCTCAACGAACAATGATGGCTACAAAGTATTTCAGAAGCCCCTCTACAAGAGGCTATTCCCCGAAAATCACAGTGGGGACTGCGTGGTTTACGTTGAATCCACAGAAGAAGAAAAGGTTGGTAATAAAAACCCCATAATATTGACAAATCTTTTCATTGAAAATGTTAAAGGCATTGTAGGTGTCCACCGAATAAATGCTTATAAGGTTGGCGTCACTTTCAAAAAGCCAGCTCCAGCTAACAATTTTTTAAAGATGGATAGCTTCCTGAACAGATATAAGCTGAAAGCTTTCATTCCTGCTTACATGACTGAAGTTATAGGAGTCATCAGGCATATTCCGCTGACAATGTCTAATGAAGAAATTTACAAAAATATTACTTGTGATGCTGATGTTGTCTCAATCAAACGCTTTATGCGAAAAGTAGACGGAAATTTGACTCCTCTTGGAACAGTGGCTGTCACTTTTGCAGCTACCACATTACCTCAGTATGTATACATCAAGCTATTCAGATACCAGGTTCATAAATACTTTCCACCACTCATGCAATGCTACCGTTGCCTCCGATTCAACCACTCAGCTAAGAACTGCAGAGCAGAGCAGATGTGTTCATCCTGTGCAGGACGGCACTCCTACAAGGAATGTGATGTGGAAGAAATAATGTGTGTCAATTGTTCTGGCCGTCACCTTGCCGTGTCGAAAGACTGCCCTGTTAAGCAGAAAAAAATAGAAGAGAAGAAAATTAAACAACAACAAAAAATGTCTTATGCCAATGCGGTAAGTCTGCCACAAATCTCTGATAGAACATCCTTCCCAGCTCTAACACCAAAGCCGAGACAAAAAACCTTCCAAGATCTCAATGCCAAAGAAATTGTTGATAACGATGTAATTATAAATGCCCTTGTGAAGTCCGTTGTTGCCCTTGCAAATAGCAAGAATGAACCCATTACAAATAAAAGAATTAAAGAAATTTTGTTGTCAAATTTAATTTAATTTAATATCATTATATGGACACATATATTCATATAGCACAATTCAATATTCAAAGTTTACATAGTAAAAAAACGCTATTGTTAAAGTTTTTAACTGAACAAAATGTAGATATATGTTTACTAAATGAAACGTGGCTTAAGAAAAACAGTAAAATTCCAAATTTTCCATCCTATAATTTGATTCACAAACTGTCTGTAAACGAACATAATGGGGTAGCTATATTAATTAAACAAAATTTTAAATATGAAGTTCTTCATACCTCATATTACGAATCAATTCAGAACATTTGCATTGCACTTGATACATCATTAGGTAAATTACATGTGTTGTGTATTTATTGTCCCCCAAACAGCGAATTTACTAAATTTAATACTAATAAATTAAAAAAAGTATTCACTGAAACTCCTAAGCCATGTCTCATAATGGGAGATTTCAATGCCCATCACATTTTATTTGGTTGTCTAAAAAATAATAGTAGAGGTAATTCTTTGTACAATCTCATAGATGAGTTTGACTTATGTGTTTTAAATGATGGTAATCATACTACAATTAAATATCCAAACAAGAATTCTTCAGCAATTGATTTAGCCTTAGTAAGTTGCTCGTTAGCTCCTCTCTGTGAATGGCAAGTCCATGATGATGCAATGGGTAGTTATCATTTTCCGACTCTACTGGATGTAAATGTGAAGCCATCGGTGTATGATGTTCGTCCTGTAGAAGAAAAATATTTGTACAACAAATCAGACTGGTCTAAATTTAAAACTTTATCTGAAACCTGCTTTTCGCAATTAGATTTGGAAAATACAGATCTAGATGAATTATACAATAGTTTTATAAATATCTTGTATCAAATCAGAGATGAATGTATTCCTAAGCAGAAATCTAATCACACTCCAAAAATTCTGAGAAAACCAGCTCCATGGTGGAACACACTATGTGAGGATGCAGTTCAAAAGTCGAAAGAAGCTCTTAAGACATATCATCACTCTCCAACAATTTCCAATTTTATTAATTACAAGCGTCTTGATGCTAAAAAGAAAAAGATATTAATTGAGGAACGGGGAAAATCATGGCATGAATTGTGTACTTCTTTCAACAGAATGACACCAGTTACTAGAATATGGAATTATATTAAAAAATTTAAAAGGATTAACAGTAATTGTAGAAACAAAACTCTAAATGACGAATGGGTACCAAGTTTTCTAGAAAAATTAGCAGATTCAACATCAACCGATTTTACCACTTTAAATATTTTAGACAGGTCTGACAATAGCGTTTCCTTCTTAAATGAGCCTTATACACTGAATGAGCTTCGCATTTCTTTAGATAGTCGTAGGGATACTACACCAGGTATGGATAACATTCCATATAAACTTATTAAAAATTTACATTCAAATGCTCTGAACATTTTATTGGCAATTTATAACAGACTTTGGAATGCATCAGTTATTCCTGAATCTTGGAAGACTCAATGTGTAATACCAATTTTAAAACCTAATAAGCCTGCAAATAATCCGTCATCGTACAGACCCATATCTTTGTCATCCTGTCTGGGTAAACTTTTTGAAAACATGTTAAAATTACGTTTAGATTATTTTGTTGAAACCAACTCTAAAATACCTAACACACAATTTGGATTCAGAAAGGGTAAAAGTTGCTCTGAAAGTTTTGTATCATTAATCTCAACATTAAAAAAAGCAAAGCTCAGCCACTCTAATGTGATCTGCGTCTTTCTTGATGTAAAAGGTGCTTTCGATAATGTCAACATTAAGAGCCTTCTTCTAGTTTTGAATGAGTTAGGTCTGCCAACAAAATTATTGAAATGGATATTTAATTTTCTGAATAACAGAACCTTGTATGTTAAATTTAATAATAAGCTACATGGACCAAAATCCGTCAGTAAAGGAACTATGCAAGGAGCTATCTTATCTTCTCTCTTGTATATTCTATATACATCTCAAATTTTAAAGTATGTTAACACATCACATGTTAAGATTTTACAATTTGCCGATGACTTACTTTTATACTCTGAAAGTCAAAATTTAAATATGGCTGTAAATCACTTGAATTCTGCACTGCTGCAGCTACACCATTATTACAACAATGTATTAAAATTAGATATTAGTTCTGATAAAAGTTCTGTTATTGTTTTTAGTAAAGATCCTTTTGCACAATCTTTTGTTAAAATTAAATACAATAATGAAATCATTCCTGTAAGTAATCAACATAAATTTTTAGGAGTAATAATAGATAACAAGTTAAAATTTGAAGAGCATATTAAGTATATCTGCAGCAATGCAATGAAAAGTATTAATGTTTTAAGATGTTTAGCTGGTACTTTTTGGGGCTCTGATCCTAAAACCTTGATCATGCTGTATAAAAGTATAGTAAGAAGTCATTTTGATTATAGTAGTTTAGCTTATATGAATGCAAGTAGCACCTTATTACGAAAACTCGATGTAATACAAAATATGGCTTTAAGAATTATTAGCGGAGCTATGCGTTCCACTCCTATTAATTCTATGGAAATTGAAAACTGTATACCTCCATTAATCCTGAGACGTTTACTTTTGGCTGATAGATTCTGTTTGAAAGAGTTGACTTCCAATAATGTTATAGTGCTGAATAATGTTTTATGTCATCCACAGATATCACAATCAGTTGAAACATCTAGCTTATCAGCCACATCTCTTGTTTCGGGAGTTTTGCCTGAAATCACAACAATAATGTCATTTTTAAAAAATATCAGTAAAAACATTTGTTCTCATGATATCTGGCCAACATATAAATGTCCATATAATGCCTTGATTAATTGCTTAAGTATAGATTGTCATTTAGATGTAATAAATAACAAATTTGATTTTCTAGAATTTATAGAGAATAAACCAGACTTTTATATTTTATATACAGATGGTTCTAAAAGTGATGAAGGGGTTAAAGCCGCATATTATGATCCACAAATGAATAAAACCCACTGTATAAAGTTAGATAATAATTGCAGTGTGTTTACTGCAGAAGCGTATGCAATTTTAACCGCTTTAACATTTGTAAATAACTCTGTAAAAAATGTAAATATACTAATAGTAAGTGATTCTAAAAGTGTTCTGTCTGTTTTGAACAACAGTAACTTCTCATATAAGTTAAATTATATTATATATAGTATTAGAGAACTTATAGAAATGATTAGTAAATCAAAACATGTAGAATTGGTATGGGTTCCTTCACATTGTGGCATCCATGGCAATGAAACAGTAGATTTGGCTACTCGGCAAGAGCATGATCTAGATCACACAGATATATTAAAAGTACCTTTCACAGATTACTATTGTGCAATTAATAAGGATTTACTCAGAATTTGGAAAGAATATTGGCACGTTACAACAGAATATAAGGGAAGGTGGTATGCAGAAATACAGAAAGACTTACCTACTACTCCTTGGTACAACAAATTTGAATATTGTGGCAGAAAGTTTATAACAGTTATAAATCGCCTGAGATTTGGACATTGCTTGGTTCCAGCTCATTTACACAGAATTAATATAGTCCCAGAAGATAACTGTACGTATTGTTTCCGACCGCATGCTGATATAAACCATATAATTTTTCAATGTCCCCAATTCCATTTACAACGATTAATTTTAGCCAGTGACATTAGTGACATAGCAGCTCGTAACTCAATTAGTGTTCCCCGCCGTATTGAGGATTTACTAAAAAGTGAAGTTTTTTACAAACCTATTTATAAGTATATTTTAAATACTGTTGAAAAGATTTAGTTAAGTTTAATTTTTTATTTCTCTTATATGTTTGTAAATTTTTTATCATTTAAGACTTCGACTGAAGGACTCTGTATCCATGGTCATGAATAAATTATTTAAAAAAAAAAAAAAAAAAGCCGACGCAAAAAAACAAAAGCAAGCGGGCGTTTTTGCTTTCCGTTTATTTGTAATTGTAAACAAATTCAATAGAATTGAAAAAAATTGATTCTAAGGAAGCCAATAATATATTGAAAAATGTCTTTAAACGGTACTCAACTCTCGCGACCCAGTTTAGGAAGTCATGATCGTAAATTGCGTTACAGAACTCTACTAGAAAATTTATCAACCCTGGGTAAGTGATACATTTTCTATTTTTGACTGATAGAATATGCAATACTGCACTGCAATACTTCTACTCGGTGCTGATTATATTGTGCCTGCCACTGGAAGCGTAAACATTACAGATAAACAAGCGCCGGCTTATGGGCTAACTTTGCTTTAGGCATGTTTTAGGGTTCCTAACATAATAAGGTTACCATAACATTAACTACATTATGACAGCTAAAGGGGAAGGGGACGGTGGGGGAGGGGAGGGAGAGAGGGATCACAAATATATTTATTTTATTTTGTTATTTGCAGAAGATGAAGATGACAACAATGTTACTCGCATGGATAAGACAGCTGATGCTGTGAAGGAGGCGCAAGTGCTGCTCGCTGAAGGTGGCGTTGAAGAGAGGGTCAAACATCCTGGTATGTAACCGATAGTATCTCTTAGCAAAGCTTTAAAGGTAATTTGTTACCAAAACATAGGTAACCTGGTATAGTAGCCACCAAATAACTTGACCCATAAAACATATCAACTAAAACTTTTCTTTTATATACATGATAGGGCTACATTTGGCCACCAACTTGCCTAATGGAAAGCAAAGTTGTAGTCGAAGATGGAGTATGAAGACCTAGAATGTACCTATTTACTCTTGTCTTAAAGATATCCAGATTGTAATTGTTAGGAAACAATGACGGAGCCAGGGCATTCCAATCCCTGGCGGTACACTTTATAAAGGACTAGCGACCCGCCCCGGCTTCGCACAGGTGTATTCATATAAACTTTCCTCTTGAATTACTCTATCTAATAAAAAAAAACACTTCAAAATCCGTTGCGTAGTTTTAAAGATATAAGCATACATGGGAACAGACAGCGGTAAACGACTTTGTTTAATACTATGTAGTGAAGATGTGAATCACTAAGTATGAGCAGGTGGTATGTCGACTTAAGGATGGTACTTAAGCGATTTCCGGCTTGTCCTGTTGTGTAAAGGAGATGGAGGAATTAGGTGCCCAATAGTAGCTAATAGTTAAGCTTGATGAGGTGATTCTTACCATTCATGATAATATAGCTATGTTCTCTACAGCTAGTCAGGAGATTGACTGCTGGTGGCACCCATTTTTTCACCATTTAGCCATGTTAGAAGGCTTACTACCATTGGCATAGCTAAGATAAGTGTGTAAGATTTCCCCTAATATAGCTAGAGATTTTCTGTAGGAGGGACAACTTCCTAAAAAGTTATTGGGCAAAGTTTTTTCCAACACAATCTGAACTACTTAATTAACCTTATTTACAGGTGAAGGCTACCTGGACTCGAGGGTGCTCCGTGCTACCAGCGACCTCTCGGTGAGATGTGCCGAGGCTGTCAGTGGGAATGTCAACACATATGACAAACATGAACTGGCTCAACATATTGTGAGTATTTTAACATCAGCGTCATTATCATGCACATCACCGTGTCATACACACAGCATACTTTGACTAGGTGTTTATAGTAAGCATTGAGGTTTTTTTTTGCTCTGTACCATATAAATCTACATCAGTTTCACTTTTAGTAGATGTAATTTTCTGTTGACATGTCAAGTGTGCACTCCAATGAGGGTATCCTCTCTTATTGATTTTATTTAATGACAGGCTTTCTTTTTAGCCTTTGAAGTTAACCCCTCTGCTGCTCAAGTGTATAAAACAATATGGCGGCAACTGCTCACGGCGCCGGCGCGTCGCGGGCACTTGAGTTCTCGACTTACATTATTACTGATTTCTCAGAAACTATTGAGAGTCTATGCATGTTACTTATATCGTTGGGTACCTCTTGAAACAAGCTAGCTTATTGTTGAATAATCTAAACATTTGCGGCTTTGTGAGTCTGAGACTGTTCAGCTAAAGTTGGAAGTTTCGACTTCATATTAAAAAATTAAGATATAATAAATAAAACAATTTCATAAAGAAATATTTATATATTTTGTTGTTAAAAACCTTATTCTACATTATAAAATTATAAAAAGCTAAGTCCCGATATAATTTTTTACAGGAAAACCATAAAAACTTTTTGCCTATTACCGTGCGCTATTTATTGAGCAACTTTTTAAAAAAATAAAGTATGGCGCCAAGTCCCTAAGAATGTTTTGTTTCATTAATTGATTTGTCGGCTACAGTCCATTTTCAACCTTATCTTGCTGAGAATAGAGTAGAATTGTCAGGATAATGAAATATATGACCATTTCAGTTCGAACATAATATGTCGGAAGAGCAGGCATCGACCTTTTATAAAAAAACATAAAATGTCAAAAGAGCAGCAGAAGGGTGCAATGCTCAGAATGGTCAGTCTTCGGATGGGTGTCCGCGGCTGGCATTTACAACAGAGCGCTACCGTGGCTCGGATGACACGTTAAATTGTAGGTCCCGGTTGTTTCAACCGTATAGCTATGTCAGAGGCTTACAGGCGGCTTTGAAACTCTGACACCAGGGCTAGCCACCTGGCCTATATGAACTTACCATCTTAAAAACCACCCAAGCCACTAGAGCAGTTGTGCCAGGGCTTAGAGCTACGCTCCGGTATTTTAAAGAGCTACGCTGGCTATGACAGAGATCAGAGAGAGAGATGTTATAAGTGACGTGTCTGAGTGTGTGTGTCTGTCTGTCTGTGGCATCGTAGCTCCCGAACGTGTGGACCGATTTTGATTAAAAGGCGAATAAGTCAGGAGTGTCCTCAGCTATGTTACATCAAAATCGGTTCAGCTCTTCCAAAGCAATCTTGTTGTCAAAGCAAGCCTTTTTGTTAGCTATGGTAGGAATATAATTGTTATGTTTTTTGAAATATTTTTAATGTAGAAAATCATTTGTCAGCGACAAATCTGACTAAATATTGTTGTTTTCCACAGAAAGACAACCCCGACTTCTGGCTGTTCACATTTCCCCGAGAAATCCCGTCAATGTTCAGCCTGTTCGGTACATTCGCGCCCACGCCGCCCGAACAGAGACCTCGTGCGGTGAGGCGTCGTGTAGAACGGCAGCAGGCGGCCACTCTTACCGCGCCCGAGGCTGTCGACAAGTGAGGACTATTTCGATGATGATAATAGCCATGATGACAAAAAATATATGTGTAATTAGTCCGTCAGATGGACTATCAAAAAATATTAGAAACGTAATTTTTCTTTGGTCAATTAAACAATAATCGGCCAAGTACGAGTCGGACTCGCGCACGGAGGGTTCCGTACTGAATGGGAGCCCCCCTTAAATATTTATTTAATTTTATTGTTTATTATTGAAGTGAATGTAAAACTAAATATTCTGTGAAAATTTCAAGCATCTACCTGTTACCATTATTAATATAGAGCGAAAAACGTCTAAAAATTCAGGTTTGTTGTATGGGAGCCCCCCTTAAATATTTATTTTATTTTCTTTTTAGTATTTGTTGTTATAGCGGCAACAAAAATACATCATCTGTGAAAACTTCAGCTGCCTAGCTATCATGGTTCATGAGACACAGCCCGGTGACAGACAGACAGATGGACATCGAAGTCTTAGTAATAGGGTCCCGTTTTTCCCTTTGTAGTAATGATAAAAAGTGGAACAGTTAATGTTGTTGCATTACTTTAACAACGGTTATTTTTACTATTTTTCGCGAAACAGAAATGGAAATAGGTGAAAAATTTTTTTTGAGGTGAAACTTCTAATGCGACTTCTAACAAGTTTGCGTTGTTAACGCTGCCATGGAGAGGGTATGAAAGCACAGTTGCGTCGAAGTTTCACTTCTTCCGCGCGGAGGGACTCCACGCCCTATTTTTTATCATTTTCAGGTTAGATAAAGTTGAAGAGGGCAGCGAGATGGTGAGCCGAGTGAACCGATTCATCACCAAAGCCTACCGCAACAACAATAACACGCCCCTGAGCTATTTCCACCTCGTACTAGACCCGGACAGTTTCAGCCGAACTGTGGAGAATATCTACCACGTCTCCTTCCTTGTTCGAGACGGCATGGTGGATATCAACCTTGGTAAGAATATTAAAAACCACCTGCATTTCTGGTGAAACTCTAACTGTTCTAAGTTTGACAAAATTATGGGGTTACACCAAGGTGATCCGTTTTCATCTCGTTTATTTAGCACTAGCGACCCGCCCCGGCTTCGCACAGGTGTATTATACATATAAACCTTCCTCTTGAATCACTCTTATCTATTAAAAAAAACAGCATCAAAATCCGTTGCGTAGTTTTAAAGATATAAGCATACATGGGGATAGACAACGGGAAGCGACTTTGTTTTATACCATGTAGTGATAGAAGATTATTCCGGTGTAAACTTATTAAGACCATTGTTAAAAAGACAAACCAAACATGTAACGGTACTAGCCCTTTCAACTGTCTACTACTGGACATATGTCTACTAACGAAAGGCGATTTAGTCATATGTTGGTACATTGCGAGTTGGTGGAAATGTAACACTAATTAAAACCTACCGCAACAACAACAATAACACCCCCTGAGCTAATTATTTCTACATGGTGTTAGACCCAGACAGTTTCAGCCGAACTGTGGAGAATACGAGTATCTACACGTCTCGTTCCTTGTTCGAGATGGTTTTCCCCCATACCATCTCTCATCTTTGGAATGGGTTTACAGCAAGGCGATCTGTTTTGACCTGTTTTGTTTAGTATTCAATTCTAACTCACTGTCAATGCATTCAGAGCATAAACAATGCATTCTTAAAAGACATTATGGAACAGTGCCGGTGCTGCTACTGCTGGACATAGGCGATTGACATATTCACCATGCTAGTCCATTGCGGTTTGGCATGGTGGATCTTAACTTTGGTGAGCATTGATAAAAGAATGGAGTCACAGCAAGATGATTCCAGCGTTCATCCATTAATACGAGTAGCGTTGTTAAGAAAGACAAACCAAAAATGTAACTGTCAATTGTCTACTACTAGACATAGGCCTACTTACAAAAGTGGACCGAATCGTATTCTTGACATGCTTGTGTGTTTTTGTTTGCAGATGAAGAATACGAGCTTCCGTTTATAACGCCGGTGTCGGCCACGCAACAGGAGGAAAGAGATATCGGCGATGAGAACCAGTTCATAGTCTCTATAGACATGCCGCGCTGGAAGGTATTATCTTCATGTCAGCCGTAGAACAGTCACTGTCGGACTTAGGCTATTGTGAGGCGCCAACTTGGGCATACAAAACAATAAGCCTATCTATCTACCTTTAAATATTCATCCGATTTGAGTGATTTTTTTCATGTAATCAGCAGCAAGGTTATAAGCCATATTTTACGCAAAAACTTGGCTGAAAAGTTTTTGTGTGCGTGCAATATTTCTTATTCAAGCGTTTGACTCCAAGAACATAGTAAAAATAGTTTTATCCCGGAACATAAATTTTATTAAAAATGTACTGAAAATTTTCTCGATGTTCTAAAAAAAACCGCAAAATCAGTGGTCAATTCATGATCTTTTTAATAGATTTCCAATAAATGAGCGTCCCTAAATGACGTTAGTCATTCTTAACCATTTTTCGACCTTGCCGGTCTTATTGAAGATTTGTTGGGGAGGCCTATGACCAGCAGCGGTCGTCCTAAAGCTAGGCAGCTAGCAGATACGAGTACGCTACGCCCACGTGTGTGAAGGGGGTAATTCGTCCCATAACTGCTGTTTAATGACTGCATCGGTGGCTCAGTGGTTAGTAACCCTGACTTCTAGATCAAAAAGGCGTGGATTCGATCCCCACCCAGAGCAAGCATTTATATGATGAACATAGGTGTTTGCTCTGTGTCTGGATGTTATTTAGGTACTATTTATATAAGTATGTAATTAAAATAATAGTATAACAGTCCTTGACAGCCATATCATAAGCTATGCTTAGTTTGGGGTCAGAGGCCGTGTGTAAGATGTCCCCTAATATATATTTATTTATAAACGTTATAGTAGTTTATGCAACTGTCATATAATGAAGGGTATTAAAACACGAGTGTGAGTTTATGAAACGAGCGCAGCGAGTTTCATAATAGTAACGAGTGTTTTAATACCCGTGTTATATGCAGTTGCATACACTACTTTATCTTCACTAATAAAAATAAAAAAAAAACATATTGCGAAACATTACATTCACGCGTACGTGTATTGTCACAGTGAACTTGGCGCCATTAAAATCTAACCAATGAGAGCGCAGCTGCGCGCGCAGGGCCAATCAGGAGCGAGCGCGCGATGTTATAATGAGATTTTACGATATCGATGTGGATATTATAACATCATGTGAAATTGCTTAAATTGAGTGTTTTGTTGTCTGCGCTATAACAGTAGTCATTATAAGTCAAGTATTGGAAACATAAGTAGAATGTTACAACATTAGTGTTTAGAACCAAACAATTGTAAATGTTAGTTAACAAAGGGCACAGACCCTGGAGTCTGTGGTTAATAAATTTTAATTTAAAAAAATAAAAAAAACATTAGTGTAGATAAAGTACTTTATATTGTTGTATATATTTTCAGGAGCTGATCGAAGCGTTCAGGATAAAGAAGCCGATGATGGTGTTGAAGCGACGTTAAGAACAGAATGGACAGGAATGAAGCCACACTAAACGAATAATTGACGAAAACTATAAAGCATCTCGCAGACAGCTGCGATCTGATGTTCGACCAATCACAGAGCCCGTAATATAATCTTATTATTCTAATTTTAAAAAGAGGCAAAGATTGTGAGTTTGTAGGGGGTAATCTCTGGATCTACTTAGAATATTATTTTTTACCAGTAGATAGCCGCATTATTTGTGAGTGTCGTAGGCTATACAGGGTTACTGGTAATCAATTAGCATCTTTTTAGAGGCTTATTCTGTACATCAAAACTAACAACTTTTGTTCTGCGACTTTTGTCAAAACTAAAAAAATAGCTATTCCATACATTTTGACGAGGGTGGATGTGAACTACACATTGTCGCGCCACCTGGCGACGGCGGGCGGAACTACCTCGAACATAATTGTTGGGTCCTAACTCGGGATTTCCAAACAAACAACAAACGTAGCAAAATAGACTGTATATATTTTTTCTTTCTTCATAGGTGATGGCGAGTACAGGTACATAAATTCTTCAGCGTCTCGATACAATTCAAAGCAGGATATAGTAGCAAGTAATTTAAACAATTAGCGCAAACAATGCGAACAATTAGTGTGAATAGGTGCGAACAGGTGCGAACCATTAATGCTAAAAATAAAATGCGAACAATACAACAAAAGACCTTATCTATACTTAATCCTTATTACACTGCGGCAATTAGCACGCACCGGCAGGAGTGCGCTAATTGCCCTTACGCAATCTATTTCCGGTCCGACTTCCGCCGGAAAGAGATATTAAGTTAGACAGGGATAACTTTATTTTTAAAGCTAGGCAGTGATTGGGGGACTTAACATCACGCCACCTTTTCGATCGATCACGGCACTATTGCATCATCCTTAAACTATTACTAAATCTAGGTCATAGTGCATACTGTTACATATTCTATGCTACTATGACGATGGAATAATAATGCGATATTCGACTGACGGTCCTTTACATAGGTACAAGTACATAATCAGACTTATCTTTATAGCTAATATTACATATTTTGTGCGATCTGCACGTTAACTTTTTCTAGTTACTATTTCATTAGCTATCCTACGCATTCGTGGACTGTTTGTCCGTAACAATTCTCCCCCCAGCGCAGTTCTACGAAGCTATGCCAAGTGGAAGGACAAGCAGTCTTCGAGCCGGACGTCGAAACATCCCGCCTCGCGTATTCACGTCCACACTACGCACCACGCCGTCTTTCCCGGGATATGTAGCGACGACTCGTCCCAGCGCTTCTCTCGTCTTCGACCAATCGCTACGTTCATTGGCCCAAATCCGTCGATACCACAGCGTGAGAATGGACGTGTGTACGCGCTTAGACGTGCTTCGGGTAAATCGCCCTTAACCGGAACTGGTAGCTTTCCCTTACTCAGTTTACACCGCGTACAATTTTTCAGCGCGGCTCTAACGGCGGGCCTCAGCCGTAGCACCCAGTAGCGCTGCCTTATATTGTTCACGATAGTCTCACTTCCCACGTGATGATTCTCGGCGTGTTCTTGACGTATAATTAAAATCGTTGATGTTTTCCGCATATTATCGGCGGGTTGTTCTGTTCATCCGGTATCGCGGCGGCTCGTATTCTCCCGCGTAAGCGCAAAATACCGTTTTTATCGAGTATAGGGTCGAGCGTCCGTAGTCGGCTCCCTTTCTTGATGTTTTTACCTTTCTGTAGGTATTTTATATCGGTCGCGAATCTTTCTTGTTGCGCTTGTTTCAGCAACAAGAGCTCGGCCGCTTTCAAATGACGCGCTGTTAGTTCCTTCTCGCGGCGTCGGCATTTGTCGATAAATAAAAGGACGTAACCGACCGCACGTACTAATCGTTCCATCTTAGAGAATCGCGTCATCATAATCAATGGAGGTTCGTCCTCCGCACGATTCGCCAAGACTTCCTCGTGGTCCGGTTCCGTTCCTTGCTCTTCGGGCCAGTTTTCCGGCGGTTCATACAAAAACCGCGGCCCGGTAAACCATCTATCTTCGCTTTTCAAGCGCGTTTTCCCGCGTCTGGTCGCGTCGTCTGCGACATTATGTGCCGTCGGTACCCACCGCCATTGTTCAACGTTCGTTAGCTCGGCAATCTCTCCTAGCCGATGAGCTACGAATGGCGTGTATCGCACAGCGTCGTTGCGAATCCAATGGAGCACAGTTTTCGAATCGCTCCAATACGTTACTGGGCTCGCATACTCCCCCAGTTCTTTTAAAACCTCGGCAGCTAGCCTAGCTCCGATGAAGGCCGCTTGTAATTCCATCCGAGGTATGCTCTGTGGTCTGAGCGGTGCTACCTTCGCTTTACCGGCTACTAGGGTCAGTTTCACCGATCCGTCGTTCGCTACGTAGCGCCAGTAAATAGCGCATGCGTACGCTTGATCGCTCGCGTCGCAGAAAACGTGTAGCTCTCGTGCTACGACGTTACGTAGCTCCCCGTAGCATCGCGGTAAGCGTAGCGACTTTATGTTGTCTAGATCTTGAAGCCAGTCCCTGAATTCACTTGCGTTTTCAGGCGGTATCGGTTCGTCCCAGCCTATTTGTTGTCTCCAAAGCTCGCGAACTTGATACCGTCCTTCTAGGAGATAACAACTTAGAAGACAAAGCGGGTCATATATTGACATAACAGCAGCTAACACCTCGCGCTTTGTCGGCGTTCTCGTGCCGTTCTTTACGTCTTCTGGCACTCGGTGCATGTTCGTGTTGAATGCGAGTTCGTCGCTGTCGGGTAACCAAATGAGGCCTAAGGTTTTTCCTTGTGCATTGTGTCCCAGTTCTCTAGGGGCGGACGCCTTGTCCTCATCGGGAATCGAACCTAAGATGTCCGGTTCGTTCGACAGCCATCCCGCCATCTCGAAGCCCGCGTTACCGTGCACCTCGCGCACTTCACTTATAGCGCGTATCGCTGTTTCTTTGTCGTCGAAGCTGTCGACCCAGTCGTCCATATAGTGGTTCTCGGTTATAGCGCGGTAGGCGAGCGCATGCGTATCCTTCGTAATCGACGCATTTTTATTGCGCACGCTGTGCGCCATAAACGGCGAACTTCTGGCTCCAAAAATCATTGACTTCATTTCATATTTCTGTGGTGGCTTCTCTCTTTCATCGCCGCGCCACAAGAAATGTTGCGCTACGCTATCCTCACGGCGTATCTTCACGCGCAAAAACATTTCTTTTATGTCGGCTACGACGGCCACCGGCTTCATTCTGAAGCGTATTAAAATCCCGTACAAGGCCTTGAGAAGGTCCGGTCCGTCCAAAAGCATGTCGTTCAGACATATTCCGTTCGCTTTGGCGGCCGCGTCAAAGACTATTCTGACTTTCCCGGGCTTATTGGGCTTTATCACCGCGAAATGCGGTAAATACCACACAAGTGGGTTGTCCCCGTGGTCCTTGTCGCATCGAGTCGCATATCCTTTGTTCAGCAGCTTGTTAATCTCCATGGCGTATGCCTCCTTTAATTCCGGGCATCTGTCTAACTTACGCTCGATCCCGCGCAAGCGACTAAACGCCATGTCGTAGCTGGGCGGCAAGCATGCGTCGTCCAAAGCCCACGGCAAACCTACTTCGTAGCGACCGTCTTTCAGCGTCGCTGTTTTTTCAAATATTTCCACGGCGCGTTTCTCATTCACATTAGGCTTGATTTTCCGATCGATGCCTAGCGCGTCCATGTGAAAATGTGACTTTACAAGTTCGTGTAACTCGTCGTTACAGTTGGGCGGCGTTATCTCGCTACGCACGATGTCTTGGGCGGTACGCACGTGTAGCACTCTCTCGCTCTGTGCTACGACGCTACGAGGCGTAGAGCCGTGTAATATCCATCCTAACTGCGTTAGCGATGCCGCAGGTGGACTTTTCTTTCCTGTCAACAATTTTCGCGTGACAATTAAATGCCAGTTGTCGGCTCCTATCAATATACGGGGCCTTCCTTCCGTATAACACACATCTTCTGGTTTTAATTCGCGAAGATGCTCGTAGTCCAGGAGGCTGTCGTCTACCGACTGGCTACCTAGCACGAGATTCGACACCGTCCTTGCGTTGATCGTGTGAAAATCACTCCGGCTTCGACCGCGTAGCTTTAGTTCTACGACGCGGCTTTCCGGTTCTCTCTGACTAGACGTTACGCCGTGGATGCGTAGAGGTCGTACCGGGCCCCTCGCTCCTATCATCGTGGCGATCTCGTCGTCAATCAGCGTGATTGTCGATCCTTCATCGAGCAATGCAAAGGTGTTTATTTCAGTCCCGTGTAGCCCTTTTAGCGTGACCGGGCATACTTTCAACAGCACTTGCTTGTTCGTTCCCGCAAGGTGCGTCGATGCCGATGTTGCTACGTCATCTTGAGCTACAGGTTCGGTGGCGCATCGTTCTCTAGATGCGTGTAGAAGTGCATGGTGCGGTTCACGGCACTCATCTGTCCCGCACTTCCGGGCCGTGCATCTATAGCGCCTGTGTTTACTGTTGAGGCATTGAAAACATACGCGTGCTTCCTTCGCCCACTCCCACCGCTTCGGAACGGTCATCGATGTTAGCTTTTTACAACTCGGTGTGGCGTGTTCATTGCCACAAGCTAAACATTGACCTGAACTCTGCGTGGCATCAGTGGTCGCGTATACTTTTGCGCCTTTTTTCAGGGTCGCGTTCGTGTTCGTAGGTTTGTTGTTGTTGTTACTATATGTTGCCTTTGCCGCCGACATAGCACATGTAGCTGACGTTGAGTACGTGTGGCGCATCGCTCGCTCGGCCTCTCTCATGAGAAACTTTGCTAATGTTATTATCTCAGGCTCTGAGCGACTGCCTTTATCCTCTACGTAATCGCACCACCGCGACTTGATGTGCGGTGTCAGCTTCTCCGTAATCTCTCGTGCTAACATCGGATTCTGTAGATATCCCCGCTCGTCGATGCTGTCGATGGTCATGACGATGTTTTGCAACTTTATAGCGAATGCATTTAGTTCTACGGCCGTTGTGTTAGGGTTAAGGCGCGGTAGTTTTCTCATGTCGCCTAGCGCCTGATCGATTATTATTTCTGGCCTTCCGTAACATTGCTCTAAAGTTTTCATAATCTGTGACGGGTCCGTTGCTACATATAGTAATGCCGACACAGCCTGTCTCGCTTCGCCTCTGAGACACGCCCGTATGCGCGCTAGATTTTCAGCCGGTGAAAAATTGTGTATCTTCGTCGACTCGCGCATTGCAGCCTTAAATGGTAGCCATTCTCCGACGGCGCCGCTGAAAATAGGTAATTCTTGCGCCTGTCTCGGCGGCGCTCGCTGTCGTACCATTTTTTCTAAGACGTCGGCTAGGCGGTCTATCCCTCTGTCTCGGGACCTCCCAGGCGTAGGCGATCGGTGCCTTCTTGTTTCTTCGTACGAACTGTGATATCTCTCTCGTTCAACCGCGTCTTGGTTTCTCCTCGGCGGCGAAAGATATCTCACGTGCCCTGTTTCCCGTTGGTTCGTGTTCGGTTCGCGCAGCTCCCCCCGTAGCGGCTCCCCCCGCGGGCGACTGTATTGTAGCCATTCATCTACTCGACGACTCGTATCCGTGTCCTCGGCGACGGCGGCGGCGATCACGCTGTCGCGATCCGTTTCCTCGCGGATATTCGCGACGTCGGCCGCAAGGCGTTTTTTAATTAGAAGTGCCTGTAATTCCAACTGGTCTCTTCGTATGTTGGCTAGGCTCTCTTCAGCTTCTAATCTTCGTTGCCTTATCCGTGCCTCGGCGCTTTGTGTCGATCTTACAGACGCGGCTCGCTCCACTGGTTGATCACGTGGCGCTTGTTGTTCAATTTGTCGCTCCGGTAGCGGGTGTTGCGTAGTCTGGAGTGGTTCCACGGGTGCGTTCGATGTGGACGGTCCCAACTCAGACGGAGACGCTGGTGAGTCTTGCATTGTTTGCTTTTCTGCTTGTGATCTTGTCTTGATCGGGCTCCTTCCAATTGGCATAGTTTCTGGCACTTGATGCCCCTAACAGCCCTACCAATTGCCTAACGGTCCCTAACAGTCCTTCGGGAGGGCCCAGTTAAGCCGGGATACGCTCCCTCAGGGATAGAAATCGTGCGGGATAGGAAGGGTGGGATCCGCCCGGCAGTGGAACACAAGTTCTGCGGTGGCTCAGCAACTGGTAGGAACGACCAGCCGCCTCAGCCTTGCCTACAGTCCGGCCCGCTTTCCTTGTGAACGTACCGGCGCGGTGATACTGCCCAAAGTCCGACGGCGCTGCGACGCTCGATGCTCGGCGCACGACGCTCGACAATCTCGACGTAGCGGCGTGCGACGCCCCGACGCTCGACGTAGCACGGCGAACTTGGCGGCGATCCCGACGGCGGTCTTCCACGGCGGTCTTCCACGTCGTGGTCACCCGTTGGCGATCTCAGTATTAGCCTTCTCACACGACGAATAAAGCCTCTTCTATAACGGTTGGCTTTCACGTTGACTCGTAGACTCGGCGCTGTTTGTCCCCTCGTAATCACAGGGCAAACGTTCTCGACGAACCGACGATACTTGTAGCTTGTATTCGATGACACGGCGTTGCAGGCGGCGCGTAATCTTGCCGGCCTCTCGTACTCGTTGCAGGCGCAGATGTCTCGCTGGTAACTTGCTGATGGCTTGAAAC
Organism: Hypomecis atomaria; assembly: GCA_964007245.1. Lineage (NCBI taxonomy): Eukaryota > Metazoa > Arthropoda > Insecta > Lepidoptera > Geometridae > Hypomecis > Hypomecis atomaria. The sequence goes on from OZ023310.1 coordinate 7,183,594, forward strand.
TCGCCGCTGCTCCAATATCCGGCGAGCAAAGGACCAAAAATGTTGGGGTCCTACTCGGGATCTCCAAAACAAACGACGAATCAAAGTGGACTGTATATATTTTTCATAGGTGATCGGCGAGTACAGGTACAGCAGTTTCAGCGTCTCGATACAATTCAAACAGGATTACAATTAGCGCAAACAATGCGGGTAATTAATTACAATAATGAAGTGTGAAAAGCAAAACAATACGAACAATAGTGAGCGAACAATAAAACAATTAACCTTATCTATACTTAATCTAATTACACTGCGACAATTAGCACGCGCCGTCAGGAGTGCGCTAATTGTCCTTACGCAATCTACTTCCGGTCTTACTTCCGCCGGAAGGAGATATCACGTTAGAGCGGGATACCTCTATTTTTAAAGCTAGGCAGTGATTGGCGGACATAAGGTCACGCCACCTTTTTGATTGATCACGCCACTATTGCGTCATCCTTAAACTGTTACTTAATCTAGGTCATAGTGCACACTCGTACATAATCTGTGTCACTATGACGCGTTAATAGAAAAATAACATAAATTCGATTTCTATGGACTGACGGTCCTTTACATATGTTTACATACATTTGTATAGGTATTAACTAAATAATCAAACTACTTTTATAACTACCTATGCATCGTGGACTGTTTGTCCGTAACATACCTGTTACCATTATTAATATAGAGCGAAAAACGTCTAAAAATCAGCCCCCCCCCAAATAATTCTTTTATTTTATTTTTAGTATTTGTTGTTATAGCGGCAACAGAAATACATCATCTGTAAAAATTTCAGCTGCCTAGCTATCATGGTTTATGAGATACAGCCCGGTGGCAGACAGACAGACAGACGGACGTCGAAGTCTTAGTAATAGGGTCCCGTTTTTCCCTTTGGGTACGGAACCCTAAAAAGGATGCTAATTGATTACCAATAACCCTGTATAGAACGCATTGGAAAAGTAAGAGAATATAACAGACTTTTTCATGGTAATTGGTAAAGTAAGCGGCAAAACCGCGGGCAGAAGCTAGTGTTTAAATAAAGATCTGTGATTGGTTAATGAGCAAGCGCAGGGCGCGGCTGTCTGCGCCATACCCAGTGAAAACTGTGGTAGGTACTAATGGTGGTTGGTTCCCGGTCGTCCCTACTGGGTACGAGTGGGAAAAAATGTTAGTTACAATCGTCACCACTGGGGATGAACGAAACTTTTTTTTCCCACTCGTACCCAGTTGGGACGACAGGGTGGGGACGACCATGGGAACCAACGACCATCTAATGGTTACTAAAATAAAACTTATGGTGTAATAAGTTGGCAAGTGCGTGTTGAGGCACTCGTATGATGGACTTCCGTATATAGTGACGATGATAATGATAAAACCCAATTTTATATATCATCAGATAGTTAACTACTAGAAAAACGTAATTGAGTATAGGCCGCACCACACAAGTTGCTACACTACAAACTGCGCAATATCCAATTCTGGCTGAAGCTCATATAAAGCCGCACGTTGGTTGACTATTGCGCAGCTTGTAGCTCACTTCACATCCGCCAACTTGTGTGGCGCGGCCTATATGAAATATGTTTCTAATTGGGGGAGAGACGTAGAAGAACGACCTTCACCCATCTGATAACCAGATGAGACATAAATGTTATTTACATACAAATAAGCCTATGATAATTTGCCTATCGAAAAGTGTTCACGACTGTTGAGGAGTTAGGAATCACACCGTAATGCAATTAAAACTCGACTTTCCATGTGTCCTTCAACATTGGTCGCTTGTAGAAATGTAGTTAAACGTGTAACTCCAAACGTGTAGCGCGGCGCCGGCATATATCGATGAATGCCAGCACGCGTGCTGTCGCTCGTACTAAGACTTCGTATTTGGAGAATCGCTCGATATCAGGCAGCCAACTGTAAGTCGGGTCGCTGGCCTCTTCTAAGTGCAGGAGAACCTCCTCCTCGTTTTCGCTGTCGGTTCGTTCTACCGGCCACTCTCGTTCAGGGCGTAGCAAAAACTCGGGTCCTCGAAACCATCGGTTCTCTGATGTGATCGGGGTGTCGCTGAGACGGGTCGCGTCGTCGGCGACGTTTACGTTCGTAGGTAACCACCTCCAATTTTTGCTGTCGGTTAACTCAGCAATCTCGCCGAGGCGGTCCGCGACGAATGGCGTGTATTTTCGCGCGTTATGTCGCACCCAGTGTACGACGGTAGTTGAGTCGGTCCCATACACGGTGCGTCGGGCCTTGATGCGATGCTCCTTTTTTATTGTGTCGGCTAAGCGGGCGTCGATTACAGCGGCTTGCGCGGGATCGTTTGTGCGCGCTTAGGGGCCACTTTCGCCTTAGCCGCGACGAGGCTCAGCTTGACTTGGCCGTTGGGTGACGTCGCGCGCCAGTAAGCGACCGCGGCATAGGCCTGCTCACTAGCGTCGCACAAGACGTGTAGCTCGATGTCATCTCGTTCGTGTAGCGCATAGCAACGCGGTATTCGAAGGCGCGCTATGTTATCGAGCTGCCTTATATACGCCGCGAAGGTGTCGGCTTCGTCGTCTGGCACTGGCTCGTCCCATGTGATGTTCAAGCGCCATAAAGCCTGAAGCGTGATACGGGCTCGAATGGTGTACACGCTAAGTACTCCGGTCGGGTCGTAGATTGACATGACCGCGCTGAGCGCCTCGCGTTTAGTGGGCGCGCGGCTCAGCGAACGCACCTCGCTCGGTACTCGGGTCATTGTTGTACTGAAGCCGACCTCGTAGCTCGTTCGGGATGTCTTGTAGTGCTAGCGGCTCGCTTGCGTTCCAGCTTCGTAGCGTAAAGCCGGCGGCCGCGTGAACCTCCTTCAACTCGTGCACCGTTCGACGAGCTTGTTCAATCGTGTCGAAGCTATCAACGAAGTCATCCATGTAGTGACTTTCCGTGATGGCTACATGCGCGTTCGGGTGCGTCTCGGCGTGTAAGTGCGCGTTGTGATCGCGCACGCTATGCGCGAGGAATGGTGAGCTCGCCGCGCCAAATATCATGCTCGTCATTTTATATTGTCTTGGCGGCGAGTCTCGGTCGGCGCCTCGCCACAAAAACTGTTGTGCGGGCTAATCTTCTTTGCGTATTTTAACTCTCAGGAACATTTCTTGTATATCCGCTGATACGGCGACTCGGCGTTCTCGAAACCGGTACAAAATGCCGGGCAGGGACCTTAAAAAGTCGGGTCCCTCGAGCAGGCGGTCGTTTAGGCCGATGCCTCGGCCCTTTGCTGCCGCGTCAAATACCAGCCGGTATTTTCCTGGTTTGTTCGGGTTCTGCACAGCGAAATGGGACAAAAATCATGCGTGGCGGCTTGTCTCCTCAGAGCCGTCACATAACTCAGCGTATTTCTTGGTGAGTAGGTTTTCGATTTGTTTCGCGTACTCGTTCGCGAATACTGGGTCGGCATCCATTTTCTTTTCTATGTGAGTGAGGCGGCGTCGCCCTAGGTCGAGGCTCGGCGGTAACGTGACGTCGTCGGTTTTCCACGGCAGGCCGACTTCATATCCGCCGTCGACTTTGTTGATACTTTCTTTGAATATCTTTTGTGCGCGCTGGTCGGCGTCGCCCACTCGCGGCTTGTTGTCGATGCCCAGTGCTTCAATCTTGAAGTGATGTTCGACTAAGTTATGCAGCTGTAGGTCGTGCGTCTCACTCGCACGTATACGCGAGTAGGGTGCGTATACGTGTAGGACGCTCTCGTGTTGATACACGAAGCTGCGTGGTACTGTTCCGTGTACCACCCATCCCAGCTGTGTGCGTGAGGCGGCCGGTTCGTTAGGCGCGCCGATGCGTAGCTCACGTGAGACTATGAGCTCCCAGTGGTCGGCGCCGATCAAGATCAGTGGTCGCGCTCGATCGTAGCACACTTCGTTCGTTAGGTCTCGCAGGTGTTCATACTCGGTCGACTCTGACCTCAGGCGATCCGAAGCACTGCTCCAGCGTTCTCATTATGGTGTCGGGGTCCGTGTCGGAGTATAAGTGAGCCGACACGACCTTGAGTGCCTCCCCGGTCAAGGCTGATCGGAGGCGGATCACGTTTTCCGCCGGCGGGATTTTAAACATGTCGGTTGACTTCATCATGGCGGCCTTGAATCGTAGCCACTGGGCTGGGTTGCCGCTGAACTTGGGCAGGTCACAATTGTAGCGGCGTTGCGGTCGCGACATGCGATCCAGCGCTTCCGCGATCTGCGGGCCGTAGCTCCTGCCCCTGGCTCCTGGGGTCGGGGTGGGCGATCGTTCCCGACGATCGAAGCGTATTCTTCTTTCTTCAGTGGGGCGCGAGAGTTCGTCGCGCTCCCCTCGTTCTGTGGTTCCTCATAACCAGTCATCTATACGCTGATGACGTTCCTCTGGGTTGATGGTGACGACGGGCTCTTCACGTATGCTGCCCGCCGTATCCTCGATTGTCGCGATCTGCGCAGCGAGGCGTTTTTTCACCAGATCAGATTCCAGTTGTAGCTCTTGTCGTTTGATGGCAGCAAGTCGTTCCGCCGCCTCCAGCTCCGCCAGTCGCACTTGCAGCGTCGAGTTCGTCGTGCGCTGAGATCGGTGTGACCGGGGTGGAGACGGTGCTCGCTGTGTTCGGTGGATGGTTGTGGCAGCTGGAGGAACAGATGAAGGTCCCGCTCGCTCTGTGAGTGCAGTCCCCTCAGCCGGCATCGATGGTGAAGCCGGTGGCTGCTGGCTCATTCTTCGCTGGCGTTCTTCTTCTATCTTTCTCAGTTCCCCCCGATCGTCTGCCCAATCCCCATGATGACTTCGGGTGACGACCATTATCCGATCTTCTCTTCACCGTTCACTGTCGCCAGAACCTTTCTTGACACCCAGGACTCTCTACAGTTTCCAGAGGTGAGGTTCCGGTGCTCCAGTTCACGATCAGATCCGGCCAAGAAGGACCAAAATGTTGGCGATCGGCCTAGGGTTCCTATATTTATGCTAATGGACTTTATGTTCAAGTAAAACTTCAGGTTCGGAGATGTGCTTCGTTCGGAAGCTATCGGTCGAATGATCGTTGCAAATAATATATTTCCTTTAAAACATATATTTATAAGTAGTGAAGGCACGGTCTTAAAACTAGGTCGCGCAAAAAAATTTTACCTTTCCTCTTTTGATAGCCGGTATTTTTTTATTTCCACTAATACTTTTTAATGTAGAAAATATACCTTAGTTTTTTTACGAGTACTTAATTTTGTTCATACTACCTTGCAAGCTACTATGTACACATATGTCAATAAAAGTACGAAACCGGACAAAATAGGTATCATAAGAAAAATAATTTAATCACAAAATTAATCGTACAGGCTTGCCTTCAAAAAGTCGTTCACAACATTTTTTTAAATATAATAAAAAAAGCCATTAACACATTTCGATAGGCAAGCTATCATAGGCCTACTAGAATGTAAATAACATGTCCTAAAAAGTATGTCTCATCTGGTTATCACATGAGTGAAGGTCCGATCTTCAGCGGTTCTTAGGCCATAAGGTAAATTATCTCTGAGCTGTGTACAAGTTTAAAATTTGAATTTTCCTTTACAACTCAAAAAATTATAATCCCATGGTGATCAAAATAATTTTCAGAGAAAATTTTAAGTATGGTTTATAAACTCAGAAAGTTAGAGACGACTTATATCTCAGTTGTTGTATGAAACCTTACGTTAATTTCAAAAACCCTATTCAACGATAAGTTGATAGGAAAGCCATGAAAAATGGTTTACCGCCTGTATACTAAGCGCCACACAAATCGGCGGATGGGAAGTTATGCGCAGAACGCTGCGCAAAAGCCGAATTATAGGTATGCGCGGGAGCCAGAGAGACTCGCGCCGGGGCACACCCGCCCGCCAACCTCATGCCTCCCGCGCGCTCCCTACACATTGTACACACATGCGCAATAATTAGCGAATCACGGCGAAGTGTCATCTGCGGCTAACTTCTCATCCGCCGATTTGTGTGGCGCTTAATATAGCAAAATGTATTGACAAATTTTATCTCACCGACAAAATGATAGCACTAAGTATTTTATAAGAATGATCTGTGATTGTGATTTTAATAAAACGTTGGTTTGTATACTTGTATAGTTTTATTCTGTATTCATCACCCTTAGTGAGTAGGTCTATGTTTAGCAGTGGACCATAATAAGGCCGCTACAGTACACTGCGAGCGATCTACGCTCAGAGCTAAATAAAAATATCGAAATTGGTGCATTGTTAGAATATAAATAAAAGCCCAAAACTGTACATACATGTACTGTAGCGGCCTTGTAATAGTCCACTGCTGAACATAGACCTACTCAGGAATACAATCGGTTATTACTCCACTCACTTCAAAGTGCCGACTCGTGGCCGAGCGAAACCAGCTCGGTACTTACGTTCGGAATTTGCCGAACCGAATCGGCTGGTACACTCATCCCTGCCGAGCTATCCTTCCTGGTAGGGATAAGTGCACTTTTTGTACATTTAGTCACAGCCCGGACACTCCGCGATTTTTCATACAAAATCTGCTGTCTTACGCACACCTACACAGTACTTACTCACAGACAACACACTTACGCACGGTCGCTACACGCGCATTTGTGTGCGGAACGTCTATGGCTGTCAGCGATCACCACAACGTGACGTCATGCCGCGTGAGTGAGACAGTTGCGTACTTAATTTGCAAAAATGAATATTAATCTAGTGCTTAAAAAAACCGGCCAAGTGCGAGTCGGACTCGCGCACCGAGGGTTCCGTACAAACCTGCAAGGTTTACAAAGTTCGTTCATTACGACAAAAAAAGTAATAAGTTTATATTTATTAAAAAATATATATTTTGTAATGTAACTAAAAATTTAAGGTTTTCGGAATTTTTCCTTTATGTGTGCTATAAAACGTTGCTTCATGCCAAATTTCAAGATTCTAGGTCGACTGGAAGTACCCTTTAGGTTTTGATTCCCTTGCGAGTACTTGCGAGTTTCAAAATTTGCGGCATAAACGGCTGTATCTTTTGATTGCGTTGGCTTAGAAGTTTGATTTTTTCACAGCTTCAAGGGACAGTAGACCTGAGTAATTGATATAAATTTCAGCTTCATACCTCCACGCGTTCCTGAGAAAAAGGGTCTTGACAGACGGACAGACGGACAACAAAGTGATCCTATAAGGGATCCGTTTTTTCCTTTTGAGGTACGGAACCCTAAAAAGTATAACAATTACTTAATTTGGAAGCATTTTAACAAAAAGTAACCGATCTACTTCTTTTGTAAGATAATATCAAGAGGAAGTTACCAAATAATGTAAAATAAGTTCCTATTATTTATCCTTAGGGAAACATTAAAATTTCTTGTTTTGTTACGTAACATTGATATTCAACCATACACAGTACAAGTGTTCCCTATTGTCACAGTCTAGGTAGTTTTTATTAGAAAATGCACCGGCCAGTGCAGCCCGCGCGCAGAGTACACGATGCGGTACGTAGACGCGGGGTGGAAGTGAGGAAGACTCAAACGGGTGGGGGGTAACGAGTGGCCGTTCTATACGTAGCATTATTATATATTCTTTGATTTAGTTCTACCAGTAGGCTTAAGTGCATTGACCATTTGTGTAGTGCACTTATCCCTACCGAGCTATCTCCTCTGGTAGGGATAGGTGCACTGCCCATTTCTACTATTCATATATTATGCTATTACTAATCGAATACATAGGGATCGTTGGTTTTATTAGTTTTATTGAAAAAATATATTTACCTATGAATTAATGAAATATTTTTCAAATACTTGCGGCCACATTTCGCAAGGCAGCTCTGTTTATAGGTGCGTTCGGATAGCCTACTGATGTCAAAATTAACAGTTAAAAACGCCAATAACGATCACATTCAGCGTTCGTTTTGAGAATGTGTGAGCATTAGCATTTTTAACTGTTTTCGTTCACCGTTCGGTTAGCTCATGCCACCGAGAACTGCCACTTTAGACCCACCTGATGTACGTTATTTTTCTAAGCACCTGATGAGGTGGTTTCTTTGTCATCGTTTTCTGACATATAGAGTTTGATATTTAGCGTTCGTTTTTAACCAACTTCCAAAAAGGAGGAGGTTCTATGTTCGTCTGTACCTATGTATTTTTTTTGTGCATGTTCATCGAGAATTCCGCCAATTGTGAACCGAATCGAAAAATTATTTCTTAGTTCAAAAGGGTATACCCCCGAGGTGGTCCCATTTTACAGAAAAATCATCGTTTTTGAAAAATCTACAATAATGTAAACAATTCCAGAAATATTCGAATTTTGTACACGTTCGATGGAAGGTTGCCATACCTTTAAAGGGTCATATGTATTTGACATTACTATAACATGTAATCTAAGAACCGCATGTAAAAATTACATATGTTGCAATAAATAATTGAATTGAATTGAAGGTGGTTTTGCTATTTTTTTGCGATATTTTATGGATAGTGAGCTAAAGTAGCATTATTGGCGAAATTGCCGAAACTCCCAAAACGAACGGTTTACATTAACGCCAATTTTGTAAATGCCAAAAACGCCATCGAGCCTAAAACGAACGCACCTTATATAATTATATTCTCCTATTCATATAATTACGTAAAAAAATGGTTTGAACCGTGTACGCTATGAGCGAGATGTTCTTGCGGTGGGATCACGGGCTATAAACATGTACAAGGATAGTAAGACGATACAATAAAACCAACATAGAATGCTCAAAATATATTTTGAAATAACATAACCACGGCACCGTAGACTTTCGAACACCACAACAATACTACATAATCTCTTAAATAACAATAAAACACGGTAGGTACAATACGTTCACGCACTTATATACAACAAAAGATTAGAGTCAAGGGCTTCTTCCCTCAGACCAAATAAAAAAATCAAGACAGAATGTTGTAAACAAACAAGTGAGGCCGGCAATACTATGCCTCGCCGTGTACTGTACAGACATAAGTACACAACACACACATATACACGTACAAAGAAACTATGCCTTGGCTCGTCAGTCGAACTATGGCGTCGCAACACCGACGCACTCACACATGTATAAAAAACCGGCCACACTTGTCTGTTTACGACGTTCCGTCTTGATTTTGTTATATGGCCTGAGCTTCTTCCATACAGAATAGTTCTGAAGCTTCGACCAGCAAACCCCTGAGTTTGTACGAAAACAGAACTGCGTGGGAGCTAAAATGACAACTATACAGGAAACCTATAATTGAATTATTCGAACGGCTGAACGTATACGTAAATGGTCACGTAGCTGAGTGTGAGCGAGACCGAGCATTGAAAATCTATGGTTGTGCGAACGTGAGGGCGGATAGTGGTTCGTGTACTATTATTTTCGAATGAATCAATTATAGCGTCCCAGGACATTTACGAAGAACCTATTCAATAAGTATAGAACCGTCATATGAATGGATTCCTGAGCTCTCTTTTGATACAAACTTATATTTTATTAATAAACCTTCCCCAGTCTGCTGGGACGATGGGGAAGGCTTGATATACTCAACTAGAATGATTTTACGTTTGCTGGGATGTCTTTGTTCTTTATTTGATATGATATTTAGGAAAAGTTAAATGCGATAGCGATAGCATGCTATCCCGCTTGCGTCAACTTACGCCATTATAAAATATATCCAATTAGAATAGGTTATAATTTAGTCGTTGACGCAACCGCAAGTCGCAACTAATATCTGGGGCCTTATTTTTCAACATCGATCGCCTGGAAACGTATACGAAACTTTGACAGATTGTATGAAAACACTCTATGTTATCTATGGAAGTCGCGAATGCTCCATACAAGTTCCGTATACGACCAAGCCATGCGAAGTTGAAAAATCCGACCCCTGGGGCTCTATCTTTTAAGCATGACTTGGACGTATACGGAACTTGTATGGAGTATACGCAAGTTCCATAGACAACTAGAGATTCTCCATGCAATCTGTCCAAGTTCCGTATACGTCCAAGCCGTTCGAAGGTGGAAAATAGAGCCCCTGTATAAAGTGCGCGTTAATACTATGAAATAATACATAATATCTATTACGTAACATTTGATCTAGAATTTATAGTAAGTACATAACTTTATACTATATATAACGGGACTTTACTCGTGTGTACGAATAGTCATAACGACTGAAGACGGCTCCGCGTGCTAGCACTCGCCAACTTGAGAAAGGTCGCCGAACGCGACCGAAACTATAGTCGTTGTTATGACTATCCGTACACGTGAGTTTAGTCCCTTTATGTACAGGGTTATTTCTAATCAATTAGCATCCTTTCAGGGGCTTATTCTGTAGATCAAACCTAACAACTTTTATTATTTCTCAAAAAAAAGTTGTTGTTCCATAGAAAAATGTCGTTCACCCTCGACAAAATGTATGGAACAGCTGTTTTTTTTTAGTTTTATCAAAGGTCGTAGAATAAAGATGTTCGCTTTGATGTACAGAATTAGCCCCTAAGAGGATGTTAATTGATTAGAAATAACCCTGTATAGTATAAACTGTGTGAAAACCACGTTAATTTCCATAGTAGAATAGTAAGTAATTTATCAATACAGTCATGGCTATAAATAAAAGTTTACAACAAAATCCAAACTACTCAATCTATAGTTTAATTAGGTAGGTACCATAAATGGCAACAAGAAACATTGTTTTAAAATAGTTCTTGAATCTTGAAGGATTTAGCTACATGAGGAATCTTTATACGCCGAATCAAGCTTCTTGGCGGCTGTGGAGTTTAAATAAATAAATATTAAATATTAGGGGACATCTTACACACGGTCTCTGACCCCAAACTAAGCAAAGTTTGTGATATGGATGCCAGAGACTGATATACTACATATACATATTTTTAAATAAATACTTATATAGATAGTACCTAAATAACACCCAGACACAGAGCAAACACCTATGTTCATCACATAAATACTTGCCCTTGGTGGGGATCGAACCCACGCCTCTTTGACCCAGAAGTCAGGGTCACTAACCACTGAGCCACCGAGGCAGTTTTCTACAGTAACTAAATTTTCAAAAATCTGCATTAAATTAAGGGTAAGTCGTTACGACCCAGTCAACTCATACACACATATACATTTCTATACATATGACACACATTTTCATTTTACATCAAAAGGAAGTATACAATCCAACAGGGATCTTATTGAAGTTATTGAACAGTGCGACAAGGTTTTCAATGAACGTGGTGTGTACAATAAAATAACATTCAATAAGTAAGCAAAAAGTTACAGCTTTAATAGACATTCCGATTTGATTTCAGCCGAGCACGACCAAATCGGGCAGTGTGTAAGGTTGAGCCAACATAATAATGATGGTTGGAAGTGTTCTGCTCAACTAATCAACCGTATAGACCGAGTCATACAAGTCGGCGGATATGAAGTTAGCTACAAGCTGCGCAATATCCAATCAACGCGCACCTTTATGTGAGCTTCAGTCAGGATTGGATATTGCGCAGCTTGTAGCTAACTTCACATCCGCCGACTTTGAATCGACCTATACAATGGAACATTATCGGAACGTCTGTAGAAATTTTTGATATCGGCCCCGATGGTTGGTTCAAACCAAATCGGAACGTCTGTTATTCATTTTAAGAAAAAAAAAATACATCCTTATTAGGAATAGATTTTTACATTTCCGCCACGTTCATTCAATTCCTTGTTCTTTAAAAAAGTAGTAAAATAACCGGTCCACATAAAATAATTTAAATACAATTCACATTTATCATACAAGTGCTATAATATAATACAAATAAACAAAGTTATAATTATTAGGTAAATTTAAAACTAAATCCATTAATTTTGTAAAAAAAAAAACATATTTTAGGCGGTAAAATAAAATGGGAATGTTTTAATTTAAAAGCCAATTTTATTAATATATCTAAATAATCTTTTCAACACAAAAGCCCGACGTTTAAGTTAGCACGCAAAATTAAAAAATTTCTTTATTTATTTTTGCATTTTGCAAAGTTATAATCAAGCTTCTCGAAAAAGGCTGAACGGTTTTTTGTCATTTTTTGTGAACACTCGTTAATCTGAGAATAGGTCGTAGGCTATTTTTCGTGAAAAGGGTGGCAATTTTTTTAACACGCTTTTTAACCCCCGACGAAAAAGAGGGGTGTTATAAGTTTGACGTGTCTGTTTGTCTGTCTGTCTGTCTGTGGCATCATAGCGCCCGAACCACTGAACCGATTTCAGTTTAGTTTTTTTTGGATGAAAGGAGACTTAATCGAGAGTGTTCTTAGCTATGTTTTATAAAAATCGATTGAGCCGTTTAAGAGTTATGGTGGGTTAAAGTGGGGATGGAAGAACCAAAATTCTACAAATGTGCCCAAAATGGTTGTCAATTGAAAGTTTGTTGTCAAATATTTTTGTGTCGGGGGTTTTTTAATTAGGTATATTATATTAGTATCACATGTATGTTTGTTTGCTTGTAACCAACGCCTTTGAGCTAGATGTTGCCCTACTTTGAGGGACCAGATTTTCTTTAAACTTTGCACACCTATCAAAGACCGATGACAATGCATTTATTCGAGTACTGAAATGTGAAAAATAAATATAGTTTAAAAAACACGCTTTCATACCATATCAAACTAAAAAGTGTAAAATAATTTTCAATAGATATAGGCAGAAAATATTAATGAACGAAAAATATTAATACTATTTTAAAATAAAATCGGCCAAGTGCGAGTCGGACTCGCGCAAGAAGGGTTCCGTACAGTATGGGAGCCCCATTCCTCTTGCCGTTATTAATAGCGAGCAAAAAACACATAAAAATCATGTTTGTTGTATGGAAACATACAACACCCTTAAACATTTATTTTATTCTGTTTTTAGTATTTGTTGTTATAGCGGCAACAGAAATATATAATATGTGAAAATTTCATCTGCCTAGTCTTTGTTACGGAACCCTAAAAAGCTTGGATGCTCGATTTACGAAAAATTAGGGCACAAAGCGGCCCGCGCTTTTTTTACAATAGTACCAATATTTTTCGTTCATTATTTTTATATGTTAAACGTTTCCCAGTTTAGCTAGTAGGTACTTAAATAAATAAAATTTTAATTTCGCGCGTTGACCTAACTAAACAATCAACCTTTATTATAGACAGAAACATCTCGATGGCTGTGATGTTAGCTACAAGATGCGGATAGCCCAGTCCTGACTGAAGCTCACGTAACAGCTACGCGAGGATTGGGTTTCGCGCAGCTCGTAGCTAACTTCACATCCGTCAAGAAGTCTGATTCAGCCTATAACAGGCTAGGTGGTTGACCATACCTTACTCTATGATAAGCGCATCCATTTGCCCATACAATGACTTCTTATTTTCAAGACATGACGTTCTTAGCTGATACAATTTTTTCGTCTATCTATTATATTTAGTAGAATTATTTATTAGTCAATAATTTATAATTTTAGTAAATCTTTTCTCTCTTCGGAGTAAGATAGGATAGTCGGCTGATGTTTCATATTCAACAATTACTACATAGTATAATACAAAGTTGCTTCCCGCTCTGTCTGTCCCTATGTATGCTTACATCTTTAAAACTACGCGACGGATTCTGATGCGGTTTTTTTAATAGATAGAGTGATTCAACAGGAAGGTTTGCGAAGCCTGTGCGAAGCCGGGGCGGGTCGCTAGTCGTCGATAAAATTGTTAATTTATTTTTAATTTCAGCCCTACTAGGCGCGGTCCAGTGCGATCAATACTAAGTCTAAAATGATTCAAATTGATTAATAAATTTCTGAAATAATATAAATTGGCTAATACTCGTTTAATTTAACATAAATTTACTAACAGAGATTGACTAAAAAGCTATTTTATTTCTTTATTTTTATAACAGAGGTCTCAGATATTTTTTCTAATGTTAACTTTTTTCGTTTAAAGCAGGAGGAGGTTAGTCTATGGTGTAAAGGGATTTGATTTTTATTTATTTTTTGTGCTGATAAAAACACCAGTCAACTAAACCTATCTACCAGAAAACGTCGAAAGTTTCGATGATGATAATTTTAAGTTCATTTCGTTTCAGAATATTTCTCTTTTAGTCTCGAAATCTCCGCTCCTAATGTGTCCATGTTTTCCTGCAAGGAAAGGATTTATTTTATTTTCAAACGACAATCATATTATATCATAAATCTATGGCACATGTACCAGTTGCGGCCACTGTCCCGGTTTGGACTTTTGACGCAAAAATTATTGCATAAAGATTATAAACAATGTAACACCAAATTGTTGGTATGATTGTCAAAGTTTGAAAATTTCTTAAAAAATATTATTCTAGCATTGAAATTTTCTACAGTCATTGAAATTCAAAGTGGCCAAAAAGTACAATAAGATGACCAAAACCGGTAAATCTACCCTACGCCAACTCTTAGGACAAGGGCAAACAAGTAATATTTTCATATTCATATTCATATTGAGTGTTAGTTACGAGTGAGTCACGTAATTTCGGTTTCATACAACAATCACAAAATGAGTAGACTCATTTTCGGTCGCTGTGTAATACAAACAAGACTTTAGTATGAAATCGAACGTAGCGTAAATTCCGCGACTCATTTTACGCGACTTACGGCTCAAAAAATTATGCTCGTTATGCGAGATCGAGCGTCATTCCGCCCGGGTCTCCCTCCACACACACTCACTCACCTTGAGAGTAATGTTCTTGAGGAGAGTATCCTCTAGCAGCGCCTGCAGCCTCGTGTTCATTTCGAGCGAGAGTTCGAGCGTCATCCCGCCCGGGTCTCCCTCCACACACACTCACTCACCTTGAGAGTAATGTTCTTGAGGAGAGTATCCTCTAGCAGCGCCTGCAGCCTCGTGTTCATTTCGAGCGAGAGTTCGAGCGTCATCCCGCCCGGGTCTCCCTCCACACACACTCACTCACCTTGAGAGTAATGTTCTTGAGGAGAGTATCCTCTAGCAGCGCCTGCAGCCTCGTGTTCATTTCGAGCGAGAGTTCGAGCGTCATCCCGCCCGGGTCTCCCTCCACACACACTCACTCACCTTGAGAGTAATGTTCTTGAGGAGAGTATCCTCTAGCAGCGCCTGCAGCCTCGTGTTCATTTCGAGCGAGAGTTCGAGCGTCATCCCGCCCGGGTCTCCCTCCACACACACTCACTCACCTTGAGAGTAATGTTCTTGAGGAGAGTATCCTCTAGCAGCGCCTGCAGCCTCGTGTTCATTTCGAGCGAGATTTCGAGCGTCATCCCGCCCAGGTCTCCCTCCACACACACTCACTCACCTTGAGAGTAATGTTCTTGAGGAGAGTATCCTCTAGCAGCGCCTGCAGCCTCGTGTTCATTTCGAGCGAGATTTCGAGCGTCATCCCGCCCGGGTCTCCCCCCACACTCACTCACTCACCTTGAGAGTAATGTTCTTGAGGAGAGTATCCTCTAGCAGCGCCTGCAGCCTCGTGTTCATTTCGAGCGAGAGTTCGAGCGTCATCCCGCCCGGGTCTCCCCCCACACTCACTCACTCACTCACCTTGAGAGTAATGTTCTTGAGGAGAGTATCCTCTAGCAGCGCCTGCAGCCTCGTGTTCATTTCGAGCGAGAGTTCGAGCGTCATCCCGCCCGGGTCTCCCCCCACACTCACTCACTCACTCACCTTGAGAGTAATGTTCTTGAGGAGAGTATCCTCTAGCAGCGCCTGCAGCCTCGTGTTCATTTCGAGCGAGAGTTCGAGCGTCATCCCGCCCGGGTCTCCCCCCACACTCACTCACTCACTCACCTTGAGAGTAATGTTCTTGAGGAGAGTATCCTCTAGCAGCGCCTGCAGCCTCGTGTTCATTTCGAGCGAGAGTTCGAGCGTCATCCCGCCCGGGTCTCCCCCCCATACAGCCGCCATCGCTCCGCCACCGAGACGAGCTATTTCTTTCTGTAAGTATAGTGATAAGACCTTTTAACAGACTTAAAAAATGAGGTCCTAAATTCTACCTTTTTGTGTGTATTTTACGTTATTATTAACGTTATTTTATTAATCAAAAGTAAATTTAAAAAAAATCATTAAAATTGGTTTAAAATAACCAATTTTAATGATTTTTTTTTTGACGTGATAATGTCTTATAAATCGATGTACGCCGGCTGCACGCACGAAAAAGTGTCACGTCCCATCTGAGCCGAGCGTGCAAGCGAGAGCGCGGAACAAGCGATAGAGAGCCTCGATCTGCCTAAGCGTTCGGCTTATGACGCATATATGCGAGCGTAAAAATTATAATAATAAATCGTGCCACAAATAATAAAATTGCCATACCCTTATCAGGGTCATATGTATAACTATACAAAACATGTTAACTAAGAACTGCAAGTAAATTTCATATGTTGCAATAAATGAATTGAGTTTGAGTTTAAAATTATGATCGTTTGTAAACCGAATTTACAGACAACCAATTTTTAGGGTTCCGTACCCAAAGGGTAAAAACGGGACCCTATTACTAAGACTTCGATGTCCTTCTGTCTGTCTGTCACCGGGCTGTATCTAATGAACCATGATAGCTAGGCAGCTGAAATTTTCACAGATGATGTATTTCTGTTGCCGCTATAACAACAAATACTAAAAACAGAATAAAATAAATATTAAAGGGGGGCTCCCATACAACAAACGTGATTTTTAGGAGTTTTTTGCTCGCTATTAATAACGGCAAGAGGAATTGGGTTCCCATACGGTACGGAACCCTTCGTGCGCGAGTCCGACTCGCACTTGGCCGATTTTTGAACACGATTTCTTCGGCGCTTTACTTCCAGCTCGCCTGGTGGTAAGTGACGTTGTAGCCAAGGATAAAGCACGCAGACTTTGATAGATCACAAGATATCTATTGTATGTGATGAGCCAGATCAATAAAAGGTGATATAGGCATATTTTTCATTGCCCTGATGCCGGGGCACTAGAATACGGGATCGGTATCCCCTGCCTGCAGTAAGAGCCTACTAAATGGGACTCGTGGGTGATCAGAGTTGGGGCTCTGGCCATCTACTCAAGCGGGCCCGAGGAGGACGACAGCTTGTATGGCAACGTTGTCGTACAGAAAGCCCGATTACAGAGACGCCAGCGTAATTATATTAGCTAAATAGCATAGTTCTGTTTCTTTTTCACTTTAGGCATTCGATAGAGATAACGCTTTTTTAGTTGCTATTTAATTTACGCTGGCGCCTCTGTAATCGGGTTTATTACCGCACAAGCCTGGTTCTAGTACTAAGCGAGAGTAGTCGTACAAAGTGCTGGGAGCACCGGTGCGTTCCTTTTGGAGATCCCGGAGCTCCCAAGAAGGTACAAAGGCTGGCCACCGAGGTGGTTTTAGTGGGTACAATCCTACATAACCCGATTGCACCCCAAAGCAGTAGAGCATCTCACGTAACAATAAACGGTATATTGAGTTCAGTAGCTGTGGTAATAGGCTAGGATGTTGCTAACCTACAACTTACCTTTGTCAACTTCTTTACTGTCTACAAGGCAGCATGAGGAAAAACAACAATACATTAATAAAACATATACAAGTTCATAAATATAGTGATAAAATTTTCATTTTAAACACACCGACTACATTAGCACCTTACAAATGAACGCTAATTTTAGATCAAAATGACTTATCTGTAGTTGAGTTGTTTGCTCGATTTATTTCTCGAAGAATTGGTTAAATGGTCTTGAACTGCTTTTTCTAAAATCTCTCATCTATTTTTAGCTAAATAAGCCCTTATTTATACAGTAATAGATACTGATTTCCCTTGTTAACATATCTATCTTCGGATGCGACGGCCCCGGCCGGCATAGAGCTCAACATATTCAGTAATCGGGATTAGTTTCTCTACGCGTTGGTCAACTGCTTCAATTCTTCCTCCAAAATCTTTCATAATTTCCTGCTAATCTCTCCTAAGGTAATTACACCATTTCCTAGCAAAGTGCGACCTTATTCGTTTAGCTATAGAATCTAACCTACCTTGTTAACATCCCTATCTTCGGACGCGACGGCCCGGGCCGGCATAGATATCCCTCAACAACCGGGATTTGTTTCTCAATTCGTTGGTCAACTGCTTGGAATGCTTCTCTAAAATCTTTCATCACTTCCCAGGTACATTAAACCTTATCCCTAAAATTATAGAGCCTAAATTACCTTGTTAACATCCCTATCTTCGGACGCGATGGCCCCGGCCGGCATTGAGACCAACATATGTCTCAATAACCGCAATTATTTCCTCCACTCGTTGGTCAACTGCTTGGAATGCTTCTCCAAAATCTTTCATCACTTCCTAGGTACATTAAACCTTATCCCTAAAGTTATAGAGCCTAATTTACCTTGTTAACATCCCTATCTTCGGACGCGACGGCCCCAGCCGGCATAGAGCTCAGCATGTGCCTCAACAAGCGCGACTTGTTCCTCAGCTCGTTGGTCAGCTGCTTGGAGTGCTCCTCCAGAAAGTCGCAGCGCTCCGCGCGCCGCGTAGATATCCCTCAACAACCGGGATTTGTTTCTCAATTCGTTGGTCAACTGCTTGGAATGCTTCTCTAAAATCTTTCATCACTTCCCAGGTACATTAAACCTTATCCCTAAAATTATAGAGCCTAAATTACCTTGTTAACATCCCTATCTTCAGACGCGATGGCCCCGGCCGGCATTGAGACCAACATATGTCTCAACAACCGCAATTATTTCCTCCACTCGTTGGTCAACTGCTTGGAATGCTTCTCCAAAATCTTTCATCACTTCCTAGGTACATTAAACCTTATCCCTAAAGTTATAGAGCCTAATTTACCTTGTTAACATCCCTATCTTCGGACGCGACGGCCCCGGCCGGCATAGAGCTCAGCATGTGCCTCAACAAGCGCGACTTGTACCTCAACTCGTTGGTCAACTGCTTGGAATACTGTCCCTATATCTCATTTCATTTCAAAGTTATATTAGACCTTATGCGTACAACTATAGGGACTAATTTACCTTGTTAACATCCCTATCTTCGGACGCGACGGCCCCGGCCGGCATAGAGCTCAGCATATGCCTCAACAACCGCGACTTGTTCCTCAACTCGTTGATCAACTGCTTGGAATACTGTCCCTATATACGAGTATCATTTCATTTCCAAGTTATATTAGACCTTATGCGTACAACTATAGGGACTAATTTACCTTGTTAACATCCCTATCTTCGGACGCGACGGCCCCGGCCGGCATAGAGCTCAGCATGTGCCTCAACAAGCGCGACTTGTTCCTCAGCTCGTTGGTCAGCTGCTTGGAGTGCTCCTCCAGAAAGTCGCAGCGCTCCGCGCGCCGCGCCGCCGCCCTCTGGAGCGACACTATGCGTTCTATTAGCGCTTGCCGGTCGGGCTCGCGGACCTATAATGATAAAGGAGATATTTCAAAATGGGCTCAGACTAGGTACAGTAGCTTAAAAAATCCGTTAAACTATGATAAATAAATGCGCAGAGTAAAACAACCGCATCAAATGCTTAATTTATGAGTAATTTCACATTTTCCAATTTGATTTTTGTTCAGTCATTGAATTACTGTCATTTTGGTCACATGTAACCTTAATACCCGAATACACGAAATTACTTTTAATGGACACTGTTATTGTAAAAAATAACGGGAAAATCATTTTCCGATAGAAACAAAGAAAATTATGAAATACTGTACCCTTTAGTGGCCCAATTTCTATGCATATTTGCAATATCTCCTTTCAGTTAAAATACAACACAGGTATTACTCACGCTTTAATTAATAGATTATTGATATTTATGGACCATTTAATTAAATTTCTTTAAATGGGCCATAAATCGTAAACGGTAAGTTTTACAAAAAAGTTTATTGGAAACAAAAGTTGCTAAATTTTATTCTCTACAATAATAGTTTCTGTGACTTTTGCCCTACATAAAGAGACATACTTAAAGTGCATAGTTTCCAAGATATCGGCCAAAAACGTTTTTTCAAGATGGCGCTTGAAGCTCCATCTGGATCTGTCAGCATTTTGTGATTATATGCTCAGTAAGTGATCCTAAACCTTATAAAAAAACAAAAATTGGATCAGAAATTTGGTGCAAAGTTAAATTCATTTTTTCCTGTAGTTTCGACCGTATTTGGCGATCTTTTTCAAGATTGGAGTACTAGCACACGAGATCGTCTCGCATAGCACTGTAATGGTAAAGATATTTTCTTGCATTCCAATTCTTGGTTATAGCTCATTTGTTCCCCTTGTTTTAAGTTTTATTTTTTTTTACCCTGTAAAAGTTTCTATCTATTCAATAACTATGTACATACTCGCACTATAATTTATCATTTTTATGACACCGTGAAATAAAGTGGTTATGAATGGTATGTTAATATACTATACTCATATCGAATTGGATAATGCGAGGTGGTATGATTTGGGAGTCCTAGGTTTTATTCCCAGTGAAAATTATATGGTAAAATAATCATGATATTCTGATACTCGTATACACATACACCACAGATGAAGTGATAAAATGAAACTACATATTTCGTATAAAAGTCATGAAATGTTTAAGTAATTTCAAAGAAATTTTTAAATTATTTTTCTAGACCGTCTTAGAAAATTTAGCAAAACGAAATTCATGAAATTAAAATACGTGGTAAATTACGTTACGTTAGGTCGGTAAGGAATCAGGGTCCAGATAATATGCTTTATAATATACTAGCGACCCGCCCCGGCATCGCACAGGTGTATTATACAATTTATATGTAAATATAATACACCTTCCTCTTGAATCACTATTTATTAAAAAAACGGCATCAAAATCCGTTGCGTAGTTTTAAAGATATAAGCATACATGGGGACAGACAGCGGGAAGCGACTTTGTTTTATACTATGTAGTGATGGGTGCAAAATAATGAAAATGAGATAACATCTTTGATAAAGTCTAACCTTTGGAAACAGTTTTCCAAATAAGCTTGGGAACTTAATCTGTAACCAGAAAATATTCTGTTTTATATCTTACCGTCGTGCCCTGGGAACGATCCTGGCAGCATAAAATTTAGTTGGAGATTAAAAATTGTTTTGGCTAAATTCAAATAAATAATTATTTTTCGCTAAAAATGGCACCAACTTCCACCGTGTACAGAATTCGAGTGGTTTGCAAAAATCAACGTGACATCCATGTGCATTATTGTTGACTTATCAAAACCGGCTCAGCGAATTATGATAAAATTTAAACCAGTTACGGGACCATCTCGAGAGTCATACTCTATCGAAATATTTTTTTTACTAGCGACCCGCCCCGGCTTCGCACAGGTGTATTATACATATAAACCTTCAATTTCAATTCAATTCAATTCAATTTATTCAGCTTGTGATTCTGGTTTACAATGGTGGTACTTAAATAACTAAAGCTCCTCAGAACCCGCAAAGTCAGCATACAAGCGTTTCTAAAGTAAGTTTAAATTATGATTAAATTATACCATTAAACAAAATATTGAAATACAAAATAAATGTCAAATAATAATAATCTAAAAATAATAATAATAAATATGCGTCTGAATTATTGTCATGTCAAATATCTTTGTCAGTCAAAAATTCATTTAGGGAATAGTATACTTTAGACAGAAGAAAATCATTGAGTCTACTTTTGAAACTGGCAACATCACTCCATTCCCGAATTGATTGAGGGAGTTTGTTATAGATAAGTGGTGCCTTACAAAACATGCTATTCAACATTTGAGTAGTTTTTACACCGGTGGGAAAACGTAGTTTGTTTTCATGTCGACTACCGGGTTTGAATTTATGGAAAAGTTCTTTATTTTTATGTACAAACAGCGCAACCTCTTTAATGTAAATGCATGGAAATGTCAAGATTTTGAGTTCAATAAAGGATGTCTTACAAGTTTGTCTCCTTCGCAAGCCACACATAGCCCTTATACACTTTTTTTGTGCTATGAATGCCAATAATTTGTCGGTGGAATTACCCCAAAATATTACCCCATACCGTAACACAGAAGCGACATAACCATGATAAGCAGTGAGCACGGTGTCACGATTGGCAATTTGACTGAGTTTGAACAAAGCAAATGAAAATTGAGTTACACGTTTAGATACTGCCTTTAACTGTTCTTTCCATGTCATTTTGTTATCTATATGTAGTCCTAGAAATTTTATCGTTTCGACTTCGTCAATTTTATGTCCATTATAGCTGATGTCAATATTTTGATTATGCAGATTAGTAATTCTTTGTCGAAATGTCATTATCTTAGTCTTTTGTAAATTAATTTTCAGATTATTGACTTCCAGCCAATCAATAACAGATGTCAAAGAGGATTTAATGTCAGTTTCTAATTCAGTTACCCTTTTCTTATCACCAGTGAATAAAATAGTTATGTCATCAGCGAAAAGAGTCATAGAGTGTTGTGTTTGAATGACTTCAGGTATGTCATTGATATATACTATAAAACTAGGTGGGCCTAAAACACTGCCTTGTGGCACTCCAAAATGTACTTTTCTTAATTCTGATTTATATGTCTTTTCTGTTTTTGTTTTATGACAAATACGATTAATGTGAGTTTCTTGGAGCCTGTCACTAAGAAATGATTTCATAAATAAGTTGGCGTTACCTCTGACCCCATATTATTTGTAGAACTTGCCTAGAAGAATTTCGTGATCAACGTGGTCAAAGGCTTTGGTCATATCCATGAAAAGTCCTACAGTAAATGCTCCCTTATCCATGCCATTAGTCACTTTATAGAGAAAGTTATATAAGGCCATATTTATGTCTTTGTTTTTTCGGAAACCATATTGGTTCGGAGAAAAGATGTTTTGGCTTTCTAAGTACGCTGTTAGCTTTTGATTAAATATTTTTTCTATAATTTTAGAGAAAACAGGAGTGAGTGCAATGGGCCTGTAATTACATAACTCATCTTTATCACCTTTCTTAAATAGTGGTTTTATAACCGAGATTTTAAGCTTGTCAGGAAATACTCCCTTTTCTAAACATAAGTTAATTATATGACATAAGATAGGTGATATTTCAACCTTGACAAATTTAACTACCTTTGTTGACACATTGTCATAACCAAAGCTTGAAGTGGTGTTCAGAGAATTTATAACTTCATAAATGTCAATTGGTGTTGTTGGTGTTAAAAATAAGGAATTAGATATTACGTTTCGATTCTTAGCAACAAATTTTCGTTTATTTTGCGGATTAACTATGTCAATAAAGTAATTGTTGAAATGTTGAGCAATGTCATTGGGGTTGGAGATATTTTCACCATCTATTATAATTTTAGTAATTTGTTCATTAGGGAAATTATTTTTTGTACTATTAATGACTCTCCATGTAGCTTGGGACTTGATTTTAGCAGATTTTATGTAATAGTCATTCTGCGATTTTTGTGTAAGTTTTATTATCTTCTTATATCTAAGTGAGTAATTTTTAAACAGTGTTTTATTTTTCTTATTAGGCTCACGTCTATATTTCCAAAGCAATTCTCTTCTCTTTTTAGAACATAATTTTAAACCCCTCGTTATCCACTTTGAGCGCTTATTTGAGAATATCTTTATTTTATTGATTGGAAAACATATATTATAGAGGAGGAGAAACATCTCATAAAATTTATTAAAAGCCAAGTTGGGGTCTTCGCACTCATAAACATCATTATAACTAACCTGGCTTAAAAGCTTCTTGAATTTAGTGAGATTTTCGAGACATAGATCACGTTTTTTTATATACCAGAATTTAAGAATGCAACTTTTATTTACCGGAATTTGTATAATTTGAGCAGTATGGTCCGATAAAGCATGTTCAACGATTTCGCCCTTGCAGCCTCGTATATGGTTATGAATAATATTATCTATACAAGTCTTACTTACTATGCGTGTCATTTGTCTAAACTGAAACTTCATATTATGATCTACTAATAATGCTTCGAACTCCTGTGTTAACTTATTATTCTTTAAGATATTTATATTAAAATCACCGCAAATCACGGTTTTGTAATTTGATTTTAGTCCTAACGTGTACAATATTTCTTTAAGTTTTAGTAGAAATGCGTCATAATTACACCGTAAGTAGATCGGTGGCCTATAAATACAAACAATATTTATCTTATGAGAGATTAACTCGATCGCTGAACATTCTATTATATTTGGAACTGACATACGTTCTATAAAATCAATATTCCTATAATCATGGCCACCTCTAATCAAGATGCAAGCACCTCCATGTTTGTTTTCTCTACAGTAGTGTGAAGCTAAATTAAAGTTGTTAATATGTAACCTGTCAATATCATCACTAGTCATATTATGTTCCGTAAGACACAAAATATCCATTGTTTTGTTTTTACTTGTAAGTTCTTCTAAGCATACCATTAACCTATCCGATTTATTTAATAAACCATTAATATTTTGATGTAAGATTGAAATAAATTTATACACGAAATAAACACTGTTCATTGTTACTCTCAGGTTGAATGTCACATAGATTTGTATTAATATATTCATTATTATTATTTTTACACAGAGGATTCACACAGATTTCATTTCGTTGGATAGTATTAAGCCTACTTTTATCATTCAATTCCTCAATACTTGTCTGTGTGGATTTGTTGTTAAATTCTTTTTTTCTATTTACATTTTTTAATTGATTCACAATATAGTTTTTCATTGTATTCTTATAATCACAATGCAGCAGTTCTCTAAGTAGTGAGCGACATAAATGCAGCGTGAGAAATTAAATATCATATACCCATATGATATTTAATTTCTCTTTTGTAGTCCATATCTAGAAAAGTAGCATGACTATGCATACTGCATACATGTCTGAGCTCATAATTAAGTTTACATTCTCTGAGGTATTTATTATGTGGGATTTCTGATATGATAACATTAGTATGGGTATTATGCGCAAGCCAGTTATTCAATTTCAGAAAAAAATCAAAAGGGTTATTGTTATTTGTCCCGCCTATTATTATTACATAATCGTTTTTAGTAAATCCGGATGTGTTGAAACCAGAAGAGATGATTTCTTGAAGTGGAGCATTGGATTTCCAGGAACTAGTGACTTCGAAGTCATCACCCAGTAATTTTTGAAGCGTAGACCTGACACCTTTTCCCTGCTGATCAGCCAGTACTAGAACCTTTTTCTTCACTGTTTTTGTAACTGATTTTAAACATACATTATCGGTGGTCGACTTATCAGTGTTAACGATTGATTGATTTCCAGGTATAGGAGACATTGGTTTGGTATACGGCGTATTAGAATTATGCGAATCATTCAATACTTCTATAATGTCAAAGTCCTCTGTTTGGGTTTTTTCAGCTCGATTGTTTCTAGTTTGATTTTTTATAATAGGAGATATTGTGATGTCATCTGAAGACGAGAGCGAGCGTTTACAAGTCTTTTCTGCTACTGGTGAAGTTACGACTTGGGACTGATTTTTCGAAGTCATGTTTGAGTTGTGTAGTGTAATATCAGCATTAATAGTATTAGATGCAGCTGTAAGTCGCAGTGATATGTTGGACGGTTTAGGTGAATCCGTGTCACTAGCTTGTGTCATCTGAGGTAGACTTGTAAAATTATTTTGAACTTTCTTCAGACATTCTTGATTTTGCACGGGTGATGAGCTATTCTTACAAAACGAATCATCAATGTTAATCAATGAAATACGCTTCCGTTTTCTCTTTTTACAGCAGTTTAGAAGCGGACTGTCGCAAAAACTAACTTTTTTCAGATTTTCTACTAATGATTTTTGTTTTTGTAACTCACTTTTTAGCTCGTGAATTTCCAAACTGAGGTTGTCTATTTCGGTATGAGCTGATAATAATTGTAAATTCAAACTTTCGATTTTTTTACTCAGTTCGAAATTTTGACTATTTTCTTCATTTGTGTCGTAGTCTGGAAGGCTCAGTACAGTCTCTTCAAATAAAGTCGAGCTCGATTCGGAAACGTCAAGTGAGTTTGCCTTTCTGTACTGACGAAATGATAGGGTGTCATTACACTCCATGATTATTACACTCTAAGATTTTCTTAAAGAGTATCCGAACGAAAAACTATTATGTTGTAATGTTGGTACTATATGACATTAGAATTTGCAGTCAGTTGTCGGATGTCAAAATAACAGTTTTCAAGTCAGTTGATCATGTCTATCGTCATCGCATCACTTGTGTGTGTGTATCGTGATGATAATTTGCCAAAAATCTTGTGTTTGTGTGCGTGTTAATTCAAATCTTGTCTGTTTGGAGTCGAGTAATAACAGCGTAAAATATGGAAAGAATGCGGCTCACCGTTGCTGATTGTTGTCGATATCAGTGAAGAGGTTATGAACACAAACAATCACAATAATTTGGCACGTAGAAGGTTTGTTTTACTATTTTTTATAAATAATTTCGTATTAGAGCTCTTCAATATTTACTACTTGGACCAGGGTTACCAGCCCAAAAAAAAAAAAAAAATTCCTCTTGAATCACTATGTTAAAAAACAGCATAAAATCCGTAGCCTAGTTTAAAGATATAAGCATACAAAGGGACAGACAGACAGGCGAAAATATCGAAGAACATACACAAAAAAAAATTTTTTAGAATAAAACAGTAGTTTTCCCTCTTCGTATCACCCTTCGTGGGTAGGCCTACGTCCTGCAGTGGACTATTAAAAAAAGGCTGGTACAGTACAGTAGTTTTACCTGAATATCGGGCATGTCCGCGTGTCCGTTTTGAAGTCTGTCTTCTGTTTGGGCGCTTTCCATGCTGCTTAGCGATGTTATGGAACCTGAAAATTAAACAAACTATTCACTGATTAAATGCAAATAAAATAATCGGCCAAGTGCGCGTCGTGCTCCCGCACGAAGGAAAGCCGTATGAAAGCCCTCCTTAAATATTTAATTCATTTTTATTTTATTTAAAAAGTGAATATTTAACTAAATATTCTGTGAACATTTCAAGCATGTACCTGTCACTGTTATTAATATCGAGCGAAAAACGGCTAAAAAATCAGGTTTGTTGTATGGGAGACCCCCTTAAATATTTTTTGTTTTGCTTTAGTATTTGGTGTTATAGCGGCAACAGAAATACATCATCTGCGAAAATTTCAGTTTTCTAGGTATAACGGTTTATAAGATACAGCCAGGTGACAGACAGACAGACGGCTAGACGGGCAGCGGAGTTAGTATTAGGGTCCCGTTTTTACCCTTTGTGTACGGAACCCTAACTAGAACAAACAGTATAAATAAAAGCTTATAATAATGAGTGTGTTTTCACCTGTCCTAGTAGAGGGCGCATCGGGCGGCGGTAGTTTAGCTTCCAACTGCTCGCAGCGTTTTAACGCTCTTTGCAGTTCTCGATTCACTTCCTGCAAAAAAAAAAACAAATAAGATAACACCTAGTTTTTATGTAAATTGGTGCCTGATTGTGTATATCTATTTCCTACTTGCATGAGGCGCCAACTTGGCCGTACAAAAACAATTAAAGTTTTTTTTACATGTAATCAGCACTTTAAATCTTTCGGACTATACGTCTTAGAATTTACAGTTTTTAAATTATCTTAAAGTTATAAGCCTCTAAAAGTCATATTTTTACGCAAAAACTCAATGTTAGGTACAAGGAAACACTGCAAAATCAAAAGTGGGATTTCGAGGATAGTTCCAGGTGTAGTCGCCGGAACAAAAAAGCTTACTTTTATGGCACTGGCGTGTTTTTTCTTCAACACTCCGTTTTCTCCCTTCTCCCATTCTAGTTTTTTGCTCGCCTCCGCTACTTCCTCTGTGAGCTCCGCCACCTGCAATATTTAAAATTGTGTAGCAATTTTGATTTTTTTTATTACAATTTCATACTTATTTCTTAGGACATTGCGATCGGTCAGATATTTTTTTGGTATCATGGCTAATATTGTCACGCGGTAGGCGTGCAATAGTACATTGTTCACCGAGAGGAGAAAGTGACCGATTACCGTCGAGGGTGTCTTTTGAAGCCCGAGCCGTAGGCGAGGGCTTTAAAACACCCGAGATCGGGAATCGCACTTTCTCTCGAGTGATACATAGTGCTTTATACTACACCTACGAGGAAAATAAAAAACTAAATCTTTACTAATTGAAATTTATATTGAAATTGTTGCAGTTAGTGAAGCTTAATGTAACACTTGAAAATGGCGCCAATGGCGTCTGCAATTTTCACATGTTCTTTTTTCAAATTGTTTGACACCATCCAACACACAGCTAGTGGCCAGTGTCATTTTGCGAACTTGGAGATAAAAACTCACTGTAAAAACTTTTTGGCTTTTGATATTTAGGTTACCAGCGCATAGTCTTACCCAAAATTAAAAAAGAAAAACCACGTAAGAAATGGATTTTCATACACTTTTCTCTCCCGCTCAGATGCGTTTTCTCCCCGCATATTTGTTCGATATGCAATGACGTACTTTCTACCGTAAATTTGATAAAGTATCAAGGTACTTTCCGAGCAGGTGTAGTATAAACGTTGTTTACGTGTAGGTATGCGTTAACTATGACATAAGCTGCGGCTACTTCTTTACTTCTACGCGGGCGCGCGCAACTAGTCTATGATAAAGCTGCGGCTGTGGCTTTGTCAACCGTCTATTGTGTTAGTTTTACTGTTGTTTTATTGTATTGAAGAACAATAGGGTTTTCTCGAACTTTCACTTCTTTACTTTGTCAATCACAATGGCATCGTTGATTCTAGAAATTTCTAGGCAACTTTTATTCAGATTGTTTTCGTTCGACTCAGTTATCGTGTTTTCTATCGAAGCGAAAGCATCTCGTGTTCAAGTGCAATACCAGTGTTTGTGAAGAGACTAGTTTATGTGAATTTCAGTGCCAGTGTAAAGTGTTTGTGCGAACCAGTTGTGTCGTGTGTTTTATGATTTTGTAAAGTGATTGTGTGCAATAAAGTGCAAAGTGAATAATCGGTGTTTTAACTGATTATCCCAGAACCCATCTCGTAACAATATTATCAATCAGAAAATAAGTATGTGTGTTGGTTAGCTTTTGTTTGTTACTCTTCCACGCAGCGCGGGGAGACGATTGACTTGATTTTTTACACCACACCCACTAGGCAAGTGTCTTATTACTCGTTCATAAACGGGTTACAAAGTTCGTAATTTCTCCCTTAAAGATGTGCGGCAGAAAAAGTTGTATGGAATTTAATTACTGCCCTCCGAAGAAGGGCAGGAATGTTGTATGAAAATCCATTACTGCCCGGCTAGCTTTCTTTTGTTTTTTTAGCACCGAAAATTAAAAAAATACAAACGTCAAACCTCGAAAAGGTTTTGTATGAAATAATTAGAAAAAGAGGCGGGAAACATACAAACCCCAAATCTCAAAAAGGTTTTACATATATCAAATAATTAGAGAAAAGAGGCGGAATTTTTTTGTTTCCTATTTTTAATGAAATGAGGATGGCAACCTTATTCTGCAATGCGAAAAAAAAGCACGGCAATTTATTTCGTTGCGTTAAATTTTGTTTTTAACTAAATTGATAATTTAACAGTACCTAGCTTTTAATTTTCTAAATAATTTTAATATAAACTTTATTTAAATAAATATTGTATTTTATTTTCCTCGTAGGTGTAGTATAAAGCACTATGTATCACTCGGGAGAAAGTTCTATTTCTGTTCTCGAGTTTCCTTTAAACATACTCTCGAACAGAAATACTTAGATCGTTTTCTCCCCTCGGTGTACAATGTACTATAATACTATAATTATACTTTAAACATGTGACGATATACATGTATAAAAATCCATGGAGTGGCGCAAAAACTAAACAATCACGCGAACGAACCTAGTCGTTATTAAAACTAAAATGTGACTAATTGAAATAAAAACGGGACTCAAAATCGACTATGCCTATGGCTTTAGTATTGTATTTAACTTTGTATTTAAACAGCTTATACTTGTTATAAGCTGTTTCGCGCGTTACTAGACTCATCGGACTCATCATTATCAACCATACAAAAATTCGAGCTGTAAGAAAGCTTATGCCCTGCAGGCTGCTGTGGGCTAATGATGATAATGCTGAAACATTACCTTTCTAGCAAGCACCCGGTTCTCTTTATTCCGTCGCTCGGTTTCTTCACTTAGAGCCGTTTGCAGGTTGTTACACTCCGCCTCGAGCGTCGCCACTCGCTCGCGTAGCGACGCGTTGTCCGCTGACAGAGCTTGCGCCTGGAAATATACATTTTTTTTTATAAATAATCGGCCAAGTGCGAGTCGGACTCACGCGCGAAGGGTTCCGCGCCTAATGGAAGCCCCCCTTCATATCTTTTGTTTTAATTTAATTGAAGGGACATGAGAGGCGTCCATATCATCAGAAGTATCCATGTTTTCATCAGAAGTATCCATGTTTGATTGCGGCGTAGGCGTGAGTAGTCGGGCGAGGAGAATAATAACGCAACGATATGTTATGCGCAGTAATTCCAATCAGATTCCAATCCTTGGCACAAAATGGGTCTTGAATCAAACAGTCCAATCATTGATCACTCCAATATTAGATGACACTCCACCAAACACGTAGCACGCGGTCCGATGCAAACCGATTGCCGTCAAGTTATCGAATGGCGGCCAAAGAGAATGTAATAGATGGCGGCCGCCGGCCTCTCGCCGCTCCACTAGCGCTCGGTGTTGCGTCAGAG
This sequence comes from Hypomecis atomaria, assembly GCA_964007245.1. Classification (NCBI taxonomy): domain Eukaryota; kingdom Metazoa; phylum Arthropoda; class Insecta; order Lepidoptera; family Geometridae; genus Hypomecis; species Hypomecis atomaria. The sequence continues at coordinate 7,214,194 of OZ023310.1, forward strand.
TAAACTGCAATGACAGTTCCACCTCGGTGACGTTGACAGCTGACAGTTGCCACTGCTGTTTACTCTCAATATTCAAACGCGCCGTCACGGCCAGACTGACATTCGCACGTCCTCGTGTGACTGCTCACATCCCGGATTACCTGCAAAGACCAAACACAACTGTAGTGCCCATTTGGGCCCGCTCGTCCAACCCTGACCATCTACCTAGTTACGTCACCTGTTTAAGTAGATCTCGATCTTTGTTTCCCCCACGTTAACTACACACACACACACTGGGCCAGCCACCATCTCAATATGGTGACGTGAACCAGACAACCCGCCAGCGTCCCATCCACCAGTAAAGAACGTCGCACGTTCCCATGCTGCCGCAAGTGGAGTGGGCCGGAACATTGACCCATATAGGCAAGCTCCTTAACCCATCCACCTGCCACCCAGCACACACACCGAAGAAACCCGTAACGGACGTCGCACGTTCCCACGCTGCCGCAAGTGAAGTGAGCCGGAACATCGACCCGCATAGGCCAGCTCCTTAACTCATTCACCTGCCACCCAGCGGACACCACACAGCACCACCAACCATGAAGTCATAGTCTGACCCTGAGCATCGACCCGGTTTAGGCCAGCCCAGTAATCAACTACACCACCCACCGCGTAGGACCACATCTGCACATGGGCATCGACCCGGTTTAGGCCAGCCCAATTAACCAACTACACCGCACTCAACTGCTTCACCAATGTCCTACGCTCTAGCTAGATCGATTGTCGGCGGAAGAACAGGGTTTACACATAATTATACACCCACCACTCACTATGTTCTGAGAAAAAGAACTAGCAGCCAGATTGTGTGAACCAGATACTGACACTGTATCCCTCTCATCATCAAAATTACCATTCCACTCTCACGACTACGGCCTGCCGCCGTCTCGGCCTCCTCTGCATTATGAATTATGAAAGTATCTACTTCACCCAACTCACTGTAGCACAGCTCCCGGGCACTGCACGTAAGTTTTCGTGGGCATATTTATAGGTTCGATTAGATCCATCAATGTCTCGCAGCTCATATGTGTCACGATCAAACACCCGGACGACAGTAACAAGCAAGGACAAAGTCACCATACTGCGGTAGAGAAAGCAAACTTATTTGCATCTCAATTTGCGGAGTCTTTGCGTAGACCTAGACCTAGACGTAGTATCGCGTAGATGTAGACCCCGGTAGTGCGATACCTCTAACTTTGCTTAACTGTGGCACTACCATGACTGAAATACACATCTAGTTAACGGAGGTTCTCAATTTCTCCGCAGTCTCGATGTAAACAAGGCCAGTGGCCCTGATGGTGTTCCGGTAATTTTACTGAGAACTTGTGCGCCTGAGCTGAATCACCTCTTTCGTCTCTCTCTGAAGATAGATCGGATGCCCAAATCTTAAAAGTTTTCTAACGTGTAGCCTATATCCCTAAAAAGGAGCCGCGCCGACCCTGCGAACTTGAGACCGATTTAGGTCTCGTCGTCGAATCGTAACACCAGGCTCCTGGCGTACTTGGTAGCGAATGACCTACTCAGTGACCGTCAGTACGGTTTTCGCCGACAGTAGTCTACTGGGGATCATCTGGCGTACGCTACACACATCTGGAGTCATTGTCATTGAGCGGCGCTGGCTGTCTCTTTTGACATCTCCAAAGCTTTTGACAGGGTCTGGCACGAGAGCCAAGCCGATCGATTGATCGGATATCTTGAGGGATCGCTCGATACGTGTGGTAGTAGATAGCTGCTTGTTAGACCAAATAACTATCAACGCCGATATTCCTCAGGAGGTAAGTGCTCTCTGCGACGCTCTTCCTACTGCATGTCAACGACCAGCTAAAGCCCGGTACCTTTGGATACGCAGACTACGATAGTCGTGGAGACCAACATATCCGATGCAAGAACCAGTGGTCCACAGATCGAGTCACTCAGAGAGGCTATAGTGTCGATTGAGATGCGCGCTCGGAGGTTGATAAACCTTGATTAAGTCGCAGCTGCAAAGTCTCGAGCGTCGACGTAAGGTGGCGTGTGTATCAGCCTTCTATCGCACCTATTCACTTCTGAGGTTGCGCCTAGGAGTTGCAAAGTCTAGTCTCGCCCGTGTTAGAATAATAATGTTATTATAATATTTAATTTAATAACGATTACAAGATGTATTAAGTAATATAAGACTTATTGGAAGCTAAATGGAACTGAGAAATATCATGACTTCCGAATGTCGGCCATTGTTGTTTACATACACTATTTATTTAATACTGTGATTTCATAATGTTATAGATGACTTGAAACGTATCAATAATTGTTCTAATAATTCTAATAAGTATGAAATCCAGTTTAAGATGATTTTATGTTTAACAATTGTGTAAAATGGAGGCTACCACCGTGCCCGCCATCTTGCTCGTTTCCTATTGGTTGTTAGTCATGTTTACATCGAGCAGTGGTGGTAAGGCATGGTGGAAGCTTGTGAAATCAGTATAAAACAGTCTGTTGGCGCGGCTTCGGCTCCTAATATCTCTTAATATCTCTTGGTATCTTTGAATCTCGCTTAGTGTTCTCCCGGTATTCTGATAATAACGTTGGAGTCTTGCTTAGCTAGTTATGCTGAGTGTCGGTACTTTTTATATTCGAAGCCAAGCCGAGTGGACGTCGCCATGTTGCTAAAGTTAAGTACTTTGTGTAATATCTAAATTAAGGATTGTACATTGCATCAAAAGATTATACTGATGGCGTCTTGAGTTTCTTGCCACTTCTTCTCAAAACGTCTAGGGCTTTGCGAACGTGGCATAATTATTGCAATACATGGTGGTACCCTCGAGGGACCCATGAAGTATATGAATAAACAAATAATACTTACCTACTTGTTTACTTTACTAATTTAGAATCCTGAACATTAGACAAGTACCCTCACGAACATTTTAGGATCAGATTGAAGAGTTTCTTTGTTATTAAGTTAGAATCCGGGTTGCTGCATTAATTAAAAGTAAGATTTCCATCCTAACAGTAATATTTTGGTAGAAAATAGATAAAGTAACCGCCTCTTTTAACCCTGATCTAACATCAGAAGTGGTGCCGAATGACCCACATTAATGCCGTTCATTGTATTTCAGAGAATCCCGACAAGCTTTGTGCATATCCATGCTGAGAGGCTGCCTGTGCAGTGGCTACTCGATTTCCTGGCAATGTTTGCCTGGGAAATTCTGCAGCGGGGCTCCAGGTCCCAGAACTACTGGGCTTCCTGGCCAAGTAAAGTGAATCAGTGAAATAGTGAAGTGTACCACTAAAATAGTGAAGTGAATACAGTGTTCTGACGATAAAGGAGGTAAGGGGCTGAGCCCTGTTTTATATAATTAGAAAATGTTTTGCATAATTTGTCTATTTTGTAATGTGGGATCAGTTGACAAAACCAGAAGAATTTTGCTTAAAAAATATTGCAGAAAGTTTCTGTTCATTTTGTAATTATTTTTATCTAACGACATAAGACCATACATACTACACAAATATATATATTGGAAAGTTTGAAAGACAACTGGTTATAAATGTGTCAGAATAACCGAGCGGTCTGATAAAGACCTTCAGTAAAACGAGAAAAGTGAAAAATAAAATGCAAACAATAGTTAGCTGATTCACATAGCTGCTTCATTATTGGGAAATCTGTTGACTACAATATTAAGAACACAGTGTCACAGTGGAATGAGAAATTGGAAAGTTTGAAATGCTGGCTAAATATAGAATGGTCCTGTATGGCCGGAAAAAGTTTATGAAGGGTGAACTGTGTGTTACTTTGACTGAAATGACTTGACTAAGATCTCCTATTTAATGATGCAGAATTAGGTGTGTATCAGTTGATTTATTGACATTCTGAAAAATAACAAATTATTTATATCTTGTCGAGATAATGGCAAACCAATTTTTAAAGGTGCTGAAAAAATATTGAGGGTACTTGAAATTAAGATTTTATTCTTTAAAATATAAACGAATAAAAGGCTTTGTTAACGGATCCTACAAATAATAAAATTGTGATTGATTTGTTAGATGTTCTTCACGTAATCATTGGATGGTTTGAGTGGGAGATCATTTGACATCGAAATTTAGTAGTTAACTCTTAACTAGAGGTAGATGGCGTTGGCGTCAAGTTAGCCCGCGGTATTTACTTTCTCCGTCGATGGACGAGGTGTTTTGGTTTTTGTTTGATTAATTTAACTTATAAATTTAACTAAATCTAACTTATAAATTTAACTTATAACGCAACCTTGTTGGAAGTCGTATTAGAAGTTTCATCTCAATAAAATAGTAAAATATGATATGAAATAAAAAACACAATAATATATCATCAACAATACAATATGGTATTAAGTTTTATTGTAGTGTAATGGTGGAGATGAGGTTGTATGTACTTCGAGGACGAAGTACTGTCAGGCTGGCCGTGTTAGAATAATAATGTTATTATAATATTTAATTTAATAACGATTACAAGATGTATTAAGTAATATAAGACTTATTGGAAGCTAAATGGAACTGAGAAATATCATGACTTCCGAATGTCGGCCATTGTTGTTTACATACACTATTTATTTAATACTGTGATTTCATAATGTTATAGATGACTTGAAACGTATCAATAATTGTTCTAATAATTCTAATAAGTATGAAATACAGTTTAAGATGATTTTATGTTTAACAATTGTGTAAAATGGAGGCTACCACCGTGCCCGCCATCTTGCTCGTTTCCTATTGGTTGTTAGTCATGTTTACATCGAGCAGTGGTGGTAAGGCATGGTGGAAGCTTGTGAAATCAGTATAAAACAGTCTGTTGGCGCGGCTTCGGCTCCTAATATCTCTTAATATCTCTTGGTATCTTTGAATCTCGCTTAGTGTTCTCCCGGTATTCTGATAATAACGTTGGAGTCTTGCTTAGCTAGTTATGCTGAGTGTCGGTACTTTTTATATTCGAAGCCAAGCCGAGTGGACGTCGCCATGTTGCTAAAGTTAAGTACTTTGTGTAATATCTAAATTAAGGATTGTACATTGCATCAAAAGATTATACTGATGGCGTCTTGAGTTTCTTGCCACTTCTTCTCAAAACGTCTAGGGCTTTGCGAACGTGGCATAATTATTGCAATACATGGTGGTACCCTCGAGGGACCCATGAAGTATATGAATAAACAAATAATACTTACCTACTTGTTTACTTTACTAATTTAGAATCCTGAACATTAGACAAGTACCCTCACGAACATTTTAGGATCAGATTGAAGAGTTTCTTTGTTATTAAGTTAGAATCCGGGTTGCTGCATTAATTAAAAGTAAGATTTCCATCCTAACAGTAATATTTTGGTAGAAAATAGATAAAGTAACCGCCTCTTTTAACCCTGATCTAACACCCGCGACTTTCTTCTATCGTACGAGTAGATAGACGCGACCAAATCACCACCCTTTCATGGTCGACAATCCACGCGCTAGAAACAAGCGCCTCGTACCCACATTCTCCACACAACAGCCAGAATGCTAAACGTCTTGCCTGAGTCCGTGTTCTCGCCAAAGCACAACGTAGGCGCCTTAAAAACCCGAGCAAATACGCCTCATCCAGGCAAGCGCGCCACACCCCAGATTGTATGCCCACCCAACACTAGGCAGTATGTAGTCAAACGCAAACCCACGAGGAATATAAAAATTGGATGTCTGTAAAGTCAGTTTACTCAGTCAAAGGAAAACATTGTTGAATCAACCACTGAAACAAGCCAAACGGTTAGGCTGATCGTGCGTCTCTATCGCTAAAATGAAAACGAAGCTTGTAGAAGGAGCTGTTTCCTGAATAACATTCGCTTTTAATGGGGACTTTATTTTTGCCTAGAATGTCTTTTTTTCGTTGGTGACCACAGTATCTATCCTGTCGTAGCTCGTGCATTGATAAACTATCGATGAAGAACTCACTGCTTAAAATCCTAATCAATTCTATTTTGGCATTAGTCCGTCTCATGGAATACATCCATGATAGTTTAGGTTATACATCCATGGTCCGTATCAATAATCGTAAAAAAATAAAACCGCTAGACTTGTCAGATTGGTTAACTTCTGTAGACTGAGAAATGTTTTTTGTATCGATATGCACGGGCACGTTAGTCTAATATATCCCTACCTATTATTACCGGTTCAGCAACAATGCCATCAGGTACAATGTGAAGCAACACAGAGCAAGAAGTTTTGAACATTGATGGAACTAAGAACCCAGGAAACACATTCCACATCATTTCTACCAATGCCCGTCAGACACACTAATTCACTCTGCGCAGTACCAGGGAACTTCTCGGCGTAGCTATTAATTACTAATGAACAAACTGATCGACTATCACAAATAAAGGAAACGAGCTCACCAGATAAAATAGTCAGCGTAGGTACTCCTCGATGCCATGCGTTCACACACATGAACCTCTTTGACCGCCGCTGCTCTGCTGCCCGCTCGATTTGGACACACCGACGCCACGGGACCTGGTCGCCCACACGTGACGTGATGCAGGTGATTGATTGTGGTCTATCAGCAGCTCTGAATGTTCAATTCTGCAACTTTTCTGAAGTAGCAGATTCTCCTTTTCGCTTGCGACTGTCTACCGCTTTGTGATCAGACTTGCCGTAGCGGTGAGATGTTTCCGTGAAGCGCAATTCATTAAATCGGGTCCTTTTTACATCCGTGTCATGTTTACATCATATACTCTCATACATCATTAATCATTTTCTCACATTCATAGTTTATTTTCAATGAAATACCGATGAAAGTTCGCAGAGGTTGAGGTCTGGTACTTGGAGTATGGCAGTAGAGCTCACGACAAATCACTTAGCCCTTTTGGCATAAAAATGTCGACACAAATTATCTCGTGATAATATTTTAATGTATTTCCGTACGCAGAATGCATCCGATGATGTTCTAAAGGCGTATGGCTGACTCACTCGCAGTTTATTTAACATCATCTGGCATCGTAGGATTTTATCGAAATAATCTTATAGCAACATAGGTTTAGCAAATTTAGGTAGCAACAGTTCTTTAATTTGAGGTCGTGTCAGCTGCAATGCCTGCAGTCGTGTTAAACAGGTAACAGCTCGGCCTTTAAGTGCACTTGTAAGTAACAAAAGCAGGTACTTCCCAATTTACGCTCGTTAGCTACGATTTCGGTTACTTTTCACCAACCTTCAATGTCTGCATAATTGTCATTAGGAAACAACATAATCAACTGGGTACACGTGCTGCTCGGAGGTTACGGCGGTGGTAAAGCCGTCAATAGAGGTAAAACAATTCCATCTGTTGCGACAGGCATAATTCTGGTACTGGAGCTGAAGATCTGGTACGACTATTCTCCTCTGAAGTAAGCCCTCTGCATCCCACTTCTGATGAAGGGACATGAGAGGCGTCCATATCATCAGAAGTATCCATGTTTTCATCAGATGTATCCATGTTTGATTGCGGCGTAGGCGTGAGTAGTCGGGCGAGGAGAATAATAACGCAACGATATGTTATGCGCAGTAATTCCAATCAGATTCCAATCCTTGGCACAAAATGGGTCTTGAATCAAACAGTCCAATCATTGATCACTCCAATATTAGATGACACTCCACCAAACACGTAGCACGCGGTCCGATGCAAACCGATTGCCGTCAAGTTATCGAATGGCGGCCGCCGGCCTCTCGCCGCTCCACTAGCGCTCGGTGTTGCGTCAGAGTAAACTGCAATGACAGTTTCACCTCGGTGACGTTGACAGCTGACAGTTGCCACTGCTGTTTACTCTCAATATTCAAACGCGCCGTCATAATTATTTATTTTTTAAGGAAAGAAACAACTAAATATTCTGTGAATATTTCAAGCATCTTCCTGTAGTCGTCATTGATATCGAGCAAAAAAATTAAGTTTCTTGTATGGGAGCCCCCCTTAAACATTTATTTTATTTTAATTTAACTATTTATTTTTAAAGTGAATATTTATTGAAATATTCTGTTAATATTTCAAGCATCTACCTGTCACCGTTATTAATATAGAGCGAAAAACGGCTAAAAAATCATGTTTGTTGTATGGGAGCCCCCTTAAAATAATAAAATTTTTCAGTTTTTAGTATTTGTTGCTATAGCGGCAAGAGAAATACATCATCTGTGAAAATTTCAGCTTTCTAGATATAACGGATCTTGAGAAACAGCCTGGTGACCGACAGACAGACGGACAGACAGAGTGGTCTTAGTAATAGGGTCCCGTTTTTACCCTTTGGGTACGGAACCCTAAAAATGTGAGCAAAATACTGTTGTTCATTTGGTCAACGTCATACGTTGAACTACTGCTGCTATTCAGTGTGGCGATGCTGCCAGCATGCTGGGCACGCTGCCGACTGCCAGTGGGCGCAAGCGTGTGAATTATCTTTACACCTTCAAGAGTATGTGTAAATCTTAGCAAACGTTAACGCGATCGAGCAGGTTTCAAACTTAGTTATAAATTCCCTGTCGATCATCTGTACACGATTGAAGTCGGTTACGCCATTTTTAGCGAATTTTTTTTATATACCTTAGCCTCAAACTGCTGCGTGCCGTGCCTGGTGGCGACGTGCTGGTGCGTCAGTTTGGCCGCGTGCTCTAAGGCCGCAGCCTCGCGCCGCGCGCACGTCTCGGCGAGCGCGCGAGCGGACGACAGCGCTTCTTCCGCTTGGGACGCTCGCTCCGATTCTCTGTAATCAAATTAAATAAATATTAGGGGACATCTTTAACCCCTGATCGAAGTAAATAAAACTTTAACTTTAAAAATTACCAATTTCAAGCCACGTTATAGTAATAAACAAGGCTATTCCAAAAGAAAAGGTAAGCTGCAAATGAGGAAGCGTCAAATGGAACTTCAAAAAGTAGTTGATTTTAAAACCGCGTTTTAAAGAAGTATTTTATTTACACCCGGTTGCTGATCCCAAACTAAGCAAAAGCTTGTGTTATGACTGCCAGAGACTGATATACTACATAATATACATGTTTTAAATACATACTTATATGGATAGTACCTAAATAACATCCAGACACAGAACACACACCTATGTTCATCACATAGATGCTTGCCCTGGGTGGGAATCGAAAACTGTCTCTTTGATCCATACACACATACTACGTTACTATGTAGAGTATGACTATATGTACAATAGAGGTTGCACTATACAAAATATGTGTGTACCTACCCATAAACTGTCTATAAGTACTACCTACTTAACTATTTTAATCGTGTTTTTTGTTTGCATGTTGGGTTGACGTTTTTGACTTACTTTTCACTGGTTTATATACGTTAAAATTGTTAATTGTTCACACAGAAGTTAAATAGCCCACTGACCTAAATGTGATATTACTATAATCTAGTAGGTATTTAAGATTATCACATAAGTGAGACGAAATGTTTCTTGTGATACAACAATAAAGATCTTTGAACCTAAAAATAGGCTCAAAATGCTCCGGCCTAGACCCGCAAATTTTAAGGGTTACATGTTATTGATTAACACGTTTTAAAATAAAGTTATCAACATGCCACTTAATACGCATTCATATGCAAAAAAAAAAAAATAGCCGTGGTTGTAACGCTGGCCTGTCATTCTTGAGGTAGTGGGTTCAATCCCGGTCCCGTCCGTACCAATGAGTTTCTTTGGAACTTATGTACGGAATTTCACACCACTGGCTTTTCGGTGAAGGAAAACATCGTGCGTGAGGCAACCTGCATACGTCCGTAGAAGAAATTCGATGGCGTGTGTGAATCCACCAACCCGCACTGGGCCAGCGTGGTGGATATGGCCCAATCACCCTTCGTGGGTAGGCCTACGTCCTACAGTGGACTATTAAAAAGGCTGGTACAGTACAGTATGCAAAAAATTATCGATGGGGACTTTAAAATATTATAATGGTATTCCTAACGTTCCTGTAAATTTTCACATGTTTGGAATTTATGCAAGAATCAATTTCTATTTTTGTTCTACTGGCGGCGAACGTGTAACCCTAACCGCCACTAAACATCGGCATTTAGAAAGAGACAATCGGCTAATTTCGATTTCGTAGAGCGTTTTCTCTCTCTCGCAAGCCACTATCTGACGATATAAAATAAAGTGGCTAAAAAGATAATAAAGATATGTGTTTTGTATTATTTGGGATCGAAATTTAACTAATAAGTCATTAATTTATTGAACCAAACTATGTTGTAATGCTTTTTATTTTAATGAACTTTTAATTAAAATTTGATAACGATAATTACTAAAATAACTTGCTGTCTGTCTGCCATTAAAATCAAACTTGCTACACATATATTCGATCCGGCTTCGATCGCCACTACCGGGCGGTAAAATCGAATATGTGTAGATGAATGTCTGGGAGAAAAAGCCGATCCAAATCCGATCGGCTTTCGCTGGTCCGGCACATTCGGCGAAATGTATGTAGATGAATGACGCAACGCGCGGAGGAAGAGTGAGGGCCGAATGAAAACCGGAATGAGCCGATTGTACTCGAAGGAACAACCCGTTCGGTGCCGATCGGCACAAGCCTCGTGATATTGAACTTACCCACCTTTATACTAGCCGTTTGGGGCCGGCGTTGTAGTTCGACAAATTGTGCCGTACCGATTGTGCCGATCCGAATATACATAAATGAGTGGTAAACTGTGGTAAGCCTCACCAAATGTGCAAATATCATTGTAGTTTTCATAATCAAAATGACACATGGACAGAGCTGCTTTTGTATGTATATTAGACAGCTTAATTAACTGTTGGCAATGCTGTAAGCCAGTAGGTCGGTACGATAATGTTTATATTACTTATAGAGGGCAGTAGTGTCATAACGAATAACATTCTAGAAATAAGTCACTACGCAAAAACACCACATTTATAATCATAATTCATAACTAATCAGAAAGAAGAAATTCAGAATAACTCTCGGAAGTCTAAAAATCCAGCTGTATGATTTAGACAGAAAGAAGCAAGTCTATTGTAGCGACAGTGAATTTAAAAACGTACATCTTTAAAAATAAAATACAATATCGTCTAGCAATACATACTATTAACGTCTATTCTGGTAGTCTTAAAATATCGATTTGCCACAAGACCGATTAATTGATTTAAAGTGGAGCTGAAGTGAAACTCAGTAATTAAGAAGACAAGCTGTTATGAACTCCAAAGAAATGAAGTGAAAGAAAATTTGGCTTGTCTTCAAGTGCAGTGATATAATATCTATGGATTAGGTTCCGACGAATGACGATTAAATCTTGGGCTGACTTGAAGTGAAATTACACGGAGTAATTAAAGCTTTATAATGACGCTAAGAGAAACAAAATAAAAGGACTTAATGAACGTGAAAGAAAAATAAACTGGGCTTGACTTCAAGAGAAGAATATACAGATCAGAAAATTATATTCACTAAAACTGATGAAGAAATATTGAGCTGACTTGAAATTGAATCACACAAAGGAACCACAGTTTGATTTAAATGTGTAACACCAAATCACTTTGAACAGTGCAACAGAATCGGACAGACTGATAAACTGAAGGAAAAATAAACTGGGCTTGACTTCAAGTGAAGTAATCTAGGAACTATATTCTGTAGAGTTTTATGAGTGATTCTTGGGGTAACTTGAAGTGAAATCACAATAACTTAATTTGAAGTGAAGTGTAACCAATCAACTGCAATGAAATAACCTAAAATGAAGTGAAGTGATAGAATTATGAAATATAGGTTCTAAAGAATTTGATGAGTAAATCTTAGGCTGACTTGAAGTGAAATCGCACAAAGGGACAATGGTATTATGTTTTAAATTATATACAACCAAATCGACTGCAATGAAACGACTTAAAATAAAGTGAAATATTACAGAATCGGACTGACTTTAAGTGAAGTGAAAGAATAATAGATTGGGCTTGACTTCAAGTGAAGAATTCAGAGATTTGAGAATTAGATTCCGAAGAATGATTCTTAATATCGGGCGTTGCTAATTTCGGTGTACTTATCTATATATCGAAAGGACAATGTCTTCCAACATTTCTTACGTGAATGAAACGGAATACGATTATGACAATGATCTGTATTCGAATGCTACAGAATATTACGCTGTTAAGTTTTATTTCCATGAATATGTAGGACTTTTTTTAACAACTCTATGTTCGATAGCGGTAATAGCAGCATGGTACTTATTGCCGCAATGGAGATCTATACAAAACTACATTAGTATGAATCAAATTGTCTTCGCAACTTGTTATGAAATGAGGGGATTTGTTTTCACCTTCATTAAGTATGATTATGACTCATATAGCCGTTATAGACTAACCGGTGTAGTACTACTTTTTATAAACATATGCTGGTCGTTTAACGCTATTGTACTTGCGTATTTAAGACTGGTGTTAGTTCTCAAACGAAATATAAGTTACGAAAAGAGACTAGCCACTCTTTTGGCCTTCGGGATGACTGCAAATGTTGTTATCTTAGCTGAAATCAATACCATGTACGAGGAGGACTACGATTTAAAGATTCAAAGATTTGCTTTAAGTATAGAGCAATGTTTGATGATTATCATGACAGTTTCGATAGCGTTATTTTTGAGAATAATTCTTTCAGTTATGTCTTGTTGTGAGAAGAAAATTTCGATACGCGGTATTGAGCACGTGTGTTCTTTAGTCGGGGTTGCTATTATATCTGACCTACATTTTATACCGTACCTCGTGTGTGACAGTTACTTAGACAACAATTACAAAGACAATTTGGCCGTTATACTCGCTACTTTAGACGCATTTAGAGTTATTCCTATAACTGTAATTACGCTTTTGAGTAGGTCGTCACGAGAGCATTGGAGAAATTATTTTCAAAGAAGGAAAAGACTACGTAATCTACGAATGCTTGCTGTGTGAATGGGCTTCATTACTCAGCTTAGCTAACATTGAACAATTTTTGGTTTCAAATAAATAAAAGAAGGATGCAGGGACTCGACCTGTCAAAACATTTTTATATTTTTTTTTACAGTCATGGAACAAAATATCTTTGCTTACACTAATTGTTTCAAAAATATAGTGATTTTTTGCTGTTTTCATATCACTATTTAAAATTAAACCACCAGAAAAATTACACTGTTTTTTTATTGTGTTTACCATCTAAATCCCTTACCAATGCTTGTGTGGCCAAATATATTAAAACTTAATTAAAAAATAACTTGTACATGTCAGAACAGTTTTAGAAGCGTCATAAATTACTGTGACGAACACAACATTTTTAGAAATAAACTTGGGAGAAAATGAGTGTTTTCGTATACAACAGGTATTCGTATGTATGAGCTGCCGACATCCTTCTTTATTTATTACTAGCCTTTGCCCGCGGCTTCGCCCGCGCTTAGTTTATAGCCTATGACACTCGCAAATAATGTGGCTTTCTATTGATAAAATAATTTTCAAAATCAGTCTAGTATACCCCTTACAACCTCACAAACTTTACCTCTTTATTATATTAGTATAGACTATTGAATCGAATTCACAGACATGGCTTGGTCCTTTATTAGGCATCAATGGAGCCTAAGCCAACGTTAACAATTTTTACAATTTTAAAATATATAAAAAGCAGTAGGTATAAAATGGAAACTATGTAATATAAAAAACACTTGAAATATTAAAATTGGGCTATTGAGGTGAAATATTAAATGTTTTGTAAAATTTTACTATGGAATGAGGTTCGGCACCTGCTATGCATTTCAAAATTTCGTAGCAGGTGGTGACTTGCCGTCCACTAAATGGGCCCCCATAAAGGCTACCTCAAGTTGGCGCCGGTGGGGCAACATAGGGGTGGCCGAGGGTGGCATTACCAACTGAGCGTTACCATGGCTCGGATGACGTTAAATTGTGAGTCCTGATTGTTTTAACCGTTTAGCCTTGTCAGAGGCCTTCAGGAGACTTTAAAGCTCTGACACCAGGGCTCGCACCCAACCAATACGGACTGTTAGCATAATATATTTTATAATACGTTATTGTACTTATTAATTATTTTATGTACCTATATATAAATCTGTTCTATTTTTTATGTAATTATTTAATTCGTATCTAGTCTTTAGGGAATGCATCTAGTCTTTATAAGAATGTAATGCTTAGAATTAAGTGCTGTAAGTTACATTTTCTGTAAATAAACAAATTGAAATTAATAGACCATGTACTGTACTGGACTAGCCTTTTAATAGTCCACTGAAGGACGTAGGCCTACCCACGAAGGGTGATTGGGTCATATCCACCACGCTGGCCAAGTGCGGATTGGCGGATTCACACACGCCATCGAATTTCTTCTACGGACGTATGCAGGTTGCCTCGATGTTTTTTTTACCGAAAAGCCAGTGGTGTGGAATTCCATACATAAGTTCCATAGAATTAATTGGCACGGGACCGGGATTTGAATCCATGACCTCACAAATGTAAGGGGAGGAAGCCATATCATACGCGTGTCTCGCACTCAACAACTTATTATCCTTTGGGGTCGTTAAAGTATTACGTAAGCAGATTTATTACAATTATTTACCCCATTTCTTGCATTTTTCTTTTTTTATTGATTCATGAGCAGCAGATTAAATTCTAGAAATAAGAAAATAGATGTAGTATAGTGGACTTTAACACACATTGGCGTAAAAAAAAATAACTGTTGCTGACGTAATCACCATCTAGACCCCCCCACCCCTTTGCTTATTTTTGATGACATGATCAAAAATAAGCAAAGGATAAAACCCTCCGCCCCCCTATAGTGCTTATGTAATAATTGAAAGGCCCCTTTGGGTACGGAACCCTAAAAATGTACTTACCTTTGCAGTTGTCCACTGAGCGTATCCGCGAGGGCAGCCTTCGCTCTTAAGGCAGCTAGCTCGGCGGCTTCTTCCTCTAACCTCAAGTTGCTTATCTTTAATTTTTCTACCTGAAAACGATTAAATGCCCGCATGATATTTCGAGGCCCTACCTTACCATGCAATAAAGGAGGTGGAAAATAAAAAAACGAAAAAATTCGATATGACAGTTCTCTTTGACATTTCTTGGAGCGCACGCTAGAATAGCTCGCAGATGGCAGAATTTTTCCTACTTAACTAACACTTATTGTTATAATAAGGAAAATTTACGGAATATCATTATAATTTATAGCTTATGTGTTATTCTGATGTATAAGCTATATAATTGCAAAGTTTCATCTCAATCCGTTCAGTGGTTTTTGCGTGAAAGATTAACAAACATCCATACATCCATCCATCGTTACAAACTTTCACGTTTATAATATTAGTAGGATTTATTTGTCGCTAGAAACGGCATAACCGACTTCCACCGTGTACAGAACTCGAATAATCGCACAAATCAATGTGTCATCCATGTAGTATTTTTTACATTATTGTTAATTTAACAAAAACGGCTCAAAAAAAATTGAATTGGACCACCTCGGTCGTAGCCTATCGAAATAAAGAAAAATTAAATCGGTTCATAAATGGCAAAAACATCGATGAACATACATAAAAAAAATACATACAGACGAACATAGTACCTCCTCCTTTTTCGAAGCTTTTAACTTATTTTTACTAGCTTCTGCCCGCGGCTCCGCCCGCGTGATATTCTGACTTGACACTAAAGAAATTTTTACTTCAAAATAAGTAGAAAAAAATAACCACGAGTAGATTACCTCCATAGTAGTTTCTACGAGCGAGGTACAAGCGTCGTCCCTCTCCTTCTTACACGCGTCCAACTGCTGCGAGATAGAAGAGTACCGCCTCTCCAGCTCCTCTTTTTCGTGGCGACAGAGAATTAGGGCGGCGCGGCATTCTTTTAATTCGGACTCTAAAATGTAAATTAAAAACTTAATAAGTTATATGTGTAATTTACAATGTATAACAATTCGTGCAAACGGAATAGCATACTTAGCATGTTATTATGAGTCATTTTTGACATTACAAAAATTGACCACTAGGTTCGCCTGTGGTAGCTTTTAAGCGTATAAGCTAGTTCATAATATATAATTATAATGTTTTACCGAGTTGTTTCGCCTTGGCCGAGTCGGTAGCGTTGGCTATAGCGGTCTCTTTGGACGCTTCTAGCTCCGCTATTTGTTGTGACAGCTTTTCTGCACGCTCGGAACTGTCCTGGAAATGAAAATTAACACGAAACATCACATAAATCATCTTTGACACTAGAGGCAGCCAACCGGTCTATACGAACTTCCTTTAACATGTGTGGAAGGTAGATCATGTCAACCACACATGAGGCACGTCGTAGCGAAAAACTAAGATATATAAGATTACTAAGATACCAGCTTGATGAAATTCCACCATCTCTACCTCGTTGTGATGCTGCAATGGCTGATATTCGGATCCATCAAAACGAGGTTCTTAAAACTCTCCGGGAATTAGACGTGAATAAAGCATAAAGCGTCCCGATGGAATACCGGCAATAGTGTTGGAAAACTGCGCACCTGAACTATCTCCGCTTCTGACACGATTGTTCCGCCTTTCCCTGGACATAGGTATAGTTCCGCTATGCTGGATGCTTGCAAACGTACAACCGGTTCCCAAGAAGGGCAGTCGTGCTGACTCTAACAACTATCGGTCTATTTCAGTCACCTCCGGTTTATGTAAAACAATGGAAAAAGTACTGAATAGGAAGCTCATGGCATATCTTTTCAGTGAGTGTTGTATAATATGTTACACATGTCTTAGGCGAGGCCATCGAGAGACACGGCGAAGCCTTGGCTGTATCTCTCGATATATCTAAGGCCTTCGATAGAGTTTGGCACGACAGCCTTCTGAACAAGCTTCCCTCGTATGGGTTACCTGCTCGCCTATGCTCGTGGATCGCTGACTTTTTGAGGGACCGATCGATACGATTGGTAATTGATGGCCGTTCGTCTAATCGATTGGTTATTAATGCCGGAGTATCTCAAGGGTCTGTACTTTCCGCAACTCTATTTTTGCTGCACATCAATGATCTGCTTGTTCCTTGCTGCTTGTTTTTTGGGTATGCAGATGACAGCACAGTTGTTGAAAAGTACATATCCAATCTAAGAGCAACAAAGAAGGAATCACAAGCGTTGAAATTGGACATGGCTGAGCCAATGAATCAGGCCCTCGCAGCCGTTTCTAAGTGGGGTGACGAAAATCTCGTCAAATCCCACGCTTCGAAAACCCAAACCTGTCCGCTCTCCACAAAAAAATGTCCCTTTGCACTGTCGTCTATATTTCAAGATATTCCTTTAACATTGACAGACCGCCTTGAACTGCTAGGGCTAACACTTACTCCCACATTGAACTACGGCACGTACCTAGAATCTAGGGCCAAATTGGCTGGTATGAAGTTGGGTAATCTGAACAAGGTTAGGCGGTATTTCAGACCAGAACAGTTGCTTACTCTGTATCAAGCACAGATCCGATCGTGTCTGGAATACTGCTGCCATCTTAAGGATGGCTCCGCTAAGTATCAGCTCGAGGCCTTGGAATCGGTGGACCGGCGTGCTATTCGGCTTACAGATGAAAAGTTAGCTGCAAAAAAACTTCATAGCCTAGAGCACCGCCATAAGGTTGCGAGTCTGCCCATTTTCTATAGGATTTATTTCGGAGAGTGTGCATCTGAGCTACACGACTTTATCCTACTATCCCCTTTTTACTACAGGACAAGTAGAAAGACGCCTCACTACCACCCCTATACTGTCGATTTACCTTTGATACGTACGAAGCGGTTTGACTCAATATTTCTGATTCGTACCGCCAGGGAATGGAACAGTCTTCCTGATACTTGCTTGATGTATAGCACTTAAAGAGTGCAGGGGAGGTAAAACCGACCTTGTAAGCGTCCATCTCCATGCGAAGCTTGCTCTGCGTCCACTTGAGCCGGCCCTCTAATTCTTTGATGTCCTCGCGAACCTTGGATAGCTCACGCTCTGTGTTTTGTAACTCGTGGCACTGAGGACAAAATAAATATAAAATATTATTGACAGAGCAAACGAAACGAGTCTCAGTTTTCTCGACAATTTTTCTCTCTTCTGTCTGGATGTTGATTCATCTCTACAGGTCACATTTTTCAACGAATCTTAACGAAATTTGGTACACGGGTTCAGGTTATATATGTATATACGGGCTATGCAGAACTAGTATACTAAGTCGAAATGAGGTAATCCTGCAAGTCGAGTAAAAAATCAACTATTTCGTCTTGTCTTGTCGATTCCGAGTTACAGTTTTATATGGTACAGCTGATTTTTTTCTCAAAGGTGATATTGCAAAAAGGGCTAAGACTAGGTACAGTAGCTCAAAAAATCCGATAAACTATGATAAATAAATGCGCAGAGTAAAACAACCGCATTAAATGCTTAATTTATGAGTAATTTCACATTTTCCAATTTGATTTTTGCTCAGTTATTGAATTACTGCCATTTTGGTCACATATAACCTTTTTTATATAACCTACATAGAATTAATAGCCTACATGTAAAAAATGCACTGAAGAGTTTAGTTTTGTTAGCAAAACTTCTCAGACGTTAATGATACATCAAATTGATACGTTTATAGGTACTTTATACTTCGATCAAGACTTTATACGTTTCTTTTGTTTCATTTATTTCCTGGATTTTTTTATTATGGGACCAACAGCAATCTTCAGTTGTTCATAATAACGTAGGTACTACATATAAGTGGGTTCAGTATTATAAGATCTCTGAGAGACACACGGTATATGTATGTATCTACCTTTCATGTATCTGTAATTTTTAAAAGTATACTGCTGAACATAGGCTAGGCCTACGAGTCATATCTACTGCGGTGGCCCTGAAGGATTAAGTTGTTACTTGGTGAAGTCGCGGGTCACCGAGAAAGTCGAAGGCAAACGTGTAAGAGGTTTGTTTTTATTTTCCTGTTTATCGTAAATGGTCAAGAACATTTTGTCGTTATTTTAATTTTGTAAAACCATCATTAGTAGTGTGATGAGTGTAATGTTGTTTATATTCTCTTAAAAGTATTATATTATATCATATTTCTGTATAAATGGATCTAAACAACTGTGAATTATTTCGAAGTAACTTGCCCCGCATTCACATTGCTGTATTCTTATAATGGTGTATGAAGATCACGTAGCACATAGAAACCTCTTTAGTAATCAAACTCACGGGACAAGTTAGATCTATATATTTAAAAAAAAAGGAGAATGAAGGATGAATACTTACTTTTTGGCGGGAAAGAAACTAAGGAGGATCAATGATGTGAAAATGGAGCGAAGAATAAAAAAAATGTTTGTAACCATATATTTCTAAGATCGGAGGATGCTGAATAAAATATTTTGACTACGAGGTGTTTAAATCCTGTAATAGTTAACAATAAAAAATCATCCAACGAATTGCAATGAAACGTGTTCTTTTCGTTGTTAAAAGAATACAGGATAATATAGAAATCGGTTTTAAACAGGCCTTTAGCCTATTTTTGTTATTTGTGACATTTTATTAATGTTTCAAGTCGAGTATGGCCGGGTGGTTTTTGGCGGGAACGAAGAAAAATCATGTCGCCGCATTTTATTATTTTGTGAAATATGTTTCTATCAGTGATAATTAGTTTGCCGATGCTTTACTGAGGTCTAACTTGACCGCGACTTTTTCGGACTACGACGTGACTTAGACTGTAACTAAGTATATTGATATGTAAAATACAAAAAAAAAGGTTCAATACTTATAGGTAACACTAGCAAATGCATAATCCATGCGACACCAAAATAAAAGAAGAAGAGTATGGCTGCCTTATTTTTAAACAATGTCAATGTAATTTTCAATCCGAATACATGAAATTACTTTTAATGGACACTGTTATTGTAAAAAATTACGGGAAAATAATTATCCGAAAGAAGCGATTCAAATTATGAAATACTGTACCCTTTGGTGGCCCAATTTCTATATTTTTTTGCAATATCTCCTTTCAGGATGGCCCCATAATGATGGTCTTAAGCTTCTTTTAAGCCTTTTTTAGTTAAGGCTTAGCTAGCAGATAACCTTGTATTTTTGTTTCTTTACGTCGGTGATTTTTGATTGGGGATTTGGCAAATTGTTCAGTATCTAGAGGTAAATTCTAACAAGATTTGATAGTATGAATAAAATCGGTCAGAGTGAATCGAGATAAAGGATTATGAAGATTCAGTCTCTAGGACACAAACCATCATGTCCTAATATGACATATCAACCGATACGGATCGTACAGAATCTACATGACTCCTAATAGTACCTTATTATCATAAAGCTATCATAACTATAATCCTGTGTTTATCTCCATGGGCACTCTTCAATTTATTACTAAGCAGTTCTGTCTCGGCCTTGGCAGCAGTCTCGTGGGCCGCGGCAGTGTCGGCGGCATTTTTTAGACCTAAAAGTAATTCTCTATTCAATCTTACCTTACATCATAAAGCTATATAATCCTCTGTTTCTTCTCATGGGCACTCTTCAATTTATTACTAAGCAGTTCCGTGTCGGCTTTGGCAGCAGTCTTGTTAGTCGCGGCAGTGTCTGCTGCTCTTTCTGAACCTCTAATACATAATTCTCTATTTAAACGTACCTTATCATCATAAAGCTGTATAATCCTGTGTTTCTCCCCATGGGCACTCTTCAATTTATTACTAAGCAGTTCCGTCTCGGCTTTGGCAGCAGTCTCGTTAGTCGCGGACTGCCGCGACTAACGAGACTGCTGCCAAAGGCGCAGACACTGGTCTGCTGCTCTTTCTGAACCTCTAATACTTAATTCTCTATTTAAACGTACCTTATCATCATAAAGCTGTATAATCCTGTGTTTCTCCCCATGGGCACTCTTCAATTTATTACTAAGCAGTTCGGTCTCGGCCTTGGCAGCAGTCTCGTTAGCCGCGGCGGTGTCGGCGGCGCGTCGCGCCTCGATCGCGGCGCACTCCACGCTCGCGTATCGCATCACTGCTGCGTCTTTCTCGCGCTCCGCTTGTTCTACGCGTTTACCCATCTGAGAACAATTTTTCATTTCGATTTAATAATTCTTTCGTTTTTTTTTGCTGTCAAACGTGAGACGCGAGACATCGTAAAAAATTAAAAAATCAAATCTAGTGCTATTTTGAGCACTAATAACAAGTTTTTGGGTTTTTTTGTGTGGTGGTGGTAACTATAACACTGGTAAGTAAATAACACCTAACATAGTTGTTTGTCTTTACTAACCCTCATAATGGAGGTTAACCCGGAGCCTCCGGACCCTCCGGATATCTCCGACCCCCCGACATCAGGAACCAAAAGAAAGGCCAGAGAAAACGAAACTCAGGCGAATCAACCCTCGACAAAAAAAACTATAATAAATCCCGAAATGGCATCAGCATCTATGCAAGGGTTGTACACCCACCCAAAGGTGATGTTCTCAAACCTGGCCCATACCTGGCTCGCTTTCATCTTATAGACAAAAATATGACGAAACAAGAAAAAATACTGAAAAAAATCCAAACGCTTTAGAAAAAAAGCAAAACATTTATCATTATCGCGGACCTAGCAACCCATGATTTGAATTTTCCGCCATTTTGTGTACCTAGAGAATGAAAAAGTTAATTTCAGCGTTGCCGCTTTGTGAGAAGTCACCCGATTCACAGGGAATTTTAACTCGATTGGTAATTGAATTTAAACGCAGGGATTTTTTATATTATTTTATCGATCATGAGGCATTATTATTTTAAAATGATAAAGGATCTTCATGCTAAATATGAGTGTCGTAGTATGATTTGATAAATAGTTTTGTCGCGAATATCTTAGGAATTTCGCGAAAACACGCATAATTGTTTTGAGATGAGCTACGATATTTTTCAATCTTAGTGATTGCGAAAATACAATGTAGGTATCAAATCATCCTACTACGTGCATTATATTTGTTATTGGAGAATTTCGCTTCATTTTTCTGGGAACTAAGAAAATAGAAACTGGTAATACTGTTTACGGTTTGCTATTGTTTTATCTCATTCTGCTTTAAATGTACGAATGCATTGTGATATCTTTGCCTTTGCGACAATTCAATTCTTATTATTTACGACATGGTTACGATAATGGACTTCGATGTATTATTACAAACCTGACAGATCTGGCGATGTCTTTTTTGGACAAACGTGACATTTAAATCTGCAGATTTTGAATCTTGTTGCCGATTGACTCCTTTCTTACATCCATGATCCACAACATGGTGGATGACTTTAATAGCGGTTAATATGCCAATAACGCAAAGCAAAAAAAATTGTTTGCTTTTTAATTGACTGTTGGATTAAAAAACACTATGCCTCATCGAATTAAGTTGATTTTTCTCCCTATTATAGTTTAGAGCCCGTCATTGAGCCAAAGTCCCATACAAAAAAGAACATGTCCTTTGATTATTGGGATTAAAGAATATCTTCAATCCGACAAAGGACCGTTTGTGGTACACGTTTCCCGAACGGAACCAGATCCCGCGGCTGGCACAACCATAAGACCTATAAAATTCGGACAATTGCTATTTAAACACAAAATCTCTAACATATGCACAGATGGAATAAAAAAAGTAGGTAGAAACAAAATATCTGTTGAGTTCAAAACTGGAAGTGATGCCAACGCATTCTTAGATAACGCTATTCTAGCGGAAAACCGCTACCAAGCCACTATCCCCACCTATAACATCACCAAAATGGGTGTTGCCCGACAGGTTCCTGTAGACCTCTCCATGGATGAGTTTGCCGAATCAGCAGTACTCCCCAACGGCTGTGGGATGATACTGAAGGCTCGACGGCTCAACCGAAAATCCACAGTTGACAACCAAACCTCTTGGATACCGACACAGTCCGTAGTTATAACTTTCCAAGGACAGATCCTACCACAAAGAATATTCCTCTACCATAACTCCCTCCCAATCGAACAATACCAATTCCCAACGATCCAGTGTCTTAACTGCTGTAGATTTGGACATGTTAAGGCTCAGTGTAGATCGAATGCAAGATGCTTCAAATGTACTCAACCACACTCAGGTGACACATGCCAAGTCTTAGAGCAGGAAGCTTCTTGCCTTCATTGCAACGGACATCACTTTGCCATTAACAAAGGTTGCCCCGAGCACGGAAGGCAAAAAGCCATCAAACTCCTGATGTCCCAGGACAACATATCCTATGAGACCGCATCCCAAAGATACCCCAAAACAATGAGACCTTATGCAGAAGCCCTAAGAGCACCAAATCCCACTGCCACCCCCCAATATATCCCATCCACTCAAAGCTCCCAACAAATGTCAACTGGAAGGTCATATCGAAAGACTGTTTTCTATCCCTCCCCCACCAAAGGACCTCAAGAGAAGTCATATGACAGGGCAGCCCATCAGGCTATAGTAGCTGATGAACCATCGGTATTACCTAACGGATTCTCTCTAACCCAACAAATTTCTTCTCCAAGACCCCAAGAGGATAACCTAATTGAACTCTTACTCTCCATGTTAATCTCTATTATTTCAAACAATAATTCATCCTTACCGAACAACGTTGCCCAAAAACTTTCCCAACTCATTTCTATATCCAATAACTATGGATCAAGTCCTTCAATGGAACGCACGAAGCCTCCGTCACAAGAAGCATAGTCTCCTTTACTTAATTAATAAATTCACCCCGTCAGTCATTGCCATCTCGGAGACATGGTTGGACCCAGGAACTCGTTTCGGAGTTTCGGGGTACTCATGTCTCCGGGATGACAGGGCTGACGGGGGCGGCGCCGGATGCGCCTTATTTATGAGGCGCACACTTCCTTTTTCCCAAATTCCCCTTTCATTTCCTCATCCTGGTATCAATGTTGTAGCTGCTAAAGTCCTTGACATCTCTTATGTATCCCTTTATATTCCCCATCCGCATTCAGGAATGATAGCAGATATTTTACACCTTATCTCCTCCATCCCCCCCCCTATTATTTTAATGGGTGATTTTAATGCCCATCACACCTCATGGGGCTCTAGTGACAATGACTCTTTTGCCCTGTCCCTTTTAGAAGTCTTTGACGACACTAATCTCTGTGTCATCAACGATGGCTCCCCAACCCGAAGAGTTAACCCTTCCCAAGACCCTAGAAGCGCAGTAGACCTCACAATATGCTCAGCTAACCTCGCTTCTATGATTTCTTGGCAAATTTTGCACGACTCATATGGCAGTGACCATTATCCCATAGTCATAACTATACCCAACAGAGCCACTCCAGTCCGCAATTTTCATCCATCCCTAAAATACAGACTATCCAACCCTGATTGGTCATCTTATTCCTCATCTCTTGATAACAAACTAGATTCCATACCTACCCCTCCAAATTCCACTCCCATTGATAACTACTCCAAATTTGTAGAAGCAATAATTTCCAGTGCTGATGAACACTTCCCACTCAAGAAATCACCTAAATTCAAAGTTTCAACCCCTTGGTGGGATTCCGAATGCACAACAGCCGCTAAAAGTAGGAAAGAGTCTGAGAAAGCTTACAATGACTCCATGACCATTGAAAACTTTCTTAACTATCAGCATAAAGCAGCTAAAGCAACAAACCTCTTTGCAAAGAAAAAAAGACAGGGATGGATTAATTATTGCCAAAATCTCTCACCCAGAACCCCAGCAACATTAGTCTGGAAACAGATTAAGAGGTACAGAGGAACTTTTAGAAACGATCATGTAAATTCAAATACAACCACATGGATCGAAGCGTTTGCAGACAAAATGTCCCCACCCTCAGCCCCTCAAGTAAGGTCACCCACCCCATCTCCTAATCCCCTCCCAATCTTGAACAACCTGGAAGATCGGTTCTCATTCGCAGAACTTCAAACAGCCCTGGATGGTTTAATAGACTCCGCTCCGGGAGAAGATGGAATTCCTTACTCATTACTAAGAAATGCTACTGATAGGAGTAAGGAATACTATCTTCAACTAATTAACTGTTTTTATGAACAAGAGATAATCCCTCCACAGTGGAATACCCAAATTATCATCCCTATTCTAAAGCCAGGTAAGAACCCATCTGACCATAACAGCTACCGACCAATCGCCTTATCCTCAGTTTTAGTGAAGGTCACTGAGCATATGATCAAACATCGTCTCGAATGGTTTGTAGAAAGGAATAGTTTGTTGGCCAAGTCTCAATATGGATTCAGGAAAGGTAAAAGCACCCTAGATAGTCTAAGCATTTTAACAACTGACATCCGCATGTCCATAGCTAAAAAGGAATATCTAGTGGGAGTTTTCTTAGACATCGAAGCGGCTTATGACAACGTACTGCTTCCGGTACTCAGGAGTTTACTCAACGAGCTGAGTGTCCCAGAGAAACTAGTGCGATTCATACTTTGCCTGCTCTCTGAAAGAAACATCATTGTTAAAGGCCCAAATGGTCCCTTACCCCCAAGATCAGTTTGCAAAGGCTTACCACAAGGCTCAGTTCTTAGCGCCATATTGTACAGCCTATATACATATAAACTAGAGCAGTCAGTCCACCCGTTTTGTCAAATTTTACAGTACGCTGATGACATAGCTCTATATGTCCCAGAGAAATCACTAGAAGAAGCAGTCGACAAACTAAATAATGCCGTAGACCACCTATCAGAATGGCTAGAAGAACATGGCCTCTCATTGTCAGCCTCTAAAAGTAGAGTTGTTGTATTCTCAAACAATAGAAATATTCCCCCAGTTGGTATATTTATAAACAACGAGGAAATTCCAGAAGACACCAAAGTAAAGTTCTTAGGCATCTGGCTAGACCGTAAATTGTCAGGCATCGCTCACTGTGATTATGTGGTTAAAAAATGTGAGAGAAACATTAATATCCTCCGATCTCTTTCTGGCGTATGGTGGGGAGCTCACCCATTTACGCAAAAGCTGCTATATAATGCCCTCATCCGCAGCCATATGGATTATGGATCATTTCTCCTCGACCCATGCAACAAATCTGGTCTAGAAAAATTAAACAAAATTCAAGCAAAATCCTTACGCATAATTCTCGGCGCAATGAAATCTTCCCCAATTAATGCCATGCAAGTTGAGTGTGTAGAGCCACCCCTGTCACTTCGTCGGCAATATCTATGTGACAGATTCTTTTTCAAATTAGCAGAAAATCCTGATCACCCCCTACTCCTCAAATTAAACCAGCTCTCCACCCTTTATCATCCCCGTCGTCTAGAAGACGACGACATTCCTTGCTTACTACGAAGCTTATTATTGCTCTCCCGACTTCCTCATCCGCTCCATCAAAATTCAAAGATGCCAATGTACTCTGTTTCATATGATGCATTAATCTTTCAACCTAAGATAATTCTAGACTTCGGAGTTGACAAAAATACCGTTGAAACCAACAAAATTTTTGCACAGAAAATTAACACAGAGTACCAAGGTTGGATCAAAATATTCACAGACGCTTCGAAATCCTCACTCTATCCAGTCGGAGCAGCAGTGTGGATTCCCTCAACTAGAATCATTTTAAGTTACAAGTGTCCATCTGTTACTTCAGTGTTCACAGGAGAGTCAATTGCGATCCTAGAAGCCATCCTGTTCGTTAAATCACATGGTCTCAATAACTCTATTATTCTATCAGACTCTAAGAGCTGCCTCCAATCTATCCTATCCAATCCATTCCGTTCGAAAACTAGATTCCCAACTACCCATAAAATAAGAGAAGCCTTATTGGAATGTCACAAATTAAATATCAACATTGAATTGGCATGGATTCCAGGTCACTCAGGTATACTCGGCAATGAGCACGCTGATGCCTGCGCCAAGGATGCTGTAACGTCAGGATCATTAGATTATTCTCATATATACGCCCATGACATGTGTACCATCCTAAAACCAATGATGCATGATTGTTGGTCACAAAAATGGCAAATCTCCAAATTGGATAAAGGTAAATTCTATGGAGACATACAGCCTGAAATACCTCATAAACCCTGGTTTGCTAAATATATCAAAATAGATAAAAGAACCACATCTGTAATTTGCCGTCTCCGACTTAACCACGCTTGCACCCCAGTATTCCTGGCCAAACTCAGGATTAGGGATCACTCACAGTGTGAGTGCGGCCTCGATGAAGGAAACGTGGACCACATATTTTTTAGTTGCCCTTTGATGCAGTACTCCCTATACGATGCCATCCCCCCAGAAATCCCTCGTCCCATCTCTTTCAAATCCCTCCTCCCCCTTGTATATACCCCATTTGTAAATATACTATGTAAATATATTAAAATTAATAATATTAAGTTGTAAATAGTATTAACCACTAATAATTATATTATAATTAAGTAAATGTTGTGTGTGTGTTCGTCTTATGTGTTTATAGATTATACTGTGTTTGTTTCAGAGGTGAAAGGTATAAAATCCAAAAACTAGAGTACTTAATGAATACAGTACAACATATTGAAACCGTTCAAATTCTCTACGTTTGGTGGCAGTGAAATACAAGACATTGGCAAAATTGTGAAACACCTTCACAGAAGCCATAAACAAGAATTGAATTGAATTGAATAATTCTTTCGGGGGTCCAAGAGAGACCTAAACAAATATTAATTCGGTGTGTCACCTATTCTTCTTCGGTGTTTTGTGTATTTCCCCTACCAGCATCTACCTGAGCCAACCCAGGGGTCTTAAAGTGTAACCGCTCTGACGTTTTGCTTTGCTTTTCCTCCCGTTCGCTCTCCTGGCGTGACTGGCGCAAGCAGGAGAGAAAGCGAAGCCGAACGTCAGAGCGCGTACACAATAAGGACCCTGCTCTGGGAAGCTGGAACAACTACTCCAGTGGCTTGTATGGTTAATGAGATGATGGCGATGTGGATGACAAAACTGATGATAATTGCTAATGCAGAAGCGTCATGCAATCCGTTTGCTATTCTAGTGTCTTCTGTTGCTTTGCAGTGCCACAGAACATGCTCTAGTTTCGTTTTCCTGCAAACAGCCAGGACATAGTGGGCTGTCAGTGGCTCCTACTCGTAATTTATACAAGTGACTATTTAAGTTGCAGTGACCAGTTATGAGTAAATGGTCACTGCTTCTCATACAAGGACTATGTTAATAGAGTTTATATATGTACAGTCACATTTGTCACATTATGGAAGCTAAATAAATTATTATAATAAGTTAATAGGAATCCTTACTAATATCATAAATCCGAAAGTGTGTTTGTTGGTTTGTTCCTCTTTCACCGAGCAATAGAGCAACAGATTGACTTGATTTTTGGCATGAATATAGTTTGAAAGAAGGAAAGCGACATAGGATACATTTTATACTAGAAAAATAAAATGTTCCCATGGGATAGCACAAAAATTAGAATACCATGCGGGAATAAAGGCCTTTTTTAGTATATTTATTTGTTTTCTATTTTATTTCAGGGTGACTATTATTGGACATGAGAAAGCAGTTTGCATTCAGTTTTGAGTGAAATTTTGTGGTCTTTTGTAAGTCCAGTCTGGTTAGCTATCTGAAAGATTAAATGCCAAGTAGAATGAAACATGGAATAATGTTCATTTCAAATGTTTCAGTTATATTTTGTATGATTCAATATTATGTATCTAGCGCGCTAAATGCACTACTGCGGGCACATTTTAATTCATGAGCAATTTCATATATCCATCACACAATCGTTATGAATCATGAGAAAATAGTCATTGTTTTCTCTGAGTATAAATGAAAAATACCAACAGTATTGTTATTGTAGTCTCATTATATTTCCTTTAATGAGTCAGATTTAAAAACCTCTGTAATTGATTCCAGAGCCTTTATAGGGTTCCTTACCCAAAGGACCCTATTGCTAAGACTCCAATGTCAGTCTGTCACCAGGCTGTATCTCATTAACTGTGATAGCTTCAACCACAACGTCGCTTACCATCAGGCGAGTTGGTGGTCAATATTCATATTATATAGTGGTCAATATTCGTATATATTCAGCGAATAAGTCCGGGCTGAATTGAAGCTGAAATTTTCACAGTTGATGTATTTCTGTTGCCGCTTTAACAACAAATACTAAAAACAGAATAAACAGAATAAAGGGGGGGCTGCCTGCCATACAACAAACGTGATTTTTAGGAGATTTTTTGCTCCCTATTAATAACGGCAAAAAGAATTGGGCTAATGGGGCTCCAACACGATACGGAACCCTCCGTGCGCGAGTCTGACTCGCACTTAGCACATTTTTTTTAGTTTTATATTCAGCAATTGTACTTATACTACAAAAGGAATAAAAAAATATATCTTACCAAATCCAATTTGACCTCTAACTCTTTAAAAGTCTGGTCCTTTTCATGCAAATCATCAGCTTGCTGCTTCAATCGCTCTCTCAAAGATGTGTTTTCCTTTCTTTGTTCAAATAGCAGCCTCTCTAATGTCTCCACTTGAAGTTTTAACACATCTTTCTTTGCATTTGACTCTTGTGCAGGTATTTCTTGCTCATCATGATTTTCTAAGCTAAAAATCACATTTTCTACTTTAGCATTCTGAGGAGATTCTAAGACTGACTGATGTCTTTCTTTTTCCTTTGTTGTGTCGTTATTTTCATCTTCGAATATGTCGTTCATGACTTTACCATTCGGTACAGGTTTAGAAATTTTGACTGGTTTCTGGGTGGAGCGTTGGTTATATGCGTATTTAAGACTACCACTGACAGAGGAGAATATGCCGTGGACATTTTTAACTATGCTGCCTATGTCTTGAGATAAGATTTCTTTGGGTATACGAGGGTATCGTCCATCAATGTTGCCAGGATTTTCAGCAGTTTTCGTATCAGTTTTGGTACTAGCTAAGGGCATGCTTTCGGGTATTTTGTGAATGGAAGTCACTTTAGTCTTCTGGGTTGAGAACTGTGATAGAATTTTGTCTTTGTCTAGGTTGTTTTCGCTGCTATTTGAGCTAGATTTGTCGATGGTTAATATATTTTCAGCGCTGCGGCTATATGGAGACTTACAAATTATGTTTGTATTGGAATTTTGCTCATTCAAGCTCACTGTGGACGTCGCGAGATTGTTGTTGATTTTTATGCTCTCTTTTTCGTATAAATTCGTCGATAGAATAGCTCCAGTCTCTTCAAGACAGTCACTGATCATGTTAGAAATATCTTTGGTAGAATTTTCAACTTTGGAAGGAGATAGCTCGTCGTAATTAAGTGAATCTGTTATAGGACTATCGTCTGGTGATGTTGAAACTGGACTGGACAAAGAATTGTGTCCTGAGACTTCAATAAGAGCAGGACCTTCTTCTTTCGTGGTGATTTTTTCGTCATCGTCGTTGTCGGTGGTACTGCTTTTAATGGGTGATACTTCTGAGTCAGAAGACGTAGGGAACGTCTCTGAACAGTTCTCCATGGTTTCGACGCCAGAATCGCTGCTTTTCTCACTATTTGTTCCATTTTCTGCATTGACGTCAACATTTTCAATATGGGTAGAAATAACGTCGTCTTCTGCGGACATATTGCACTTTAAGCACGTCCTTTCTAAATAAAATCATTGGAATTTATATTCTTAGCATTATAAGCTGATAATTGGCTAATTTAGTATTCTTTTTTGCAAAAAATAAACAGCAGCAGCGTTTGACAATTGGATAATTTATTTTGACAATTAATTTTTGACGTGATAGAAAAGTTTTTATTGTCAACACCAAAAATGTTTTTTATTTTTTTAAATAATTTATTCATGACCATGGATACAGAGTCCTTCAGTCGAAGTCTTAAATAATAAAAAAATTAACAAACATAGAATTAAACTTAAACTTAACTAAATCTTTTCAACAGTATTTAAAATATACTTATAAATAGGTTTGTAAAAAACTTCACTTTTTAGTAAATCCTCAATACGGCGGGGAACACTAATTGAGTTACGAGCTGCTATGTCACTAATGTCACTGGCTAAAATTAATCGTTGTAAATGGAATTGGGGACATTGAAAAATTATATGGTTTATATCAGCATGCGGTCGGGAACAATACGTACAGTTATCTTCTGGGACTATATTAATTTTGTGTAAATGAGCTGGAACCAAGCAATGTCCAAATCTCAGGCGATTTATAACTGTTATAAACTTTCTGCCACAATATTCAAATTTGTTGTACCAAGGAGTAGTAGGTAAGTCTTTCTGTATTTCTGCATACCACCTTCCCTTATATTCTGTTGTAACGTGCCAATATTCTTTCCAAATTCTGAGTAAATCCTTATTAATTGCACAATAGTAATCTGTGAAAGGTACTTTTACTATATCTGTGTGATCTAGATCATGCTCTTGCCGAGTAGCCAAATCTACTGTTTCATTGCCATGGATGCCACAATGTGAAGGAACCCATACCAATTCTACATGTTTTGATTTACTAATCATTTCTATAAGTTCTCTAATACTATATATAATATAATTTAACTTATATGAGAAATTACTGTTGTTCAAAACAGACAGAACACTTTTAGAATCACTTACTATTAGTATATTTACATTTTTTACAGAGTTATTTACAAATGTTAAAGCGGTTAAAATTGCATACGCTTCTGCAGTAAACACACTGCAATTATTATCTAACTTTATACAGTGGGTTTTATTCATTTGTGGATCATAATATGCGGCTTTAACCCCTTCATCACTTTTAGAACCATCTGTATATAAAATATAAAAGTCTGGTTTATTCTCTATAAATTCTAGAAAATCAAATTTGTTATTTATTACATCTAAATGACAATCTATACTTAAGCAATTAATCAAGGCATTATATGGACATTTATATGTTGGCCAGATATCATGAGAACAAATGTTTTTACTGATATTTTTTAAAAATGACATTATTGTTGTGATTTCAGGCAAAACTCCCGAAACAAGAGATGTGGCTGATAAGCTAGATGTTTGAACTGATTGTGATATCTGTGGATGACATAAAACATTATTCAGCACTATAACATTATTGGAAGTCAACTCTTTCAAACAGAATCTATCAGCCAAAAGTAAACGTCTCAGGATTAATGGAGGTATACAGTTTTCAATTTCCATAGAATTAATAGGAGTGGAACGCATAGCTCCGCTAATAATTCTTAAAGCCATATTTTGTATTACATCGAGTTTTCGTAATAAGGTGCTACTTGCATTCATATAAGCTAAACTACTATAATCAAAATGACTTCTTACTATACTTTTATACAGCATGATCAAGGTTTTAGGATCAGAGCCCCAAAAAGTACCAGCTAAACATCTTAAAACATTAATACTTTTCATTGCATTGCTGCAGATATACTTAATATGCTCTTCAAATTTTAACTTGTTATCTATTATTACTCCTAAAAATTTATGTTGATTACTTACAGGAATGATTTCATTATTGTATTTAATTTTAACAAAAGATTGTGCAAAAGGATCTTTACTAAAAACAATAACAGAACTTTTATCAGAACTAATATCTAATTTTAATACATTGTTGTAATAATGGTGTAGCTGCAGCAGTGCAGAATTCAAGTGATTTACAGCCATATTTAAATTTTGACTTTCAGAGTATAAAAGTAAGTCATCGGCAAATTGTAAAATTTTAACATGTGATGTGTTAACATACTTTAAAATTTGAGATGTATATAGAATATACAAGAGAGAAGATAAGATAGCTCCTTGCATAGTTCCTTTACTGACGGTTTTTGGTCCATGTAGCTTATTATTAAATTTAACATACAAGGTTCTGTTATTCAGAAAATTAAATATCCATTTCAATAATTTTGTTGGCAGACCTAACTCATTCAAAACTAGAAGAAGGCTCTTAATGTTGACATTATCGAAAGCACCTTTTACATCAAGAAAGACGCAGATTACATTAGAGTGGCTGAGCTTTGCTTTTTTTAATGTTGAGATTAATGATACAAAACTTTCAGAGCAACTTTTACCCTTTCTGAATCCAAATTGTGTGTTAGGTATTTTAGAGTTGGTTTCAACAAAATAATCTAAACGTAATTTTAACATGTTTTCAAAAAGTTTACCCAGACAGGATGACAAAGATATGGGTCTGTACGATGACGGATTATTTGCAGGCTTATTAGGTTTTAAAATTGGTATTACACATTGAGTCTTCCAAGATTCAGGAATAACTGATGCATTCCAAAGTCTGTTATAAATTGCCAATAAAATGTTCAGAGCATTTGAATGTAAATTTTTAATAAGTTTATATGGAATGTTATCCATACCTGGTGTAGTATCTCTACGACTATCTAAAGAAATGCGAAGCTCATTCAGTGTATAAGGCTCATTTAAGAAGGAAACGCTATTGTCAGACCTGTCTAAAATATTTAAAGTGGTAAAATCGGTTGATGTTGAATCTGCTAATTTTTCTAGAAAACTTGGTACTACGTCATTTAGAGTTTTGTTACTACAATTACTGTTAATCCTTTTAAATTTTTTAACATAATTCCATATTCTAGTAACTGGTGTCATTCTGTTGAAAGAAGTACACAATTCATGCCATGATTTTCCCCGTTCCTCAATTAATATCTTTTTCTTTTTAGCATCAAGACGCTTGTAATTAATAAAATTGGAAATTGTTGGAGAGTGATGATATGTCTTAAGAGCTTCTTTCGACTTTTGAACTGCATCCTCACATAGTGTGTTCCACCATGGAGCTGGTTTTCTCAGAATTTTTGGAGTGTGATTAGATTTCTGCTTAGGAATACATTCATCTCTGATTTTATACAAGATATTTATAAAACTATTGTATAATTCATCTAGATCTGTATTTTCCAAATCTAATTGCGAAAAGCAGGTTTCAGATAAAGTTTTAAATTTAGACCAGTCTGATTTGTTGTACAAATATTTTTCTTCTACAGGACGAACATCATACACCGATGGCTTCACATTTACATCCAGTAGAGTCGGAAAATGATAACTACCCATTGCATCATCATGGACTTGCCATTCACAGAGAGGAGCTAACGAGCAACTTACTAAGGCTAAATCAATTGCTGAAGAATTCTTGTTTGGATATTTAATTGTAGTATGATTACCATCATTTAAAACACACAAGTCAAACTCATCTATGAGATTGTACAACGAATTACCTCTACTATTATTTTTTAGACAACCAAATAAAATGTGATGGGCATTGAAATCTCCCATTATGAGACATGGCTTAGGAGTTTCAGTGAATACTTTTTTTAATTTATTAGTATTAAATTTAGTAAATTCGCTGTTTGGGGGACAATAAATACACAACACATGTAATTTACCTAATGATGTATCAAGTGCAATGCAAATGTTCTGAATTGATTCGTAATATGAGGTATGAACAACTTCATATTTAAAATTTTGTTTAATTAATATAGCTACCCCATTATGTTCGTTTACAGACAGTTTGTGAATCAAATTATAAGATGGAAAATTTGGAATTTTACTGTTTTTCTTAAGCCACGTTTCATTTAGTAAACATATATCTACATTTTGTTCAGTTAAAAACTTTAACAATAGCGTTTTTTTACTATGTAAACTTTGAATATTGAATTGTGCTATACGAATATATGTGTCCATATAATTAAATTAAATTAAATTTGACAACAAAATTTCTTTAATTCTTTTATTTGTAATGGGTTCATTCTTGCTATTTGCAAGGGCAACAACGGACTTCACAAGGGCATTTATAATTACATCGTTATCAACAATTTCTTTGGCATTGAGATCTTGGAAGGTTTTTTGTCTCGGCTTTGGTGTTAGAGCTGGGAAGGATGTTCTATCAGAGATTTGTGGCAGACTTACCGCATTGGCATAAGACATTTTTTGTTGTTGTTTAATTTTCTTCTCTTCTATTTTTTTCTGCTTAACAGGGCAGTCTTTCGACACGGCAAGGTGAGGGCCAGAACAATTGACACACATTATTTCTTCCATGTGGAAGAAATAATGTGATGTCACATTCCTTGTAGGAATGCCGTCCTGCACAGGATGAACACATCTGCTCTGCTCTGCAGTTCTTAGCTGAGTGGTTGAATCGGAGGCAACGGTAGCATTGCATGAGTGGTGGAAAGTATTTATGAACCTGGTATCTGAATAGCTTGATGTATACATACTGAGGTAATGTGGTGGCTGCAAAAGTGACAGCCACTGTTCCAAGAGGAGTCAAATTTCCGTCTACTTTTCGCATAAAGCGTTTGATTGAGACAACATCAGCATCACAAGTAATATTTTTGTAAATTTCTTCATTAGACATTGTCAGCGGAATATGCCTGATGACTCCTATAACTTCAGTCATGTAAGCAGGAATGAAAGCTTTCAGCTTATATCTGTTCAGGAAGCTATCCATCTTTAAAAAATTGTTAGCTGGAGCTGGCTTTTTGAAAGTGACGCCAACCATATAAGCATTTATTCGGTGGACACCTACAATGCCTTTAACATTTTCAATGAAAAGATTTGTCAATATTATGGGGTTTTTATTACCAACCTTTTCTTCTTCTGTGGATTCAACGTAAACCACGCAGTCCCCACTGTGATTTTCGGGGAATAGCCTCTTGTAGAGGGGCTTCTGAAATACTTTGTAGCCATCATTGTTCGTTGAGGATTTTGCAAGTTTTCTCTTCTTTCTCTCTGCTGTAATGACGGGGTCCTCCCCGTCACTAGCAACGCTCATGACGTTATTGTTGCGCCGCAACACCCAACACAAATCTCAGAGAATTGCAAAATTAAAATTTATGAATAATTGAATATTAAAAACGCCCGCTTCTTTCGACTTCCCGCCAAAAAGTCTCCCAAAAATGTTAAACGTTAGCTGTTGCCATGTTACGGCTTTTTTGCGCACAAGTGTGTGTGTGCAACTTCTTAAAACTACCGGAAATGCTAAATTATTAGTAGTAATTTTCTTTGTAAAATGGTAACATTTTGCTTATTTCGAAACGTCACGTCACGTCATGTCAAGTCATTTTCATTGAATTCGCTCGCGAAGAAACTCGAAATAAAAGTAGGTCGTCAGTTATTGATTTTCAATTCCTCTACAGCAAACAAAGAACGGCAGCGTTGCTTTGTGTTTACGCGATTCAAGGAATAAAATTACAAAAAACGAGTGGTACAACGGGATCGCTGACTGCAAAATGCCTGTAAGTACAATCGCACATGTGACCTGGAAACTTGATATGTTGGCTTATTTCGTGCTTTTCTTTGTCATTCGTCATCTAACTGTTGCGTAATTTGTCCCAATTTGGCTGATCAAATATGGGTAAGTAGTTATAATCGTCTAATTTTGTGTTTTGGAGGTTGAGTCATAATTCAGTTTCATGGTCACAGTTGCTACCTACCTACGTCGCGGAGCGCTTACGTAGGTTACTTTAGTAGCTACCTACATAATCTGCGCACATTCTAGCAAAGTCCGCCATCTGCTGAGTCTTATTGATTTTCTGTCGATTCTAGATAGAATCTTATTGGAAATGTCACTGTTAGCTCTAGCATCAACAGAGTACCTAACCTATTCCAGAAATCGAAATCATTTTAAGTAGGTACTAAGATTTGCCGCCTAGACTTGACGTACTTAGCATATTGCATGTTTTGATTTTTTACTCTTGTTTACACCAATTAACACAAAACAGAATGCTTGCCGCTAAATCTAAATTTAGAAGATTTAGAAAAAATTATAACCTTCCACAATTTTTTATGGCCTTGTTTGTTAAACCTATGTCAGACAACCTTGGAATTATAGTGTTCTATAGTAAGTAATCTACTGTGTAAAATGAACTCCTCTACAATAGTAGCCTCAAGAGAAAAAATCTAACTAAATTACTGCAGAACATAAACATACACAGTGGTCCGGCAACCGGCAACTTATTTTGCCGGATGTTGATCACCGCTCTATTCCGAGACGAATTTGCCTGGTTTCATATTCACCAGTAGCAAAAAATGTCTTATTGAATCAAAGAACAAGTTAAAAATAGCTAAATAAATATTCTGTACAATAAAGCTATTTTTTAGACATTTTTCTAAAAAATAGCTGTATTGTACAGAATAAAATTCAGAAGCTGTTTTCTAAACATGAAACATTTAGTATTACTTTGTGTATTAATCAAAATAAAATTTGAACATCGAAACCAACTTTTGCACATTTTTACATGTAGTTTTGTGGCTGTAATTCTCAAGATATTTTTTTGTGTATACCTATTTGAATTCAGCAGTAGCACATCAATTCCAATAGCTTTGTTCAAATTGTTTTGGTTTTTATGTATGTTAGGGTGGCAACTCTGACTACACATTAGATATAGGCTGAATCATACAAGTTGGCAGCTGCGAAGTTGCGCGAAACGCAACCAATGCGCAGCTTCATGTGAGCTTCAGTCAGGATTGGATATTGCTCAGCTTGTAGCTAACTTGACTTGTATGATTCGGCCTATATTTTAAACTAAATTGTTAGGTCGAAATCATTTATTTTACCATCCAAGCTACTTATGCACTTCTGCCAGTGGCCCAGAACCTCGCTATTACTTTAACAAGCTCGACTGGCTCGTGTAGATACAGCAATAGAAAATGTGAAAAACTGGATGATTAGGACTTATTGTGTTGCCTAACTGAATAAGAAGAATCATTCATGTTTCTGTCTCACTACTCACTTTCTTGGTGTCAAAATTAATGCCCAGTATCCTTACTCAACCCTATTTAAAACTGAATGTCAGTTACCTAGATACTTTTAGAAATTTGTTTTAACAGCCATCGATTTACTTTTTATGTTTTTTTGCTGCATCGTCAGCTGCATGCAAAGTTGTTTCATGATATGTCTATAAAGACATCAACATTACATATCCCTGAAAGCCTTTGCGAATGTCACTTCTCACTTCACAAATGTTATAAAGCAAAGTCGCCTTTTTCGTGTGTCTGGTTGTGTTTCTGCTTTTGTTTCTCTCCTAAACTACGCAACAGATTGCAATGCAGTTTTTAATATTTTGTAGAATATAGGCCTCTTTCTTATGGTGCCATCTGCCTCGGTCTTTTGCCAATCGTGTCCAAGTTTGACCTGCAATAATAACAATATCGTCGACCCACCGTTCTGCCGGACGACCCTATTAGATTATTCCCGCTTTTTATTTTATTCAAAAGAATGTAATTCCAGTAGTGTAAAAGCATTCTGTGTTGTTGAAGGGCAATATATTCATGTGTCTTCCTACTAAAACAATTAATATTTCAATTCAATTTAGATAATGACGAACCCAAGAAGCTAGTCAGCAAAGGCCTTTCTGTCTTATCCGTTTTATTTTATGCTTGTCTTAGCTTCGCCTGGCTATAAAGTATACACTTACTTTACTCACAAATAATTCTCCGTTCTAGAAGTGAAATAATTTTTATAATCAGTCCATAACTTTTGAAAGCAGCCCAGTAGTGTTATCCTATTGGTAACAAATGAAAATAAAACAATAGTCTTCCTTGGCAGTTGGGTAAAACAAAAACGAATTGCATCTCTACTTAATAGTAGCAGAAATGTACAAACGAAAATACAAAAGCCAGTAACTTTTCCTTATGACATTTAGTTTTATTTATACCTCTAATAAAATCAATTTACCATCTTTAATCCATCCTTGACACCGGCATTTCTATCGGGCGTAATGAGAGAAACCACCCCCACCCTTCGCCCGGCTGCCTTCAAGCCCCCCACCACCCCGCCACGCAGTTTGTAGACCGTCGCAAATAAAAATAAAAAAGTTAACAGAATCCTATTAACCTCATTTTCAAGTCACGATTTAAAATAGCGAACCTTCAAGCCTTGTTTAAATTCTCTAGATTAACGGTGTAATGTTGCAAACGGGGAAGCCGTTTGCAGCACCACAAGTTAAAAGAGAAATTAGAGAGGAACCCGTAATGTTGCAAGCGGGGGAGCCGGTTGCAGCACCACAGGTTAAGAGACTTCAGGGAAACCTAACCAACCTAAGAGTCCTACCTAGTAGATAAGATTCCTAACGGTTCGGAGATTAAAACAGAAAACTAACCTTAGTATTTACACATTTATTTACACAACACGCACTGCACTTATAGTCAATTAAATCTTCAAGAAACGGAGAGAGGGAGAGAGAATTTTGAAGGTGTCCTTGGAAAGTTAGCCAAAAGGGAGAGGGTAGCACTCGTAGAACCACGCTGGAGGCTCGCCGAGGATTTTCTAGAGCCTGAGCTGGACCCGCCGATAGTGTGGCGCCAGCCAGGTAGCGCTAGGTGAGCGCTAGCGTGAAGACATCTGTCGACTGAGGTGGAGGCGCCGGCCCAAACCGGCCGACAGGCGCCGGCCCAAACTGGCCGACAGGGTTCGAAGTGAGCACCAGCCCAGTGCTCCAGGGTAGGGGTCAGTGGCCCCAAAACAAGAGATCCTCCTGGAATCAAAATCAAAGGAACCGGAGCCTCTCACCCTGCCTGTTACTCGACGCTCATGCCGTATACAGGACTCGTCCACGCAAACTCAATTCAAACTTATTACATTATTATAGGGAAAAAAAAAGGTGTCTTCCAGATCACTTCCAACTCAAGACTGCCCAATTTTTCAAAACAAGGATCGCTGATCCTGTCAAAGAAAAACATTTCAAAAATTTGAATTTCATAACTAGAATTATAAGTTGGCAGTGTTATCATTGGAAGAGTCTGAATGTAGAGAAGCTAAATGTAGAGAAACTAACCTTTTTGTTAGCTTCTCTACATTCAGACTCTTTCAACGATAACACTGCCAACTTATAATTCTAGTTATGAAATTCAAATTTTTGAAATGTTTTTCTTTGACAGGATCAGCGATCCTTGTTTTGAAAATTGGGCAGTCTTGAGTTGGAAGTGATCTGGAAGACACCTTTTTTCTCTATAAAATATAATGAGTGTGAATTTGAGTTTGCGTGGACGACCCTGCAAACCGCATGAGCGTCGCGTGACAGTCAGGGTGAGAGGCTCCGGTCCCTTTGACTTTGATTACAGGTGGATCTCTTGTTTTGGGGCCACTGACCCCTTACCCCTGGAGCACTGAGCTGGCGCTGACTTAGAACCCTGTCGGCCAGTTTGGGCCGGCGCCTGTCGGCCGGTTTGGGCCGGCGCCTCCACCTCAGTCGACAGATGTCTTCACGCTAGCGCTCACCTAGCGCTACCTGGCTGGCGCCACACTATCGGCGGGTCCAGCTCAGGCTCTAGAAAATCCTCGGCCAGCCTCCAGCGTGGTTCTACGAGTGCTACCCTCTCCCTTTTGGCTAACTTTCCAAGGACACCTTCAAAATTCTCTCTCTCTCTCTCCGTTTCTTGAAGATTTAATTGACTATAAGTGCAGTGCGTGTTAGTGTAAATAAATGTGTAAATACTAAGGTTAGTTTTCTGTTTTAATCTCCGAACCGTTAGGAATCCTATCCACTAGGTAGGACTCTTAGGTTGGTTAGGTTTCTCTGAAGTCTCGTAACTTGTGGTGCTGCAAACGGCTTTCCCGTTCACAACATTACAACGGAAGTACACATACTTATGTGCTCTAAAAATGGGCGCTATTTAAATGCACATCAAATTATAGTCATGCTCCTTACTAATTTGTTAAATGGAATATAATGTAATAAATTTTATCGTTTAGAAAAATACTCCTTTGTTTCCTAATGCGGAAAACATATCAGCAGTACTCAGATCAAGTGAAAAAGGCTACCAACTAGTACTTCAATCAAACCATCTTTCTGTCCATTATAGTTTAAATATTTTATAAGTTCCGAAAAACTGGTCTCTTAGTGCTTAGAACTTCTAAGTGTCGTTTACATCATCATTCGTCATCATTATCAGCATACGGATGTTCACTGCTGAATACAGGCCGTGCAAAAAAAAAGTCCGAACCAAAACTCTGCCCAAACCACGTAGTGAGTAGGCTTTTTAGTTGGTCGTAAGGCGATTGCAAGCCGACTACAACGCCGCGCGATGCCAAAGTGCTCGGTCACAAGCACTAATTAGGTGACATAACGTCGAGATGCGAGAAAACAGGTCATTGTGAATTATTTAATGTTAATATCTAAGTCGGTATGATGACAGCGCTCGGACATTTTTTACTACTTTCACTTAGGGACTGTGGCTCTGTAGATATTTGCTCGAAGTTTGTAATAGATGATTTACCCGGCTACTTTACGGAAGTCATCAACTTCTTTTAAAAAAATAATTTAGGTTGATGAATTGAAATGCGAGGTAAAGATTTCTGACATGCAATTAAATATTTCCCCCTCAAACAGCACCCTCCAAAATAAATTGCAAATCTAACACCCTATCCTTGACACACCTGCATCAGGTCAGGGGGGAAGCGCGGGGCTGTCGTACCGCCCGGTGTTACCAGATTTAACTATTGTTACGAATATCGTTACTTTTTATTTCTAGATTAGTTTTGAATTCAGTTGCATGTAAATTGTGCATAGCTCTTCCGTTTTTTTTATCTTATTAAATAGATGTCTTAATTGTTCTGCAAAATTTTTAGCAGCATGGCTATACATAAAGCCCGATTACAGAGGCGCCAGCGTAAATTTAAAAGCAACGTAAAAAGAGTTCTCTCTTTCGAATGCCTAAAGTGAAAAAGAAACAGAACTATGCTATTTAGCTAATATAATTATGATGGCGCCTCTGTAATCGGACTTATAATATTTAAATGTGGACAGGCTTTTTTGTTTGTGTCCAGTTTGTACACATAAAACATTTTTCTTAAGAATTAAACAGTAATAAATTGTTGTATATTTAACGTCTCAATAGTTTATATTCTCACTTGGTACTTAGCAAAAGAAAATATTCCCGACTGAACTGATATGGTGTCAAGAATCAGATATTAATTGTTGTTTAGAAATAAGATTGAATTGATAAATTGAAGAAAATAAGCGAGGAGAATTATCTGAAATCTGTTGTTCATTTAAAATAGCGTTTATTGACTTAACACTCGCCATCGAAATCTAACTTTATTTGTAAACCATTAATCTAATTCGTTACTTTGAAACTGGGGAAGCGTTACTTTTGCCAATCATGTTATGGCAACTCTGCCCGTGGCGTACTGGCTGTCGTGTCGCCCCGGGAGGCAGACATCGGAGTACGCTGGCCCCGCGCGCACCGCGACTTGTAGCGTTACAACCCTGTTGCTTCAAGACCCAGTGCTGTGCTGTTCCAATTTCAAATTTGAAAAATTCTAGAACGCGACTATAACTGAATTCGTGT
The DNA here is from genome assembly GCA_964007245.1 of Hypomecis atomaria. Classification (NCBI taxonomy): domain Eukaryota; kingdom Metazoa; phylum Arthropoda; class Insecta; order Lepidoptera; family Geometridae; genus Hypomecis; species Hypomecis atomaria. The sequence continues at coordinate 7,256,288 of OZ023310.1, forward strand.
CGTGTTGTCGAATTCATAGAGAATTTGGTGTAAGAACTAAATTGGTGTGCGATTGGTGTAATCGTATTTCCGATTCCATTTTCCGTTTGAAATCTTATTAGATGATCCAATTAGCTCAGTGCTGTGCATACTGTTCCAATTTAAAATAAATTCTAGAACGTACTGTTCATATTTATAATATATTCTAGAACGCGATCTTAACCGAATTTGTGTCGTGTTTTTGAATTTACAGAATCAATGTGTTGGATCAAATTGGTTTAGTTGTATTCCCGATTAAATACTCCATTAAGATTCTTGTGAGATAATTCTAAAATCAAAATTGCTTGTTATTTTGGTTGCAAGAATCGCACAGAATTGCTGAAATGTGCATACCACCTACATTAACGTTTGGCAATTGACTTTTTATTGAACAGTGTTTAGACCACTTTCCGGGACTTAAGAATTTGACTTCAAGATGTTTGGCTCGATGTATGGGTAAGAATATAAAAAAAAATACAGTAAACTGTAATTTATTTGTTTCAAAAACAATGAGAAAACAATCAAGAAGGGAAAACAAAAACAAACCTGCATTACTAATTTTAACGTCATTTTTTACTTGTTTTTTACATATATGTATTTGAACCTAAATGTACATAATTATTATCCTGATAGTATTCCCAAAGTAGAAGGAACTATATAGCTACCGAAAATTCAGTTTTTTAGGGTTCCGTACCCAAAGGGAAAAACGGGACCCTATATATAAGACTTCGATGTCCGTCTGTCTGTCACCGGGCTGTATCTCATGAACCATGATAGCTAGGCAGCTGAAATTTTCACAGATGATGTATTTCGGTTGCCGCTATAACAACAAACACTAAAAACAAAATAAATATTTAAGGGGGGCTCCCATACAACAAACCTGAATTTTTAGACGTTTTTCGCTCTATATTAATAATGGTACCAGGTAGATGCTTGAAATTTTCACAGAATATTTAGTTTTATATTTCCTTCAATAATAAATAAAATAAATATTTAAGGGGGGCTCCCATACAGTACGGAACCCTCCGTGCGCGAGTCCGACTCGTACTTGGCCGATTATTTTTAAATTAGGGGACATATTACACACGGTCTCTGACCCCCCAAACTAAGCAAAGCTTGGTAATATGGCTGCAATACTGATTTATTGTGTACATATAGTTTGGCAGCTATAGCCACCAAAAACTAGTTGTACTCTTCCAGGATAAAATAGGTACAATTTTGATGTAAAGAACAACATTCCAAACGAAATTCGCGAAAATAAAATATTTCCTAAACACGTTACGTTAATATGTCGATAGAGAATCGGACCGCACATTGTGATGTACTAAGAATTCGCACAAGGTAAATAAAGTTATCAGCATGCCTCTTATCGCAAGTGACCTAGTTATTTTTGTCACGTATATTCGTATCGTAGTGCCACTCAAAATATTATTATCCCTAATCACAGAAGAAACTGAATTTTTTTTGCTAATAATAAAGCAATATTTAAAGTACATAAAATTATGTAGGCTTATAAGATCATATTAATTAACAGACATCCAAAAAGGAGGAGGTTCTATGTATTTTTTTTTTGTATGTTCATCTATAATTTCGCCAATTGTGAACCGAATCGAAAAATTCTTTTTTAGTTCGAAAGGGTATACTCCCGAGGTGGTCCCATTTAAATTTTACAGAAATCGGCTGAGCCGTTTTTGAAAAACAATTTTATGATTTTTGATATTTGTATTGTTCAAGTAGACCACCTATACCCGTTTCGCGCTCCCCGTATTGTGTTATTCGTGTCGGCAGCTTTGTTTATGCTTTAATGTAATGTTAGCTAATATTAGAACACACGGATACTATCGTAGTCTCTGTGTACGGATACTACACTCGTTTTACTATCACAAGGTAATCTATATAACTAGTCTTATTCTTTTTTTTTTAACGCGAATAAGATGATTGTCATTTATAGCTTTGAATATTTGTGAAGTCCTTTGCTTCTGACTATTCTTTGGCAACACAGAGGCACACAGTGTTTCTCATGTGTTCAAATAAATCATTCTTATATTACGTGGTTATTGCAAGATTTAAACCTAAAAAAATACCTATTTATTCGCCAAAAATAGCACAATCGACTTACAAGCTATGTACGAAATTCGAATAGTTATATCGAATCAAAGTTTGCCATTTTTAGATTATTGTTGTTTTTTTTTTTCAAAAATTAAGTACTTACCAAATTATTATAAAAACATATGGTACCAAATATTGGTGTACCTTTTCCAAAATTTTTTTTTTATTCTAAAATTTTGCAACCACAGACTCCAGGGTCTGTGCCCTTTAGCCCAAAAATAATTTAGTAAATCTGACTATGAAAATGCGCTTTTTCATACATAAAAAGACATACGCGTCGATTTGAGTACCTCCTCCGTTTCGTCTGTAGAAAATTCAAAGCTATGTAAATACCTATATGTACCTGTATCAATTTATACGAAAATTTCGTTCTAAATTCAAGTGTTGTACAAACGTTTCAATGGCCTTGCGATTATGAGGTACTATTTCAATAAAACCTTGACAGAAAACACGCGCGGCCAACTTATCTCTGATTCGATCGAGTAATTGTACTAAAATGTTCCATTAGATAGTATCGCTCTTGTGTCATGGTAGCCTGGTAGTAGAACACTACTACCTTGGAACTTTGGTCTCGTATAACCCTAATCAAACTTGTTGGCGGCTGTGAAGTTAGCCACAAGCTGCGCAGAACCCAATCCTGACCGAAGCTCACATAAAAACTGGTAGCTAAATTCACAGCAGCTAAAGTTTGATTCATTCTATACCAATAAGTTCTTTAAAAATTACAGATTTTCATATCACTAGCTTTTCGGTAAAGGAAGACATCGTGACCTGGCCCATTCTCCCTTCGAGAGTAGGCCTAAGTTCAGCAGTAGTCATCATCATTATCAGCCGTAGGACTAGGAGGTTAGGAGTAGGATTTCCAGTAAGACTACTGCGATCTTGATCATTAGTCCACTTTGTCGGTGTAGGTACCTACGTCCTACGCTGTGTTTGCAGGTACGTGGTCTTTATTCGAGACCTCATCGGCCATCTATGTTTAACAGTATACTTAGTTTATTATAGGCCGAATCAGACAAGTCGGCGGATGTGAAGTTTGCTGCAAGTTGCGCAATATCTAATCCGGACTGAAGCTCGCTTAAATATTGCGCAGCCGGTAGCTAACTTCACATCTGCCGTCTTGCATGATTCGCCCTAAAAAAAATATCTGGTGCAGTAGCTCTTGTGTAAGAACTTCTATAGTAGCTCCCTCACTCAGTTACACAAATAAATCGGTCATATTACGAATTCAGTGGAACAGGAATACGACACGGGATTGATTTTCGTAAATAGGTCATCGCGTGTGACAGAGATGGATGGATTAGCGTCAGCGGTGTTGCTAGCTCTTGGTTATCAGAAATAACAGGTTGCGAATTTGCGATACTCAAAAGTACTGTTGCTACCCAGATTATTGTAATAGTCTACTGTTGTGCATAGTGCATAGGTTATAACCACTTATCCCAGAGCGAGACAGACATACAGACAAAACTCTTTATTTACAACCACAATTTAAAAATAAACCCTATTAACACTTAAATATGATTACGAGTATAAAGTGGCGGAGAGAAGCGGGTAGATGGATTTGCATACGCCATGCGAATCTTTTACGTACTTACGCAGATTTCCTCGTAATGTTTTTCATCATCAAAAATACAGTGGTGTGGAAAATTCGTATACAAATTAAAATTAAGTAAGTGTCCGTTCATCCTTACTTAAATAAAAAGGCAAACAAACGGGAACTATGAATTTCAATGATATTTTTGTGTAAATGATGCATTAAAGTTCCTTTTCTGATCAAAGAGTAGAGTGCGTTGCTGAATTGTGTGATATCTTTTTTTCAACGCAAATAAGTCCGCGTTTGACCACCAACTCGCCTGATGGTAAGCAATGGTAAGCAACGATGGTATATCGTTGAGGAAACAACTACAGCTTTGTTTACCATTGTATTTCGGACATTTTGAGTTAGGTTTCAATCTCAATGTATCAAAAACATCTTTATTATGTGTTATTTAAAAGTAACGGTGTCCATCTTATACTTTCATGTCTCATATAAAAATAAAAATAATTCTACTCCGAAACCAGTTTTAAAGCGCAACGCGTGAGAAATATAAGCCGTGGTGGTCTAGAGGTAGTGACGCCCGCCTTACAATCGTGAGGTCGTGGGTTCAATCCCAGTCCCGTACCAATGAGTTCTTTGGAATTTATGTACGGAATTTCACACCACTGGCTTTTCGGTGAAGGAAAACATCGTGAGGCAACCTGCATATGTCCGTAGAAGAAATTCGATGGCGTATGTGAATCCACCAACCCGCACTAGGCCAGCGTGGTGGATATGGCCCAATCACCCTTCGTGGGTAGGCCTACGTCCTGCAGTGGACTATTAAAAAGGCTGATATAGTACAGTACAGTACAGCGTGAGAAATAAATAACCGACCCATTTGTTTTCTATCAGCTTGTTTCCCACTATTGTTATTCGTATACTACATTGACATCCATCCGTCATCCGTAAGACGTCCACTGCTGGACATAGGCCTGCCGTATAGATTTCCAATAAGTCCGGTTGGAAGCGGCATGGTATTACATTAATTTACTGTCTTGGTGGCCCAGTGGTTAGTGACCCTGACTCCTGGGTCAACGAGACGGGGTTCGATTCCCACCCAGGGCAAGTATTTATGTGATGGACATAGGTGTTTGCTCTTTATCAGATAACTATTTAAAATATTTATGTAGTATATCGGTCTCTGGCAGCCATATCACAAGCTTTGTTTAGTTTGGAATCAGAGACCGTGTGTAAGATGTCCCTTAATATTTTATAAAATCTTTTCAATACTCTTAATTATAATTAAAAAAAAATTATAATAATTGTCCACAATACTATTTTAAGAATTTGTGATACATTTATTAAATAAACACGTGATCGCTGGATAAATATATAAACTGGATAAACCTGTACGATGAATGTAAGAGATAACATCTCGCTGCTTTACCAATTAGGTTAGGTCACATCTGTGAGCCAAATTAGTCGGAGTGGAGTGGTTATGATTGTCCAAACAAGGAGTTGGTACCATCTGTGCACTTGCATTCAATGTTTACACGTACAAATTCATATAATCACGGATTTTTTGGATTTTTCATCTCCATCCAGTCTAAGCCTACTCAGTTAATTTTTTGTAAACGTTTCCTTAGAAGAATCTTTTGACTCTACATTATGTCATGTGATAAACTAGATATGTTACACGGCGTGAACACAAACTAAAGAATAGAGATGTACCGCACGTGAACACAATACGATTACTATAAAATCATCAGGGAAAAAAACTTGTAAGTTATCTAAACCCCATCAAAAGCATAGCTTAGAAAAACTAACCAAATTCGCGGGGACAAACTTGTATAGTGACGTCATCTTTATTATCTTCTTTTTTACTACTATTAAGAGAAAAGGGAGGATAGAGATATCGACTAAAACTTTTTCTCTGTTTAGCTTCGCTGCAATCGGGTAAAAAGTAACTTAATGTATTGTATTGCAAGCTAAGACTTACATCTTGAACGGTGAACGTTCTCTAAAGTATTTATAAGAAAGTATATTATAAAAAAATAATCGGCCATGTGCGAGTCGGACTCGCGCACGAAGGGTTCCGTACAGTATGGGAGCCCCATTCCTCTTGCCGTTATTAATAGCGAGCAAAATTCTCCCAAAAATCACGTTTGTAGTATGGGAGCCCCCCTTAAATATTTATTTTATGATGTTTTTAGTTTATTTTGTATTTGTTGTTATAGCGGCAACAGAAATACATCATCTGTGAAAATTTCAGCTGCCTAGCTATCACGGTTCATGAGATACAGCCCGGTGACAGACAGACAGACAGACAGACGGATAAACGGACATCAAAGTCTTAGTAATAGGGTCCCGTTTTTACCCTTTGGGTACGGAACCCTAAAAACAGTGATTAACAGAATCCTCTTCATTCTTCCTCAGGACGCAGAGCTGGCCGCACCGACGGTGGAAAATGTCCGCGTGGTGGTGCGAGTCCGTCCCATGGACCAGAGGGAGAAGCTCGATGGATCCTACTGCTGCGTATCGGTGGATCCCGTGAACAATACCATAGCTGTCAACAGGAATAATGTCACGCCAGCTGAGCCGCCGCGAGTCTACGCGTACGATGCTGTCTTCGATAGCAATACTAGCCAGGTATGTGGATAGCAAATACATCAGCAGATGTCTACAATCTTTAATGGTGACCCCAGCCAGGTAGATGGATATAGGCTAGGGCTCGTGAGAATAGAACGAATTCGATCGCAAGGTCCTATTAGAAATCTATAGCGTATGAAGTTTTATTGTTAGAAACACACATACTAAACCACGAAAGAGACGTTCATTTGACCTATAACATATATTGTTAATTCCTTTTCTAATAGCAGGTGACAAGACCTGCACATACGCCCGTGAGAAGTAGGTATCCAGTGATTTATATTTCACATTTCTTTATTCCCTGCGATTTGTATAATGCTCTCCAATCCTGCACGGCAGTATTTGCGCATACAACCGTTGAATAACTAACCATTTCATAATAGAAACCGCCAAAATAGCCGAGAGCATTTGCGTTCCAAACTAAACGAATAAACTCACAAAATGGCGGCCGCTAAAACAATTTAGTTTCACTTTGAACGCGTCATGCGATTCTCGACTGTGATGCTAGAGTATGGTAGCGAATAGAGTCGAAATTCGGCTGCAGTTTATGTTACAAAATATGTAATTTGGCTGGCACACGGTCACATTGCGTTATTGCTACGCAATAATGACGTTGGCTGTACTAAATTGCTAATTTAGCTTCATTTGTTGAAGTATATTTTTACGTTCAGTTTCTACATCATGTTTGTGATGCATTGATATTATTACACAGGACTTTATAGCACAGGAAATACTTACTTTTATAGTGTAGTTGGGCTAGGTCTTTCTTAACGATCTCCAAAGTGCAGCAATGTCCTCCGCGGTCGGAATTGGGTTGGGTAATCGCGAGTGTACTTTGTAGCTGTAATTTGTAACTGAGTAACTGTAATTTGTAACTGAGCGAAGACTGAACTGTTACGATTGAAAAATGTGATCTCATCATCACTCATCAAAATATTATTTACCAAACAAAAAGAATCATCAAAATCGATTCTTAAATGGCGGAATAGGTACCTTATTACGGGATTACTATTACAAAAAAAAAACAGATGAATTGAGAACCTCTTTTTTTTGAAGTCTGTTAAAAACACAATACTTGCATTGAAAGTATACTATACTTTCATAACATAATACTTTCACTGAAAGTATACTACGTAACAAATACTCTGTTATCAGTTCCACATACTGTTTGGCGCTGTAATTATATAACGATATCGCTGCTTCGCAAACAAAACCTCACAAGCTGTTCTCACAAATTTTACGTAAAACTGAAAACAAAATCAAATTTTGAGCTATTAAGTTGATAATGTTTTGAACGAAATTGTCTGATTTTTGCCCTTTTTGACCGACGAACCACCGGAGGAGGTACTCTATTCGACGCGTACATTTTTTTTAATGTATAACCACGCATAACTTTTTTCATAGTAGTCCGATTTCAACAATTCTTTTTTTATTGGAAAAAGTATACTTCGAAATTGGTCCCATTTAAATTTTATCGGAATCGGCTGAGCCATTTTTTGATAAATCAACAATAATGTGAAAAATGCCACATCGATCTGTGCGAAATATTCGCGAATTCTGTACACGGGTGAAGTCGGTCATGCTATTTTTTGCAAAAAATAATTATGGGATCCTTCTGTACTTATATTATGTCTATTGTTTACTGTTACGAAGGGCAACTATACCAAATCTACTTACTATAAGCTGAATCGAAGGTTTGGTGGATATGATGTAAGCCACAGGCTGCGCAAAACCCGATACAGACTGCACTGCGATGATTAATAGACAGTTATTTATTAAGACAAAAATAAATTAAACAAAAACACAAAGCACAACACAGCAAAACAAAACAAAATAAACAGCATAAACAATTAAAAAAAAAACAGCATAAACAATTAATTCTTAAATATTTTACAAAGTCATCTTAATTACTTAATTTTATTTTTGTTACAACTCCGTCCCACCTCAGCATAGCTGGTTGTGGACCAACCAGCTTGAACCAGCGCTGGTCTTCCGGAGGGATCGGCAGGTGACGTCTAATGCAAATATTAAAAAAAAAACAACACAGTTATTGTTGGATTAGGTTTAGCGCAACTTGTAGCTAACTTTGATTCGTCCCATACCTACGGTGGTCCAGTATGGTTTAAAACGTCGATATACCGATTCCGTACATAATACAGAAACTATAATATCCGATTTAGCAGCGTTGTTAACCAAACGTCGATAGCAAAGGTAGTTGCGCGGCCTTGCATCGCGCATTATCGGCCGACCTCCGCTACTTCCTCGTTCTGTCGGGCCAATGATAAGCCGCGCACACACGCCAGCGAGCCTATTCGTGACGATACGCCGTGGAAGCCGGCCCTGACTGATATTTTCCGGCTCTATAGCAATGGGAAAACAGAACATTTCTTTCACAATTGAAACAACTTTTTAGCGGGCTTGGAACACGGAAAAATTTAGTACTTTTGCGCTCAGAAAGTTAATAATACTACTCTAAAATAGAGTAATTGAGCCAAGCCAGCTAGCCTATTTGAGACCCGATATTTTCCGGTTTTATAGCAATGAAAAAACGGAACATTTCTTTCACAATTGAAACAGTTCTGTCTGTTCCGTTTCCATTCTTCTTAGCAGTCTTGTGACATAATAAAAATACCAGGATTTTCGCGCTCAAAATGTGACTAAAACTAATCTAAGGTAGAGTAGTTTATGAGTCAAGCAAACACAAGCCAACAAGCCTGTTCGTGACGATACGCCCCGATATTTTCCGGTGTTGTAGAAAAAAATCTTTCACAATTACTGAAACAGAAACTGAGAGCTAGCTTGCCTCGGATAACGCGTTAAATTGTAAGTTTCGCTTGTTTTAACCGTTTAGCCATGTCAGAGGCCTTCAGGCGGCCTAAAAACTCCCAGGGCTAGCCCCCCGGCCTATACGAGCCTACTTATTGAAACAGAACTGATTTCGTTGTGAAAGACATGTTCCGTTTCCTTTCTTTTTAGCGGTCTTAGAACGCGAAAAAAAAGGGCTTTCGCGCTCAAAACAGTAAATAAAACTAGTAGTTCTCCGAACAGTACACCTCGCGACACATCTCTTCAGCTGAATCTTCATAAGCCAATATCTCGACTCGCTCTTGACTGATTTGGTTCATACTCTCAAATCTTGTTAGGATTTAGATATTAACAATCTTGCCAAATAGGGCGAGAGCAAACCAGTACCAACCTCTTACTTTTTAACTGAATTCCAAAAAAGAGGAGGGTTCGTCTGCATGTATTTTTTTTTTTTTTCTGTAGGTATGTTCCTCGAAAATAATTTCGCCAATTGTGAACCGAATAGAAAAAATCTTTTCTAATTCGAAAGGGTGTACTCCCGAGGTGGTCCCATTTAAATTGTACAGAAACAGGCTGAGCCGTTTTTGAAAAATCAACAATAATGTGAACAATTCAAGCGAAATATTCGAATTTTCTACACGATGGAAGGCGGTTTTACCATTTTTTGCGAAAAATAATTTTCAATACGTAGGTATCTCTACATACAGGTTTAATTTTCCAGAAAAATGCATTGATTTACAGAATAGAACACCTTTCCATGCAGTATCTAGCACATTATTGTAATAGCAAGAAGATTTAATAAGAAGAAAGAAGAACAGACGTAGCCCGCACCCATCATTCGTCTCGACTGGTGTTTCAACACCATCAGTCTTGTCGAATGGTGGGTATGTGCTGCGTAGCACAACAGAATCAAGAAGATCAAAGGAGAATAATGTTCTAAAGGAGAAAAGAAGAATTTGTGAAAAAAGAATCGTTGATAGTTCATTGGAAAAAACTGCACAAGAGCTTTCTTTCCAAATCCAACTCAATCTTTCCAAATTATAAGAAAGGTTTTTAAGAAAAAGAAGGAAATCATCCTATTTTTATTGAAAATGCGTAAATAATTTCACATTTATATACTATTACTCAACTCGATGTATTTACAAATTAATTAAAACCAGTGTAAAGGTTAATTATAAAAATATTACCCAAAAATTAAGACCGTAAAAACATAACTTGGATGCATATCCCTTGCAACCAGTCCCATTAAATATTATCAAGGGAGGCCTAAGTCCAGCAGTGGACGCCCCATAATTCCAATAATGATAATAAACAAAGCTAACCAATCAAAAAGATTGAAAGATCAAATAATTTCCAAAGAAGAAGATGAGAGAGATCCGATAGCAAAGAAGCTTTTCAAAGAAGAAGAAAGAAGAAAAGATACAAATGGCGTAACGTTCTTAATGCATCTTGCGGTAGGTTGTAGAGCCGCGGTCGCTCTGGCAGTCGCCTGCAAGACATTAAGGTGGAACTTAGTGCTCATTGCATGGGGAATGTTACGCCACCTAGCATCAATCGACTAAAGAAGAAATTGCAAAGAAGACTTAGAGATTTAGTTTGTTGTTTGATTTTTTAATAAAGAATGTGTTGTTTTCTTATTCCTCTTACATTAAGTACTATATTTTATACTAGCTGCTCGTGCCGGCTTCGCCCAGGTACGATTGGCTAATGAAGACAAACAGTAAGGAGCCCTAATTTTTTTGAAAATATAATAAGCCTATGTTCTGGGATAGTGTAGCTTTCCAACAGTGTAATAATTTTTCAAATCGGTTCAGTAATATCGGAGCCTATTTGATGTAAACAAACAATCAAATCTTTCCTCTTTATAATATGTATTGTAGTAATAGCCGCGTACCCACCTAGCGCACAGGCTCGCGCGGCAGCCTCGCGAGCCAATTGCTCGGCTGATGTGGACGTGCCTCGGGCTGCCTCGGGCGCGCGTTTGCTCGGCTGAGCACGGCTCGCCCCCGAGCCATCTGTTGTCGGTAAACTTGACGCGCTCAAAGGTGCCTCAGTGAGCGCTGTGTGTTAGGTGGGGACGGTTATGTTTTGGCTCGCGCGCGAATAGCTGCAGCTGAATATACACTACTGTCCATTTCGAATACTCGTGGACTTATGATGGCTCAGCCTGCCTCGCGAGGCAGCCTCGTGTAAATCAAATCGTGTGATCAAAACTACTCAGGCTGCCTCGGGAGCCATCGCTCGCGAGCATGGACACCGAGGCTGCCGCGCGAGCCTGTGCGCTAGGTGGGTACCCGGCTATTGGTATAGACTAGGTTCCCGTTCGTCTTTGTCCAGGAAGATGTTATAGCTGCAAACCTCCTCATTGATACACTCTACAAGATAGTGACAACAGTGATAGTGTAGTTTGGGAGATATAAGCGGATACACAGACGGGCAGACAAACACAGAAATAACGAGTTTGCTTAGTAATAATTATGTAATGATTAGTATTTTTGCGCACAAAGTCAGCTAAACTGGAGTATCCTTGCATTTGCCACGATGGAGTAGAATTTCAATCATTCATTTACTTAACTCAATAAATAAACAAATGAAGCTCAAATTATGGAGATAAAAAAATGCCATTTTCACAAAATGATGATGAAAGTGTCCGTCTAGAAGATTTTAACATGAAGTCAAGTTTTAAAAAGCCTAAATACTCGTACGCTGCGGTACTCTGAACTGGAGATTCTACTCTACAAAAGCATGTTATACTCTTAGTGGATATTGGCAGATAAGTAGCACGTAGAATATCGCTATTTTCGTATCCACTAGTATCGCCATATTTGTACTATAAATAGATAGTGTAATTAACTACAAAATCTGAGAAATACTCACCCTTTATGTACTAAAGACAACAGAAAATAATGATGAAAATCTATAAGTCAAATAGGGGCTTTAGACAAATATCTATAGGTAGTTTGGGTACATTGGAAATATTTCTGCCTCCTAGACTGTCTCGTGACTCGTTTATATAAAAAATTTGGTAACTCTCGTTATAAAAAAGGCAATTCGTAATAACTACCTAAATAAGGGTAACGCGCTCAGACCAAATAAAATAAATCAAGACAGAATATTGAGAAACAAACAAGTGAGGCCGGCAAAACTACGCCTCGCCGTGTACATACACAATTACACACACAAACACGTACAACGAAACTACGCCTTGGCTCGTCAGTTGACATGTATAAAAAACTGGTCTCATACCTATGTCTGTTCACGACGTTCTGTCTTGGCTTTTTATTTAGTCTGAGGTAACGCGTTCTTCCTAAAATCGGGTTACAACTGTGATATAATTATAGAACCATATGTAGAGTATCTGCGATCTGTAATATTAGGTGTTGACCCCGATTTGCTTAGCTTCAACGATATCAGAACGTGTATAAGTGCTTTAAATATATCGCCAAGCTTTGCAATATTCATACATATACAGCCTTGGCCAAAAGTATTAGGCACCCCCATAAAACACGTGTAACTCATAAAATATTAGAATAATAACTAATCTGTTAAACAATAGTGAGAGCGGCAATATCAAACGTTTATTTTAAACAATAGATAGTGTAATTGAAGGTATCATAAAACACTTGGTACACAAATTGTGTCTCGGGTGACTCTAAGAGAAAATTTCAAAAAAATCGTCAGTCTATTTTTGACCTCCGTCGTGTTACTAAGTCATTGTGTGTATTTTTTTTTTGTGAAGTATTTGAAGTGAATTACACAAAATGCCGAAGCAACGAGAACTTGAATTGCAAAAACGGATGAAAATCCAGATTTTGTTTGAAGAAGGGAAGAGCCAGGTAGAGATTGCCAAATTATTAAAATGTTCCCGCTGTGCCGTGCAATCTGCTTTGAAAAGGTTTGCGGAGACTGGCTCTCACGAGAATAAACAAAGAATGGGTCGAAAACGCGTGACTTCTGCCCGCCAGGACAGAATACTTATTCGGGAGTCTCTAAGGAACCGTAAAAAAACTTCTTCCGAGCTGGCTGCTGCTCTATCAGAGGCAATTGAGAAACCGATAAGCTCTAGAACGGCAAGAAGAAGGCTAACTGAAGCAGGCCTAAGAGGCTGCAAAGCCAGAAAGAAGCCATGGCTCTCCGACAAGAACAAAAAGAATCGGCTGCAGTGGGCTTTGAAGTACCAACACTTTTCAGAAGAAGATTGGTCGAACGTACTATGGTCCGACGAATCCAACTTCGAGGTAAGGTTTATACTACACTTCGCATACTATAATAAATGTAATAATAACAAATAACAACGTAATAATAATAATAATTACCACATAATTAAGTAGCTTTCTAGCGAAATGTCTAAAACAAGTGTTTTGCTTTCATTTCAGGTATTCGGAACTCCAGGTGTCACCTTCGTGAGGCGTCGTATCGGCGAGGAATACCATCCCGATTGCGTGGTGCCAACTGTGAAACACGGAGGCGGCAGCATTATGATTTGGGGATGCATGGCTGCCAGTGGTGTTGGCGAAATGTTCGTGTGCGAAGGTCGTATGGACAGCCAAAAGTATATAAATGTACTTGAAACTGTCTTGATGCCGTCGCTAACGCGTGTTTTTGGCGATACCAATTTGGATGAGGCGAGATTTCAACAAGATAATGCTCCATGCCACAAATCAGCAATGACAATGCGTTGGTTTCACGAAAATGATGTGGTTCTGTTGGACTGGCCAGCACAGTCACCAGACCTGAACCCAATAGAGCACCTTTGGGGTATACTGAAGCGCAAGATACGGGAACATAGCATCACCTCAAAAACAGCCCTCAAAAACGCTTTAAGAGACGAGTGGAATGCCATATCCACAACGGAGTGCACAAAACTGGTACGCAGTATGCCCCAAAGGATTGCTGCAGTGATAAAATCCAAGGGAGGTCCCACTAAATATTGATAGTTTTTAATATTCTAGTAAATAAATATCTATAAACAACAAAATTGTTTTAATTTTTTGCTCTAAACAGGTGTAAATCAATTTTTTTTAGGGTGCCTAATACTTTTGGCCAAGGCTGTAGGTCGAATTACACAACTTGACGGCTGTGATGTTAGCTACGAGCTGAGGATAATAAATCCTGACGCAGCTGTTAAGTGAGCTTTAGTCAGTATTGGGTTATTTTATTTATCCGCAGCTTGTAGCCGCCAAGTTTTGTGAATCGACCTATACGTACTCGACTACACCCACTCATCAAGCGGTATAAAATGAGCAAAAAATATCGCTATTTCCGTATTCACCAGTCTCATCTTCACGCTATAAATACAGCGCAATTAACTACAGAATCTAACGAATACAACGCGTATATTTTAAACAGTTGTGGCCCGCGCGCGCGACCTTGCGTTAAAACGGGCTCCGATGACGAAACGCGGCCTCGACGCTAGCTACTGCCCATTGAGATCTATATAGAAGGGTTCTCTATACTCGGCATGCGAGATGCTTATATGTAGCAAGAAATCATACACCGCAATAATTATTTTTCGCCAAAAATGGCAATACCGACTTCAACCGTGTACAGAATTCGAACAGTTCGTACGGATCGATGTATTATCGATGTAGGTATAAATTTTCACATTATTGTTGATTTTTCAAAAACGACTTATAAACTGATAAAATTAAAATGGGACCCTGAAGCAAAGAAGATATAATAATACCTGAAGTATGATCAACCAAAGAAAAAACCGTGAAGTGGAGTCCCTCCGCGCAGAAGAAGTGAAACTTCGACGCAACAGTGTTTTCATACCCCCTTCATGGTAGCGTAAAACGTTTAACGCAACCTTGTTGGAAGTCGAATTAGAAATTTCACAAAAAAACTATCATCAAAATCAGTTTGTAATTGGCGGAGTAATCGCGTAATATACCTACATACAAAAAACATATAGTCGAATTGAGAACCTTCTTTTTTGAAGTCGGTTAAAAAGCATGTGGATATACGAAACATGAATTCATGTTTCGTATATCCACATGCTTCTTTTAATACGAGGTACACATGTATACCTCGTATTCATGGCTGATAGATGAGCTTTTGTATATATTTATTGCATATGCTTTGCATTACGAGATTTACTATGAGTAGTTTGTCTGTAAAGGCAAAAAATGTGTATTTCGTACTGACCTATGCCACCTTTATAGCCCAACCAAGGCTTTTTCAAGCAACGAGTTTGTTGTGGAATAAGATTCCCGCTTGATATAGACATGTCTTATCTCAGAAGGCCTGTGCTACTGCGTCACTCGCTCCACTCAGATCTGTAGCCTTGGACTAATGTATGTATATTGAATAGAATCTCTGATCTATTGTGGTTGATGAAACGTACTTAGCTTGGAGGCTGCCTACTAAGGAACGGAGAATTTACAAAACTAAAGGAAGGTCGTATATGTCGTATTTTAGACCTGATTTCAGAATTTTTAAGCCGCTTGAAATATTCAGACTTTGCTAAACGGTTAAAACAACGGGGACCTACATATTAACGTGTCCTCTGATATAACCCGTTTATTCCCCGTGACTCAACTGCTTGGCTTGCTTGGTAGAGCGAAGGGAAATTTTACTTTCCCGTGACACCGTAAAAGTACATTTCCCATGACACTAAGTAGAGTCACGGGCAATATTATTTCCTGTGACACAACTGGGCTAGTTAATAAAGAATTTAATTTGTTAGGTATATCACTACATAGTATTAAAACAAAGCAGCTTCCCTGTCTGTCAGTCCCTATGTATGCTTATATCTTTAAAACTATGCAACGGATTTTGATGCAGTTTTTAGGGTTCCGTACCCAAAGGGAAAAACGGGACCCTATTACTAAGACTTCGATGTCCGTCTGTCTGTCTGTCTGTCACCGGGCTGTATCTCATGAACCATGATAGCTAGGCAGCTGAAAGATGATTTACAGATGATGTATTTCTGTTGCCGCTATAACAACAAATACTAAAAATAAATATTTAAGACGGGCTTCCATACAACAAACCTGATTTTTAGACGTTTTTCAATCTATATTAATAATGGTAACAGGTACATGCTTGAAATGTTCACAGAATATTTAGTTTTATATTCACTTCAATAGTAAAGAATAAAATTAAAATAAAATAAATATTTAAGCTCCTATACAGTACGGAACCCTCCGTGCGCGAGTCCGACTCGTACTTGGCCGATTATTTCTTCTTATTTTATGTTTTATTTATTGTGGTGTCAGTAAAATGTTCTTGTCTTCGATCAGGAGTTCTTGTATTGTATTGTATTGTCGGCGGCGGATGTGAAGTTTCAAGCTAAGTACAAGTTGCACGAAACCTAATCAACGCGCAGCTTTATGTGAGCTTCAGTCTGGATTGGATATTGTGCAGCTTGTAGGTACTCGTAGCTAAGTTCGCATCCGCTGACTTGTATGATTCGGCGTGTAAGAATTATTTTTAAAAGTTTTTGACAACATTGGCAAAGTAAAAAGCTTCACAAACATAATATATTTCATTCTGATACCTGAATTAGCCGGCAGGCCCCCACAGTCTGGTGAATAGATAATTATAAAAATAATTGAATGCCCGATTAATGAATGCAGACCAGCGGTCAGCAGCCGCCAGCCACCCTATTTTAGCACCCTCGCGGCCAAATACGAGGAGAGTATGGCAGCTATAGCTACGAGTATTTGTATGTGTCGAGAGGGGGCGGCACGGTGACTTGACTATACATTTGGGAAAATCTAAGTCGATTTGTTTCTTGAATTGGCATGCACATTTACAACTCAGACCAAATAAATAAATCAAGACAATGTTTGACAGACGTAGCGCTCGTAGCGTAGTTTGACTAGGTGATTGTCAGCGATCACCGAAATTAAGCAACGCTTGGTCAGTACTTGGATGGGTGACCGCGGGTGGCATTTTCCAACTGAGCGCTACTGTGGCTCGGATGACACGTTAAATTGTAGGCACGTTCCGCACGGTCAGTACTTGGATGGGTGACCGCGGGTGGCATTTTCCAACTGAGCGCTACTGTGGCTCGGATGACACATTAAATTGTAGGCCCCGGTTGTTTTAACCGTTTAGCCATGTCAGAGGCCTTCAGGCGGCCTAAAAACTCTGACACTTGGGCTAGCCACCAGGCCTATACGAATTTACTTAAGACAGAATGTTGAGAAACATACAAGTGAGGCCGGCGAAATTACGCCTCGCCGTGTACAGACACAATTACACACACAAACACGTACAACGAAACTACGCCTTGGCTCGTCAGTCGAACTATGGCGGCGCAAAACCGACGCACTCACCACATGTATAAAAAAAACTTGTCTGTTCACAACGTTCTATCTCGATTTTTTTTATTTGGTCTGAGATTTACAACTCCAAAGTATCGAGTGGAATAACATCTCATTGGATCTACTAAATTCTATAACTATAAGTTCTTGCATAAAGATTTAACCATTTGGTTAACGGTTTGAGCAACCGTTCTCCGATGACCGATTCGTTAAAAGACTGTTCGCCGACAGAATGGTTTATTTTTGTCAAATTCCCCGATAGAATCTGTCGCCTATAGAATTTTCGCCGACAAAACAGAAAGAGACACTTGCCAAGTATGGTCGCTTTATTCTTATGCTACGTTGCGACCTGACTGTGCGCAAATACAGAAAGTTTCAAAGTAACGCACGTGCGGACGCACATTCAACTTTAACAAGACTTCTAATCAATATTTGGTTACCCTCGAGTTTCCTTTAACAGAATTTGAAACATATCAGGTATTATTATATTCTTACTGCTACATCGCACTCGAGCCCCAAAATACAAGGCTCCTGCTTAGTTTGGGGCTCACTGCACGACTCTATGTCTTACCTTGAAATTACTCACACACATAATTATATTATAATGAACATTATTGGACCTTGATTGTATTTCTTTGTAAGTTATTGATAAATAGTAATTATTTCTTTCATTCTAAGACGAGTATGGTTTACCAAAAGGCGTCCCAAATAGAATCACATGGATCACAACTCCTTTCAACTGAAAATGCTATTTTATTCATATTAATAGTTCTCTATGAGATCTAGTGGTTGTCCTGTTAAAAAGTACTAAACAATCTTTCTAAATATAAATCGGATTCAAAATTGGATACAATCAAATTGTATTGAAAAAATGCTGCCCTATCACCTGCACATCATTATAACATCTCAATCTCAATACATAGATTAAACAGTCCACTTTTTGGTCAAAAAAAAAAACTCCCCATTCGTATCGCACTCTACGTTCAGTCATAATTAAATGACAAAGCAACAAAGGGGTCAATTCTATGGCACTCGGCTTTTACAGCGCGGGGCTGAAACCCGTTTACAGCCAGACGAGTACGGACAGCAGCAAAATCAGTTTCATTCTTTGACGTGTTCATTTCAATGCAATCATTTATTGCAAAATATGTATTTTTTCTGCTAAGACCCGATCTCATTGTGGTTTTTGTTACGACACCAATTTACTATAATTATATCTGACCATTCTTGGGGGATACACAGTCAGAGTGGCGGTGCTCTCCCTAACATAAGTATTTACGCTACACTAATTCCTCCCTTTCACTTTTTTCTTTAATGACTTATAGCTGTTGGCCTCTGAGGCATCTACAGCTTAACGGACAGATTACTCTACATACAGCTTACTCCACAGAATACGGCCATAGGCGAGCGCGGCTGAGCCCTAATATTAGGTTATAGGGTGATTAGCGCAAGGGCACCTGAGAAGGTACGGACCTCGGCTTGGGCCGTCACCCGGCGGGGGAGATCAGACTTGCCCGGGCACCCCAGAAGTGGTGTGCCCTGTGGCCCTAATGGGTTGAGCTGGTTGACTATTTGGAGAGAATCTAACCGATCTTATGACAGATCCGGAGGGTCCTCGACCTCGCCGGCGAGGTCGGTATGTCGGGTAACAGCGCCGCAGAATCAAATCTAACTTGAAAGATTCCACTCGAACTTACATACATACTCTTAGGTAGGCACATCCATTGCAAGTTAAATAAAAGCTTGTAAAAATAGAGTCCCCTATAAATATAGCCTAGGATGTTCTTGTATTTTTCCATAGAAAGGTGGTACTGTGACTTCGTTGCCCGCTGTACTTCGTCTGTTTCAGAACACCCCTAGGACAAAACCAGTCAAATTGGGGGTCTGGTGTATTTATCATCGTAAACTCAAATCTATTTCTTTGTTGTAAAGATCATTATCGCTGGATTCTAGACCGCGATAAAAATACCTACATAGACGTGGACTCATGTCCAACTAGTTACTAGAGAGTTTCAAAATAACCTTTATTGTGTGGTAAAATGGCTCAGAACCGTTTGTGATATTGGTGTCCAGTTAAATTAACTTAAATTTATAAAAAGTGTAGTCATATAGCTCTTATCATTGAGACTGACGCGAGGAAAAATATTTATTTGCGTTATGAATACGTTGGGAATACCTCATAATGTAACCAAATGTTTCGAGATAAGAGAGGTTCTGAACTCTTCTGGTGGTATTTTCCTCTCAATCGACTTCGAAATGGAAAAAAATGTTATTTCTCCTGTATTTTTTATTTTGTGATGATGTTACGCGTTTTATTCGCTGTTTTTATTTATTTTTTGCTACTTATACTCGCTTTGTTTGAGGTCGATTGTATGAAGTCAGTTGTTACATTTTGGTCAAAAAATAAATAAAGGTTATCAATTTCAATTTTTTTTTATAGGGAAAAAGTGCCTTTATTAATAACTACAACAAAACTACACTACTATTACATAAAAAGCATTGGATCATCCTCAGACCTTTGAAGGTCTAAAGATAATCCAAATGCTCAAGCCCAATGCCAGTTGGCAGCGTGCCCAGCATGCTGCCTGCATTGCCACGCTGCATGGCAATGCTTATGCGTTGAGCCAAATAAACACCAGCATTTTGGTCACGCGTCGCGTCCACCAGACGCTCAGAAAGACTTTTGAAAATGATATGAGCTCCCGGCCCCCACGGACCCAAAGTCTCAACTCCAAATGGCTCAAATATGTAACCACTACCGAGGTTCGCATATTTGCGCCGCTTGTGCGGCTTCGCCGAATTGGCCGCAGCTCCAGCCTTACTCTGAGTCTCAGATAGATGTGACGGTGCCAAAGTATCGACGGAAATTAATAAAGACACTTTTGCCCGATAAAAATAAAACTATTCATAACTCATTGATCAGTACCTACCTACTTGGGTATTGACGAAGCGTCCTTCTTGTGCATTCAAAGAAAATCCAATTATCAAAATTGGCGCCCGTGGAAACGACGCTCGAGCCGCCATATTGTCGGGAGATTAGGTAATCAAGATGGCGGGCGAAGCATCTTGATGTAAATCTAAAAATGAACGGACAGCGGACAGGGTTTTCTTATGGTTATTGCCAGTACGTAGGTACATTTTTCTAAAAATCTTTTATTAGTTTTTATTTGTTACCTACTTAACTACTCACCTTGGATTTATAAAAACTGATTTTGCGGCAATAAATAAGTCGTGTTAACATGTTACATACACAAAAAAAAACAATATAAGTAATAGTCAATCTACTCGTATGTAAAAAGGTTGATTTAGCCAAATTTATGATGAAATTTAACCAATCGACAGTTTTCGCTACATTGAACCACGTAATAATTAAATAGAAGCTATTAATTGTCGCTAAAACAGTTTTCGTAAATTCAAGGTCCAGTAATAAATTGCTAAAAACAAAAAAAAAAAGGAATTCGCGCTCTGCCTCTAGCTAGCGCTTCACCTTAATTATTAAGCTTATAGTAAAGGCCTGTAGTGCCGTGTCCTTCCCATTTTGCGAAATTTAAAATAAAGAGAAACAAAGAAATAGTTATACAAAATGAAGTTAAATAAAATTATGAATTGTTTAAAAAGACAAAGGCAAAGTTCTTATAGGCCGTGTATAGCCCTGATGTCAGAGCTTTTAATCTGCCCAAAGGTCTCTCACATGACTTAACAATTAATCAAATCCTAGTTTCCGTAATTAGAATCCGAACATAAGCCGCAAAACAAAGAAAATTTGAATTTCGCACGCCGACTCCAACGGCCTTAAAGACAGGTTTCGTTTTTCTACCCTGAAAACCATGAACAATTGTGGGTTCGGGTTGTTTAAACCGTTTCGCCGTGTCAGAGGCCTAAGGTGGCTTAAAAATTGTCGCCAAGGCCTATATTACGAACTTACTTACCATGCAAAGTCCCAGGTGAAGCCACGGGCGTAGCTAGGGTCACCGCCCACCACCCCCGATACATAGCTACATGCAGCGCGGGCGGATCGATAGCCTGCAGCGCGCATCCAGGTCGCGCCACCGGCCCACTGGCACACTTGGCGGCCACGCCTCGCTCTAACCACTCCGACCTCCCGACTCCTGCACTGGGTTGAAACGTCCTTTGTTATGTTGACCCAGTTGTTTCTAGATATTTCCTACTCTATGATAGCCTAGTTCATAATTTTTTTACTGATGAAGTAATTTTGGGTACCAAGTTTCCACTGTCATCAAAGTTGGTGCCTACTCCTGATTCTTGCACTGGGTTAAAACGTCCTTTGTTTTGTTGACCCAGTTATTTCTAGATATTTCCTACTCTATGAATCATAGAACTCCTGCACTGGGTTGAAACGTCCTTTGTTTCGCTGACCCAGTTGTTTCTAGATATTTCCTACTCTCTGATATCCTAGTTCAGATGTTTTTTACTAATGAAGTAATTTTGAGTACTAAGTTTCCCCTGTCATCAAAGTTGACGGCTACTCCTGATTCTTGCACTGGGTTGAAACGTCCTTTGTTTTGTTGACCCAGTTGTTTCTATATACTCGTATTTTCTACTCTATGATATCCTAGTTCATAATTAACTTATATTATTTTACTGATTGAATTTTGAATTTTGGGCACCAAGTTTCCCCTGTCATCAAAGTTGGCGGCTACTCCTGACTCATGCACTGTGTTGAAACATTCTTTGTTTTGATGTCCCAGTATTCACACTTGACGATCAGTATTCGCACTTTTGTCGCCAATAGGAATATTCTTGAATTCTATACCATGCTCTAATTTTTTTTAATTCTGTAGTAGTGTTCCCTATTACACAATTATCACCTTCTGATTTTGGCCTAAGTACACCTTATTTTCCCGTGTCATCACAGTTGGCGACCACTCCTCGCTCTAGTCACTAACTGACCTCAGAACTCCTGCGCTGGGTTGATGCATCCTTTGTTTTGTTGTCCCAGTGTTTTCTACTTTCTAGATAGCGCAGTGACGAATTAGCACTCACAGTAGGATATTCTTTTGCCACCTCTGCCATACTCTTACAGTACGATAGTGTAGGAGTATGCGATAGTGGTGTCTAGATTCTTAAAGTATGTTATTTTGCCCTTCTATCGGTCTCTACAGTTACCTTATTTCAAATCATACTAGGTAAAATTACATTTTTTGTTGGCAAAAATGTAACTTCGTGATTTGGCCCTAATTACATCTATGTTAGAGTTCCTTACCTCAAAAGGAAAGAAACGAAACCCTGCCATTACAGTTGGCGGTCACGTCTCGCTCTAACCCCTAACCGACCTGGGAAGTCCTGCACTAGCTTGATATATATCCTTTGTTGTCAGTTATCCGTCCCAGTACCACATTGATGTCGGACCGAACTGGCCCCTAAGGTTGGAAATTAGAAAATGTTACGTTATTTCTTTTGTACGTTGACAGTTACCAGTAATTACTTAGATATTGACGTAGTGAATCTCTTGTGCATTCAAAGAAAATCCAATTATCGAATTTGGCGCCCATAGAAACGACGCCATGTTGTCGGGAAGATTAGATAAGTAATCAAGATGGCGGGCGAGACGTCTTGATGTAAATCTGAAACCCATACTATACTGGCCGTTTCAATATAAGCTACTGCTTAACATATCACCGACAGGCTATTCGCTACCAAACTCTACAATTTGACACATTTATTCTCAGTATCGCGCTGCATGCAAACCGCTTCCAACCGTTCTTTTTGGAGATATATGCGGAAGACATAGGCCTCTCTCTATGTCCAGCAGTGGACGTCCTATGCTTGGAATGACGACGACGACAGGTACGGTGGTTACAATAATTGAGATTGGTAAACGTATGTAAGTTCGTATAGGCCGGGTGGCTAGCCCTGGTATCAGTGTTTTTAAGCCGCCTAAAGGCCTCTGACATGGCTAAACGGTTAATATAACCGGGGCCTATAACTTGACGTGTCATCCGAGCCACGGTAACGTTCAGTTGTAAATGCCGCGGTCACCCATCCGAAGACGGACCGTGCTGAATGTTGCTTAACTTTCTTGATAGCTGACAGACACCTAGTCAAATTACGCTATGAGCGCTACTTTTGAGATTGGTACTAAGTTTGTTATGGACCTTGTTCGACTGCATAGAAGAACAATAAACCTACCTCTACCTATAGCACCTCTGCTCTAAGCCACTGTTCGCAATCTCCAACCAATCGATGTGGAATATGATAGTTTGACCGACTTTAGCAAGGTCTTTGTTCTTCACCGTATTTGGAATAAACGCCTCTGCTAAAAGAACAAAGGCATTTCTCAAACGAGCTAATAGCGCTGACGTCACTCGATGACAACACGGCATAATTTACGCCGTGGCTTCTTTATAACCATTCGCGTAGATAAATAAAGGTATTACTGTTTATGGCTTTCTGTCTTCGATAAGATTGGATCGACGTTTGCACGTAAGGTGCAGTTTCTATCTTGCATTGATTTTGATTACGATACCCTGAAATTTAGACCGCGAAAGTTAGAGAGACCTTTAGGAGGGTTAAAACTCGGAAAATAGGGCTAGCCAATCGGCTAGTTGTTGAATGATTCGGGGTATTGGAGCAATTAAGACTTTTATGGGTGTTACGAGTATAACAAGTTATCAATTCAACCATTAGAATAAGCCCAAACTAAAATCTAACTGCACTCTACAATTTCTTTCGACCATTTTGCCTAAAGATTCTAACATAAGTAATATAAAAAAACACTCTTATATATTTCGTACTCTCAGTATAGCCTCCGTTGCCTTTGCTGGATTTTTCTTTGTTTTAAGCTAGATTATTCTCCATAGTTCTAACTTTATGCACATCAAGACAAAGATGTTTGAAACAATGAAGTAATAACGCTTTATTCTATGATTAAAACCATTTACTCGTATCCATATCAGAGGCATACTGGCGGCTTCAAAACCCTGACACTAGGTTTAGCCATGTGGCCCATATGTACTTACTTCTCATATCAAGAGTACTGTAGTCTTCATTGTCGATCATAGAGCTTCTTTCTTTCTTTGAGAGACATGAAAGACACGTGCAAACATAAAATTAACCACTCCAGAAGAAGACTAGCTCCCGCAATATCAGGGAATCCTACTGCGGGAGCTAGCTGGGGCTTCACAAGAATATTTTATCTGAAAATATAATTCTAGTTTAATTTATTCTATTTAGTGATAAAGTGTTCTTGTATGCATTTTATTATTTACTAGCGACCCGCCCCGGTTTTGCACAGGTGTATTATACATATAAACCTTCCTCTTGAAACACTCTATCTATTAAAAAAATCCGCATTAAAATCCGTTGCGTAGTTTTAAAGATGTAAGCATACACGGGGACTGGGGACAGCCGGACTTTGTTTTATACTATGTAGTGATAGTGAAGTTCAATTTAAGATCACTTTGTAATTAGTTCATGATTTGGCAACAAAATAAATTATGTATTATTATTATTTCTTTTCGAGGTTTAATATAACTTAGTTTTAAATTAAAGCCCTGAGTCTCCAAAACAGTGTCATTAGCATTGCCACCAGGATAATCTCTTAATCTTCATTCCAAACCGAAACCGTTAAAATTCGTCCTTTCTCTTCTTTCTTTTAGAGCGTAATCCTTAGCTTAGTAGGTACTTCTTTCTTGTGTTTCTTCCTGATCTGTATGATTTCCTGATTCGGTGATTCGGATGAAGCAATCATTTAAATAACAACCAATAGGTACTAGTTTGTCAATTTTAAATTAATCTTCTATTAGATTCAGAATACCAGACTAGAACTATCAGTGTTCAGGTCTTCAGGCGGCTTAAATACTCTTGACACCTGGGCTAGCTACCCGGCCTGTACGAACTTAGTATTCTAAGTTTTGAGGGTGCGAGTACCCTTCTCTGTCCGAGAGGACAGGCGGCTTCTCTCAGCACCCTCATTAGCCACTAGTATGGCCATCGTTGGCCATATCTTGGCTTGGTGGAGTTGGGTTGGCCATCTTATGGCATTGTGGATTTGTGCTGGCCAATCTTTGGCTTCCCCACACTCTCGCGCTCATGTCTTTTATTCCTTTTTCTTAGCTTGACTTTTAGGTCTTCATCATCTTTATCAAAGTTCTCTTTTTATTTCTTAGAATCTTTGTTTACTACTCTTCATTTCATTAAGCTAGAGTTCCTTTATTCAACACAGTACAGGCTACACTGATTGTTACATCAAGTTTTCTGCAACATCCCTCCCTGTTTCTTTCTTATCCCATATCGTCTCCATAATCCCCTGTAAGGTCTTTAACAAGTTTTTATTCCAAAAATATTATATGTTCTACAGATGCTGCTTTTAGGCTCTTCAACCTTATATTCTTCTTCTTTCCTATCTCACTATTTCCTCGTTATAATTCCTCAAGGGTTTTTACAAGTTTATCCAAAATAGGTTGCCAGATGGGTCGCTAACGAGTTATATCCCTCCGGTCCGCGACCCAGTTATCTGACCCGGGAAGTGGGTCGCGACGTCATCAGGCCCACTCGGGCCGGGTGACCCACTTGCATAGTTATCAACTAGTCTTTATCTACTGTGTGCTGTAATCGCTACGGTATTGCTGCAATCAAATTATAAAAATGTTTAGATATTATATTTTCTGCGACCTAATTCCGCTAATATAAGATGAATCTATCTATGACATCATCTAGGCCAGTGGTCGTCACACTTTTCTGGTCAAGGGCCACATAGGACAGTGCGAAGTATCACTGCGGGCCGCACACTGATGAACTTGATGATAACATACTAGCCCGCGTAGTTTTAGGTTACCGCGCCGCCTAATGAGCAAATTAGACTTATTCACTGCTATAACCGCGAGCGCAGAGAGTGCCAACATTTTTCGGCTATTTTTCAGTAATTTCAAAGCAGATGTGGTAAAGCAGACTAACTACTAACACTGACTACTAACTAACACTGCTATCATGCGCGACCGCAGTGAGTGTCAATTTTGTTTAGTTTTTTTTTATTTTCAGTAATTTCAAAACAGGCATGAACAAAGCAGACCACGCCACGTTAATTGTTATATTCGCGAGTGCAGAGATCGTGAATGTTTTTTCAGTAATTTTTTGTTAACATTGTTCATAGGTACCTACTTTCTTTCAATTAACAAGGTAGTATACCTAGACTATACTCTGAGTATTCTCGTATTTTAATTATACGTATGTGTGGCTAGTGCGATGTTATTCGCCTTTCTTGTAGTTTGAAAACAGATATGTTAATAGTTCACATGACTTCCACCTATACCGCGGGCCGCACCCATTACAGCCGCGGGCCGCGGTTTGACGACCACTGAATTCTAGGCCCTAGATGATGTCATAGGAGAAAACATGGTGATGAATTTATGACATCATGTAGGGCCTAGATGATGTCATATATTTAGGGTTTCCACGGATTTGTCCTAGTTTGGAAGGCGACCGGGGAGCGTCCGGGTGGGGTTTCAATAGTAGTCCGGGTTTCGACTCGCTAAATTTAACGGGCCCCTGCAGTTGCCACGGTTAAAAAAATCATGACTCACACACATGTCCGGGTTCAGGGCTCTAAAATCCCGGGTTTTCACTTGACTTTTAATAGCTACCAAATTTAGAGATGTCAACCCTACATATATTCATCAGCATGCTTTCTCCTAAACTTCAAAGAACTGTACTCTTAATACTTATTAAGAGTACGGGTACGATAAGTTAATTTAAAAAATCGGCCAAGTACGAGTCGGACTCGCGCACGGAGGGTTCCGTACTGTATGGGAGCCCCCCCTTAGATATTTATTTTATTTTATTATTTATTATTGAATGGAATATACAACTAAATATTCTGTGAAAATTTCAAGCATCTACCTGGTACCATTATTAATATAGAGCGAAAAAGTCTAAAAATTCAGGTTTGTTGTATGGGAGCCCCCCTTAAATATTTATTTTATTTTGTTTTTAGTATGTGTTGTTGTAGCGGCAACCGGAATACATCATCTGTGAAAATTTCAGCTCCCTAGCTATCATGGTTCATGAGATACAGCCCGGTGACAGACGGACAGACAGACAGACGGACATCGAAGTCTTAGTAATAGGGTCCCGTTTTTCACTTTGGGTACGGAACCCTAAAAATAAATCTGAGCCAACTCGATGCCAACCGATGGTGTGGAACAAATTCTATAGTATAGAGAACTGTAGTAAGTATAGATAATTAGATACCTTAACTCTATCAGGTGCGTAAAAAAACTTCACAAGTATCCTTAGTACGTACTAAGGATACTAAAAAAAGTAAGTTCGCTTAGGCCGGGTGGCTAGCCCTGGTGTCAGAGTTTTTAGGCCGCCTGAAGGCCTATGGATACTGAAAAGCTTAACAAACAGTTCATTGCCACAAAACGTTAAGCGAACGTTTCCCGACGAAAGCTGTGGTCTTTTCACCCTCAGACGTAATATCGATCCTCAAAATATTCTCTTTGTGCCCGTCAAATTATCTGGAAACATTCCCCTCGAGCCTCGATTCGGGATACAATAATGTTTACTACTGCCTGATTGCTCAATGAAGAGAATAAGTACAGTAAACCTACCTAAATGTAGGCCGAATCATACTTCTTGGCGCCTGTGAAGTTAGCTACAAGCTGCGGAATACCCAATCCTGACTGAAGCTCACGTAACAGCTGCGCGAGGGTTGGGTTATCCGCAGCTTGTAGCTAACATCACACCCGCCGAGAAAGTTTGATTCGGCCTGTACCTAAGTTTGTTGAAGCCGGGTGGCTAGCTCTAATGTCAGCGCTTTTAGCTGCCTGTAAATGCCACCAGATACCTCAGTAAAAAATAGAATGAG
This sequence comes from Hypomecis atomaria, assembly GCA_964007245.1. NCBI lineage: Eukaryota > Metazoa > Arthropoda > Insecta > Lepidoptera > Geometridae > Hypomecis > Hypomecis atomaria. The sequence goes on from OZ023310.1 coordinate 7,284,489, forward strand.
AAACAAAATGATAAAACTTATATAAACTTATCTTTAATAAAATCGGCCAAGTGCGAGTCGGACTCGCGCACGAAGGGTTCCGTACCGTATGGTAGCTCCATTCTTCTTTCCGTTATTAATATCGAGCAAAAAACTCCTAAAAATCACGTTTGTTGTATTAAGGGGGGCTCCCCTTAAATATTTACTTTATTCTGTTTTTAGTATTTGTTGTTATAGCGGCAACAGAAATACATCATCTGTGAAATTTCAGCTGCCTAGCTATCATGGTTCATGAGATACAGCCCGGTGACAGACAGACGGACATCGAAGTCTTAGTAATAGGGTCCCGTTTTTACCCTTTGGGTACGGAACCCTAAAAATGGATTGATGCGTTTTATTGATTGATCTAATTGTTCAAGAGCTATCGGTTGCGATAGAAAAACCGGTTCATTAAATGGGCCATAAATCGTTAACGGTACGTTATACAAAAAAAGTTTACTGGAAACAAAAGATGCGAAATTATATTCTCTACAATAATGATCTCCATGATTTTTGCCCTAAAGTGCATAGTTTCGGCTAAAAACGTTTTTTTCTAAATGGCGCTTAAAGTTCCACTTGGATCTGTCAGCATTTTGTGATTTTATGATCAGTAAGTGATCCTAAATCTTATAAAAATAAAAATTGGATCGGAAATTTAGTGCAAAGTTGACCAAAAAAACGTCAATTTTTCCTGAGGTAAGACGAAAGTCCCCCGTCCAAAGACGAGGGACTTACTCTTACCTCAGTCAGAATTTAGTCAGAACGATCAGTCAGAACGCTCTAACCAATAACGACTAGTATTGCGTTTACCTAATGTTGAATGTCCGAAATTTTCTAATATATGGTCATTTTTAGAGTTCCGTACCCAAGGGGTAAAAACGGGACCCTATTACTAAGACTTCGCTGTCCATCCGTCTGTCTGTCACCATGCTGTATCTCATGAACCGTGATAGCTAGACAGTTGAAATTTTCACAGATGACGTATTTCTGTTGCCGCTATAACAACAAATACATATTAAATTACGTACATATTTATAATATAATAAATATTTAAGGCTCCCATACAACAAACGTGATTTTTGAAGGGAAAACTTCTTTAGCAGGTTTTGCACTTTTTGTGATGGGTAAAAAACTTTAAACTCGCACCAGCGGGCTTAGCATACGGACCATAATAATAAAATTATATTATCGAAGTGTCAGAACGTGACAGAGTTATGATGAAGCATATATCTGTCACCTTTGCACACGTCGATAAACTCTTGTCGAGGTCTTGTATGCTAAGCACACAGGACACGTGACCTGATCCAAAATTCGTAAGACGGCGCTGGGTGCTTGCGCGAGTTTGCGTTGCGTGTGTGATAATAATATTGAATTTTACCACATAAATGATAGTACTTTATATGTTCAAGTTTTCACTTCTGCCGACACTCCCGGAGTACAACCCGTTGTTTTTTGGAGTGAAACTTCTAATGCGACTTCCAACAAGGTTGCTTTAAACGTTTAACGCTACCATGGAGGGAGTATGAAAGCACTGTTGTGTCGAAGTTTCACTTCTTCCGCGCGGAGCCCACATGCATTTTTTTTTCGAGGGACTCCCATACTTTACGGAACTCTTCATGAACGAGTCCGACTCGTACTTTCCCGGTTTTATTAAATTAAAATTGACACTTTACTTTTCGAATTTGATTTTCCTCAAGGTACTAACAAGGACTATATTCCATCAACAGTCTTATTTATCCGCTGACCTAGTAACTAGGTCGCTCGTCAACACGGCACCGCGGCCTGGTTGACCTACATGCATAGATCAGCCTGCGCTTGGTTTTTTATGCAGATTGTACAGAAAAATCCTAGTCTGCGCTAGTAGTGCCCTCATGCCCTGCCTGTCGCGCCCTCGATAAGCACTTTCAAATCGCGGCTCAAGCGCTGGCTTGTCGAACACACGTTCTACAGCTACGATGAATTTATGACATTAAAATGTAATCGACAACATTTCATTTTTGCAAAGAGTCCAAAATTCGAAAACCATTTGGAGATTATCCATTGAAAACCCCATAAAAATATAAAAATAATCTATCCATTATATTTCAAGTTATTTGAAAAATAATAAAAGATAATGGAATAATAGGACAAACGGGCTAGTTTTTATTCATTTGCCAAAACTCGAATTAAAAAATGAAAATCTATCTTGCCATAAATTTCGGTTACACCAAATTTGTTCAAAAATTTTAAATTAATAATAGTCATTTATGGCATAACGTCGTGTTCTATCTACTTATGAAATATTAATAAGCCAAGGCGTTTAAAAAACATCAAGTTGTGGAAGGATTAGACTATTAAATTGTATGAAATACTTACTTTTTATTACTTTATCGTTAAATAACATATTATAAATAAATGAAAAATCTAATTTGAGTCCTGGCATCCCGGTACATGTTTTTTATTTTAACTTTGACAAATTTGACATTTGACACAAGTGTCAAGAGCAATGTCAATATCGAATTATGTGTAAACTTTTTTTATATTCGCCTGGCTATGGTATGAACAGCTATAAAGCCTATGATTTATAAAAAGATTAATTTTTTTTTTAAAAATAAATAGTATAATAAAAAGAAAACTAAAAAATACGTGTCCAATATTTTTAGTAATCTAGCAATCAAACCAATAAAAATGGATAGTAAAAAAAATGAAATGTTGTTCATTGTAATTGTAATTGACATTGAATCGAATATTGACATCATTATGCTAATGATATCGTTTCTTTTTAAATCTGAAAATGATGCAACTATATTAATGTGTAATTTGGTACTTAAGTACAATACTTATTGGTATGATTTGTGTTGACATGTTATGAATAAAATGATTATGATTAGTGCACTAGTTTTGGTAGAAAGGACGCAATTGGCGAGACGAGACTGGCATAAGGCCTAGGTCTTGTGCCAGAACTCGTAAAAAGCCTTTTAGGGCCTTGCTAAAACTAATCATTTTCCGAGTTTGATTTAGTAATTAGATAGTTTTTACGGACTTCCAAAAAGGAGTTATACCTATTCTATTCATCTGAATATTTATTTTTTGTGTATGTTCATCGATATTTTCGCCAATTGTGAACTGATTTGAAAAATTCTTCTTTAGTTAGAAAGAGTATACTTCCGAGGTGGTCCTATTTACATTTTTAAGAAATTGTCTGAGCCGTTTTTGATAAATCAACAAAAATGTACATGGATGTCAAATCGATTCGTGCAAATTAATCGAATTCTTTACACGGTGGAAGTCGGTGTTGCGATTTTCTGCGAAAAATAATTTTATCTAAGTACCTAGATACTAAATAACAGGTATAGCTCAGCAGATCGGCAAGTTAAAATGGCAGTGGGTAAGGCACATGGCACATAGGATTGATGGCCAATAGGGTCGAAAAATTGTAAAGTGACCACGTTCCGGCACGCGCAGCGTAAGACGTCCCTCCACAAGATAGATGGATGGAAAACGACCTCATTCGATCGTATAATCGGGCTGGATGCAAGCCTCTTCCGACCGATCTCATTGGAGATACATAGAAAAGGCCTATGTCCAGCAGTGAACGTCCTATGGCTGATGGATGGATGACTACCTAATAAGGCCTATACCATCATCCACTGCTATATTTCTCCCCCTGCTAGATGTAGGTCACTCACTTTATGTCGTTTGTCTGTATAAACCGCTTTTAATATTCACTTAATAAATAATTAAAATAAAGTAAATATTTAAGGGGGGCTCCCATACTAAAAACGTGACTTTTAGTAACGGCAACAGGAAAATGCTTGAAATATTATTCACAGAATATTAAGTTGTAGGTATATTTCCTTCAAAAATAAATAATGAAATTAAAATATATTAAGGGGGCTTCCATACGGTATATACGGAATCCTTAGTGCGTGAGCTCGGCTCGCACTTGGCCGATTATTGTTATTTCTTCTACTCATATTTGAGAAAATCGAAAACAAAAATTTAAAAATTAGGTTTCCGAAACTCTAAAGCTGCTAATACCATTTAATTTCCATTTTGCTGAAGAGGTAGCCTAATTTTCTTTGTTTGGGGTAGCGGCCATAATAAAAAAGTCCAGCATTTAGCATTCAGCATTCAAGTACGGTTTTATTCAGCATTAAAGGTAAGGTTGTATAAAGTAGCCATGGTGCTAGCGGTTTTCAGGCCTCAGACACAAAAAAATAAAAATTATAAAAACTCCCCGACACAAAATCTCTATGTCCTTTCAATATCATTTAAATAACACGGTACCAAATTTCGAATCGATAGGACATATTTTATGGAAGGTAGTCAGATCCCCTCATCAACTAGAAAAGAGCTGATGATCTTCAAACGGCTGAACAGATTTTCATGAAACTTAGCTAAGAACACTCGGAATAAAATTATCTATGACACAAAAAAAAAACTAAACGAAAATCGGTTCATCCGTTTGGGAGCTACGATACCACAGACAGATACACAGACACGTTAAACTTGTACACCCCTCTCTTTGTCGGGGGTTAAAAAGGAATACAAAGGAATGAAGGTGATTACTTGCGATTGTACCATCGATTTGGCATTTTTCCATATTGATGGATTGTACAAAGGACGGTTATTTCGTTACCACCTGCTAGCGGCTTTGGTTGTTAAAAGAATTTGAGTTTGTCTTTGTCGTATCGATGACCCAAATATAATAGGCACGAAACAGGGTAAAGAAAGATAAATTATAATTATTCTGTTAGTTACAAATAAATGCCACCCGCGGTCTTCAATCTGAAGAACATTGCATTTCAGTAATCACTACGAAGCGCCTAGTCAAACTGCAGTAATCAGCCAAGTACGAGTAGGACTCGCGCACGCAGGGTCCCGTACTGTATGGGAGCCCCCCTTAAATATGTATTTCATTTTAATTATTTATTATAGAATTGTACATACAACTAAACATTATGTGAATATTTCAAGCATCTACCTGTTACCATTATTAATATCGAGCGAAAACGGTTAAAAATTCAGGTTTGTTGTATGGGAGCCCCCTTAAATATATTAGTTTTTATAGCGGCAACAGAAATACATTATCTGTGAAAATTTCAGCTTTCCAGCTACAACGGTTTATGAGATACAGCCTGTCAACAGACAGACGGTCCCGTTTTTACCCTTTGGGTACGGAACCCTAAAAAAGCATCCAATTAAAAATAAACCAGCACTTCATCTCAAAGGAATAGGAATCGACGGCCGCCTCTCGAGCAGTATATTTCCATTAGCCCCGCTGGCCACGGAGAGTACCGACATCGGCATTGCGTCTGGCCCAGTTTTGTGCGCGGAGTGCGCAGGTCGCGATCGACCGGCCCCGCCCCGGGTAACCTAGATACGGCCCATGGACGCCGACAGTGCTGTATCTCGTACGGCTCGGGGATTAGGACCGAATCAACAGTACACAATGGGGGATTACTTAGATGTATAGGCTAGTGGCTTAAAATGTACCTAATTCTCTACTAGATGCTTCTCGACAGGCATTATTCTGTTGGTTCCATAGTAAAAGGTAATAGTAACGAGTTAACGAGTATACAATGATATCGATTTTTTTGTTTTTCTTGTGTTTTGTTTCCTTCTAATATTAAAAAGTTATCTATTCGAAAGAGGTTATGAATTCAGACCATTATTATTAACACCCAGAGAAATACTTGTAGGTACATAGATAACACTTTTATTCAATACTGTGGACTTAAAACTTAAACGAGCTGGCTCAGTTGGTTAGAGCGTCGGGCTAGTGATCCGATGGGGCAGGTTCAAATCCTGCGTTCGCTTCAGATTTTTGAAATGCTTATCACAAAGATAACTCTTTGAGATAAAATCTAGTGTGGAAAGCACTCTAAAATAAAAATCATATCACTTAAAACTTACATAAAATATATATTCAGGGTCATTTGCAAGGGATATATGGGCCAAATAAAATATCTTGGCGACAGTAATGTTAGCTGTACAAGCTGCGGCACGGCAAATCCAATCGTGCAGCTGTTAAAGCTGTTGATTGATGTGATCTTCAGTCACCAGCTGCAACAGCTGGTTTTCGCGCAGCTTGTGGCTGCCTTGATAGCCACGCGAAGAAAGATTCGACCAACTCATGTTTTATGTATGAGAATAGGCATGATGGGTAAAAAAGACAATAATTAATATAATACAATTAGTCCATGAGTTAGATTATCGAAAAACTTTAGACACGTATTTTTTTTCTTTTGTCTATAAAACAACAAATGGCAAAGATAAACCTTGTCAAAATTTGGAGTGGGGGTCGAGACGCCACGTCTCTCATGAAAGTCTACACATTTGTTTGACACTCGTAACGTCACGCGGAACTTTAACGGGCTATATCTTTCTTCATCATTTTTTGTTTAATTGACAAAAGAAAAAATATATGTCTAATGTTTTTTAAAAATCTATCTGACGGACGAATTATATTTTTGTCCGACGAAAAAGAGGATGTACTCAATTCGACGCGTACGTAGTGGTCCGATTTCGATGGTTCTTTTTTTATTGGAAAGAATATACTTCGAAATTGGTCCCTTTTAAATTTTATCGAAATCGGCTGAGCCATTTTTGATAAATCAATAATAATGTGAAAAATGCTACATCGATCCGTGCGAAATATTCGCGAATTCTGTACACGGGTGAAGTCGGTCATGCTATTTTTTGCAAAAAATTATAATTTTAGTCATCATACCAATTGAAAAGCAATGTCTGAGCCTTTGCAACTGTTTAGCCAGTATATTGTGTGGTTTACATTGCGCATGTTGGTTATTGATTAAATGCACCTGAACCGAAGGCTGACAACAACTGCCCGATTGAACGACTTACTCGTACGATGCCACGGACTTGTAGCTACGACATATTTATGTACTTTTCATTTCGTTATTGACCAAGCTGACTGCCTCGGTGGCTCAGTGGTTAGTGACCCTGACTCCTGGGTCAAAGAGGCGTGGGTTCAATTCCCACCCAGGGCAAATATTTAGGTATGTGTTGAACATAGGTGTCTGGGTTATTTAGGTATTATCTATATAAGTTTGTAAAAATATGTATATGTTGTATATGTCAGTCTCAGACAGCATCACAAGCTTTGCTTAGTTTGGGGTCAGAGACCGTGTGTAAGTGTCCCCAAATATTTATTTATTTCAGCGAGCAAAGCGAAGATATCGCCATAGCTCAGCGGATTGTAGCGGCAAGTTGGTATGGCAGTGGGCAGGGCACATAGCACGGGGGACTGATGACCGATGGTGTCGGAAAGTTCTCGAGTAGGGACTACGTATCGGCGAGCACAGCGTAGGACAAAGTCAAAGTCAACTCGCTTATTGCAGTTTGTATGTTACATTGATGGTTTATACTTTACTAGCGACCCGCCCCGGCTTCGCACAGGTTTATTATACATATGAACCTTCCTCTTTAATCACTCTATCTATTAAAAAAACCGCATCAAATTCCGTTGTGTAGTTTTAAAGATATAAGCATACATGGGTACATAGGGACAGCGGAAGCGACTTTGTTTTATACTATGTAGTGATAGGACGTCCACCTACAGTCCTACAAGGTGGACAGATGACCTCGTCAAGACCGCAGGATTCGAGCCGTTTCCAACCGCTCTGATTTTAGATCTATAGGGAAGGCCTATGTCCAGCAGTGGACGTCCAATGGCCGAAACGATATTGATAAACGAGGAGGGAGGCGTATATAAATGCTTCGATTTATCAAAATTTTCTTTCATCTGTCTGGTTGTTTGTTTGTTCTGTTGATTCTCCTTTACCTATAGGTTGCATTATTCAAACGAATTTTGAAGAAAAAGAAATCCTTAGAAACTTTTAGATTTAGCAAAAAAATGATAGATAAATAATGGGGATTATTCACTAGCACTAAGCGCCGGCAAAAAATAAAAATCGGTCAAGTGCGAGTCGGAGTCGCGCACGAAGAGTTCCGCACCGTATGGAAATTTCAACGTTCTAGCTATCACGGTTTATGAGATACAGCCTGGTGAGGTGACAGACAGACGGACAGCGGAGTCTTAGTAATAGGGTCCCGTTTTTACCCTTTGGGTACGGAACACTAATAATCGGCCAAGTACGAGTCGGATCGCGCACGGAGGGTTCCGTACTGTATGGGAGCCCCCCTTAAATTTTAATTTAATTTTTATTTTATTATTTATTATTGAAGTCAATATAAAACTAAATATTCTTTGAAAATTTCAAGCATCTACCTGATGCCATTATTAATATAGAGCGAAAAACGTCTAAAAATTAAGGTTTGTTGTATGGGAGCCCCCCTTAAATATTTATTTAATTTTGTTTTTAATATTTGTTGTTATAGCGGCAACAGAAATACATCATCTGTGAAAATTTCAGCTGCCTAGCTATCATTGTTCATGAGATACAGCCCGGTGACAGACGGACAGACAGACGGACAGACGGCCATCGAAGTCTTAGTAATAGGGTCTCGTTTTTACCCTTTGGGTACGGAACACTAAAAATGAACTTAACGAAACAGTTGGTAGGTACACAGGTTCTATTCGTAGGTATTATATTTTTTGTTTTATGACGGAAACTTTGGTTCTTCTATGGATCTCTCTATCTCACAGAGATACTCCACGCGTAGCTCTCTATAGCATGTACTCATATAGGTACTTATTAAAATGCTGTAATATAAACAAATGTGCAGACCCTTCCGTGTCGTTAATTATTTATTAGGTAATTAACAAGGTATCAAATAGCAGAAATCATACGAGATAGTAACCCAACACGAGGCCAGGCAATGACAAAATATGTGGGCATTCAGCATTCTTAGTAAAACAAGTGCACAGTTGGCACTTGATAAACTAGTTAGTAAGTTAGTCACTATGTCAGCTTTAAGTGTCCACTGATAGAAGGCCTCATCGTTATTATTCTTCACGCAGTCTTTTTAGGGTTCCGTACCCAAAGGGTAAAAACGGGACCCTATTACTAAGACTTCGATGTCCGTCCGTCTGTCTGTCTGTCACCGGGCTGTGTCTCATGAACCATGATAGCTAGGCAGCTGAAATTTTCACAGATAATGTATTTCTGTTGCCGCTATAACAACAAAGGCAAAAAACAGAATCAAATAAATATTTAAGGGGAACTCCCATACAACAAACGTGATTTTTAGGAATTTTTTGCTCGCTATTAATAACGGCAAGACTCAAGAGGAATGGGGCTCCCATACGGTAGGGAACCCTTCGTGCGCGGGTCCGATTTGCACTTGGCTGATTTTTTTCCGAATAGGTTTGCGTTTGACTACATACTGTATGATGTTGAGTAGATGTGCGGTCTAGGGTGTAAATCCCCTATTAATTGCACTGTGCGGAAGCATGAATAAATAAAATTAAATGCCGAAAGAAATATTAAGGCTCCGCTTACCTAAAGGATAAGTATCACATATCGGAAGCTATCTGTCATAGGATGACTAGGTACTGCAGGATATAGGTCACACCTGTAGATTTCCAATAAAAGCAATTATTATTGTAAGCGTCTTACAAGCCGCTACTACAGTCAGCCCGTTTCTGCAGTCTTAATGAGGTCGCCTGTCCACATTACTGATGAACGACCTAGGATAGGTAGGTTTCGGAAAGGTACATGGTTCACAATTCCGACGCCGAGTGTCGTAGTGGTGAGCACGGGCGTAGGGAGCGCGCGGTAGGCATAAGGTTGACGGGCGGGTGTGCCCCGACGTATCGTCTCTCTGGCTCCCGCGCATACCTATATTTCAGCTTTTGCGCATATTTTCTCATCCGCCGATTTGTGTGGCGCTTATTGTAACAACCAGCAATATGCTAAGTTGGTAGTTTTGTGCCAAACATGCAGGTATCTTTCTCTGACTAATCTGTTTTTTTTTTTGTATTTTCGCGTTTTGTTGCTTGATTGTTTTACTGTCCCGAAATCGTTTTGTATTTCCGTAAAAAATTGTCATGTTTTGTTTTGAGCAGACTTGACGAATCTCCTCCCTCCATTTCAGATGGACATCTACGTCCAAACGGCGAGCCCCATCGTGGAAGAGGTCCTGAAGGGCTACAACGGCACCATCTTCGCGTACGGCCAGACCGGCACGGGCAAGACCTACACCATGGCGGGTAGCAACTCCGCGCCACAGCTTCGCGGCATCATCCCCAACTCGTTCGCACACGTCTTTAGCCATATTGCAGACGCTAGCGATGATGAGAAGTAAGTATTTATAAATACAGGGGGTTTCGGGTTAGCAGTAGCAAGAAGCTAGATTGATAGGAAGCGAGAAAGTGACAAAAAGTAAGTGTGTGCCAAGAAAGAATGAAAGAGTTTCATGTATATGGACAGAACAACAGACCTACACCATGGCTAGTAGCAACTCAGCACCTTAGCTTCGAGTCATCAAACCTAACTCAGACGCTAGTGATGATGAGAAGTAAGTTGATTGATTTGCTTTGGTTCCCTCTACGGCTCTACGGTAGAGCCTCTACCCTTAAAGGTAAAAATGTTTAAAAACATCGCGCTTGCTATGCTCGCGCTTCGTTCCTAAGCCGTTCGGTGGTCGAAAATTTTTAAGCCACAAAGTTCATCTTCTTTCGAGTTTATCCCTCCCTCCACCCTTTGAATTACCCCCAAGGATTTCCTCTTGATAATGATAATGTTTATTTTCCAAACTTAGGGACTATGTACATCTTTTTACAGTATACTATACAAAAAACAAGATTAGTACTGTCTAAACCCAACCAAAACGTAATAAATTTTAGTTCAAATAAAATAACATAGATGGCGCCACTAGAAAAATTAGCTCGCGGTAGCGTTATATTCACCCGGCTAGACATACCAATTTAAGAGTTGTGAATAAATTGCTTTTTCTTTCAACGGTAAAGTGTGTGTTATTGTGAACCATCGAGACATATTGGTGCCGAAAACCCGAGGACTGGATCAAGGACTTAGTGTAATCGTGAGTAAAGTGATAACAGTGCAAAAAATTACAAGTGCTTAAAAATCAGAGACTTAAAAAATTCCGTGTTCAATTCTTAAAAATATTACAAGTGTTAAAGACTTAGAAAATTTTGAGTAAACTTTTTTGGACTTCGAATGGAAATTTCGAGTGAATATTTTTGGACTTAGAAAAATTTCGAGTAAATGTTTTGGGACATAGAAAAATTACGAAAAGTTGAAAAAGACTTAGTGAATATTTGAGTTGAGACATAGACTCTGACGCAGTGTCTTGGACTTGTGTTTCTGGAGTTTCCTCGAAACTTCAATTGACTTTGTTTATTGGATGTCATAGTTAAAAATACAAAATAAATAAAGAGAATGGCTGAAATAATTGCAGCACGCATTCGAAGGCAAGAAGAGTTATTTGATCGCGTACGAAAAGCACAAATTAACTATAAAAAGACTTCAAAAGAGAGACTTACTGTAACGTATATTGAGACAAAAACTGAGGCATTAGAGAAGCTGTGGGAGTCATTCTTAAATGGTCATGACGAGATTGCTACTATTACAGAGAAGGCAGATAAAGTCGAACTTGACTACTTTCTGGAAGATGTGTACACACAATTTGAGGATATTTATGCAGATTATAAGACAAAGCTTAAAGATGACCTTAAAGCACGTAATCCAACTTCATCTTCTGTTGCTTCTGGCATCATGACAGGTACCTCAGAGACATCCAGCAGTGGAGTGAAACTACCACAAATTCACTTACCTAAATTTTCCAATGGGTACGAGGAATGGCAAACATTTCATGACATGTTCAATTCTCTGATACATCAGAATACAAACCTGAGCGCCGTTCAAAAGCTACACTACTTGAAGAGCTGCTTGTCTGGAGAGGCTGAAAATCTACTGAAAAACCTGTCTACCACAGAGGTGAACTATGCTGAGGCGTGGAGTCAGCTTACTCGTCGATATAACAACAAACGCTTCAACGCCAATGAGATCATGAAACGCTTATTTGCACAAAAGAATATAACGAGTGAGTCGCCCAACGCGATAAAACTACTTCTGGATACGACATCTGCGTGTTTAAAATCTTTAGAAAATATCCACATCAATACGAGTTCATGGGATGCGATAATCAACTACTTGATAGTGTCGAAGCTAGATTCTGAGTCACGAAAGTTATGGGAACTTGAAGTAAGCCGAATAGACTCTGATAATGATGCAGACAAGTTACCTACCTGGGCGCAACTTAAGAAGTTTCTCGAAATGAGATTTAGAACCCTAGAGATGCTAGAACCATCCCAAGCTTACAACAGCAAATCCACAGCAAAAACATCACAATATAGCAACACTACAAACCAAACGGTAAAACAAAGAACTTATCATTCATCTATGCAAGAGGAGAAAAAGAGTTATATCTGTGTGATGTGTTCAGGACAACATACACTGTACCAGTGTAAGCAATTTGCAGCACAAACCCCAAACCAGAGATCCGAGTATGTACAATCGAAGGGCTTGTGTTTCAACTGCTTGTCTACTACTCATGCCGTAAAGAATTGCCAAATATCTACCTGTTGCCGTCGGTGTGGCAGGAGACACCATACGCTACTGCACTTTGAGAGAGTTCCTAATCAAGATTCATCTACTGCTGAGTCTTCGACTACTGAGCAAACTTCTACTGAAGTACCACAGTCGAGCAAACAACACGAGACAAAGGTTGTAGCTCACTTTGCAAAAGAGAATCACCAGAGTAGAGTATTATTAGCTACAGCGATGGTCAAAATAAAATCATCCTGTGGTTATTCACAAATCGTTCGAGCATTGATTGACCAAGGATCCGAAGCTTCATTCATTAGCGAGGCTACTGCACAATCTCTAAGACTAAAGAGATCTGCTGTGAATGGCGTTGTATCCGGAATCGGTGATGGTCAAACAAGAACCAAGGATATCGTTTCCTTTGAGATAGAGTCACTACATAATCCAAAGTTCTCTGTTCCTGTCGACGCATTCGTGTTAAAGAAACTTACTTCATTCTTACCGTCCAAAACCACATCAATTCCTAACTGGGCAGAAATCGGTCACTTACCTTTGGCTGATCCGACGTTCGGAACACCTGGAAAAGTAGATGTTATTCTGGGAGTTGAAGTACACGGCGAAATCCTACTGGAGGGTCTTCTGAAACAACACACGTTGAGTGGACCAGTCGCACAAAACACGCAACTGGGATGGATTCTATCTGGAAGAATCAGAAATGAGTTATCACAGGAAGATTGCAAAATAGTCAGCATGCATGTACAAATAAAAGAAGGCCTGCTTTTAAAACAATTTTGGGAGATACTCGTAGAGAGAGAGCCTGATAGTTTCGGGAAAAGAATGACTAAGGAAGAGATACGATGCGAAGAAATCTGTGAAGAGACAACACGCAGAGAGAGCGAAGGTCGTTATATTGTGAGGCTACCTTTCAAAACGGCTAATCCACAATGTCTTAACGGTCAATCAAAAGAGTTAGCCTTGAGGAGATTTAAATCACTAGAGAAGAAATTACTGGCTAAAGATGCAAAACTTTATGAGGAGTACAATAACGTGATCGAGGACTATTTACAACAAAATCATAAGAGTCAAATTACAGATGAACGACAGTTAAACGATCGTCACGTAGTTTATCTGTCACACCACGCAGTGGTTGGAGATGATAAAGAGACCACTAAAGTGAGAGTGGTGTCCGACGCTTCAAGTAAGAGAGTAAATACGAGTAATACCTCATTGAATGACAATCTTCTCGTCGGACCCAAACTGCAAGATGACTTACGCCACATCCTAATGAGATGGAGACGCCATGGCATTTGTATCGTGGCGGACTTAGTCAAAATGTACCGTCAAGTTGTTGTCGACAATCGAAACACAGATTTTCAGATAATCCTGTGGAGGTCTAATCCACATGAACCAATTCAACACTACGAATTATTGAGACTTACCTTTGAGACATCCTGCGCGCCATACCTGGCCGTGAAATCCCTGCAACAGCTGGCAAAAGACGAACAAGTAAAATATCCACTCGCTGCTCAAATCACACTGCAAGATTATGACATGGATGACTTACTTAATGGTTGTGAGACTACTGAACAAGCTATCGATATATACGAGCAAATGAACAAATTAATGAGAGCAGGTGGCTTCGAGCTTCAAAAATGGTACAGCAACAGTCATGAACCACTCGATCATACGTGTGCGGCGCTACTAGCTACAAAACTGGTTTATGAAGTTTCCCAGATCATAGACATACCTACGAGACAAATATACGCATGGTCGGATAGTACGGTCGTACGGTCGGCATGGATAGCAGAAGAGCCAAGTCGATGGACGACTTTTGTAAGTAATAGAACATCGGAGATACTTACCATGCTAGATCGCGATCAGTGTAGACATGTCAGCACGGATCAAAACCCAGCTGATTATGCATCAAGAGGACTGCCAGTTCAAGAGTTAGTAGATCACCAACTGTGGTGGCATGGCCCAAGTTGGCTACAACGAGATGATCTTCAACAGAGCAGGTGCATTAATTTCGAGACATCAGAAGAAACGAGGACAATTAAAGCTTTAACTTCTACTGTAAACGAAAAGGAAGATTTTATTTGGATGAGATTTTCAAATTTACCAAAAATGTTAAAAATAATATCCTACTGCAAGAAACGTTTGAATCTAAAAGTACCTAAAGAACAGCGAACAAAATCATTTCAAATTGTGAGAAGAGAAGAAACTGAAGACTTGTTTCAATTTTGTATAAGAGAGACACAGAGAATGTATTTTAAAAAGGACATCAACCGTTTGAGATCTGATCAGAGTGTTACGAACAAGAGTCAACTTCGTACTCTTCATCCACTTCTAGACGAGAACGGACTTTTAAGAGTAGGAGGTCGAATACACGAGGCTCAAGTGGAATATAGTAAGCGTCATCCTGTGATTTTACCTAGTGACAGTCATCTCACTAAGTTGATAATTCTGGATGCTCACCTGAAAACACTCCACGGGGGACCACAACTGATGTTAAACTTCTTAAGGTCAAAATATTGGATTATTCGAGCTCGTGAGTTGGCAAAGAAATGCTACAGAACTTGTACTACCTGCGTGAGATATTCGCATCAAAACAGCAATCCATTTATGGGACAGCTTCCAGAGAATAGGTTGAAGCCGATGACAGCATTTAAAATTTCTGGCGTTGAATTCACTGGTCACATTAATATCCACTTTTCACCTGGACGAGGAGCAAAATCGTACAAGGGATGCATCTGTCTTTTTGTATGTCTGATTTCCAAGGCTATCCATCTTGAAGCGGTTTATGATTTGACGTCACTGGATGAGACTTGTGAAGAGTACAACATTTCAAATACGAGACGGTGGAAGTACTGCCAAAAAATGATGAACGATTTTTGGAGAAAATGGTCCAACGAATATCTGGTAACTTTAAACCAGAGATACAAGTGGACGACTAAAAAAGCCGAACCAGACGTCAATGATATTGTCATCATAAGAGACAAAAATGTGCCCCCAGCCAAATGGTGGTTGGGCAAAATTATGGAAAAGTACAGCGGGACGGACGGGATAACAAGAGTAGTGTTACTTAAAACCAAGAATGGTATTTGCAAGAGACCGTGCAACCAACTATGTTTTTTACAAAAAACTGTAGATCAATAATAGTTTTAAGATATTCTGTCATGGTGGGCGGCTTTACATTTCAATTTTTTTATTAGTTTCGAGTCACAACTTGTTTTATATAGAGTTTTTAGAGTTTCTTAAAGGACTACGTCCTTTGGTGGGCGGTATGTCTAAACCCAACCAAAACGTAATAAATTTTAGTTCAAATAAAATAACATAGATGGCGCCACTAGAAAAATTAGCTCGCGGTAGCGTTATATTCACCCGGCTAGACATACCAATTTAAGAGTTGTGAATAAATTGCTTTTTCTTTCAACGGTAAAGTGTGTGTTATTGTGAACCATCGAGACAGTACTTATTGTAAAGATTGTACAATATGCAAATGTGCACTGCAACCCACACTAGGGTGACCTGTGTCGTGGGCTGCAGGCTCTTCCACTTATAATAACAAGAGTATGGTACAATATTATTGGTATCTTATGATAAGTTAGTTGTGATTAGCTGTGGGTGTGTATATGAGAGTGAGTGAGTGAATATGAGCGCGTACGTGTATATGACATATAGGTAGATAAATAATATTAATCTTGCATGATTAATTGGAGCAGATTGTATTTGCTATTGCCTATTGCCACATGAATATAATACCTATTCGATATGCATTTATTTAAATGTATAAATACATTTTTGTCCGGTTTTTCAGGTTCCTGGTATGCGTGACGTACCTGGAGATCTACAATGAAGAAGTACGAGACCTGCTCGGCAACAACCCGCACCAGAGTCTAGAAGTGAAGGAGAGGCCGGACATCGGCGTCTTCGTCAAAGATCTCACCGGTAAGCTCGTAGGTTTACCTTAGGCTTGCCATGAGTGCCGAGTGGGAGTTTTAGAACTCGCACTTAGCTATTCTGTTTTCTCTGCGTGGCACAAGATGACACTGTCATTTCCATATAAATCACATCAAACGTAAACCCAATCGAACAGGTTTCAAAATTCAAACCTCGTTAAAAACTCCCACTCGGTACTCTAGTGCTGGTGTCACAGTTTGTAGGTCGCTCTGAGGCAGGGTTAATCGGTTATACAAACCGCCCCACATTTTAACGATACACACTAATCATTGAATTACACTTGGCTTTACAAACCGAGACATTATAGTAGTGAGACGATATGCGTCTCAAGATTTTCAAAATGAATGACATGACATGAATTCACAATAAATGAATGAATGACAAAATGAATGAAAACACCACTTGTGTTGTGCTACGTAAAATTGCGGCAGAAGATATATCGTTACATCGTGCCGTCGCGAGAAATATCGTGACACGGTGAGATTCTTAGGGATGCCGGGCCTGTCCGGGCTTTAACACAAAATGTATGGAACGTCGTACGAGCGTCGTACGGGCCCCGTCCGGCCCGTCCCGCACCCGTCCCGTCCTAATAAAAATCATCTCTTAATGACAATGCCAAATACATCTTAAATACGTTAGACACACTGTGACGTCACGAAGTGCATACTGAACTAGTTACAACTGTTTATAAGAAAGATATATTTTTACAAAAAAGGTAGCTACTTCAGAGAACCCATGTATGCCCCAAATCGCGTTGCGCTGCGCGATACAAGATCACATTATTCTATTGAAAATAATTTTAAAATATGTAGTGCTATAGTCTTTCTGAGCGTCTGGTGGACGCGACGCGTGACTAAAATGCTAGTGTTTATTTGGCTCAACGCATAAGCATTGCCATTCAGCGTGGCATGCTGGGCACGCTGCCAACTGGCAGTGGGTTTGAGCATTTGGATTATCTTTAGACCTTCAAGGGTCTGTGGATGATCCAATGCTTTTTATGTAGTAGTAGTGCAGGTAGTTTTAGCATATAAGGTAGTACCTATTGTAGTTTCTTGTAGTTAATAAAGGCACTTATGCCCGTTAAGAAAAAAAAAACAATTTATTGGCGAATATCTTCCAGGCTACGTGGTCCACAACGCAGACGAATTAGAGAAGATAATGGCGGTCGGCAACAAGAACCGCCATATTGGCGCCACGGCCATGAACACGGAGAGTTCCAGGTCACATGCTATCTTCTCCATCACGGTGGAGAGCAGCAAGAAGGGAGCCGATGGAAAAATGCATGTCAAGATGGGGAAACTGCACCTTGTAGATTTAGCGGTAAGGCTCATTTTACTCTGTTTTAAATGTGGCGTATATTTCATTTTGGTGCAGCAGGGAGCTCGCAGATAGAAAGATGCATGTCAAGATGGAAAAACTGCACGTTGTTGAATTAGCCATAAGGCTCATTTTGCTCTGGAGTAAAAGTGGCGTATTATGAAACGGTACTACCAAAATACTCAATGTAATTATTACTCAACCCCTATTCTCATACCCACAGGGTTCAGAACGCCAAAGCAAGACGCACGCAACTGGCACCCGCCTGAAAGAAGCGACGAAAATCAACCAGTCTCTATCAGTGCTGGGGAACGTTATATCAGCACTCGTAGACGGCAAGTCCACGCACATTCCGTACCGGAACAGCAAGCTTACAAGACTGCTGCAGGACAGTCTTGGGGGGAATTCCAAGACTGTTATGGTAAGTTCGGGAATTTCAATACTTTTAATCTGGGTCGCTAATGTCAGTCTGCTGACTGACACTCGTAGTCCCTCGTAGACAGCAAGTCGACGCACATTTCATGCCAAAACAGCAAGCTTACAAGACTGCTACAGGACAGTTTCGGGGTGAATTCCAAGACTGTTATGGTAAGTGGGGGATTTTCAAGACTCTCATCCAAGGATTAGCCTCGGTGGCCCAGCGGTTAGTGACCGTGACTTCTAGGCCAAAAAGGCGTGGGTACGATTCGCACCCAGGGCAAATATTTATGTGATGTTAAATGTTTGCTCTGTGTCTGGATATTATTATCTATATGGTTTATCAGAATTTGGCACCCATATCACAAGCTTTGCTTAATTTAGGGTCAGAGACCGTGTGTTAGAAGTCCCATAACATTTATTTATTTATTAACTAAAATGATAGCAATAGGAGAGTGGGAGACTGTTTGTTTGCATGTTTTTTTTTTTTTTTTTTTAAATTTAAATTAATGATCCACAGACTCCAGGGTCTGTGCCCTTTGTTAACAAGTTACAATTGAAAGAATACGACTGTACAATAGAGATGGGTTAGTTAGTTTATCTTTGTTTGCATGTTCTATGTGCATGTTTTAAATATTGTATTTATTGTAACAGATCGCGACCGTGGGCCCGGCGGACACCAACTACGTGGAGACGATCAGCACCCTGCGGTACGCCAACCGCGCCAAGAACATCGAGAACAAGACGCACGTCAACAGCGAGCCTGGAGACGCGCTGCTCACCAGGTCAGTGGCATTCAAACCTTTTCAAATCACTTCCAAAAATGTTCAAGAATAGACATTATGACTGGGCAAAAATATTTTATTATAATTAGTCCGCGGCTCGTGACGTCACTAGTGCGACGTAGTCTGTACATTTGTATAGCACGCGTGACGTCACGCGGAACTTTAACGGACTATATCTTCGTCAATTTTTAGGGAAAATTTCGATGTCCGTCTGTCTGTCTGTCTGTCACCAAGCTGTATCTCATGAACCATGATAGCTAGGCAACTGAAATTTTCACAGATGATGTATTTCTGTTGCCGCTATAACAACAAATAACAAAATAAAATAACTAAAACAAAATGAAATAAATATTTAAGGGGGGCTCCCATACAGTACGGAACCCTTCGTGCGCGAGTCCTACTCGTACTTGGCCGATTTTTGTTTAATACGTGACTATTTTTTGAAATCTGACGGATTAATTATATTTTTTAGGCATCATGCTTATTCTCAATTCGACTGTTATTTTTTTTGTCTGCAGGTAACGTGATTTTTCCGGCCATTATAAATCGATTTTCATGTTTTTTTTTTTTTGGTAGATCATACTTCATAGGTAAGAAAGACGAGAAAATAGTACTGTACCAGCCTTTAATAGTCCACTGCAGGACGTAGGCCTACTCACGAAGGGTGATTGGGCCATCCACCACGCTGGCCCAGTGCGGGTTGGTGAATTCACATACGCCATTGGGTTTCTTCTACGGACGTATTCACCGAAAAGCCAGTGCACAGTCGTTCAAAATTCCGTACATAAATTCCAATGAATTCATTGGTACGAGACCGAGATTGGAACCCACAACCATACGAATGTAAGGTGGATATTATTACCACTAGACTACCACTGCTTTATGTAATTAGAAAATAGTACGTACGCTTAAATCGCATTATATCCAGATCGCCAAAGGGCTCCTAGCATCTATTTAGCCTAGTAATATTCTCTCGACGAAGGACGGAGGTCATATTCTAGAATTGCGTTTTACCTACCCATCATATTGATCAACTTTTACTATGGAACCAACCCATGAAACCGCAAAAAAATCAGTTGATCCATACATTTTGGTCTCATTGAAAAAAATAGTAGGTATATACTCGTAACTAGAAGTCTAATATTACAATTTTTACATTTCAGGTTCCAACAAGAGATTGACCAGCTCAAGAAACAGTTGGAAGACAGCAACAATGGTAAACAATTTGAATTACACAAGGGGCGACCGAAATATATAAATAAGTACTTATTCGCTTTATCTCGGAAATATCATAATAAAGATAAACTAGGTGCCCTTCCCGACTTTTCCCTGCTAAGATGAGCTATATATATATATAAGATAAGCTAATGAAATACAGCTAGAAACCATCTGAAAAAAAAAAAAAACAAAGTCGCTTCCCGCTGTCTGTCCCAATGTATGCTTATATCTTTAAAACTACGCTACGGATTTTGATGCGGTTTTATTAGTAGACAGAGTGATTGAAGAGGAAGGTTTATATGTATATAACACACCTGTGCGAAGCCGGGGCGGGCCGCTAGTCATCTTTATATATAAAAATTTCGTGTCTCGTTTGTCCGCGATGAACTCCTCAACTACCTACTGAACCGATTTTAACCATGTACACTGTGTGCAGTTTGATCCAACTTGAGAGATAGGATAGTTTATATCTCAATATATAACCGCATTTTTTATTGGTGTTTTTTAGGATTCCGTACACAAAGGGTAAAAACGGGACCCTATTACTAAGACTCCGCTGTCCGTCTGTCTGTCTGTCCATCTCCAGGGCTGTATCTCGTGAACCGTTATAGCTAGAAAGCTGAAATTTTCACAGATGATGTATTTCAGTTGCCGCTATAACAACAAAATACTAAAAGCAAAATAAAATTAATAATTAAGTGGGGCTCCAATACAATAAACCTGATTTTTTAGCCTTTTTCGCTCTATACTAATAATGGTAACAGGTAGATGCTTGAAATATTCACAGAATATTAAGTTGTATATTCTCTTTAATAATAAATTATAAAATTAAAATAAAATACATATTTAAGGTGGGCTCCTATACAGTACGGAACCCTCCGTGCGCGAGTCGGACTCGTACTGGGCCGATTATTTTTTATTTTGTCAAAACATTGTTTGGCGGGTCAGCTAGTAATATTCTAAAACATATTGAAAACTGCATTGTAATCCGTTTGTATCTAAACGGGTACATAGACAACACATACAAAAAAGGACTGCATTATAATAAGTTAGTGGTTTATTGAACTAGCGACCCGCCCCGACTTCGCACAGGTTTATTATACATTTAAACCTTCCTCTTGAATCACTCTATCTATTTAAAAAAACTGCATCAAAATCCGTTGTGTGGTTTTAAAGATATAAGCATACATAGGGACATGGGGACAGCGAAAGCGACTTTGTTTTATACTATGTATAGGTAGTGATTGCTGTTTACACAAAGAAGCTCTATCTAATTAAGTAGTACCAAATTTCAGCAAAATTGATGAACCCGAACCGAAAACCGAAATATGTAAATATGTATTGTTAAATATTATTGTTACAAAATATGTATTGTTACAAAAATTGCAAACATATCATAAATCTTATATTTTGCTGTTTCAGTGGAAGAGGAGGAGGAAGAAGAAGAGGTGTCGGAAGAAGAAGAAAAGTTGTCGGACGACGGGCTCTCCTCTTCTCTCGACTCGCTCGACCCGGAGGAGAAGAAACTGCGGCGAAAGATGAAACGCGAAGAGAGGGTAATTTATTTTTAACCGGTTTCTAAAAAGGAGAAGGTTCTAAGTTAGTTTGCATGTATTTTTTGTCTATCTTCATCAATAGTTTTCGCCGATTGTGAAACGATTTAAAAAAAATCAAAAAACAATCGTGAGGTCGTGGGTTCAAATTCCGGTCCCGTACCAATGTATTCCTTGGAATTGATGTACGGAATTTCACACCGCTTTTCGGTGAAGGAAAACATCGTGAGGCAACCTGCATACGTCCGGAGAAGAAATTTGATGGCGTATGTGAATCCACCAACCCGTACTGGGCCAGCGTGATGGATATGACCCAATCACCCTTCGTGGGTAGGCCTACGACCTGCAGTGGACTATTACCAAGGCTGGTACAGTACAGTTTAGTATTCGTGCAAACTATTCGAATTCTGTACAAATACAAGGTTGAAGTCGGTTATGCCTTTTTTGGCGAAAAAAAATTATGTTTAATTGTAATATATTTCAATTACAGGAAAAGATCAACCAAGAGAAAGCTCACCAAGCTCGCAAGGTTCTCGAAGAGAAGAAGGCTGAACTGCAGAGGACGAAGTAAGTGATCTTCTGCTTTTCCTTCTTTGACGTGAGAATGTTTTTCTTCTCGTCTTAAGAATTTCTTCTACAGGGTTATCTGCTTACCCTGTACTAAGCCGAAGGGGGGTGATTATGAACATCACAATGAACAAATTTTACTATGGGGCCAACCCGAAATTCGAGAAAAAAATTAGATGTGATTGTCTCATGGACATAGCCGTGTGTTGTCAGTGAATACGTTTACGTAAGCAAAATGACCTAATAATGGCGACGCTTCCCCCTCCACCCTGCGCAATGCTTCACAGTCTTCTGTCTTCTTCTTCCTTATTAATTCTTAGATTCTTTAGCTATTCAACGGTGTAATTGAATTTAGGATAGAGATGATATATGTGAAGCTGCTACCCAAAACTGTATCCCCTATTTGGTAATCATTCGTTTTTAGGGTTTCGTACCCAAAGGGTAAAATTAACGGGACCCTATTACTAAGACTCCGCTGTCTGTCCGTCTGTCTGTCACCAGGCTGTATCTCAAGAACCGTGAAAGCTAAAACGTTGAAATTTTCACAGATGACGTATTTTTGTTGCAGCCATAACAACAAATACTAAAAACTGGAAAAAACAATTAAGGGGGTCTCCCATACAACAAAAGCTGAATTTTTAGCCGTTTTTCGCTCGATATTAATAACGGTGACAGGCACAGGTAATAACAATCAAGCACAGAGTAAATACCAAATTCATCACAAATATGTATTTGTCCTGGGTGGGAATCGAATTCACGCCTCTTTGACCCAGGAGTCAGGGTCATTAACCACTAGGCTACTGAGGCAATCAATTTTGTGTTAACATTTATTTGTTTTTACAGGAAACAGCAAGAAGAGCTGAAGGAGAAGCTGCAACGTCTCGAGTCCAAGGTCCTCGTCGGAGGAGAAAACCTCCTGGATAAAGCCGACACTCAGAGGAGGCTGTTAGAACAGGCCGCGCGGGAGTTGGAGCAACGCAAGCAAAACGAGCTGCGGCTGCAACAGGACTTGCAGAAGAAAGAGGTAGGAAACTTTGCAGGGTTACATTATTGCGGAGATTATTCCTTTTGGACAAGGGGGACACTTAGCTTAGCGGGCTAGAACAGGCCACACGCAAGTTGGAGCAACAACTAACTACGCAGGTAATATTACATTACTGCAACGGTCAGCAATAGAGGCATTGATGGACGTGTGTGAGTTGTGGGCCGAGTTCAAGCCGAGGCACACATACGTGAGTACATCAATGCCTAGTTGTGGCCAAGACTTGTAAAGTACTTTTCTCAAATAATGCGAGGAATTAACTTCATTAAGGAAACTCAGAACCTATCGATGAGAAGGTAGGTAAGCTCTGTTTTGTTCTGGGCGCCTGGTACTTTTGTCTGGCATTTCTTTTTTACCAACTTTTTATAAACCGAGATCTGAGTTTGTGACTTTGTGACTTTCCATTGTGACTTTCCAGGCCGAACGTCTCGACCTAGAAGAGCGCTACTCCAGCCTCCAAGAAGAGAACGCAGCCAAGACTCGAAAACTGAAGCGAGCCGTGCAACTCCTCAACTCCGCCAAGGCAGAGCTGGCGGACCAACAACGAGAGCAACAGCGGGAGATGGAGGGGATTCTGGACAGTGTGCGGGCGCTCAGGAGGGAGATACAGCTCGCCGATTTAGTTCTGGATGCTTATATACCTAAGGAGTATCAGGTATGGATGGCCAAGCGGAGTAAGTGGAGCGTGGGTCGTCCAGCGGCGCGATGGGTCGACGATAGATAATCGTGGTTCAAATCTGGGGACTGCAAAGTGAGGAGACTTTTAGAAGTTAGTATGTACGGTACACTCAACATTAATAACTATTAGTTACCAAAATTTCGAAACGCAAACTCGCTGACAAAAAATCATGCTTTGTAAATTTTGAAGTAACTTTTGGCTAACCGCATAGAAATATGATTGTATTGTAATTCCAGGCGCTGATAGACCAGTACGTGCACTGGAACGAGCAGCTCGGCGAGTGGCAGGTGAAGTGTGTGGCCTACACCGGCAACAACATGGCGGCGCCGCACCACCGCGCCGCGCAACAAACACACAAGCACGTCAGTATCACCCTCGTGTTATATCTGTAACGAGTGGCAGGTGAAGTGTGTGGCCTACACCGGCAACAACATGGCGGCGCCACACCACCGCGCCGCGCAACAAACACACAAGCACGTCAGTATCACCCTCGTGTTATATCTGTAACGAGTGGCAGGTGAAGTGTGTGGCCTACACCGGCAACAACATGGCGGCGCCGCACCACCGCGCCGCGCAACAAACACACAAGCACGTCAGTATCACCCTCGTGTTATATCTGTAACGAGTGGCAGGTGAAGTGTGTGGCCTACACCGGCAACAACATGGCGGCGCCGCACCACCGCGCCGCGCAACAAACACACAAGCACGTCAGTATCACCCTCGTGTTATATCTGTAACGAGTGGCAGGTGAAGTGTGTGGCCTACACCGGCAACAACATGGCGGCGCCGCACCACCGCGCCGCGCAACAAACACACAAGCACGTCAGTATCACCCTCGTGTTATATCTGTAACGAGTGGCAGGTGAAGTGTGTGGCCTACACCGGCAACAACATGGCGGCGCCGCACCACCGCGCCGCGCAACAAACACACAAGCACGTCAGTATCACCCTCGTGTTATATCTGTAACGAGTGGCAGGTGAAGTGTGTGGCCTACACCGGCAACAACATGGCGGCGCCGCACCACCGCGCCGCGCAACAAACACACAAGCACGTCAGTATCACCCTCGTGTTATATCTGTAACGAGTGGCAGGTGAAGTGTGTGGCCTACACCGGCAACAACATGGCGGCGCCGCACCACCGCGCCGCGCAACAAACACACAAGCACGTCAGTATCACCCTCGTGTTATATCTGTAACGAGTGGCAGGTGAAGTGTGTGGCCTACACCGGCAACAACATGGCGGCGCCGCACCACCGCGCCGCGCAACAAACACACAAGCACGTCAGTATCACCCTCGTGTTATATCTGTAACGAGTGGCAGGTGAAGTGTGTGGCCTACACCGGCAACAACATGGCGGCGCCACACCACCGCGCCGCGCAACAAACACACAAGCACGTCAGTATCACCCTCGTGTTATATCTGTAACGAGTGGCAGGTGAAGTGTGTGGCCTACACCGGCAACAACATGGCGGCGCCACACCACCGCGCCGCGCAACAAACACACAAGCACGTCAGTATCACCCTCGTGTTATATCTGTAACGAGTGGCAGGTGAAGTGTGTGGCCTACACCGGCAACAACATGGCGGCGCCGCACCACCGCGCCGCGCAACAAACACACAAGCACGTCAGTATCACCCTCGTGTTATATCTGTAACGAGTGGCAGGTGAAGTGTGTGGCCTACACCGGCAACAACATGGCGGCGCCACACCACCGCGCCGCGCAACAAACACACAAGCACGTCAGTATCACCCTCGTGTTATATCTGTAACGAGTGGCAGGTGAAGTGTGTGGCCTACACCGGCAACAACATGGCGGCGCCGCACCACCGCGCCGCGCAACAAACACACAAGTACGTCAGTATCACCCTCGTGTTATATCTGTAACGAGTGGCAGGTGAAGTGTGTGGCCTACACCGGCAACAACATGGCGGCGCCGCACCACCGCGCCGCGCAACAAACACACAAGCACGTCAGTATCACCCTCGTGTTATATCTGTAACGAGTGGCAGGTGAAGTGTGTGGCCTACACCGGCAACAACATGGCGGCGCCGCACCACCGCGCCGCGCAACAAACACACAAGCACGTCAGTATCACCCTCGTGTTATATCTGTAACGAGTGGCAGGTGAAGTGTGTGGCCTACACCGGCAACAACATGGCGGCGCCGCACCACCGCGCCGCGCAACAAACACACAAGCACGTCAGTATCACCCTCGTGTTATATCTGTAACGAGTGGCAGGTGAAGTGTGTGGCCTACACCGGCAACAACATGGCGGCGCCGCACCACCGCGCCGCGCAACAAACACACAAGCACGTCAGTATCACCCTCGTGTTATATCTGTAACGAGTGGCAGGTGAAGTGTGTGGCCTACACCGGCAACAACATGGCGGCGCCGCACCACCGCGCCGCGCAACAAACACACAAGCACGTCAGTATCACCCTCGTGTTATATCTGTAACGAGTGGCAGGTGAAGTGTGTGGCCTACACCGGCAACAACATGGCGGCGCCGCACCACCGCGCCGCGCAACAAACACACAAGCACGTCAGTATCACCCTCGTGTTATATCTGTAACGAGTGGCAGGTGAAGTGTGTGGCCTACACCGGCAACAACATGGCGGCGCCGCACCACCGCGCCGCGCAACAAACACACAAGCACGTCAGTATCACCCTCGTGTTATATCTGTAACGAGTGGCAGGTGAAGTGTGTGCCCTACACCGGCAACAACATGGCGGCGCCGCACCACCGCGCCGCGCAACAAACACACAAGCACGTCAGTATCACCCTCGTGTTATATCTGTAACGAGTGGCAGGTGAAGTGTGTGGCCTACACCGGCAACAACATGGCGGCGCCGCACCACCGCGCCGCGCAACAAACACACAAGCACGTCAGTATCACCCTCGTGTTATATCTGTAACGAGTGGCAGGTGAAGTGTGTGGCCTACACCGGCAACAACATGGCGGCGCCGCACCACCGCGCCGCGCAACAAACACACAAGCACGTCAGTATCACCCTCGTGTTATATCTGTAACGAGTGGCAGGTGAAGTGTGTGGCCTACACCGGCAACAACATGGCGGCGCCGCACCACCGCGCCGCGCTACAAACACACAAGCACGTCAGTATCACCCTCGTGTTATATCTGTAACGAGTGGCAGGTGAAGTGTGTGGCCTACACCGGCAACAACATGGCGGCGCCGCACCACCGCGCCGCGCAACAAACACACAAGCACGTCAGTATCACCCTCGTGTTATATCTGTAACGAGTGGCAGGTGAAGTGTGTGGCCTACACCGGCAACAACATAGCGGCGCCGCACCACCGCGCCGCGCAACAAACACACAAGCACGTCAGTATCATCCTTCTTGTTTCCAGAGTCCGCTGCCGCAACTTGTGAACTTCTCTAGCCAATCATATGGACCGCTCATCATCTGTCGTTTTCTCTTCTATGTTTGTCTTTTTCTATCTTTATATTTTGAAGTTCTGTAAGGTTCCCGAAAGAACATTTTAGAGAACTTTCCCAAAACAAAATGCAATAATACTTTTCTAAGAAGAGTGATCTCCGCGGTGATTTGCTCGACTCCACCGTCGCTAATACCATTATAATGTGGTTTTAATTTTAATAATCGGCGAAGTACGAGTACGAGGACTCGCGCACGAATGGTTCCGTATCATATATGTGAGCCCCCCTTAATATATTTTATTTTAATTATTTAATTTTGATGTAAATATATAACTAAATATTCTGTTGATATTTCAAGCGTCTACCTGTTACCGTTATTAATATCGAGCGAAAAATGGCTAAAAATTCATGTTTGTTGTATGGGAGCCCCCTTTATTTATTTATTTTATTCTGTTTTTAGTATTTGTTGTTATAGCGGCAACAGAAATACAGCATCTGTGAAAATTTCAGCTCTCTAGTTATCTCGGTCCATGAGATATATACAGCCTGGTGACAGACAGGCAGACGAACAGCGAAGTCTTAGTAATAGGGTCCCGTTTTTACCCTTTGGGTACGAAACCCTGATGAAATTGTTGGTTCCGTTTGTTTTGCCGTTTAACCATGTTAGAGGCCTTCATACGGGTTAAAATTTCTGAGACCATATCTGAGAAATAAAAGGCTTTTTATTTTTATTTTATTTAAGTTCGTATAAGTCAGGTAACTAACCCAGTCACCCGACTTATACGAACTTAAATAAAATAAAAATAAAAAGCCTTTTATTTCTCATCAATCCATTAAATAGTACAATTCATTTAGCCATAAATAATATTAATTTGTTGTTTATTTCTGTTACTTACATTTATAAAGTAGTTATATACTCATGGTTACATATGTTTAATATTATTGCATTATTACATTTGTCAATTGGAGTCATTAATAGTAATCAGTACTTTAGTCAACACTATAGTTATATTTTCAAGTTATGATTCATTTACAATAATTTACATTTTTCATTAGTGAATTTTATAGCTGATAATTATGTCAAAACATGTTGTAGAAATAGAAATAAACTTTATTGCGTTGCTGTGTACATACAATAAGATGTTATAAGACATATAAAAGTTCCAAGAGCCTGCCCATTTCGAGCGTACAATAATGCACTTTTAAAAATAAAAGTTAATTACCTAATGAATCAAATTATCTTAAGCAAAATGGCAAATAAGAGTAGGTATTATTAATTTATAAATTAGGTAAGCCAAAGGCAATTACTCTGTGATTTTCAAAGTATTCTTTGGTTAAGTAAAATACCTTTGAGATTAGCCAAGACTTCAGAGTCTTTTTAAAGCTATTGCCTTCTAATATCTTTGTATGAAATGGTAAACAATTGTAAACTTTGATAGCCATGGCATAAGCGCTATTTGAAAACATGCTGTTGTTAAATTGAGGTAAACAGATGTCGTATTTGTGTCTGGACCTTTTAACATCAGCTTTAACATGTGTTACATATAAGTTAGTCATGATTCATTTTAAGAGATTATTACATTTGTCAATATAGAATTTATTACTGATACTTATAGGAACTTACTTACTTTTGAATGTGATTTCCAGATGGAGCCCCCGGACCTGTCGGAGCGCTACCTGTCCTACACGGCGGTGAACCCGCGGCCCACTTCCCGCCTCGCGCGCCCGCACACCTCGGCCGTGCCGCGCCCGCACACTGCGCTGCGACAGCGACAATAAATATATTCACACTAGCGACCCGCCCCGGCTTCGCACAGGTGTATTACACATACAAACCTTGCCCTTGAATCACTCTATCTATTAAAAAAAATCGCGTCAAAATCCGTTGCGTAGTTTTAAAGAAATAAGCATATATGGGGACAGACAGCGGGAAGCGACTTTGTTTTATACTATATAGTGATAGTGATACTCTTCGAGCAAATATCTATAGAGTCACAATCGTGCAAAAAGTGTCCGAGCCAATACCCTGCCAAAGCTACGTAGTGGGCAGGCTTTTTTGTTAGTCGCAAAGCTATTGCAAGCCGACTACAACGCCGCACGATGCCAAAGTGCTCGGTTACAAGCCTAATTAGGTGACTTGCCGTCGAGATTCGAGAAAACGGGTCATTATAAATTATTTAGTGAAAAATATCTAAGTCGGTATGTATGACGGCGCTCGGACATTTTTACTACTTTCACTTAGGGACTGTGGCTCTGTAGATATTGGCTCGAGGCACATACTGCATTATTTCACCACGATGTATAGCGATAACTAGGCGTGGGCGTACACACATTCATATACAAACTCAAATGTCTATCGTAAA
The DNA here is from genome assembly GCA_964007245.1 of Hypomecis atomaria. Lineage (NCBI taxonomy): Eukaryota > Metazoa > Arthropoda > Insecta > Lepidoptera > Geometridae > Hypomecis > Hypomecis atomaria. Next base: position 7,314,293 of record OZ023310.1, read on the forward strand.
TTCGTAACAAATACTGTGTACATGTCTTGAACTGTCTAGATTATTTATATTACACACCGGTGAACCCGCGGCCTACTTCGCGCCTGTCCGCATACTTCGGCCGAACCGCGTCCGCACATCGCGCTACGCCAGCGATAATAATTATAAAAAAAAAACATCCACCACACATGATTTTACCAAGATACATATTAGGTAGTGGTTACTAGATGTGGGCGTTTTGCTGCACTTATTTTGCATACTTACCGCCGTAATTGTTCATTAACACATTTATTTCGGTCCGCACCCGTCACCCAGCCACGTGAGATTTGTCTAATTTGTTACTCGATAACTTGTTAGCGTAAATAGTAACGAACTGTGAGCGACTGCATGCGGGGTCGCTCCATCCAAATCACACCTTTCAGAGCGACCGTCATTTCTACACAATAAAATTCACGCTTAGCAGTCGTTCAGTGGATACGTAACCTTTCCAGCGAACCCGAGAGTTCGTTGACCTGGAGCGATGCTCTTCTGAAGGGTGAAAAACGAAATTCTGCTGGGTCTGGGACCGCTAGTTTTAATGAGGGCACCCCTAGCTGACATAAGATATCTTCCTCCCATCCTTCTTCTTCTTCCTAACTCCTACAACTCTTATTCTTCGGGTGTGTTGTGTTGGACGACCTCCACCGGAATCCCTGTCTCCTTCGTAGCTAGGGCCCGTAGGCATATAACCGATCGCACAATAAGTCATGATTCATATTAGATCGGAACGGGCGGTGACGGATCGAGTCGAACGGGACAAGTCTATACACATACTGTTCGGACGGGATGGTATGGATCAATCATCCCTAAGACTGGCAGCTGACACGCTAGGTCACACCTAGGTACGCACCTCCCTGCCAAGGACCAAGGACCGGCGCCAACGCTGCCAAGGACCGTTCCCACCGTGGGCGGTCCCGCTCAATTGCTCCTTATAGGGCTACGCCCTACGACAAGAGCCGCTCGCTCTTGCTTGAGGTCCCCGCCCCAGCCCTTCTCGAGGTCCACCAGCCGGCCCCCGCGACTCTGACCGCGGACTCCCCGGAGTCCCCCGATAACAACTCCCAAATAGAAGAGGACATAATCCTCGACTCCCAGGGAGAGTCTGACTCCTTCATCTTGGTGGAGCGGAAGAAACAGAAGCGGCCCGCCGAATCCTCTTCCCCCCCGCCGCCACCTCAGGTCCCCTGCCCCACGGCTGCCCCCGCGGCTGCCCCACCGACCCAGCCCGAGGCCATCAAGCCACCAAAGCCGTTAATCCTTCGCGACAGCAACATGTGGCAGAAACTATCAGATCACCTTACCGAGCAACGAATTCCCTTTACGGGGAAATCTGTTCGTATTGGGATCGAAGTCTCGGTCCGAATCCCCGACCACTACAGGGAGGCCACTCACTTCCTTCGACAGGAACATGTGCATTTCCACATGGGCCCCCTCGAGGACGAGAAGGTCTACCGCGCCGTCGTGCGTGGCATCCCTAAAGAGATCTTCGTCGAGGATGTTCTCGCAGATTTCAAGGCCCAAAGCCTACCCTGTCGCCAGGTCCACCGCATGACCAGCGGGAGGACCAAGAGGCAATTAGACATGGTGCTCTGTATCATGGACAACATACCGAAGGGGAAAAAGATTGAGCTAGTACGCTCAATTCTTATCCAGGCTCTAGACCGAGCAGCCCTACGAGAAGGGCGTCCCTGGCCAGTGCCACCGCTGCCAACTCTATGGGCACCTCGAAGCACCTCGGACTCGTGGAATTCACCCAACTCACAGTTTTGTGGGATCCGAAGCAATTTCGTTCCAATCATGTTCAAACGCCGCCCACTCCTGGATTATCTCGGAGACAATAGAAACCTTTCCTTGAGAAATACGATTTGGATATATTCCATATCGCACCCATTCATGTTGTCATACTGGACACTAGACACTAGACATTGTAGCGTAGTCATACAGTATATCAAATCATGAATGAATTTATTTTAGCAATAGAGCACTATTAATATTTTCGAAAGCATTTTTTGAGGCTGCTTTATCTATCAATGAATACATTCCTAGTACCAAAATAATCTTACTTTTGTAAGTTTTTGAGTATTATTTTGTAACGAATTTTTATTTAGGACTTGAAAACGTCCGAAAAGGTATTAATGGTATTTTATGTATTTTTTTTATTATTAATGATCTCTCTCGTATATTATCTTATCGTATAAAATTAACCAAAGAGTTTGGTGCACAACTTTTTGATAATAAATAATTCTTAAAAATTAGAATGAGACAGACATACAGAGCGCTCTGTTTTCCTAACAAGTACGAGTGAGACATAAACAGGTTTATGACCCAATGACTCGGATTTAAATGACCGATCTGTATACGATCTCTTAGGTTTTTATCAGATAGCTGTGTACCAGAGATATGCTATGTATTTGATATGTAACTATGCTAGTCGCATTCCAAGTGATTGTAATGCTGAACGCTCACTAATGTGTGCCGAAGGAGTCAAACCACGGAAACGTCAAACGCCTACAGCATTTAATGAAAATGCGGATTGTGTAATGTAGATGCGTGCGAAATAGCAGACATTTTCACATAAATATTGAAAAATGTGACGCGTGCGGCTCCTCTGGCGCGGGCTAATGTGTGTTTAGCTTAAGGCGTACCTGCCTCAGTATTATCTAATGTATTTTGTAGTTGCACACGTTTGGAGTGATATTATTTTTCATGTGTATTCAATAAAGTTTTTCTACTCAGTATTTGTTTCCATTGCCTTACAGATGTTAATGAAAGGATAAAATTAGTTAAATTGTTGCCTGTTTTTTTTATTTATTTGTGGATATAATTAATTGCTATAACTATTAGCATCCTTCATACTGAGCAAAACAGGATACCTAAGTAGGTACAGTAACAGCGAATAAACAATGGAGATCGGCTTTTGGCATGCTATAATCGGCTGGTAATGGCCAAGCTTCGATTAAAAATACAACGTTATTTTGTATTCTTGATCAAAGCGGCAAAGTCACTGTTTTGTTGGTGTTGGTATCTGACAAGCTAGCTACAACTACAAACTTCGCGTGTGTCTTTAGTTACTGTTTACGATTGTCGTTGGTTTGCACAGCATCAGTTTTCATGTCAATTTCAGGGAAACAAACATGGAATTTTTCCTCTTCAAGGGAAAAATTGGTAGCAAGACCATCTATTTGATACGATGAGGGTGCAGGTGGACTGTAAGACAGAGAACGCTCTACGAAACCGAAATTAACCGATTATCCCAAAGGCCGATATCCATTATTTAGTCGAGCGTACTGTATATAGGTTCTTTGACAACTAACCAGGGCATCACGCAAGCTTCATAGATTTTGTTTATTTGGCAACTTCACGGACGAATTTATTCCAAGTCTAATTTTATTTTCCTTGATCTAAATAAGTAATTACTATTCAAAATTGTATGTTTTGTAGCGCAAAACTTCTTATTAATATTTCTACGACACCCATTTCTTAAAAAAATACTTTTGTAAGTTCGTAGTTTTTTTTTAACGCATTAAGATACCTTTGTCTAAAGTTATTGTTGTAAAGTATGACTCTAATAGAGCAAATAATAAAGAAGGCCCAGTCGAAAGAGTCTTTAAGGAAGTACGCGTCGCCGCCGCCGGAGCTCGATGAAGCGGCTATAGAACGACGAGTGCACAAGAAGAAGAGGAAACCTTTTAACAGGGTAAGTCGAGTCTTATTTACGGTGGAACATTTGGGCTGAGCAATGTTCGAAAAACCGCGATTTTTTTTCATCTGTCTCACCACAGTGCCTCATATCGAAAATCTGCGTCGAAAGATTTCAATTTGCACTCAGCTGTGTTTGGTTCACGCGAAGGAATTCTTGTGGAAGTACCCACGCGTTGTCTCCGCCGCTCTCTCTCAGATGAAGCTTCTATAGAGCGACGAGTGAACGAGAAGAAGAAAAAACCTGTTAACATAGTAAGTTGGATACCAAACACGGAATAAATGAGGAGTTTCGCGGTCAAAACGATACAGAGCCGGTATAGGTATCGCCACACAAGTCGACGGATGAGAAGTTAGCCGCAGATGACATTTCGCCGTGATTCGCTAATTATTGCGCATGTGTGCTCAATGCCTACGCAAGTAACGGCGTGGTGGTGAGCACGGGCGTAGGGAGCGCGCGGGAGGCATGAGGTTGGCGAGCGGGTGTGCCCCCACGTCTCGCCTCTCTGGCTCCGGCGCATACCTATATTTTGCTGTTTGCGCAACGTTCTGCGCGTAACTTCCCATCCGTCGACGTGTGTGACGCTGATTATACGTGATCTCTGCGCGAGAACTTTTCTACCTCATCGGTCATCAGTTCTTCGTGCTACTTATGTGCTGCTACTGCCATTTTAACTTGCCAGTCTGGTGGATTGTCTAAGATGTACAAATACGAGTATAACCGGTTGTTCTATTGCCTGTTGTATATTTCAGTACCCTCACGTGGTATCCAAGGTGGACTCATCGCCTCCCCCTCTCCGTCCGCGATACATGCTCCGCCACGTGGAGCGGACGAACAGTCGTGTCGCTAAGCTTTGCAGAGACAACTTCAAGCTGCTCATACAAATCAGGAAGCAGCAGTTTAATGGAGTAAGATCTATCGCCAGTTTTTTTCTTTGTCTTGGCTGGACACACTGCCGCGTATCTAGATGTAATTTTCAGCCGTACTGTACCAGCCTTTTTGATAGTCCACTGCAGGACGTAGGCCTACCTATGAAGGGCGATTGGGCCATATCCACCACGCCGGCCCAGTGCGGGTTGGTAGATTCACACACGCCATCGAATTTCTTCTACGGACGTATGCAGGTTGCGTCACGATGTTTTCCTTCACCGAAAAGCTAGTGGTGTGAAATTCTGTACATAAGTTCCAAGGAAACTCATAGGTACGGGACTAGGACTTGAATCCACGACCTCAAGAATGACAGGCCAGCGTTACAACCACTAGATTAACTTACTTAAATACCTATATGATATTTTGTGCTGAACTGTGCGATGAGAACCTTTTATTTTTACGGATTAAAAAGTAGCCTATTGTTCTCTCCGAATTTTAAACTATTTCCTTGCAATAAATCAAGTCGATCCTTCCTCATTTCGTTTTATGTACCTAACTGTTGACCGTCCAGTCCGCCCATGGCCGGGCATTTATGAATACTTATACTTATTTAATTAATAACATTCCTTTTTTTGTGTCTGTCTGTGTTTTCGTTTAATCATCTACAAAAAATTGCAATGCGGTTTTCGTCATCTTCATATTGCTTTAGGAAAGTTTATAGGTAGGTAGTTCCTATGATTATTATGATATAAGAATATGTATGTTCCTCAAGAACTAATTGGTAAGGTAGCATTATAGCAAGCAATATAATTTTCGACAGGTGGATGAGACGATCCAACAAAAACCACAAAAGACAAAAAGATTTCTACATAGCTTGTGTGAAACTCTCATATATATCTCTATCATAATTCCAGGGCAAGGTAGACTGCCACTGGGACCACCCCCACCACCCACACATGACGCACCACTACGAGAAAAGGAAAATGGCATTAAAGCAAATGGAAGCCGATAACAAAATTCTATACAAACTGATCCTCGCTGCTGTAAGTCGCGGGTTATTCCTTGATCATATCTGCTCAGACATTATATTTTCAAGTGACTGCGAAAAAGACGATTCTCAGTTTGACAGTATTTTTAAAAATCCATGATTAAAAACCACTTGACTGCTTCGATGGCCCAATAGTTAATGCATCAGATTACTGGACCGAATATTATAAGTTTTGCTTATTTGGGTTCATAGACCATGTGTAAGATGTCCCTAATTTTATTATATTTTTAAGTACATGTCCACATTTATAAACCTAACGTTTTCAGAAAGCGCGCGTCGACACGACAGCATATCTCGAGCGCTGCTGGCAGCACCACCGGCGGCAGATGGTGTCGGGGGCCCTGCTGCCCTTCGTGCTGTTCCCTCCTGAGCCGAGGGAAGACGTCGACCCCGTGTTCTTAGCCCCACCCGGAGTCACACGACCTAGGTAACTTTATAATATACTAGCTGACCCGGTGGACTTCATATCAGCTTAGCGCCACCGTATAGGAAAATTCAATCCAAGTTTTTGTTACTCTTCACGCTACTTTTTTAAATTTTCTCACTGTTTAAACCTTCCCTTAGTTTCCACAGATATTCAAGATCAAAATTAGCCACATCGGTTCAGCCGTTCTCGAGTTTTAGCGAGATTAACAACCACGATTAATTTTTATATATAAGAGAAGAAGAAGATAAGAGAAGATTATAGGTACAAGACTATAGATTATAGGCTATAGGTACATAAGTATAGCCATGAGACATGGACATGTCATGTAGCGCTCATGGCGTAATTTGACTAGGTGATTGTCAGCGATCACCGAAGTTAGGCAACGTTCGGTATGGTCAGTCTTTGGATGCAAGACCGCGGTTGGAATTTTCAACTGAGCCCTTCCGTGGCTTGGATGACACTTTAAATTAAAGGTCCCGGTTGTTTTAACCGCCATGTCAGAGGCCTATTCTGTTCGCTGAACTACTGTTTGGCACCAAAGAGGGCTACACCAACACTCTAGCTTCTACACGTGAGCATTTCGTCTATAGCATCCGTATCTAGCTGTATTCTTAGAACATATCATTCAGGTGGCTTAAAAAAACTGACACCAGCCCGGGTAGCACGGCAAGGGGAGAAAACCATTTTATCCACTCTTGATTTCAGATGTCATTGTCAATCCATACTTTATTTCCTCTTCGAGGGGATATAATGGTGGAAAGATTATTAGTCCCTTTGCCATGCTTCCCGTGCAGGGCGGCTAGCCTGGCCGGCCTATACGAACTTAGGATCGGCGAGTGTAGTATAGACTGTTGAAATGTCGTCACAGCAGAGCAGGCAGCGGGCCGAAAGTCTGAGGAAGGCGGAAGGTTTGGCACGCCGGGATTCCTCACCTCACACACGTGTAAATTAAACACAATGAATCCGCTTGGTGTTGTTTAATGAGATCAGCATTAAAGAACGACAAGGGCTGTAATCTAACACAATTAATCAGCCTTATTGCACTAACAAAAATACATAGAGACTGGACGCTGTAGAAAACATTGTAGGCACAAGATAAACGAAGAATCTAAAAAGTACTGTGATAAGATGTCGGCAGGAAAAGGAAAGTAACAGTGTTGCCAATCATCTATCACAGCTGTCACAATTTGGCGTGACATTCATGCCGTATTTGCCATGAGAGCATAATATATTTCTACACTTCCCCTTATTATGTTCTCATAGCCACTCAAAATGGACACATATACAAGTACAAATAACACAGAAAACATGCTAACACTTATTACAATAACAAAACATTTCTAATTTAGGTACCTACATGCTTTCCATGCTAATATTGTATTAAGACAATAATCAAATTAAATATTTTACATAGCAGCCTTTTACTTAATATTTAATTCTTTCACAAACTTGTTATGTTTTACAGAGCTCAATGGTTTTGTAAGTACATCGGCAAACATTTGGTCCGTTGACAAATATTTTACTTTAGCAAAACCATTCTGAATCAGATCTTTTACAAAATGGTATCTTAAATCTATATGTTTGGTTCGTTTATGGCAGTATTCTTTAGCTTCCAGTAATTTGTGAGCACTTTGGTTATCATTATACAAAATAACTTCTAATTGTTTGTCTAATATTTCTGACAAAAAGTTTTTAATGAAACATAAATCTTTTAATGCTTCTGTAATACCTAAGTACTCACTTTCAGTACTAGAAAGTGCTATACATTTTTGCTTACGAGACTCCCAATTTATAACATTTTTGCCTAGTTTAATTACGTAGCCAGTGTAAGATTTCTTATCCACAATATCGTTGGCCCAATCAGCGTCTGCAAAAGCAGTTAGGTTTAAATTACAGTTCCTATAAAAACATAGTCTATAATTTATCGTCCCTGCTAAATACCGCAATACACGTTTAGCTGCGAGCCAATGAGAATGATCAAAGCCATTATTAAACTGACTTAGTTGACTACAAACAAAACTCAAATCTGGTCTTGTACAAACACATAGGTACATTAAGCAACCCAGTAACTCTCTATACCTATGTACATTCTCATCTAGGCAATTACCTTGAGGTTTACATAATTTGTTACCTACAATCATGGGAGTAGCCACTGCCTTACAGTTTTCCATACCAAACCGAGATAATAATTTTTTGATATAATCAGACTGATCCAAAGCAAGTATGCCATTGCGTTTATCATGAGTTACGTTCATTCCAAGACAAGTTTTTAAAGTACCTAAATTTTTTACATGAAATTCACGTTCTAACAAACCAATGAGCTCATTTTTAGTTGTGGGATCATTACTAAAACAATAAAAGTCATCAACGTAGAGGGCTATTATAGTTATACATTCATTACGTTTCTTAATATATACACATGGTTCACATTTACTTTGTATAAAACCATTATTAGACAATAATTGATGAACTTTTAGATTCCACATTCTACTGGCCTGTTTTAAACCATATATACTTTTTAGCAATAAACATACTTTACTACTATCGGTACAATAACCTAAAGGCTGCTCCATAAAAATATGCTCTACCAGGTCACTATTTAAAAATGCTGTCTCTACATCTAAATGATCTATACTCATATTTAAGTCATTTGCTAGAGCAAATAAAATTCTCATAGTACTGTGGCGGACGACTGGTGAGAAAGTCTCATTGTAATCTACACCGCGTTTTTGAGAAAAACCGCGCGCTACTAAGCGAGCTCTATATTTATCCTTACCTGCATTATCTTGCTTAGTTTTGTAGACCCACTTACATTTTACAACATTTTGGCCTTCAGGCCGGTCTACTAGCTTCCATACCCCATTCTTGATGAGTGCATCATACTCTTTTTGCATAGCAGCTTTCCATTCCACGCTCGCGGACGATGAGATAGCTTCTTCGTAGCTCATAGGGTCGGAATGACCCTGGACCAATAAAGACATATCATAATCATCGTACCTGACGGGCTGTTTACCACGGGTGCTCCTAGCAGGTCGCGAAATGACGGTCACTAAACCCTCAGGACTAGTCACGGCTTCTTCCCCTGCAGGTCGCCACCCCTCGGATCCCGAAGATATGTCACCGGCTACATCAACAAACACCGGACTCTCTGGACTAGGCGCTTCATCACCAGTACCATACTCCGACTCAGGAGCTGAAACCACAGTAATATTTTTATTAGAAAAACTGTCATCTATATTCTCATTCATAGATAAATTATTACTATTGCCTATATCACAGCTGATAGTATCAATAACGTCAGTTTCCCTTAAAATATTCATATTTTCCACATTATTATTATCAATATCATTATTATTCAATAAATTATTATTTGACTAGTCATAAAAATTAGGATTACAGTCATATTGATAAAACTTATAATAAGTTGACTTAGATTCATTATTACTTAAAAATTCGTTCTCTAAAAATGCCACATTTCTACTAAAAAAACACCTTGTGGGGAACTAAAGGGTCGACAAGTCTATAACCTTTGGTAGTGTCACTGTAACCAACGAAGATGCATCTCTTAGATTTAGCATCAAGTTTCTGTCTGTTCTGCTCAGGTATTAGAGAATAGGCTATGCATCCAAATACACGAAGGTGACATAATTCAATTTTAGAACGGGTCCAGACCTCCTCAGGTAAAGATCCTGCCACAGCGACAGAGGGGCACCTATTCTTTAAATAAATAGCGGTCATGACCGCCTCTCCCCAATAGCGCTGGCAGAGACCAGATTCCTGCAACATGCAGCGCGCCTTCTCAATCAGAGTTCTATTAAGCCTCTCTGCAACACCATTCTGTTGCGGGGTATATGGGATTGTTATTTGATGAACTATCCCCTCACGAGACAAGTATGTCGCAAACTTACTATTGCAATACTCACCCCCGCCATCAGACCTGAGACACTTCAAAGAGTAGCCGGACTGTTTCTCTACTAACGTCTTAAATTGAACAAAAACTGACAGTACCTCAGATTTATTCCGCAGAAGGTATCCCCAGCTCTTCCTACTGAAGTCATCGGTAAATGTCAAAAGGTATCGTGCACCGCCCCAACTGCAGCTTCTCATGGGCCCACATAGGTCTGAGTGCACCAACTCCAGTGGTTGCGTGGCCCGCTTTGCATTATCAGGGAATGGTTTGGCCACCTGCTTCCCCTCAAGACATGCCACACAATTTTTCAACTGGTTTTTAAATTCCTCAGTATCCTGTAAACCAAAATTGTTAGCTTTCTGCAAAGCGCACATACCATTATAACCTAAGTGCCCAAGCCTCTTGTGCCAGGTAGACGCTGGCACAGCTGCGACCATTGCACTCTCTCCTTCCTGCACTGTCGGTAGGACAGGTGTAGAGTGCTCCACCTGCATGACCCTGTTGACATCAAGCTTATAGATACCATTATAGTTAGTAGCGTGTCCCACGCTATCTCCCAAAACACTACATTTTTTGTACAAGTGACACCCACTTTTGTCGAACACCACAGTAAAACCTAACTGAGTTAGTTTACTGACTGAAAGTAGATTTGTAGTCAAATCTGGTACGAGCATAGATTCAGCCATCATAACATCATTCGACAAGGGAATTTTAACTTTACCTACACCGACACTAGATAATTTTTCATTGTTCGCTATACACACATCAGTTTTCAATGGCTTAAAGTCTTTTAAATTCAATTTGTTATTGGTCATATTTGCTGTACAACCACTGTCCACTATCCAGTCATTTGACGACACTAAGGCGGCTTCTGTAGAAATAAAAGTTTTTTCACTAATATTTGCACCTTTTTTATCACGTTTAAGCTTATAACACTTTGATTTTATATGGCCTGCCTTCTTACAATAGTGGCAGATTATTTTCTGCTTATTTGCAGCAACATATGCCGTATTACACTCTGAACTATTCACTTTCCTGTGTTCTTCTTGTAATAATCTACTGCGAACAAATTCGGTAGTCAGGTTTCCACTTATGCATGCCGTTTCCAAATTTGACACCAGAACATCGTAATCAGCTGGCAAGCCGCTTAAGAGAATCTCTGCAACCTCGGGGTCCTCAATAACCTTTCCAATGTCAGCCAATTGTTGTACTATCATCATCACCCCATTAATGTAGTCATTCATAGACGAAAATTGACTAAACTGGGTTTGGTGCAGTTGTCGAGATAATAGTACACGTCGATACAATCCTCTGTCTTCAAACACTTGAGAAAGATTTTGCCACGCTTCCTTGGAGGACTTCGCGTTTCGAACGTATTGGAATAACTGAGGTTGCAGGCTCAAGCAAATTCGAGCAAGTGCTCGTTGATCTCGAATTGGGTCTGTATCCGTTCCTTCTACGCATCCCCACAATGCGTCCAGAATTAGTGCCATCTTCATGGTGAACTTCCATGATAAATAATTAACCACACCTTCTAGCTTCTCCATGTGAACGGTGGTAGCATTCGCCGGCACGTGCTCACTTCGACGGTCTTCCATTTTTAACCTTCGCCTGTCAGACAATTTCGACAAAAGTCTCTGGGTCTAGAACCTGTTGAAATGTCGTCACAGCAGAGCAGGCAGCGGGCCGAAAGTCTGAGGAAGGCGGAAGGTTTGGCACGCCGGGATTCCTCACCTCACACACGTGTAAATTAAACACAATGAATCCGCTTGGTGTTGTTTAATGAGATCAGCATTAAAGAACGACAAGGGCTGTAATCTAACACAATTAATCAGCCTTATTGCACTAACAAAAATACATAGAGACTGGACGCTGTAGAAAACATTGTAGGCACAAGATAAACGAAGAATCTAAAAAGTACTGTGATAAGATGTCGGCAGGAAAAGGAAAGTAACAGTGTTGCCAATCATCTATCACAGCTGTCACAATTTGGCGTGACATTCATGCCGTATTTGCCATGAGAGCATAATATATTTCTACATAGACTACTTGTTATGCCGAAAAAATAAGAGGTTCCTATAGCACAAACACCAAAATATTACGCGAGGGAAGAGAGTAAAAGCTAGTGCACCCTATACAATCCTAATTCGTTTGTCCAGGGTGCAGCTATCCTTGCGCGTGGTGAACGGCGCGTGTCTCGGGAGCCTCACGCTCGAGCTGTTCTCAGATATGTGTCCCCTCACCTGCCAACTGTTCGCCGAGCTGCTGAACCCTGCAGCCAAACACTCCTATATAGGAACCTGTTTCTTCACGTGAGTATCACATCATATAGATTCATATCTTGATAGTCTAGTCTACCTCGCTTGGCTGGCTGGCTGGCCGCTGTCTAACATTTTTACATATGCCTGCTTCTTCACGTGAGCATTACGTACCTAATGTAATGTCGTGACTTACCTAGTAGCCAGGCGCTTGATTTTTTTCGGGGGGTTGTTTGCTCTCCTGCTAACTGTTCAACGATCTACTGTCTTGCGCCAGATATTCCTATATCGGCACCTGCATTCAGTTCAGGGTGGAAATCGATATTCCTGCGCATGGCGTGTGCCGCTCACCTGCCAACTGTTCGCCCAGCTACTGCAGCCTGGAGCCAAACACTCCTACATAGGAACCTGCTACAACTACTGTTTGGCGCTACCTATATATAGGTAGGGCTAAACCAAGACTAGCTTCTACACGTGAGCATTTCGCCTATAGCCTGCCGATCAACTGATTGATACCAGAGACATTCCTAAAGCGACACCTAGCTACTTCTTCGCGAATGCATATGTGCTTCATGTTTGTGGACTTGTGAAGCCATGATGGTAGTGATACCCACCTTACAATCGTGAGGTCGTAGGTTCAAATCCCCGGTCCCGTACCAGTTAGTTCTTTGGAATGTATGTACGGAATTTCACACCACTTTTCGGCTTTTCGGTGAAGGAAAACATCGTGAGGCAACCTGCATACGTCCATAGAAGAAATTCGATGGCATATGTGAATGGACCCGCACTGGGCCAGCGTGGTGGATATAGCCCAATCAACCTTCGTGGGTAGGGCTACGTCCTTCAGTGGACTATTAAAAATGCTGGTACAGTTCAGCATGTAGACTTCAACCCACAGTACTCTTTGCTTCAACCACGTAGTATTATTATATATTCTTTGCTTCAACAGTAAAACAAAACTTTTTTCAAAGCAACTACAAACTTTTTATAATTAAAACTTTCAAATCTTCATTTTGACAACGAAACCATAAATGAGACAATTATGCTCAAATTGTGTTTGTGTTATCTGACGCTTTTTACAAGCTTATGTTTATTGATATTATTAATTTACCTAGCTCAGTCCCCTCCACCTTCTGAGCAAAAGAAAAGTGTCTCCCTAGACCAAGATGTTGGTTTCAGACACCGGAGTGATCGGGTCCAACGAGATCTTAATAAAAATCATAAGTCCTGAAGGACAGGTTTTTACTGCTTACTTTTCCGAAGACACTCTCATCGAAGAAGTGAAGAATCGAGCTTTAGATTTCTTCTATCCGAGCGGCGAGACCGGCTCGAGCAGGTTTAAGATGGTGCGTGTGTTCGACACGACGACACTGCACGATTTCCTCACTTTATCTCAAGAACAGGTCGTGATGCAGGAGGAGCTGCTACTAGTCGAGAGGCGGTTGCCCGAGGCGGGGAATTTATGGGACTTAGGCGCCGTCAGAGCTCCTCAACCCAGCGCCATAGCCGCTGCGACAGCGTCTTTACCGAGCCCACAAAATCCTATCCGACAACCAAACCTGCAATCGCTGCTGTCAACGAATGAACTGACTTTTGAACTACGAAAGATTCTGATCTCTCTCATCGAAGCGGGCGCACGTCTCGCCGCTTCCGGCAAGAACTACGAAATGACCTTGGCTCAATTATCTGCCGCATTGGAAGAGCCGCGGAGACAGCCGCAGATGGTCATACAAGTCATCACACCTGAGGACATAGCGGCGCGACTCCAAGCTCAACAATCAGACTCGGAAGTCCTTTCGACTACGACCAAAAATGAAGGCGAGGAGATCTTCAAAAGGGCTAAACACTTGCAGTTATTTTTGGAGAAATTTCGGGCTTGGAGGGCTAAAATTGCAGAGCCACCTAACCCCGAATCGATATCGGCATTGAAAGATCTCGGCTTCACTTCTGAAGATGCTGACAATGCCTTGCGTAATACGGGGTGTAATGTACCGGCGGCTGCGTCGTGGCTCATCGGGGAACGAGGCTCCAGTATCTTCGAGCTAGTCGATGGCCTTCCTGATGGGATGATATTGCAGACGTTGCTGAAACAGCCTCAGATTCAGCGTGGGCTTTTGAACACCAGAATGCTGATAGCGTTTATAGCTATGGTTGGGCAGACGGGCAGCGCTTCTCTTTGGTTAAATTCTCCGCACGGGAGCCCGCTGCTCTCTCAGATTTCGAGAACTTATCACTCGGAGAAGTATTGCCTCGCAGTAAATCAGTTTTCTCAAGTAAATCGTGTCAAATCCCCTTCCAATCCCTCTACATCAAAACAGCGTTAACTGAAAATTGAACTTGCATTATGTATTTCGTCAATGATTGCATCTTACTATTGTGTTATACGAATAGTAAAGTTTTTGGTTGATAAGTGAAGTTTATTTTTAGATTTGATCCTCCTCACTCGAAGCTCTAAGCTATAGACTATTCCTATCCATTATCAATATCTTGTAACGAGATCGTGGTCTTTCGGTTATCGCGGCCGATACCTCCCCGCATCACATTACGTGTGTCTGAAGTACCTACCTATTTGACCAAGTGCGATAAAATATGCTGTAAGCTTGCGTCGCGTCGTATCCACTAGGTATCCACCTCCTGAATCAGAACCAGAACCCTGGCCTATTTGCTAGTAGGTGTGTTGTGTTTACGTACGAATCCGGGATAGGTTCGATTACTGGCTAAAGAGATGTTTGAATGTAGTTTATGTTAGTAATATACATGTATGCATCTGTGGATGAGGTCGATGTCATATCCTGGCCGTATTTCTAGATCAGGTAGAATGTGGTCAACGCGATCAAAATCTGGTTTTACATTTTGTCGATTCCGAGTTGCAATTTTGTATGAAACAGCTGACTTTTTTTTTGGCTCCATCGTAAAAGTTGTTCGTAATGATATGACCTGAATCGTCCCCTTTCGGCTTAGCACAGGGTAAGCAAATAACCCTGTATCTAAGTCTCTTGTCTGTCGCGGAAATTCTGACGCAGGGCTATACACACAGGCTATACTATAAATGTTGCAGGAAGGTGCCCAACCTGTATTGGAGCGGCGGGGACGTGATACTCGACAATGGTTTCGGGTGCTACTTGCAGCGCGACCGTGTCGTGCCGCTCGGAGCTGAGAACTACCACTACCCGCACTCTATGCCTGGTAGGTAACTATCCTCTGAATAGACTAACAAGCCTCTGAATAGACACCACCCATTCCAAAGAAGGTACCTATACCACGGTAATGATATCTATCAGTATTCCGTCTTCATACAAACGGCGGAACGCGAATCATACCTACGCGCCTCAGAGCGGGGTATGCTCTTGGTATGCTAGTCAGTCGTGTGGATTTGTAACTAGTAAGAGTTCGATTTATGTTTTAGGGTGCCTCGTTTTACTACGAAGCCCTGAAAACATCAAAAACCCAATTTGTATTTTTATTGAAAGTTTCCTTGTTCATTTACAACGATTTTTTTTTGTAATAAATATAATAATTTTACATCATAATAGATAGAAACTAGAAAGAAACCCAAGTAGGTAAAGAGTAAGTAAATGAAATTAAAATACTGAAGGCGGGGCAGCCCTAGCGCGGGATACGTCCTGCGTGGCCACGTGGCGCTGTAGGTATATATTTGAAGGACAGGGCCGAGTCGCAATACTGTTAGATACCATTACCGTGACTATACGAGCTTACTTCATCCCAGGATTGGTGTCGATGCGGGTAACGCGCGATGACGAGATGTGCGGCACCTTCAACATCACTTTCAAGCCGCTGCCGCAGTTCGACCTCAAGAACATCGTCTTTGCCAGAGTTTGAACCTTCTTTCTTCTTTTAACATCTTATCTATACTTAATGCCATCTAGATTTTTCGTTCTGTACTACTACCTACTGTACTATCTTTTATTAGTCCACTGCTGAACATAGAGGTTTTCCTTCGAAGGTCGATTGGGCCATTTACAAAAGATAACCTACCTATATTGTATCGTAGGTACCTATTCCGTCGGTGAATTATCTCTGTGGTGAATTGCGCCATCGAATTTCTTCTCCGACATTTTTACCTATAATTATTTTTCGCAAAAATGGTAAAACCGCCTTCCATCGTGTACAAAATATGAAAATTTCGCTCGAATTGTTTGCATTTATTGTTGATTTTTCGAAAAAGGCTCAGTCGATTTCATTAAAATTTAAATGGGACCACCTCGGGAGTAAAACAGTGGCGGACGCTTCATAAAGACAGAAAGACACTGCCTACCCTAGTTCTGATAATAGATCTAATAATATTTTATCAATAAACAAAATAACATAAAAACTTAAATCATAAATCAGCTCCACCTATCGAGTGCCGGTGGTATCATTAAGACAAGATCGACAAGTAATTTCCCGATTCGCGCTGCACAAGCGCCACCCGCCCTTGCCACGGCAAAGACACAAACTATGGACAATTATTATATATTCTTTGCTATGGATCTCTTAATGTTTTGTATGTGTGCTCTCGTGGTAAGTCGTGGTCATGCGGATTTAATGTGTGTGCGTTCCTATAGCTACGTGGGCTTTGCTGACACACAATGACAAAAATCACGCACACAACTGCATGAAAAGACAGTGTCTTTTTCTTGGCTAACACGAACAATTACGACTCGTACCGAACATTTCCGAAAGAAAGTTTGCTATGCAATGCAAATATTTTAGGAGTTTCATTGAATTTTATACATTTAGATGGCCATCATTTTTTTGTGGTATTATATTTCCCTTTTTTACTCCTAATTTCAAATTTCAATAGTCAATAGTCGCCATATTGTTTGATGTGCATTGTGTTAAGTGTTTGTGACTACGCTATCAGATATTTAGGATTTTAACGTTGTTGATAGAGTGAAAAATGGATAATATTGTCTGTGAAAGTTGTTGATGGTGTGTGTGTTGAGAAAATAAAATATGATGCGTTTTCAAAACTATCTTTCGGTGAAAAAAAACAAGTTATCGAGATAGGTAGGTCGTGCACCGGATTTGCACCTTCCCAACTTTTACGATTCCATATTGCAGACATTCTTACAGAAAGATAGGCGTGTTGATTTACTTAATATACAAATAAAACAATCCTATATAGTATACTCACACCACCATCTTTTCACTGCTTTCATTCAAATCACACAAACATTACAAAACATCAAACAAACGCGCCGAAAGGCCACTTCGAATATCCGTAAATTGATATGTCTATAAAAGCAGTCAATCTATGGATATTTGAGCTGGCATTTGGCAATTACATTATCAATCGACAAGAAGACGAACCAAAACCAACGTGTTTTTGGTGAGTAAAATTTTCTGCCTACCCTGTCTTAAAACTGTGTGCACGCCACTGTACCCTTTCGTACTAAAAAAAATTTTTCGATTCGGTTCACAATTGGCAAAATTATCGATACAATACGAACATACACAAAAAAAAATACATATAGGCGAACATAGAAGCTACTCCTTTTTGGAAGTCGGTTAAAAATTTCTTAACCTTTGGATGTTAAAGGATTGTCTAATATCAAAATAAATTGTGTTTGATATGATATGTACAGGTGGTCCGGCCCTGCAGTACGTACGAGACGATGAAAAACTTCGGCTCAGCGCTGAGCACGCAGCCCGTGGTGCGCATACAGTCGGCGCGGGTCACTCGCGGCAACTCGCACCACAAACCGGCTGTCAACGAGGAGAGCTCACCTCTTGGCCTGCTGGATCATACAGCGAAGCTACTGGTCTCGCTTAGCATTGAAAAAGTGGCTACCGATTCGTAAATAAACAAAGATGGCGCACTCCACGCAGGTAGCTATATAATAGAGTGGACTCGACAAATCTGACGTCAACACGTACAGCTACTCGACTGGCTTAGCATCGAAAAAGTGGCCTCCGATTCATAATTCTACAGCTCGCTTTAAATAACTTAAACCAAGATGGCGCTGTCCACGAAGCTGTAATAATAGCTTTTGAACCATAAACCTACCCTTGAAGAGCAACTGAGCTATATCCACCACACTGCACAGTATGGATAGATGGATGCACATACGCCATCGAATTTCTTCTCCAGTCGTATGCAGATTGCCGGTTGATATCTCCAGGTGGTCGTGTCGGTGGTGGCATAAAGCCTAGGTATAGTTATATAATTTTAAGATGAAATTATTCGGCTCAGCGTTAAGCACCAGCCCGTGGTGCGCACACAGTCGGCGCGCGTCCACGCCGCTCCAGACTTACTGATCCTGCCGTCAACGAGAGCTTATAACTGCCTAGTATACTAAGCGCCACACAAATCGGCGGATGGGCAGTTATGCGCAGAACGCTGCGTAAAAGCCAAAATATAGGTATGCGCGGGAGCCAGAGAGACTCGCGCCGGGGCACACCCGCCCGCCAACCTCATGCCTCCCGCGCGCTCCCTACGCATTGTGCACACATGTGTAATAGTTAGCGGGAGCCAGAGAGACTCGCGCCGGGGCACACCCGCCCGCCAACCTCATGCCTCCCGCGCGCTCCCTACGCATTGTGCACACATGTGTAATAGTTAGCGGGAGCCAGAGAGACTCGCGCCGGGGCACACCCGCCCGCCAACCTCATGCCTCCCGCGCGCTCCCTACGCATTGTGCACACATGTGTAATAGTTAGCGGGAGCCAGAGAGACTCGCGCCGGGGCACACCCGCCCGCCAACCTCATGCCTCCCGCGCGCTCCCTACGCATTGTGCACACATGTGTAATAGTTAGCGGGAGCCAGAGAGACTCGTGCCGGGGCACACCCGCCCGCCAACCTCATGCCTCCCGCGCGCTCCCTACGCATTGTGCACACATGTGTAATAGTTAGCGGGAGCCAGAGAGACTCGCGCCGGGGCACACCCGCCCGCCAACCTCATGCCTCCCGCGCGCTCCCTACGCATTGTGCACACATGTGTAATAGTTAGCGGGAGCCAGAGAGACTCGTGCCGGGGCACACCCGCCCGCCAACCTCATGCCTCCCGCGCGCTCCCTACGCATTGTGCACACATGTGTAATAGTTAGCGGGAGCCAGAGAGACTCGCGCCGGGGCACACCCGCCCGCCAACCTCATGCCTCCCGCGCGCTCCCTACGCATTGTGCACACATGTGTAATAGTTAGCGGGAGCCAGAGAGACTCGCGCCGGGGCACACCCGCCCGCCAACCTCATGCCTCCCGCGCGCTCCCTACGCATTGTGCACACATGTGTAATAGTTAGCGGGAGCCAGAGAGACTCGCGCCGGGGCACACCCGCCCGCCAACCTCATGCCTCCCGCGCGCTCCCTACGCATTGTGCACACATGTGTAATAGTTAGCGGGAGCCAGAGAGACTCGCGCCGGGGCACACCCGCCCGCCAACCTCATGCCTCCCGCGCGCTCCCTACGCATTGTGCACACATGTGTAATAGTTAGCGGGAGCCAGAGAGACTCGCGCCGGGGCACACCCGCCCGCCAACCTCATGCCTCCCGCGCGCTCCCTACGCATTGTGCACACATGCGCAATGTGTCATCTGTGGCTAACTTCTCATCCGCCGATTTGTGTGGCGCTTAGTATAGCCAAATGCAATGCTACAACACGACATTGCTCCATCGCTCCAATGGAAGAGTACCTAAACTAATTCCAGATTTTATCCTGAACCTGTATCTTATTTATAACTATTAATAAAAACCAATTTCTAATCAAACTATATATTTCATTTGTATCAAAATCATAGTTACTCATACAAATAACAATAGCATCTTACCTAATACTCGTGTTTTCTCATTTATTATTTTACTTCTGTAGCGATAAACAAATCAGTCACTACAAAATTATAACGACAAAGTTACAAACGCTGGCCATACAGAGCGGCTACTCCGCAAGTGTACTGAGAACTTTATGGCAACTAAAAAGGGAAGCCAGTGGGTGCACGGGTAGCGACCCCTCTACCCGTGCACCCACTGGCTTCACCCCCCGGTGGGTGTAGGGGTAATTCCTGTTTAGCCACGGTAATGAAAACTACAGTAGAGTGACTCCATACAAACGCGAATCATACCTACGCGCCTCGAGCGTAGTATGTTCAGAAGCATACCAGTCAGTCGCGGCGCGGCCGTAGTGACGAACGAAAGTGTGGGTTTGCAACTAGTAAGCGTGCGATTTACGTACCTACTTCTTTTAAATATGAGAAAATATAGATGTTTATGGTTGTGTATACCTATGTATTTTTATTGAATGCTTCCTTTTTCATTCACAACGAGTTTCTTTTCTGTAATAAGTACATATATAAAAATTTTGCATCATTATATGTAGGTAGGTACCATAGGATAGTGTAATAAGTTTAATACACAAAACTAGAAAGAAACTCTAGTAGGTAATGAGTAAGTAGTATGAAATTAAAATACTGAAGGCGGGCAGCCCTAGCTCGTGGTTCGCTCTTTGAGGCCACGTGACGTCGTAGGTATATATCTCAAGGACAGCGCCAAATCACTCTACTGTAGTTTTCATTACCGTGGTTTAGCCGTGTGCAAGTGCAAGTGTCGAGGTTGGAGTTTTAGCTACAAGCTGCACGAGATTCAATCCTTCGCTCAGTGAGCTTCAGTCAGATTGGGTTTTGTGCAGCTTGTAGCAGTTGTTGCTAACATCACAACCGCCAAGCGGTTCGATTCGGCAAATACTCATCATTAAGCCCTAGTCTTACTTTGTCAGCGGCATTGAAATCGCGTTAAAAATCGGCTGTTTCATACAAAAAATTCTCGAAAATGACCTTTTTCAATAACTTTTTCCTCGATTTTATGCTTAATTAAAAAGTTGGTGGTAATGATGAGTACAGCGATATTCTAAAATATTTCAGTAATAAAAGCTACAGTTTCAGAGTGCATTTTATACAGGGTCATTCCTAATTAATTAGCTTCCTTTTAGGGGGTTGTTCTGTACATCAAAACTAACAACTTTTGTCAAAACAAAAAAAAATGCGGTTCCATAGAAAAATATCGTTCACCCGCGACATAATGTATGGAACAGCTGATTTTTTTTTAGTTTCGATTTGAAGTCGCAGAACAAATGTTTAGTTTTGATGTACAGAATAAGCCCCTTAAAGGATGCTAATTAATTAGGAATAACTCTGTATATTCTTGTGAGCCAAAGATTATTTGCTGTTTACTGAAAGGTCAAATAAAAAAAAAGATAATCTTGAGAGCACAAGAGAACTTGAAGACTTCAGTATTAGCTATCACTTTTACTTTTAAATTTATAATGGTATATTTTCTTTAGTTTAAAATACTCTATAGCATTCCAATTTCTCTGGTAAGGATATTTCACTAAAATATAATTACGATGTAAACAGTCTTATTTCAACAAATAGTAATTAACAAACTTAAATTTATCTAGTCGTGTAGAGTGGACGACAAAAACGGGTATAGGCCGCGCCACACAAGTCGGCGGATGTGAAGTTAGCTACAAGCTGCGCAATATCCAATCCTGGCGGAAGCTCACATAAAGCCGCGCGTTGATTGGCTATTGCGCAACTTGAAGTTAGTTCACATCTGTCAACTTGTGTGACGCGGCCTATATTTATTTTGATTGTATACAAGTCAAGGAGCATAAGTGGAGAAAGCGCGCGGGGCGGCCACCCTCACCAACGATAGGCGCTTTAGATAATCACCGACGGTATTTTCGTCAGTCGAAGTAATTCTGTGTCAATGTCAAAACGTCACGCGCTTGCGTTTTAAATACGTAAATACGTTAAAATAATGCCGAATTGTGCCGTAAAATGGTGTGGAAAGAGTTCCAAATCTTCAAGTTACACTAAAGATGGGATATCATTTCACATAAAAGTGATTTTCTACTCAAATTTATCAATTTAACAATTTTGGCAAAAAATGTTTCGAATATTCAATTAGTCAACCGCACCCGTTGATGTCTTTCATGTTGTCTCTTTCTGATACATTGTAACATTCGTTAGCATTCCGTCTCTTTTGTTCTGATAGTGCTGTGCTGCTGCATCGCATCGATTTATATCGACAACGTTAAAGTCATAATATAATCATTTAAGTAAATATTTGATAACATGAATGTGTTCTATATTTCCAAGAATAGGTAAGTTAGAATATCATAATAATATAAGCATTATTATTTACGACATTTTATTTAAGAGTACTTGTTGTTTGAAATATTTTTCTCTGTTGATTGGTGTATGTTTTGTAGGCAAACAGACACGTTTTATTTCCATAGACATCTAGGAACCCTTATAATTTCATCATGTCTGTCTGGCTGTCCGTCTGTATGTCACGCCCCAATAACAATGTCAGTTTTTCACCTATTCATATGAAATTTAGTACAAAGATATAATAACGTGAATTTGGACATGTTGAAAAAATCAATAGTTTTGTTTTTAGACCCCCTTCCCATATACGTGAAAGGGGGCACAAAACAATTGTTTGTATTTTTGTTCCATATTGAGTGGGGTATCGTTAGACAGGTCTAAAGATGTTTCTTTGAAATAGCAGTGAGACATATTTATCGGAACAGATAAAAAGAACAGATATTCACATGTAACAGAAAATACCTGTTACTCGTATACTATACCTGTTCTTTCAAAGATTTAGCATTTATATTTTTCTCCTATATAATATTTTTTTGAAATATTTATTAAAAACCGTCATACTGTATTTGTCAAGGTGAAATGTTCCTTAAAGCTTTCGTATAAGGTTCAAAACGAATTTCTAAACAAAATGAAGTTGTTTAAGGCAAATACATAACTATGGAACCCCACATTTGAGCGTGTCCGACACACTCTTGGCCGTGTTTTTTTAATGTAGTTACTTTGAAATTAATGATGTAATGAATAATCTTTTTTTCTTTTTTTTACACTTTATTTGTTTATTTTAAAATTGCACCCGTTACGTACGCAGTGCTTACCAATCCTTAGAAAACTGATAAGTCAAAAATATCGATATCGATATTTTGTTAGTAACATTTTTGGCACCACTACAAGAACTGTTGTCATTGCGTCATTTTGGCGTCAGCCAATTACAGCCAGCGGAGCTTACCTCTCGCCCCGCTTAAAATCGGTGACCTATTGTTTCAAGAAAAAAGGGGCCCACGCGCTCTCCAATGGTTATCATGCTCCTTGATACAAGTAGTATAAAAGTAGTTTTTACATTTCTTTTATTTTACAAGATTTTTTGTTATTTCCGAATCACACTTAATGACGTCTGTGAGCACGAGGCGAGTAGCGCAGTACTGTATCAGCATTTTTAAAAGTCCACTGCAGGACTTAGGCCTACCCTCTACGGGTGATTGGGCCATATCCACCACGCTGGCCCGGTGCGGGTTGGTGGATTCACATACGCTATAGAATTTCTTCTACAGACGTATGCAGGTTGCCTCACGATGTGTTCCTTCAGTAGCGCAGTAGCAAATTTATCAGCGGCATCGAGGAGTGGGGATTTGCGTAGCTTGTTGCTAACTTCACAAGCGACATTAACTTTGGTCCGGTCTATTTTGGGGGCAAGCGGCATATAGTAGGACATTACTAAAAAATCTTGCTATCTCACATAAGTGCATCTTTTGATAGGACTATAAGCCCAATAGGCATGATGACTAAAAATTATACTTAGTCCGTCAGATAGACTATAAAAAAATATTAGATACGTATTTTTTCTTTTGTCAATTAAACAAAAATTGATGAAGATATAGCCCGTTAAAGTTCCGCGTGACGTCACAAGTGCCATACAAATGACCCCCCACTCCCAAACTTTGGCTAGGTTTATCATTGTCATTCGTTGTTTGATTGACAAAAGAAAAAATACGTGTCCAATATTTTTTGATAATCTAATTCACGGACTAATTATAATAACGATGTTTTTACCCAGTCATCACGCCTATTATGAAGGCATCGTAATTATAATAGCATATTTCTGTTTCTTTTTCACTTTAGGCATTCCATAGAGAGCACTTTTTACGTTGCTATTAAATGTACGATGGCGGCTTCATAATCGGGCCTTATGATAGACTAAGCTTACTTTAACGATAAAACCCTGAAATTAGCTTCATTATGAGTATGTAAGACGTGGTGGCCTACGGGTTGTAACGCTGGCCTCTCATTCTTGAGGTCGTGGGTTCAATCCCGGTCCCGTACCAATAAGTTTCTTTGGAACTTATGTAATCACGGAATTTGACACCACTGGCTTTTTGGTGAAGGAAAACATCGTGAGACAACCTGCATACGTCCGTAGAAGAAATTCGATGGCGTATGTGAATCCACCAACCCGCACTGGCCCAGCGTGGTGGATATGGCCCAATCACCCTTCGTGGGTAGGCCTACGTCCTGCAGTGGACTATTAAAAAAAGGCTGGTACAGTACATGAGTAATGTTCCAGTGTGAAGAGTTGGAAACGGGCTAGTTACAGGATCGCGAAGTCGTCCGGCTTCTTATTCTTCAAATACCGGAACACTCTCCTGCAAAATAATAATTAAAATTGACAGAGTGAATTATGTGAAAGAGATCTTGGTTTTTTAGGGTTCTGTACCCAAAGGGTAAAAACGGGACCCTATTACTAAGACTCCGCTGTCCGTCCGTCTGTCTGTCTGTCACCAGGCTGTATCTCATGAACGGTGATAGCTAGAACGTTGAAATTTTCACAGATGACGTATTTCTGTTGCCGCTATAACAACAAATACTAAAAACAGAAAAATAATATTAAAGGCGGGCTCCCATACAATAAACCTGAATTTTGAGCCATTTTACGCTCTAATTAATAAAGGTGACAGGTAGATGCATAACACATTCACAGAATAATTAATGAAATATTGTCTTGAAAATAAATCATTAAAATAAAATTAACTAAATATTTAAGGGCGGCTATATTAATAACTGCATCAGATAGATAGATGCTTGAAATATTCACAGAATATTAAGGTGTGTGTATTGAAGCTAAAATAAATAATTAAATTAAAATAAAAAACATTAAGGGGGGCTTCCACACGATACGGAACCCTTCGTGCGCGAGTCCGACTCGCACTTGGCCGATTATTGTTCCTTAGTTTTAAATCGACGATTTTGCTTTCGTCTGTCTGGATGTTGATTTATCTCTATAGGTCGCAGTTTTCAACGAAACTTGGTATACGCCGCGTCACACAAGTCGGCGGAAATGAAGTTAGCTACAAGCTGCGGAAATCCAATCAACGCGCGGCTTTATGTGAGCTTCACAAAGATGGTAGACAAACTTCAAACGTCTCCTATTATTCCTATGAAGATAAAGTTCAATATAAAAGCTGGCAGGGCTTTTACTTTGAACTTTATCTTCATAGGAATAATGCCAATAATGCCATGACATTTCAGACACCGTCCCTATGATTGAAGTGGCGGATTGGTGAGATTGTAGTGTACCTATCGTACGGCGAATCCCTTCTGGATGAGTGGGCACTGGGCTGGGCGCGAAGGAACGGATGCGGACCTTAGTATTGACTCTTGACATTGTGCAGTTTTTTGGAAGTATTAGTAATATGTGTTCTTATTTTTTATTAGTTTAATTTTGTTGACAATTTTTCCTCATTTATTATTTTGACATTTATGGTTTTTGCTTTATTATTATTTTGACATTTATTCTTGTAACATCCTATTAATTTTTAAGATAATATTGGTGTTTTAATGTAATATGTGAGTTATGATGTAATTGGCATGTCCGTTTTAATGACTAAATAAATACAATTTAATTAATTTAATTTTAATTTTACCAGACGGTCTTTGGCACGTGTCCCCAGTCGCCGGGCACGGCGGCGGCGGCGCGCGCCACGCTGGGCGGGGCGCCGTCGTCCGCCAGCACCGGCGTGACGCGCACGTGGCACGCGCGTGGCCACGGCGCGGCGCGCGCGTCCTGCACCACCAGCTCCAGCCGCATCGTCACCTCCCACACCGTGCGGTACCAAGTGTTCGCCACCTGGTACATTACAATACACCTGAATCAATACTCGCTCAGTCAAACTGAAATTAACGAGAGCCGGGACGGATTAGGCCCGCGCATCGTTCGTGGCCCAAGATTATTGCATCGCAAGTCTCACCAGTCACCGCGTATTTTTTTTTTTAAAATGAATCTTCTAATTAGACTTCCAACAAGGTTGCGTGAAACGTTTAATGCTACCATGGAGGCGGTATGAAAGCACTGTTGCGTCGAAGTTTCACTTCTTCCGCGCGGAGGGACTCCACTTGCACTTTTTATTGGAAAATTACTAATCACAGACTCCAGGGCCTGTGTCTTTTGTTTACTAAAATGTACAATTACTTGATTTTACTGTACAAAAAGAGTTAGTACAATAGAGATGGTTTAGTTTAAATCTAAGCCTAAGTTAGTAGTTTCGGTGCATTGCGTGAATGCCACGAGCAAACCGTCGACCGTATTCGTATTAGTTTAAACCATGGCTAAAACGTACGAAAGTGAGAGGTACCT
The DNA here is from genome assembly GCA_964007245.1 of Hypomecis atomaria. NCBI lineage: Eukaryota > Metazoa > Arthropoda > Insecta > Lepidoptera > Geometridae > Hypomecis > Hypomecis atomaria. The sequence continues at coordinate 7,340,977 of OZ023310.1, forward strand.
TAAGAGCCAGCCAGCCGTCGTGAGTGAGCGAGAAGGCGAGCCTTGCCCGTGCATCGTGCATGGCCCTTGCCCACTGCGCCGCGAGCCTTGCGACCCCGCTCGCCCTGCGGATGAGCTTCCCGCAGTCGGCCGCGGCGCCACAACCGCGAGACATGTAGTGGCGGATCATGGCGGCGGCGTAATATACGCATAGATACGCGATCGGGTTCGCCTTGTCTGTACGGGAGATAAACAAGTTTAAAATCACAAATATTTTAATTATTTCTTGTAAAAAACCTTGACAATCTCATTAGTATGCGACAGCACAAGTTCAGTTAGACTGCAAGATGTATATACCTACTAGGGTCAGTGTCAAACACTGCACAAAGCTTGATGCAAACGGTGCAGTCTAAAACTGCACACTTGTCCAGTAAACATGATAGCTTATAATTTGGGAAAAGATATGAGATAAATGTTGATATTTCTACATAATATAAATTTATGTGTAATCGAACATACTGTACAGAGCTTACTATCAATGTACACAAATAAAGAGTTTCAATATCATTCACGACCTCACGCAACAAGAGATGAGTAGGTATGTCAGTTTGTCGGAATCGGCGGGCGCTTATACTAACTAACTGAATTTATTATTGCATTTATATGTGGTTGAATATAACCAGCAGTTGGGATTAGTTTCTTGGCAAAGCATTGGGTATAAGCTGAATCATTCAAATCGGCGGATGTGAAGTTAGCCACAAGCTCCGCAATTTCAAACCTGACTGAAGCTCATTTAAAGTTACTCGTTGATTGGATATTGCGCAGCTTGTAGCTAACTTCACATTCGCCGACTTGAATGATTCGGCCTATATCATATTTAGTTTGTGAGTTATTTTATTTTTTGTTGTTTCCGTGTTTTGGTTTTTTGTACCTAATTGTTTTGTCCCAAATATTTTTTTCTGTCATTCGACATATATATTCATGCGTCGCCGCAGTATTTGGTGTACGAGTATTTACCTTGGTGCAGCGTGCCTGAGCCGGGAGCCGAGCGCAAACAGTACAGTCAACCGCAGCCGCCCGTGCAGCAGCAGAATCGAGCTCGCACTCTCTGTAACTCTCCCACTGACACACTACTCACACTCCCACTGGCCCCACTCACCTTGATGCAGCGTCTCGAGCTCGGTCCCGCGCACGCGCGTGTCGTGCCGGAGCCGCGCGCAGGGCGCGAACAGTACAGTCAACCGCAGCCGCCCGTGCAGCAGCAGAATCGAGCTCGCACTCTCTGTATCTCTCCCACTGACACACTACTCACACTCCCACTGGCCCCACTCACCTTGATGCAGCGTCTCGAGCTCGGTCCCGCGCACGCGCGTGTCGTGCCGGAGCCGCGCGCAGGGCGCGAACAGTACAGTCAACCGCAGCCGCCCGTGCAGCAGCAGAATCGAGCTCGCACTCTCTGTATCTCTCCCACTGACACACTACTCACACTCCCACTGGCCCCACTCACCTTGATGCAGCGTCTCGAGCTCGGTCCCGCGCACGCGCGTGTCGTGCCGGAGCCGCGCGCAGGGCGCGAACAGTACAGTCAACCGCAGCCGCCCGTGCAGCAGCAGAATCGAGCTCGCACTCTCTGTATCTCTCCCACTGACACACTACTCACACTCCCACTGGCCCCACTCACCTTGATGCAGCGTCTCGAGCTCGGTCCCGCGCACGCGCGTGTCGTGCCGGAGCCGCGCGCAGGGCGCGAACAGTACAGTCAACCGCAGCCGCCCGTGCAGCAGCAGAATCGAGCTCGCACTCTCTGTATCTCTCCCACTGGCACTCTACTCACTCTCCCACTGGCCCCACTCACCTTGATGCAGCGTCTCGAGCTCGGTCCCGCGCACGCGCGTGTCGTGCCGGAGCCGCGCGCAGGGCGCGAACAGTACAGTCAACCGCAGCCGCCCGTGCAGCAGCAGAATCGAGCTCGCACTCTCTGTATCTCTCCCACTGACACACTACTCACTCTCCCACTGGCCCCACTCACCTTGATGCAGCGTCTCGAGCTCGGTCCCGCGCACGCGCGTGTCGTGCCGGAGCCGCGCGCAGGGCGCGAACAGTACAGTCAACCGCAGCCGCCCGTGCAGCAGCAGAATCGAGCTCGCACTCTCTGTATCTCTCCCACTGACACACTACTCACTCTCCCACTGGCCCCACTCACCTTGATGCAGCGTCTCGAGCTCGGTCCCGCGCACGCGCGTGTCGTGCCGGAGCCGCGCGCAGGGCGCGAACAGTACAGTCAACCGCAGCCGCCCGTGCAGCAGCAGAATCGAGCTCGCACTCTCTGTAACTCTCCCACTGACACACTACTCACACTCCCACTGGCCCCACTCACCTTGATGCAGCGTCTCGAGCTCGGTCCCGCGCACGCGCGTGTCGTGCCGGAGCCGCGCGCAGGGCGCGAACAGTACAGTCAACCGCAGCCGCCCGTGCAGCAGCAGAATCGAGCTCGCACTCTCTGTATCTCTCCCACTGACACACTACTCACACTCCCACTGGCCCCACTCACCTTGATGCAGCGTCTCGAGCTCGGTCCCGCGCACGCGCGTGTCGTGCCGGAGCCGCGCGCAGGGCGCGAACAGTACAGTCAACCGCAGCCGCCCGTGCAGCAGCAGAATCGAGCTCGCACTCTCTGTATCTCTCCCACTGGCACTCTACTCACTCTCCCACTGGCCCACTCACCTTGATGCAGCGTCTCGAGCTCGGTCCCGCGCACGCGCGTGTCGTGCCGGAGCCGCGCGCAGGGCGCGAACAGTACAGTCAACCGCAGCCGCCCGTGCAGCAGCAGAATCGAGCTCGCACTCTCTGTATCTCTCCCACTGACACACTACTCACACTCCCACTGGCCCCACTCACCTTGATGCAGCGTCTCGAGCTCGGTCCCGCGCACGCGCGTGTCGTGCCGGAGCCGCGCGCAGGGCGCGAACAGTACAGTCAACCGCAGCCGCCCGTGCAGCAGCAGAATCGAGCTCGCACTCTCTGTATCTCTCCCACTGGCACTCTACTCACTCTCCCACTGGCCCCACTCACCTTGATGCAGCGTCTCGAGCTCGGTCCCGCGCACGCGCGTGTCGTGCCGGAGCCGCGCGCAGGGCGCGAACAGTACAGTCAACCGCAGCCGCCCGTGCAGCAGCAGAATCGAGCTCGCACTCTCTGTATCTCTCCCACTGGCACTCTACTCACTCTCCCACTGGCCCCACTCACCTTGATGCAGCGTCTCGAGCTCGGTCCCGCGCACGCGCGTGTCGTGCCGGAGCCGCGCGCAGGGCGCGAACAGTACAGTCAACCGCAGCCGCCCGTGCAGCAGCAGAATCGAGCTCGCACTCTCTGTATCTCTCCCACTGGCACTCTACTCACTCTCCCACTGGCCCCACTCACCTTGATGCAGCGTCTCGAGCTCGGTCCCGCGCACGCGCGTGTCGTGCCGGAGCCGCGCGCAGGGCGCGAACAGTACAGTCAACCGCAGCCGCCCGTACAGTAACAGGATCGACCACGAACTCTCCGACACACTCTCCCACTGGCACTGGTCACTCCTGATTTGCATAACAATATTTGGCTAACACATTTGATAGAAATATAATATGACGCCTCGATCTAGCACGAACTTGGCGGTTGGGTCAGCGCGCGAATTCCAATTTTTGTTGGGTGTTTCTAGACACGCGGAAGCGTGTCCAGCCAAGTCTCTAAGAAAAAGGAACTGGCGACGCGACGTGTGTAATATTACACGCACCATTTCGAGCCACTTTTGACCCTTTCATAACTCGAAAACTTTTTAACCTATATATATGAAATTTAGCATATTTGTTAAAGTTCTTAAGCATGAAATTTAGAATATTTGTTAAAGTTCTTTAGCTTATCTACAATACAAAATTTCATTAACTTTGCTCTGATGGTTAATGAAATATTAACGTTTAAAAACCGGGGTTTGTATGTCACTTTCGAAACTTTTGATGCCAGAAGTCAGAAAATGGATATATGAAATCGTTGTAATAGATAATAAAACATAATTTCAGGATTCTTAATAAACCACCCCCAAACCCTAAAATTGGGGGATGAAAGTTTTCTAACTTTATTACAAATATAATAAAACACATATTTCAAGATTTTTAGTAAATTTCCCCTAACCTTAAAAACTAGGGGTTAGTTGGTATGAGAGTTCCGCAAGTTTTGAAGCTAGAGATGTGAAAATCGATAAAATTACTCCTTGTAGTAAACTACAAAAAGAAGTGAAATCCAACAAAAACATTATCATGTGAAATGAAGCCAAGTCTAAATCACAGTTCCCACTATCAAAATGTTGTCAGATCTCACGTAAAGCCAAGCTTCTAACTCTACACCCCTTACTTTACAAGTCCTTACTTCACAAACTCTACACCTTAGTCAATATATGCGGCTTGGCTGTTTCGCTAACTGCGCATGGGCGTAAAGTGAAGATTAATTCATTAATTCTGTTATACAAACAGTTCTTGTTGTAATGAAACGGCCAAGTCACATTTATTGACTAAGCTGTAGAGTTTGTGGAGTAAGGACTTGTAGAGTAAGGCGTGTAGAGTTAGAAGCTTGGCTTTACGTGAGATCTGACAACTTTTTGATAACTTGGCTTCATTTCACATGAAAATGTTTTTGTTGGATTACAATTTACACATAAACTACTCAAGTGAAGTTTACGGAAACTCATTTCGCATAAGTAGTGTCAACGAGGTATATACACAAAAAAAAAACAATATAGTTCTCAGTCCATGCACCAAAGTGCATCAACTATAATAAAAACTAAGGTGAAAATCAGCGAGGCAATTCTGTTAACCGATCTCTTTACTGAAGTGATACGTTCTTGAACCTCTCTCGTTTTTCTGACAGGTCTGACAGCTCAAAACTGTCAAAAAAACGAGAGAGGTTTTAGAAATCTAGAACGTATCACCTCAGCAACGAGATCGGTTACCAGAATCGCCCCGCAGTTCATGTTTCGAGAAATGCGTGGCGATGACGTCTCGATTTAGCAAGAAATTAATTTTACACGCCATGCTTGTGCTTAGGAAAACTGCGTCATGATTTAACTACTGATGTTTCAAACTGATGTTTTACCAAAGAAGGAAGATTGCTTTAGATGTAGATAGAGTAGATTACTCACCCCATAAACGGCATCGCATCGATCAGGCCCACGATATCCTCTTCCGGTTGCAAGTTGGCCGCGAGCGAACTGACCGCACTCATCGGCTGCCAATCCACCTTCGAAAGGTTCCTAGAAACCGAGGAGCCCGCCAGCGACGCCTCATCTCTCAAGTTATTACTGCTAGCAAACGAACTGACTACTTCAGAACTGGTCCCCGTTCCAGGCGCCTCGTGATACTCGCCCTCTGACCGCGAATCAGTCGTCAATGTATTGCAAGAATCCATTCGGTCAATCAGTTCGTTCTTTTGATCGGACTGCACGTGAATGGTTGTTGCTAATCGCTGCACGGTCACAGTCTCCGACTTTTTGTCCCGATTCCGTCGAGGCGATCTTTGCCGTGTTGGAGATCTATCTAGCTTTATCGGCTCTGGAGACTGTTCGCGCTCCGCTGGCAGTTTGGTTGGCTCCGTACAATCGGGGCTGAGAGAACGTTTCTGTATTTTAGAAGCTGGTTTAGGAGTCACTTCTATGCTGGATAGCGTGTGGTAGTCGTGCTTCTCTCGCTTTGTAGGACTGTATATCCGTTTTTTGGGTTTTAGAGTTCCTGCCGCTTCGTCGGTGGTTGAATCAGTCTCCATTTCAATTTTCACTTTCACGGGGGAATTTGCCGTGTCTCGCAGTGAAGTAACGGTCCGGAAGTATCTATCATTTCGATTTGACTCCTCGTTCACTAAGGTTAGCGAAGAACTCGCTTCGAGCAATTCTTCATTTCTTTTCATTGTTATTACAGTGTTTGCTTCCGTATCTCTGACGTAATTGTTTTGTGGTTCAGTGTATTGGTCTATCGACATGCCCTTACTAGTATTAGATGTGACGGTTTCAATTTCGCTTTTGTCTATGTACTCATGAATTGAAGAGGTCGAAAATTCTACGTGGTACTTAGTGACTCTCTCGCGTTTTCCTTCGTTTTCACCGGAATTAACTGGCTCTTCTTCTCGTTTTATAGGATCGTATTTGTGAATATCTATGGCGTGCGGTGGTGGCGCCACCAAAAGCACATTATTTAGAGGGTTAGTATGATCAAAAATTAGAACGTTGCCTTCTGATCTATCAATATGAGCAGGCTTTGTTAAAACAGATTGTTCTTCCGATTCATTTGTTGTAGCATCCATTTCAGAAGATTTCGTTGGTTGAGCGAGCAGCGGTACAGATTTTACAGGACTCCGAACAGCTCTCGACATAGATTTATTGACTGCATCAACGACTAAATCGCCTGAGCTCAATTTGTTCATGTCAGAAATAGATTCTGTGGTAGAATAGAGCTCGACATTAAGGTCAATCTGGCTCGAGGCTACGAGATTGGCTTGAATCTGGGTACTGCATGTTGATGGAGCTTGCTTTAGGTAGTCATCGGGTGCCATGTTAGTGAAAGGCTGCGATGAGTGTACCGGCTTCACCAGATCATCCATCAACTCCTTTACTCCGTCGGTAACGCTGTACATAAACCCGGGAATAACTTTAGACTTGTTCTCTTTCATGTAGGACACTTCTCCGAAAGCGGTTTTCTTTAGCGGCGTTTTAACTGCCTCTTCCTCGTTTATAGAGTCATCGTCAAACTGCAGAGTTTTCACCACTTCACTACTGAGCCGCACAGACTTTTTGTGGTCGTGCGACACGTTTGGTATCGGAGTTTCTTCTATCAAGCTCTCACTGTCATCAAATTCTGACTTAGACTTTTGAAGTATCGCGTTAGCCATGGATATGTTTTTCAGCAAATCTTCTCGGCTTAAAACTATTGACCTTCTTCTGAGAGTATTGTTAAACCGTGGCTCCGGTTTGATCACTTCTTCTTTAATTTCCATCGAACGTGATTCTGGCGTAATAATATCCTCGTCATTTTCTTTTAACTCTTCCAAAGGCAGATTTCGACTCGATTTATCTGTGAAATCCGATAACATATCGAGAAGCTCGGTAGTATCGTTTGCCATTTTAAAACTTTTCGTAGTCGTCCGTCTAGACATTTCTAACGATGCTTTACTACTCAAGTCTTCCTCAAAATTATTATGTTCAATGGGTTTGAACTGAACGACATGATCTTCTCTCAACACATTTTTAACTGATGATAACTTCGCTTGCAAATCGCGCACTAATTGTGGATCCTGATCATCTTTGTATTTGATACTTAAAGGCGATCCTTCAATTTGTTTCATTTCTTGAGTTTCAAAAGCAGTCTCAGATTTGTCTAGAAGTCGATCTTCGTCACTATCCTTGGTGATATAGAACATTTTATCTGCCGAGACCTTTGAATCAGTTTCACTTACAATTGCCGATACTTCTTGAACGGATTTCATTTCAACTACAGGGTCTTTGTCCCCTGCACTGTCACCTTCAAGTGACGACTGGGACATATCGAGTAAATCGTTGAGGATACAGTTGTTTGGCTTAGAATCAACAGTTTTTACGACACTGCGATTGCCAGTTGTTTCGGGAAACATTTCATTGTTAGATTGACTTACAACATCTTCCTGTTCCTGCGTAAGAATTTTCGTTTCAGATATTTTTTTAAGAGATTCCAAACTCTCAGTCTTTTCATCAGTGATAGCTACTTCGTCTTCACACATGTTTTCAAAATCTTTATCATTTTTCAATGTTAAATCCTGAGTGTTGGGTGCTGACGATTGATAAACAAGGAAATCGCCGAGGGCATTATGATTCGTAACATTTTTAGTAAATGATTTGTCAATAATTTCTTGCTGTAACTCTACTAATCCAACAGGTATTGGCTTTGGTTGAGTGGCAACTTGTTCTTCGATTTTTTCTAAGCGTGATATATCTCGTTTATTAAGACTGATATTATCGCGAAATGATTTAGTGACACAAACGTTTTCAGTGTCGTATACGATTGCATTCTTTTCGTCTATTTCCATATCGCTGATTTCTGACATTGAAATGTCAGGCTCAACTTTTGTAACTTTTTCGCTACTTCTGGTTGCATTCATATCTTCTGTCAATTTGTCTATTTCCATGAAAAGGCTTTTGTTTTCTAGCAGAGTCTCTATGCTCTCAACAGCTACTATTTGTTTATTCTCTTGTCCATCAGGTAACGCATCATAAGAAACTGGGCAGGTCATAGATATGTCTCCTTCTTCATTTTCGTATCCAATACAATATGTTTTATTATTTGTATCATTACCATAATTTAAGTTTTCACTAACTTCAGATCTATATTTTGCAACACAAAGTATATCTTCTTCTTCTCTACGAAGTACTTGACCTTGAGTGTTCGCTTGGGACTTGACTATATCGTCATTGTCAACTAGCGTTCTTCTTTTATCAATTAATATTTGAGGTGCGTCGTCATTGATAGCTTGAATGTTCGAATTATCTCTTTTAACGCCAACTTCTTCATTTACTTTTTCCGTTACTTCTTTAAGGTGACTTACATTGGACGCTTCACACTCATTATTTTCTTTTGATATGTCATTCATGACAATGTTCATAGAGACCGCTTGTGAGACTTGCGGCTTAGATGTATCAAAGTCTTCGTTGCTTTCAACATTTATTGTTTCATTTTTGTTTATGGTTTCTTCTTTATATAAATTCACGTTATCTATTTTTTCGGTACTTTCAGCTTTTAAGCTATTAATAACAGGCTTCACAGAAGCAACTAGCGACATATTTACATCAACTCCATTGTTTTCAGAATCTATAGTTCTTGTTTTGTTTGCTTCTTCGTGTAAAATTACGTCAGTTATTTTGATGCTGTGACTGTCTTTTTGTGTTGTACCAATATCATGGTTCATATGAATCGTTTGCGTCAAAGATATATCAGCATCTTTGTTTTCGAAAATCACGGTATTTCTTTTGTTGCTTATTTTTTCTTCAAGATGATCTGTTTTGATGACATCAATATCGTGATTTTCTTTTTGTTTACTTTGATCGTTTACAAGCACTATTTCTGATTTTCGTTCATTGGCTATTCGTTCATGCGGCGTTAAGTTGGTCGCTTCGTAATGATTTTCTTTTTGCAAGACTTCAATTAATTTATTCATAGAGACAGCTTGTGTCATGGATATATTAGCCTCTTCATTTTCAAAAACTACTGTTCTCCGTTTATTGTTAATTTCATCTTTACTCTGCGCCACGTTGTTTGTATAACATTCTTTATTTATAACATCAATAACTTGGTTTATAGGTACAGCTTGAGTCATGGATATATCAGCATCATCATTTTCAAAAACGATTGTATTTCTTTTATTGGTTATTTCATTCATAAGCTGCGCTACCTGGGTGTTATTTAAATTGTGATTTTCTTTATGTATGGCATCAATAACTTTGGTCATAGGTACTGCTTGAGTCATAGATATATCAGCATCTTCATTATCAAATACTACAGTTTTTCTTTTGTTACTCGATTCTCCTTTAAATAAATCCATATTAGTAGCTTCATTATCATAATTTTCTTTATCCAATTTATCAACAGTTTGACTTATAATATTATTAGGTGTGCTTGATATACTAATAGCCTGGGCAGTTTGATTGTCACAGTTCGCCGACAACTGTTCATTTACCAATTCGATAACACGATTTGTAGGGACGGCTACGGTCAAAGAAATGTCAGCGTCATCATTTTCGAATATGAACGTTTTTATTTTATTCGCTACATTATTATCTACAGTTGAGATTTCATCGACTTCCTCTTTTTTGGCGACCACTTCTTGATTTCGTACGTTAAAGTTATCTATTACTCGGCTAATAGGAATTGCTTGTGTGATCGATATATCAGCGGCTTCATTTTGGAACACGATTGTCCTTCTTTTATTTCCAACAATTTCTTCTGAGGGAATTGAATCGTTTTGCTTTCCATTTACATTAATTGTGGTTGCTTGAGTGTCAAATGCATTTTTGTTGGTTTCATTAAAAATTGGTTCTGCTAGTACATGCTTTTTATGTTCAAAATCTTCTATAATTCGATTTTTAGGCACTGCTTGAGTGATAGAAAGATTCCCTGCGTCGTAAACTATACTTTGCCTATTTGATTCAATATTATTACCAGGTAAAATGTTAGCCGGTAATGCTTGAGTCATTGAAATATTAGCATCATTGCCGTACGTTGTAGTGTTTAGTTTCTGAGGTAATATTATATTTGAAGTCAAGGCTTGTGTCATGGATATGTTACCAATTTCACTTCCGAAAACAACTGTTGTTCTCCTTTGCGCTGGCTTATTTACATTGGAAGTACTTGAAATTATAGAAATATTTTCGGTATTTTTCTCTATTATGGTTTTTCTCGACTCTTTGCTATCAATTGTATTGATTGGTTGTGAGGCTGACACATAATCTTCAAGGATAACTGTCTGTCGTTTTGTGGAATATTTTTCTGCCATGATGTTAGTAGGAATAGCTTGAGTCATAGATATGTTGTAAGATTCGTTCTCGAACAGTATTGTTTGTCTTTTCTCATTATTTTGATTAGGAAATATTACATTGGCTGGCACTGCTTGTGTAATCGATATATTAGCGTTATCGTTATCAAACACAACAGTTCTCCTTTTCTCTTTTTCCATGATTTTGGATGGTAAAGCTTGGGTGATAGATATGTTTTCAATTTCGTTGTCGTATATAATGGTTTGACGTTTTTCTACATTAGCAACTATGTTGCCAACAGCTTGAGTCACAGAAATATTATCTAGATCATCATCAAAGATTATTGTTTTCTGTTTACTTTGAAGTTCGCCTAAATGATGCCGCTGCTGAGCAGGTTCTTCTTCTAATAGATAACTTTTCTGCATACTTGAAACACTTAGTAAGGAAGACTGATTTTTTGAAACTTGCGGTTCATCTATAAAGTTAGGTAAATCATCATTGCAATTAAGTACTATTGTCTTTCTTTGCTGTGCTCGTTCAAGTGGCTTAGGTATAACTGAATGCCGATAATTCTCTTTCTTGGGTTTTTCCGTTTCGACTATCAACCTTTTGCCATCAAATACTAGGACTTCTTCTGGCATTTCGGTAATAGCAAAGTTCACAGATTCTCTCGGCGCGACATACGGATTTAAAACTATATTTTCTTTGTCTGTCACCCAGTCTTTATTGTTAATGCTCATTTTCTTATCAAAAGAACAGCTTTTGGAAACATCTTGGACTTTGGGAAGATGGATTGTATCTGTTATAGACATATCAGATTCATCATTCGAGGGTGCAACACGTGTCGTATTCAGATCTACTTCAATATATTCTGATAGATTATGTTCAGTGAATGGGCCTAAACAGTTGAGGTTACTGTGCCTCTGTAGATCTTTCTGTATTTCATCGAGGTCATCATTCTGGCCAATATGCTGGGCCACAGAGAAGTTTACATCAATGCGGGCTGAAGCATCATCGACGCATGTCGTGGCCAGATGGTCTTTGAACAGATTGCTTTGTGTTTCAGTCAAAGCACTCAGCTCAAAGTTACTTTGTGGAGCAGTCAGTTTGGTTTCGGTACATTCTAATTGAGCAAAGTTAATATGGTTTATTGATGAACTGATGTTGATTCCAGGATTAATGGATCCCATGAAATCAACAGCTTCAACTTCTTCGAACTGCTCATCGAAGATCCGTTTCCCGAGATGGGCTATAGTTTGTTTTCCATTATTCATATCTGGTTCATTTCCAGAAGATTCTAGAGATTTGTTGTGCTCTTCATAGAAGTTTTTCCATGTCGTCGTGGCTTCGTTTGTGACGAACTCACTAGAATAAACACAAGAGAGAGTAAGAAAGAGTTAAAAAAACCGGCCAAGTGTGAGTTGGACTCGCGCACGAAGGGTTCCGTACCGTGTTGGAGCCTCCTTAACCCCATTCTTCTTGCCATTATTAATAGCAAGCAAAAAACTCTTAAAAATTACGTTTGGTGTATGGGAGCCCCCTTAAATATTTATTTTATTCTGTGTTTAGTATTTGTTGTTATAGCGGCAACAGAAATACATCATCTGTGAAAATTTCAACGTTCTAGCTATCACGGTTCATGACTTACAGCCTGGTGACAGACAGACATCGGAGTCTCAGTAATAGGGTCCCGTTTTTACCCTATGGGTATGGAACCCTAAAAAGTTAAGTGTCTATTAACATTGTCCTCAGTTTTTTTTTTCGTATTTCCTATTTTAGGGCACATGGTACGAAGAACAGATGGCTAATGGACTTGTAAAGTTCTCGAACGGAGACCACGTACTGACAAGCGTAGCGTAGGACGTCCACTGATCAGGTCCAAGATTCATAATCATTTATTTATTTGTGGTGAGGTGGACCGGTTATACAATTAAGACGGCAGGATCGCGCCAGATGCGAGCCGCTTCCAATCGGGCATGTTAGAAATTCATAGGGAAGGCCTAAGTCCAGCAGTGTACGTCCTATGATGCTGATGATAATAATGGTCGTTTGATAATGTTTATATATCAAAATTTCGTGTCACGTTGTTTGTCTGCGATGAACTTCTCAACTACTGAACCGATTTCAAACAAATTTTGCACACTGTATGCAGTTCGATCCAACTTGAGAGATAGGATAGTTTATATCTCAATTTATAATTGCATTTTTTTATATGACAAAACGACGTTTGTAGGGACAGCTATAATCCTACCGCTTAACTTAGTCCTCGCCTGCGCGGTACAGGGGCGCGGGGGGAGACGACAAGGAAGACTGAGACAGGTGCGGGCGGCGGGACCCCGGCTAAGTTAAGCGGTAGAATTATAGTGTGTAGTACGATGTACTAACGCGACGCCAGTCCGGCGGGAGAAGCTGACGCGGCGACTCTTGCTGGTGTCGGTGGGCGTGGCCGCGTTGAACTCCAGCTCGCAGAACGGCGTGCGCGGCGCCCGCTGGCTCTTGAGGATCGACGACCGACGCTTTCGCCTGAAAACGTTCAGAGGGCTATTACATACAGGGCTGTCTGCTTGTCCTGCACTGCACTGAGCCAAAAGGGGGTGATTCAGACTTCGAGAAAATATCTACAGAGCCACAGTCCCTAAGTGTAAGTAGTAAAAAATGTCTAAGCGCCGTCATACCGACTTAGATATTTACATTAAATAATTCACAATGACCCGTTTTCTCTAATCTCGACGTTATGTCATCTGATTAGTGCTTGAAACCGAGCATTTTGTCATCGCGCGGCATTGTAGTCAGCTTGCAATTGCCTTACGACTAACTAAAAAGCCTGCCCACTACATAGCTTGGGCAGAGTTTTGGCTCAGCCACTTTTTTTGCACGATTGTGACTCTTTAGATATTTACTCGAAGGATTCATCTTCTTGATCATCATTACAAACAATTTTTACTATTTGTATTTGCTTTTTCAGCCTTTTGGCATTATCAAAATGCGCTTAGGCACGTCAAGTTGTAACAATAACTTAAACTATGAGGCCAATCCGGAATTCGAAAAAAAATCTGCTGTTTCTTACAAAATTGCACCTTGGAATTGACAAAATTTATGAATTAGCTGAATCCCTTTCGGCTTAGTACACTGGTTCTGGATAACCCTGTATACATATATGATAGTCTAGCAACCAGATTTACCCTGTACTCAATTTTAGGGTGAATGCGGGGGATGCCTTTGATTCGATTTCTAAATAGATGCATTCAAAGCAGCATAGGGAAGCATTCTTTCCAGATGGTGTGAGGACTAGATTAAAAATACAAAAGCATCTATTAACCAGACTAATTCCTATCGTTAAGCATTTGGATAATCGAAAATCCGGATAATAGAAGTAATGAAAAATGCCATCTGTCTTAGCATTTGGATAATCTTAGTTATCTTACGACCAGTTTCCGCTTTATAATGATTAAATAATATTTATGACTAAATGCGATAACACCACTTGTTTACGCTTTGAAATTTTTAAATTCAGAGATTGTGCGGCTACTCAGCATAGCAGAGTAGGTACACTTAGCAACAAAAATGAACAATTCGCGAAGAGCAGGGAAATAGCGTGGCGCGGGTTATAAAACCGGGTGATGGATTTAATTTGAAATATATTTTTGTTCATTAAATGTGTCTCGCAAATCGCAAATCCATATAACCGAGAGACAGATAATCGACATAAATCCACACCTGTTTTAGTTTCAAGTTAATCAGATAAGTAAGTATTTTTGTTGCTAAGTGTTTATTTGTTTGTAAAATCATATTTCATGTATCATGTTAAATATTATGTTTTAACAGAATACATTTAATTATTACTCTATATGGGCATGTTTTACAGAACATACACTTATATTACACAGTCTTGACTAAACATGAAATGTCCAAGCTTGGGGTATGCCAAAGAGCTATGGAGCGCAGTATTCTTGGAGTGAGGTTGGTAGACCATATCAGAAACTCAGAACTACACTCCAAAACCAAGATCCTAGATGTTGGAGAGAAGGCTGGAAGTCTGAAATAAAATTGGGCAGGCCACATCTGCCGCATGCACGAAGATCTGTGGGCCAAAACATGTACAATGAGGACACCTAACATCCTCGGTAGGCCCAAAAAAAGATGGCAAGACAAGCTTGATTCCCACTGCAACAGATGGAACACCAAAGCTCTTGGCCGAGAAAAATGGAAAGAGGAAAGGGAGGCCTTTGCCCTGCTGTGGGACAATAATGGCTAAAATAATAATAAACACTTGAATGGTCCTATGTATAAATTAGAAATGAAACAGATAGTGGGTCGGATATCCATCTGAGTATCAGGATATTCAGCCAGCTTTGAGGGCAGAGTGCCGGATATCTGGTCCCCGGACCTTCATTGACTCATTAACAACTTGCTGAAGTGAGTATAAATATCCAAAACATATTAATAAAGAACCACATAAATATAGCAAATAATTGAATGTTGAGTACATTCAACTAAATAAATGGATTATGTGGTCTGAATCAATACAAGTAAGTATATTGAATTAGAATTATTATGAAAATTATGTGCTTATTATGTACTTCACCGAGTTTCTATCCTAAACATTCAAACCAGTGGCCAGCATTTTGGCATATAAGCTGCTCTTATATAACAAAGCATTCACAAATATTTGAAAAAGGAGTGTTTAGGCTGAATCATTCAAGTCGGCAGATGTGAAGTTAGCTACAAGCTGCGTGAAAACCACTTAATGTTTAACTTTATGTGAGCTTCAGTTAGGATTGGTTATTGTGTGGCTGGCAGCTTCACATCCGCGGACTTGTATGATTAGGCCAGTAATCTTTTTGAATGCATCCAACACAAACCATACATACAATCCTATTTCCCTTGAATTTTTATATTTAAATTAATAATGTACATAATAATTTGTTATTTATTATGGTTTACACATGTTTGATCTTGTACCAATTTTATTTTAATTAGATTTTGAATTAATGAACGTAAATGTTTATTAGTTCCTGTTCTATTTACTACTTAATGTAGGTGGTTAATTTATTTAACTTCTACTAAAATGAGATGAATATCCATTGTGAGTAGCTCAATCGCCTGTCGCCAATGCGTGTTACATTGTCTCGCTTGTCGTTTTGAAATACCTTATTTTACATTATCAATTCTTTTATTATCAAATGATGGAAGTGGGAACAAAAAAACAATGATAAAAATAGACTCACGTCGCTGCGGAGGCGACATCCGAAGTCCTGCTTTGGGTCGTGTCGTCCATATTCAATGCACAAAAATCCACATTCACAAAGTAATCACATTAATAGTAAAACACATGGTATTGTAATGTTTTTAGACGATGTTGCTTTCTTTTTATGTAAGAAATAAACAAAATCCAAGCAAAATCAATTGGAGCTCGGCGATAATTTGAAAATTGAAAACAACGGTCAAACTGTCAACCCGTCAAAACAAGCTTTGTTTTCATGAGGACTGAGGAGCAGTCCGAATTTTTTTAGTAGCAGAAATGCAATAGTGATTTCACGTTTCCAGAAAGTGCTGCTTTCTCCGTGCGAACAGGTGAACGTTCACTTAAATGTATCAGCTATATACTATGCTATATTAGTTGCTTATAAATCTTATAATATGTACTGCAAAGAGTAAACGATGGCACACATGTATTGCTATGCAAGCATCATTAAAGTCCGTAACCGACTCTATTATAATTCGGAACACGCATTTCACGTTTGTTGTATTGACTTTGATATTTAATTAATTTTGACAGTATGAAAGCACCAAGGCTGCCCTTTTCACACAGAGCTATGAATAACTAGAGAGATAGTCTGTTGTCGCTTATAGCAATTCTCATCCACAAAATTTGTGGATGACAGCGGTGAGCCAGAATACATATTAAATATGTATTCTGGCTCACCGCTGTCAAAACTATCAAATAGGTATGTATTGGAATTTGACGCTACTCAGAAATAATCGGCCAAGTACGAGTCGGACTCGCGCACGGAAGGTTCCGTACAGTATGGGAGCCCCTTTAAATATTTATTTTATTTTAATTTTATTGAATGGAATATAAAATTAAATATTCTGTGAAAATTTCAAGCATCTACCTGGTACCATTATTAATATAGAGCGAAAAACGTCTAAAAATTCAGGTTTGTTTGTATGGGAGCCCCCTTTAAATATTTATTTTGTTTTGTTTTTAGTATTTGTTGTTATAGCGGCAACCGAAATACATCATCTGTAAAAATTTCAGCCGCCTAGCTATCATGGTTCATGAGATACAACCCGGTGACAGACAGACAGACGGACATCAAAGTCTTAGTAATAGGGTCCCGTTTTTCCCTTTGGGTACGGAACCCTAAAAAACACGGCAACTTGCCACTCAATTGAGATATTTTTCATGTCTCTTCCCAACTCATGCCATTTTGAATCATTACATTACATCTCTCTCTTTCATTTCTCGATCGACCACATTATCCCTCTGTTATCTCTGTGCCTTTTCATTACATTCTAGAATCTTTTCTAAGGACTTTTAACTCACGATTTATGTAGTCCGTCACGGTCCGTGGTGGACTCTATGTTAATGTGCGTGGACTTACTGATAAGTCCATGTTAGAGTCTGGCCAACGAAAGCTGTCCAAGAAAAAAGGCGGGAATTTTAAAAAATCAAGAGCTGTTAGCTTGTTTTCTAGTACCACTCAGCTGATCTCCATGAAATTTAGCATGCACGTAGTTCTATAAACTACATGCACGTAGTTCTATAAACACTCAGCTGATCTCCATGAACAGCATGCACGTAGTTTATAGAACTAAATTTCATGGAGATCAGCTGAGCGGTACTAGAGAACAAGCTAACAGCTCTTGATTTTTTAAAATTCCCGCCTGTTTTCTTGGACAGCTTTCGTTGGCCAGACACTAATAACCTAACAGAACATAAAATAAATATAGGAATTGAAATGTATAATTACCCAACCAGCAAAAAAGTCTTAGATTACGCCTTTTATAAGAGTGGTAGGCTTATAACGCTCTTATAATTGTTTTGGAACATGTTATTGCTCTTATATTAGCATTTGACAAGCTAGTACGGACTCAAGAGCTCTCTCTCTTATTACCTTGTCTCATATATGTATATAAGCGCATTTTATAATACCATTATAAGCCTCTTACTCCTACAATAACATTTACGAAGACTCATTGCACTTGAGAATAACTGCTCTTATATCCCCATTCTCTAAGTTCATTTGATTTCATAATGGTCTTGATAAATGCTTTTGTAAGAACGTCAGACTAATATCAGCATAACATAAAACCACCACAAGTGCGTGCTTTTCTGATCTTATTTAAAACTGTTATAAGATCAATTACACAAGTTTAGTAAGATATTAGAGTGATATTGGATTTACATACTTACAATACAAAAAACAAGATCAATATAAGATGATTTGAGCTTAAATCGATTTTGTGAAAACAATTGTAGGAATAAAATTTAGTTGGCCATTTTGTGAGTAAAAGTTAAATGTTGCAACGTGTACATTTTGTGTAAATATAGGCATGGATTACAGAGATTGGAAAAAAAAAATAGGTCAATCAACGAACCCTAAATTAATTCAACATGGCCATACCCTTTGCATTTTAGAATGCTAATATTAGCACAAATGATCTTACAATGGTCTAATAGTGCGCTGGCAAAATGCAACTATAACAATGGCATCAAATCCATACAATAAAGAAATAAAACATTAAAATGAGGATTTAATATATCATTTAAAATGCTTATTTGATTGAGCGCATGAAGTTTGAAGCGTAAAACAGGGTCTATTTTACAGTAAATAATATATTCCAAAGGGAATACTTAACGTACAACACAAGCACGGTGTGTGTTTGATAACTAACACGTCGTTATTATATTTTTACACAACTCACAGTTTTTCACAATAATATTTTTACAGATAACGTAGGAATACCGTGCTGTCAAATAAAAAAATCAAAGTAATAAGGTTTCAAGGTTATCATTCTAACGTTAGGTTAGACTAATATAAGCTTATAATATACTTACGCGAAAGCGATATTAGCCTAAGGCAGCTTAAAATAGTTTTGGCAAGATTACTATAAGTGCAAACAGCATTCATTAAGACTGATATTAAGACGATATTAAATTAAATACGCTTATAATTTGTGCCCAAATCCAGGCTTATACGATGATATAGGATCAATATAAGAGCGAAAATTTCTAGTCTTGAGACTGTTGTAAGAGGGATTTTTGCTGGTTGGGTATTCATTCTATAAGTAGGTATTTCTATTAGCATGGACGAACAGGTACCAACGGAATGCGTGGAGCGTGATGTCGTGAGCGTGGGTCGTAGATTTTGAAAAAATAGCTTGTAGACCTTAAAATATTAATCACTTTTATAATTTACTAGATGACCCGCCCCGGCTCCGCACAGGTGTAGGTATTATACATATAAACCTTCCTCTTGAATAACTCTATCCATTAAAAAAAACCGCATCAAAATCCGTTGCGTAGTTTTAAAGATTTAAGCATACAGACAAACAAACAGACAAAAATAGCGACTTTATTTTATACTATGTAAGGAAAGGACATAGAGTTTTCATATTTTGTGGCCACTGTTCTGCTTGTAGAACATTAATACCAATAGCTTACGAGTAAGTATAGCAGCCTTGTTTGTGTGAACTCAACAGTAACCAACCTGCTGCAGAAAATGAACAGCACTCTGTAGCCGATGCATCAGCATGGATCATCAGTAGTGCAGTTAGGTTATATGTAAGACTAAGGGCTAGGTGAGAATTTTGTGGATTCTACGTTCGTGAGCAGTAGGCATATTATTATACTTAGGTATTTTTAATAATTTTATATCAGGTCGTAACGGATGTATACACTTACAAGATATAGAGCACGCACAGAGCAGTAGCCGTCAACAAAGTCGTGTAAATAAGGCAAGTAACGAACCAAAACAGAACAATAGTATTGGGTTCAAGAGCCACGGGCTGAAGCCGCCCGGAATTCAGAGGCACGTTACACATTGCATATTAACTAGAATTTATATTTTTCGTAATTATAAAATAATTTGTTAAATTACCATGGATTTGCAAACGACATTTTGTGACAATGAGAATGTAAATACTACTTTTTGTGACACTCTTGACATCTTAAATCACAATAACTAGCAAGAAGATTATTGAAAATAGGCACTTTGAGTGTGTCCAGAAAAAGAAGACCAAAAAGAGCTTATTGGCAATTTTACTAAGATGGCCGCGCCCCGTAGTGATTAATTGCTCTATGAAGATCACCACAAGATCACAGAACAGCAGAACTAGATTAGAAAGGAAATCCATACCAATTTTCTATGAAAACCGCTGTCGCCAAGTATGTATTACCACTGTCCTTCTCTCTTCTGTGATAAAGATAGCCAGGGTCTGGTTATTTCCGAATACAGAATGTTTAGGTCACAGATGATGTCATAGATGAATAATAATTATACGATCGAGGTACAGGTTACCGATACCTATACGATCTCTGAATTCTTGAATTCCAAAAAATGTTCAATAAGGCTCATCTGTTCTAAGAACTTTCAACTGCAGTAATGACAACGGTAATTCATTTAGCGTTCTGACTACTGGTAGTAAGATTGGTAGTAAATCTGGTAATAAGTCAATAAACCTTATAATCTTTTATCGAGCTAATATGATGTTTAGTTTCCATGACTGTGCCCCGGCTGACGGGATCATGGATGTGAATAGAAATCGGACATATTATGGAGCCAGCCTGTAATAACGGCCCTAAAGTCACAGAGCTACTACAACTAGAGAGATAGCGCTGTTGTCGCTTGAGGCAATTCTCATCTACAAAAATGTATGGAAAATCTGGCTAGGCGCTGTCAAAACTGTCAAAAATGTATTGGAATTTGACACTACTGAGAGAAAAACACGGCAACTGGCCACTCAATCGAGATATTTTTCATGTCTCTTTCTAACTCATGCCATATTAAATCACTGCATCTCTTTCTTTCTTTTCTCGATCGACCACATTATCCCTCTGGTATCTCTGTGCCTAAAGTTGTTTGTTGCCCGTGGTCCTACCAGATGTAGGTACGACTATCATATGTTACTAGGTACTAAAATGAGCTTTAGCTATGAACATAATTCTTTAATCTTTTGGCTTTGGCTTTAAGCTTTTGATTATTCAAATTCTGCTGAACATAGGACTATAATTAAAAAAAAAACAATTTTACTACATACGAGTATATCCACAATACTCAGGTTGGTAGTCACAAAGATAGGTATACGCCATTGAATTTCTTCTCTAGTCTAGATGTATAGAATTCCAAAAGCATGTTTCTTCACAATGATTCTGATTCTGATTCTGATTCAATGTTTTCCTTCACCACTAAGCCAACGGTGTGAAAATGCGTGCAGGCTGTAGCTGCACGAATTCCAAAAAACGAGATTTTAACCCATCTCACGATTCCAAGACACGCATACTCTCGTTATGTAACTAGATAATATTAAAACAAAAAAAAAATACCAAGTTGATGGATAACAGCATTGGACATTTTATTGACGTATATACTCGTATATAAATAATATAATTTTAACAATCCGTATCAGACGAATACATTGAGGACATGGTAGTTTCCGAATAAGAGGTGACAGACTCGTGATTAGGAGGCCTGTGAACAAATTATGAGATTCAGATTTAGTTAGAGTCTTAATAGGCAAAACCAGCTATCAGCTTTGAGAGTAATGATAAGTCATAAGAGCGAAAATACTGAAATGATAAAGACAATCTACTATAATAAATTTAATGGAGGAAATAGAGGGGTTCAAAACAAGCCATTTTGAATTTTTGACCTTTAATGGGTCCATTTAATGAAATTTCATTAAATGGACCATAAATCGTAAACGGTAAGTTTCACATAAAAGTTCACAGGAAACAAAAGATGCTAAATTTTATTTTCTACACTAATGATCTCAATGTTTTTTGCCCTTAAGTACATAGTTTCCAGATATATCAGCCAAAAACATTTTTTCAAGATGACGTGTCAGGAACGCATTCTCTGAACGGCCGAACTATAATACTTATTTTACTTCGCGAAAGCCGCAAAAAAACGTTCCAGATAGGTATAATTTTAGTTGATGACCTAAAAGCGTGTGTATCACTATGACTTAAAAGTGTGTGCAAGCAAGCGTATTACAGAAATACGGATAAGTAAAGTTCTAGGTCAGATTCGTTTGGTTTTAGCGGAATTGGTTTGTATGGATACTATTCGGATTATATTTATATATATCTTCGGGCAAATATCTACAGAGCCACAATCCCTAGGTGATGGTAGTAAAAAAATGTCTGAGCGCCTTCATACATACCTACTTAGATATTTGCATTAAATAATTCACAATGACCCGTTTTCTCGAATCTCGATGTTAAGTAACCTAATTAGTGCTTGTAACCGAGCACTTTCGCATAACGCGGCGTTATAGTCGGTTTGCAATCACCTTACGACTAACTAGAAAACCTGCCCACTATGCGTAGCTTGGGCAGAGTTTTGCCTCGGACACTTTTTTGCACGATTGGGACTCTATATAAATATACGAGTATATGCTCGAAGGTTTAGACGCATGGCCGATTGCAATAGTAGGTACTCGTACATAACTACCTTTTGAGACTCTTTTTCCTGCCTCTCTTAGCTTTGGTCTTCTTGGTTTTTTTCGTGGCTCTGACGGGATTCTCCCTGCTGTGATGGCTGTCCTCATCAGTTACGTCCCCATCCGACGAAGGCTTCCTACAGCCTTGTGCTCTCTTGCTGTTCTTTCTCCCGCTCTCTTTCTCCCGTGTCTTTTTATTATCTCGTCGTTTACGATCTTTGTAAACTTCGCAGGAATCTTTCGGTACTAATTTCCAGCTTCCTTGTAGGCCAAAGTTAGGCTGAAACACATTTTTTGCATAGTGAATCATTATTGCTCTCGGTGCTCGGTCGGACTGCCTTGGTGGCTCAGTGGTTTAATGGCCCTGACTACTGGTTCAAAGAGGCGTGGGTTCGATTCCCACTCAGGGCAAATATTTATGTGATGAACGAACATAGGTGTTTGCTCTGTGTCTACTTAGTTGTTATTGGTACCTAATTATCTAAGCATGTACTTATTTACTAATATATATACGTAGTAGGTAAATCAGTCTCTGGCAGCCATATAACAAGCTTGGCTTTTAACTCTGTGCAAGATGTCCCCAAATAATTTCAATTTTTCCTGACAAAAACGTACTGTAACAACTGATTTCATACAACATTAGGTTTCTAAATTCGAAAGCAGCAAGCAAAAGTAACGTTTTGCTCTTCAATTTCTGCAGCTGCAACAATTTTTTATCAATTTTCCTCACAGAGATACAGTCGTAATAGCTATGTGATTTTCCTCGAATTTCTTAAAAACTACTGAGCAATAAATAATACCAAAGGAATAATAGCAAACCAAAGCAAAGAAAAACTGCCCACAATCTGAGCCTGTAATACAACTGGCTTAAGTAAATACTTACGTGAAAACTAAGGGCATCATTTATACATTCTAAATTTTCCATTTTTATGCAACCTTTTCGACGATTTGACACTCTTTTTGATATTCTTGAGCTATTTTTCTGACTGGTCGCAGAGCAACTGGTTTTGGTTTCCTTCTTTTTCTTGTCATTTTTTGGCTGAGCCATGATTTTTTAATTTTTATAAAAATATGTAAATGATTGCCGAAATAATTTACATAATTATAAAGTCACATAATTGCAAAACTCGGCAAATCGTGAATAATGACAATAACTTGACAGAACACTTTTAGAAAATAGGTTTGAAAATAGCGCAGAGCTATTACAAAAATAGGGATAAGCTAACTTCATTTTTGACATGATAGGTACTGATTTTTTAGGGTTCCGTGCCTAAAGGGTAAAAACTTTATTAATAAATTTATTTTGGAAATTATCCGACAAAATCCCTAAATAAGCAAATCCTTGGTCTCAGCGCGAAGTCTGGATCCATCAAAAGTGTCTTGGTTAAATTAAATCATAAGGAGACTCCCAGCGCAGAACATACTTCACCAAAAATACTAAATTATAAATTCGCAAATCTTAGTGAGGAGGGAGGTCCCAGCGCACTGTTTGACTGCAACAAAATACTTCTCCAGCGTTAATTTCAACCTAAAGTTATTTTACAAATAAACGCTCTGACTTGTACATGAAATATGCAATTTTTCGTCTAAAATAGGTAAAATTCCTAAAAATAGAAGCACTGCATTGTGTAGTCTCTTATTGGTTTGTGGTAGTTGTCTATAGATAAAACGCCCTCCATTAACAACGTCATAGAGCATATACAACACGAATTCTTTCAGATTTTACCCTAGACCAAAGAATAAATAATAATACTACGTAGACATTAACCCTTCGAGCCCTTCTAGGTGCGTTCGGGTAGCCTACTGACCGCCAACGCAGGATATCCATCCAGGATAAGAGCATAGTGAATGAGTGAAATATATAACATGCTTACTGTAGGCGCGCGAGTTGAATGCAGAGCTTAGGAATGCGAATGTCACGCGCCTGGGCGGGTTGGGCGTGCGGATAGCGGGGGGAGATGCTCCCGCTCTTTACCTCAGACCCCGACTGCATTCAACTCGCGCGCTATCTATACATACTTGCTCCAAGCTTCACAGTTAAAAACGCGTTCGTTTTAAGAATATGTGAGCAAAAGTGGCATTTTTAACTGTTTTCGTTCACCGTTCGGATAGCTCAAAAACAATAGGGTATTTTACTATGACCGAGAAAATATCTGTAAATGTAGTTTTGAGATAGCTTAGGCAAAAAGCAATCGGAAAATGTTTATTTTAGATCGTAAATAACAAAATGAATTTTAAAAATCAATACAAAATATTCCGTGTTTTTAATCTGTGCATAAAATAGTCGCCGCCATGAAGTTTTAGGTAAAGGCGGAGATTGCACTTCTAATACCTATTTGAGTCAAATACCTACACATTGCTATCTCACTCTCTGTGGTCGGAACTCTCTTTCTAGTGTGGTGTATGGTATTTCTATATAAACTCTAAAAATTCCCAAAAATGGGTAAATTTAGTTTCAAAGTTTCGAGTTTATCAACGTCATTCAACCCCAAACTATGATTTATATGTATTTACAGTGTTTGTAGTTTAAAAGGGGATAAAATGTGAATTATTGTAAAACTAATAATAAAAGTAGAATGCACAAACTGATTACAAAAGTGTTTTCCAGTAACTGTACCAGTATCAGATCCTTATAAAAACTTTAAGAAATAATAACGTTATTAATAAAAATAAAAATTAAGTGTGTGTTGTGTTAAAATTTAAGTACAGCTGTAATTTTCCAAATTACTAACACTGGAGAGAATTAAAAGAAAACCCTAATTTTGGGAGTTTCCTAATGCGGCAACACCCGTCACCAAAATACTAGCTGTCATGGCCGAATCATCAATGAAATCGTAAAAATGCAGTAGGGTAACCATAAAATATTTTTTGAGAATAATTTACTATTATTGTGTATGCAATGCCTGACTAAATATTATAGACTGTCGTACAGACAGTGTGTGTGTATTATTGAGCGCTAATATTTGTCACAATTAGTGCAATTCTTTAAACACAATTAAAATTAACAAGGACATTATGTGATTTACATCTGTAATCTATAGTTTTTAGGTACCTACTATATTTGAATCACTATTCATAAACAAAAAATATGTTGACTCCTTGTCGAATCATATTATCATCTCGTTAAATTATTATCATATCTATAGTATCATTGTGTCCTTTTTTTAGGTTTCCCAAAGACAAATCTCAAAGAACTTCGTGCTTAGTAATTGTACCACTGAAATACCATTTTTAAAAGACTTCCAGAATTTGTAGCCTACACTTTAAGGCAACAGATTATTATACATCAAGAAAACGATTGGGTTAAACTATAGTCGCCCGGTACCCGCGGGGAGGGGGAGGGGGGCGGAGGGGGGGAGGGGGAGGGGTGAAGCCCCCCCTGCATCCCCCCCCCCCCCGCCGGAGGCCTTTAGTTTTTGAGTAATAATTTTTTTAGTACTTAACCTCACTTTCGGCTATATCAGTATTTTTTACCTATTTTTTGTTTCACACCTAATCTATTAAGGCAGTTCGCTTCTGGCACTTCGCCGGCCGCTGCCGCGGCACGCTCGCTTCGCTCGCTCGGCTCGTGCGTTGTTTGTCATGTTCTAACCTAACCTAACCTATTTTTTGTTTCACACCTAACTTATTAAGGCGGTTCGCTTCTGGCACTTCGCCGGCCGCTGCCGCGGCACGCTCGCTTCGCTCGCTCGGCTCGTGCGTTGTTTGTCATGTTCTAACCTAACCTATTTTTTGTTTCACACCTAACTTATTAAGGCGGTTCGCTTCTGGCACTTCGCCGGCCGCTGCCGCGGCACGCTCGCTTCGCTCGCTCGGCTCGTGCGTTGTTTGTCATGTTCTAACCTAACCTAACCTATTTTTTGTTTCACACCTAACTTATTAAGGCGGTTCGCTTCTGGCACTTCGCCGGCCGCTGCCGCGGCACGCTCGCTTCGCTCGCTCGGCTCGTGCGTTGTTTGTCATGTTCTAACCTAACCTAATCTATTTTTTGTTTCACACCTAATCTATCAAGGCGGTTCACTTAACATTGTATTATATAACAACAATAACATATCCAGTCCGTCTCAGACAACTTAATATTGTACCATTTTCTCAACATTGCGTTCCATTTCACTTTTTTTTATCAAATTTTAATTTAATCATAATTAATTTAAACTACGTTTCCGGCAAAAAAAAATTGCTGGAAGGGCTTCAGGTGGACCCCAATGATACCCCTAAACTCGCACCTTCATCAAAATCAGGTACCGGACGGCTATAGCCAACCCAACGATTGAAGTCAACAGCACTGCAGGCCGAATTATTTGTTTTTTTTTGTAAATTATGTGTGTTTGTTAATAATCTATTATAATTTGAATTACATTGTTTTTGATTACCTTTTTAGGGTTCCGTACCCAAAGGGTAAAAAAGGAACCCTATTAAGTACTAAGGCTCTGCTGCGCGCTGTCGAATTTCATATGCCATCAATAACAGGCGCAGTATTTCATCATAAAGCATTTAAATCCAGAGCGTAGCTAGTTGTACACATTTATTGACTTGCAAGATTGCATTCTTACACATTTATTGAAGAATTAGTTTTTGTATTATCTGCGATGCCCTATAGAACAAAGTACTTAAGTTTACTTTTATTGTTCATATACCAATTGTGTATTTTCATATAATGATTTACTCATCATTGTGAATAATATCTGTGCGTCCTAAATTTAGGCAAAAATGTAGGGTTACCCTATTAGAAAGATAGTTCCGACCACAGAAGAGTGAGATAGCAATGTGTAGGTATTTGACTCAAATAGGTATTAAGAGTGCATTCTCCACCTTTACCTAAAACTTCGTGGATGAAACGCACTATACAACCAAAGTACAACACTACCAGAGTTGCCAAAACTAAAATATCTAGTGTGAGAAGTACCTATATTAAAAAAAAAGGAATTTGAAAATAATGCACCCTGCAGACAGAGGGTCGTGGCTGCGGCCTAGTGTCTGACCAATACAAGGTGCGTTCGATTTGGGCTCGATGGCATTTTTAGTGTTTGCAAAATTAGCGTTGATGTAAACTGTTCGGTATGGGAATTTCACCCATTTCGCCAATAATGCTACTTTTGCTCGCTACCCAAAACGAAGGCTAAAACGTCAAAGTGGGAAGTCTGTGTCCGTATATACAGTTCTCTTTGGCTCAACGCTCGTGTGGCACCGCTATAAATATCTGTGGAATGAGAATCTTACATCCATGATCTGTGGCGTAGATTTTGTTCCATATGTTTTTTCCATGGTGTTTCGTTTTTAAAGCATAAATAAAGGATAATAATGAAGGGCATGATTACATTATCTATCTCGATTACACCCACGAAGCTATACCTATAGGTGGAGATTGCACTCCTAATACCTATTTGAGTCAAATACCTACACATTGCTATCTCACTCTCTGTGGTCGGAACTCTCTTTCTAGTGTGGTGTATGGTATTTATATCTAAACACTAAAAATTCCCGAAAATGGGAAATTTACTTATAAAGTTTTGAGTTTATCAACTTCATCCAACCCCAAACTATGATTTAAATGAATTTATAGTTTTTGCAGTTTAAAAGGGGATAAATTGTGAATTATTGTAACACTGATAGTGTAAAAGCTGATAACATAAAAACTGATTACAAAAGTGTTTTCTAGTAGCCGTACCAGTAGCAGATCCATATTATGAAAATTTTAAGAAATAATAATGATAACTATGAAAAAAAACTAAGTAAAGCTTAAATTTTTTGAATTACTAGCACAGCGGGGTAACTCTGTTAGCCGATCTCTTTACTGAAGTGACACGTACGTTATGTTAGCCGATCTCGTTTTTCTGACAGTTCCGACAGCTCAAAACTGTCAGAAAAACGAGACAGATTCAAGAACGTTTCACCTTAGTAACGAGATCGGTTGACAGAATTGCCCCGCTGGAGGGAATTAAAAGAAAAACTTTCATTTAGGGGATTTCCTAATGCGGCAACACTCGTCATCAAAATACTATCTGTCATGGCCGACACTCTTGTCGACTCGCGCTTTTGAACGTAAAATTAAGCTTTTATGCTAATTAAATTGTAAAAAATGGTGCAGCAATGTGTAGTGTGTGGTTGCGGAAGTATTTGGTTTCCAGGAACTCACATAATTTATCACACGTAAGTCCTTAAATTGGTGTTTTATAAACACTAAATTCTATCGTACGATTTCTTCAAAACGTCTCGAAAACATTATGAATTTTACCATGATTATGACTTTTACTAGCACAATTTAGCATATATTATGCGAATAAATTGTTCTTACATATATTTTTTATGCATTAACAAAGTTTTGGTTGAATCGTAAAAATAAGGTAGGGTAACCATGAAATATGATTGAGACTATTTTACCTAATACTGTGTGTATATGCAATGCCTAAATGAATATTATAGACTGTTTACAGACAGTGTGTGTGTGTATTATTGTGCACTGATATTTTGTCACAATAGGTGCAATTCTTTAAACACAACTAAAATTAACAAAATTACTATCTGATTTGGTAATTTGTCATAATATTTGACTCCTTTTTAGGGTTCCGTACCCAAAGGGAAAAACGGGACCCTATTACTAAGACTTCGATATCCGTCTGTCTGTCTGTCTGTCTGTCACCGAGATGTATCTCATGAACCATGATAGCTAGGCAGCTGAAATTTTCACAGATTATGTATTTCTATTGCCGCTATAACAACAAATACTAAAAATAGAATAAAATAAATAGCGGGACTCCCATACAACAAACCTGATTTTTTAGACGTTTTTCGCTCTATATTAATAATGGTAACAGGTAGATGCTTGAAATTTTCACAAAATCTTTAGTTTTATATTCACTTCAATAATAAATAATAAAATTATAGTAAAATAAATATTTAAGTCCGACTCGTACTTGGCCGATTATTAGTATCATATTATCATCTAGTTAAATTAGTATTATATCTATAGTAAAACTGTGTTATTTTTTCAGGTTTCCCAAAGACAAATGTCGGAGAACTTCATGGAAATGTGGGAATAAACATAACGTTTCCTAATAACCCCATCTGTTGTACCCCGGAATTGTTATCAAAACTATTAATCCGTACTAAATAATTCGAAAATTACATTTTTCTTTACCTTTGTCACCCTTTTCTCTGGCTGTCTGCTATTTTCAAACCATTATTGGCCAGTTGCGATTGCGACTACTACTCTTGTTATTTAAACCGTAAGTTTTGTATTTGGTATCAGACGCATACCGGAATCCGACAAGGAAAGGTATTCCGTATTTCATCATAAAGCAGATAAATCCAGAGCGTAGCTAGTCGTACATATTTATTAAAGAATACAGCTAATAGATAACATTTCATTATGATTATTACCTATGCGTCCTGCTTTTAGGCTAAAATGTAGGGTTACCCTATTAGAAAGAGAGTTCCGACCATAGAGAGTGAGATAGCAATGTGTAGGTATTTGACTCAAATAGGTATTAGGAGTGCAATCTCCACCTATAGGTATAGCTTCGTGGTCGCCGCTTTGCTATGACGTCATACGGCTATGTAAACATTGAATAGTTTGTCCGGTGTTGGTACACTAGTTTTCCAGGAACAGCAAACCAACGGTAACTCTTTATTAACCATTTGTAATAACTCATTGTAAACTTATATCTCAAACTTACGCACAAAAACACCATCGTGAAAAATATTTACGCACATTGTTTACATAGCCTAGTGACGTCATTCACAACCACAGAGTAATATAATGACATCCATCGTTTTCGTAAATTACGCGCGAAATTTTGAACCTGTAAAATTAAAATGCATTTTTAAAGCACTTAAAGATTGAATTTTATTTTTTCGTATTTTTTTGTGGTTTATTAGACCAACAGAATTTGACTGAGATACTTTTCAAAAATTACTGTAAGTAATACCCTATTAACAATGCCATTGTGAACTGCCACTTTTGACCCACCTGCGCAGGTGGGTTCTTTAGGTGCGTTCGGTTAGCCTACTGATGGCAAAATTAACAGTTAAAAACGCCAACAACGATCACATTCAGCGTTCGTTTTGAGAATGTGTGAGCAAAAGTGGTATTTTTTAACAGTTTTCGTTCACCGTTCGGATAGCTCAGAAACAGTTAAAATACCATCGTGAACTGCCACTTTTGACCCACCTGCGGAGGTGGGTTCTTTGTAATCGTTTGAGTTTGACGTTTTAGCGTTGGTTTTGGGTAGTGACCAAAGTAGCATTATTGGCGAAATGGGCAAAATTCCCAAACCGAACGGTTTACATCAACGCTAATTTTGCAAACGCTAAAAATGCCATCAAGCCCAAAACGAACGCACCTTATGTGATCGTTTGAGTTTGATGTTTTAGCGTTCTTTTTGGGTAGTGAGCAAAAGTAGCACTATTGGACGAAATTCCGAAACCGAACGGTTTACATCAACGCTAATTTTGCAAAAATGCTAAAAATGCCATCGAGCCCAAAACGAACGCACCTAATGTGAAAAACAATAATATTTTATGTCAATGTTGTTAAAGGATTTTACCATAGACTAAAAAAACTTCTTTTAATTTTGGCGTCCCATTTCAAATTATCTATTGTCAATAAAAATATCAAACTAAATCATGTTAAACTTGAATGTGTCCAAGTAGAAGGTACTTGAATATGACAAAAAAGGTGAAATAGGTTTTATTTCTCTGTTCTGTGCTACCTACGTCAACTTCTCGTGGAAAATGTGGAGTGCCTAGATATACCCTCTATGGCTTTAATCAACACATTACATAAAACGAAACGTTTCTGTCATATGACTTTTCGTAACGGAGATACCAACATTAAAAAGAAAGTCCTCCATCTTGCTTCAGCTGATGTTTATTTGAGATAAAATATTTTAGATTAATATCTAAATTAAATCTCAAAATGGGTGCCTCAGCAGTCCCTATCATTGTTTTCACAGTTCTGTGGGGTGTTGTCGGTATTGTATGCCCTTTCTTCGCCCCTAAAGGACCAAACAGAGGGTAAGTTCTTACTGACTCCTGCTTCGCGTATTTTGCCTTAGTTTCACCAAAGTTCACTGTGTATTTCTGTTTTCCAGGATCATCCAGGTGGTTCTTATACTGACCGCAGCTACATGTTGGCTTTTGTAAGTATTGACCGATTCTAAATGCTAAATGACTAACGCAAAATTGAGGCGTTTCCGACCCCCAATATCTGTGATTAGATCCTAAACTCGTGACCAAAATATACTCTCGCTGAAGTCCTTTTTTATTCTGAGTTTCTGTTTTGATATTGAAATCAGTATCTGACAAAGAAAGAAATGATAAGTAGCATAACAAAATAACCTTATAAAACTACATAGGTACTTTAGATAATAATACAAAACTACAACTAAGTATTTAAAAGCAATAGATAATTTAACTCATTTTAGTTACTCGTAGTTGTCCCTTTATGATCGGTATGCCAGATTTTAATAACTACATACCTATCTTAAAATTTAAAATTATTACTAAGTTAATTTGCTATATTACTGGATAAATGCCACATTTGAAGCAGACTTGAATAACATTTTCTACCAAACCAATCCTTTATTGACTTGTGAGAAATATATGTACCTGACTGGTTGCACATACTCCTATACTGATTTACATACTATCTTCATGAAATATAGGTACATACAGTGAGATCTATCATTTGATTACAATGTGACTTCCAATAACTTTAGTTCGTTTAATCTAAGCCCTATTATATAGGCCAAATCATAGAAGTTGGCAGATATGAAGTTAGCTACAAGCTGTGTGAAACCCAATCATCACGCAGCTTTATGTGAGCTTCAGTCAGGATTGGATTTTGCGCAGTTAGTAGCTAACTTCACATCGGCCACCTTGTATGGTTTGGCCTATACATACTGACTCTTTATCTGTATGGTTGTGCAAACTAACTCTAAAATAGAATAGCTTGTAACTCACTGTCCCTGTCTATTAATGCAGGAGTGTTTTCAATTTTGGACACTGCACTTTTTATTCAAATGCATCTATGGGCAAATATCTATCAAATTGTTAGGCAGGCTTTTTAGTTAGTCGTAAGGCGATTGTAAGTCGACTATAACGCCGCGCGATGCCAAAGTGCTCTGTTACAAGCACTAATTAGGTGACATAGTGTAGAGATTCAAGAAAACAATCATTGTGAATTATGTATTTAATGTAAATATCTTAGTCGGTATGTATGACGGAGCTTGGACATTTTTTTACTACTTTCACTTAGGAACTGAGGTTCTGTAGATATTTGCTTGAAGAATCGCATGTAGAAAGTTCTTCTCCCAATTAAAAACAACTCACAATAGTAGCCCTTTTCTAGCCATTAAATTATAGAGCTCCCAACTTTCTTCCATGTTGGATGGTCCTGCCCAACACTACTTGTTTTATTTGGGACTCAAGTGAGATTCTCTTACCATCCCCTTTTTACTACAGGACAAGTAGGAAGACACCACATTACCACCTACACTGTTGATTTTCCTTCGAAACATACGAAGCGGTTTGACTCAACATTTCTGATTTGTACCGCTAGGGAATGGAACAGTCTTCCTGCTTTCCTGTTTCCTAAGAGATAAAATCTAAAGCTTTTCAAGGTCAGAGTGAATAGGTATCTTCTAGGTCTGCATGCTTCATCTTCGACCTCAACGTCGCTTACCATCAGGCGAGTTAGTGGTCAAGCGCGGACTTATTTGCGATACAAAAAAATAAGTTATGAGCTGTTTGTAATTTGTTGTTGTGTAACGTTCCAGCTGGCTGTGCGCGTACATGGCGCAGATGAACCCCCTCATCGGGCCCAGACTCAGTAATGAAACTCTCATCTGGATCCAACACACTTGGGTATGGACTTCCTACTAATATTATAAACGCACAAGTTTGTATGTATGGATGTTTGTTCCTCTTTCACGCAAAAACTACTGAACAGATTGAGATGAAACTTTGCAATAGTATTGATTATAAATCAGATTCATAATAACACATCTTACTAATATTATAAACGCAAAGTTTGTATGTATGGATGTTTCTTCCTCTTTCACACAAAAACTACTGAACGGATTGAGATAAAACTTTGCAATAATAATGCTTAAATACATTAGAATAACACATGGGCTATAATTTATAACGATACTAGCGACCCGCCCCGGCTTCACACAGGTGTACTATTATACATATAAACCTTTCTCTTGAATCACTATCTATTAAAAAAACCACATTAAAATCAGTTGTGTAGTTTTAAAGATATAAGCATACATAGGGACATGGGGACAGCGGGAAGCGACTTTGTTTTATACTATGTAGTGATTGCGTGAAACGAAGTTCGCCGGGTCAGCTAGTTATTCATATACAATAGATAATAGACATTTATTTATTGGGAAAAAAATAAAATTAAACAATAACACAAAACAAACAGAACAGCAAAACAAAATTTTTATCTTTTACTTAAAATGGTACAACTGACTCAAAACTACATTTGAATTACAAAATTCGAATAGTTTGGTCGAATCGATGTGTATCATTTTTAGGATTCCGTAGCCAAAGGGTAAGAATGGGACCCTATTACTAAGACTCTGCTGTCTGTCTGTCACCAGGCAGTATCTCATGAACAGTGATAGGTAGAAAGTAGAAATTTTTACAGATGATGCATTTCTGTTGCTGCTTAAACAACAAATACTAAATACAGAATAAAATGAATACCCATACAACAAACCTGAATTTTTAGCCACTTTTTGCTCGATATTAATAATGGTAACCACTTAAAATATTCACAGAATAATGAGTTGTGTATTCACTTGAAAAATAATTGGTTTAATTAAAATAAAATAAATATTTCCCATACGGTGCGGGGTACCCTTCGTGCGCGAATCCGTCTCGTACTTGGCCAATTTTTTTTGATAAAAGAACTTCCTTAGATCTTCTTAAAATTAAACAAATAATTGTTGGCGATCGAGTTGTTATCACAGAAACAGCGAGCACGAGTGTACGGAACCTAATTATAGATCATCGACGTACACTGCACTACACGCGCGTACTCTTACAGCTAATCACGTGAGCTGGACTCGCAGACATGACATACTAGCTTTTACCTCTGAATCAATAATAGTACAGGTCGAATCAAACATTTTGGCGGCTATGAAGATAGCTACAAACTGCGCGAACACAATCCTCGCGCAGATGTTATAGCCCGGGAGGTAAGCGCAAAAAATGCAACTACTTTCTAAAAGCTGAACTTTTGGTGGTGTCCATTCCTCTTGCCGTTATTAATAGCGAGCAAAAATAACGTTTATTGTATGGGAGCCCCCCTTAAATATTAATTTTATTCTCTTTTTCATATTTGTTGTTATAGCGGCAACAGAAATTTATCATCTGTGAAAATTTCAGCAGCCTAGCTATCATGGTTCATGAGATACAGCCCGGTGACAGACAGACAGACAGAGATCGAAGTCTTAGTTATAGGGTCCCGTTTTTACCCTTTGGGTACGGAACCCTAAAAATCTCGTGATTACAACATAGTTTAGAGTTTTAAAGCTCGTGATCATAACATAGTTTAGATCAACCAAGTTAAGCATCCATTTCAGTTCACAAATTTCGATCAGCTATTGATATCAAGGACACGCGTGTTCGTTGGTTTGTTATTCTTTCAAGCAGAAACAACAATAGTTAGTCTTTTGGCATCACACACATTACACACGACCAGCTAGTCCAGCATGCGACCACGAAAAACCACGAAAAAAACTCTTTTCGACGTGTGAAAAAGTGACAGATATATACTTTGCCATAACGCTGTTTCATTCTGACACTACGAAAGAAATATTTCGTGGCGCGCATCCTAGGCCGGCTTCGAATAATAATAAAATAATCTGCCAAGTACGAGTCGGACTCGCGCACGGAGGGTTCCGTACTGTATGGTAGCCCCCTTAAATATTTATTTTATTTTAATTTTATTATTTATTATTGAAGGGAATATAAAACTAAATATTCGGTGAAAATTTCAAGCATCTAACTGTTACCATTATTAATATAGAGCGAAAAACGTCTAAAAAATCAGGTTTGTTGTATGGGAGCCCCCCTTAAATATTTATTTTATTTTCTTTTTAGTATTTGTTGTTATAGCGGCAACATAAATATATATCATCTGTGAAAATGTCAGCTTTCTAGCTATAACCGTTTATCAGATACAGCTTGGAGACATACAGACAGACGGACAGCGGAGTCTTAGTAATAAGGTCCCATTTTTACCCTTTGGGTATGGAACCCTAAAAATTGAGACATCTTGCATCGCCAATGGAGATAGACTCCAATGTAAATCCACCAATTTGCACTGGGCCAACGCTGCGGTAAGGGCCAATTGCCTTTCGTTGTTATACCTATGTTCATCAGTGGGTTATTAAAAGGCCTGCGGGGCAATTCTGTTAGCCGATCTTTTTACTGAAGTGATACGTTCTTGAACCTCTCTCGTTTTTCTGACAGTTCCGACAGCACAAAACTGTCAAAAAAACGAGATTGGTTCAAAAACGTGTCACCTTAGTAACGAGATCGGTTGACAGAATTGCCCCGCAGTACAGATATGAGATTGACATAGTGGCCGAGTCTCGCAGGGTCACGTGTTATCGGACGAGCTGTTGACACGTAACCGTGGGTACGAGTTTGACATGTGTCGGGCAATCACACATGAAGCATGTGTGGTCTTCTCTCAGAATAAGGAAAAACAGGGTCTTCTCTACGCTATATATTTTGTTTTTTTTTTATTAGTTTTCTTTTAACTATAATTTGTGGTGATTATTTAATTAACAAACAACAACAACATTACATAAAAAATAGATTACAAATTACAAGGACAAAACAATACAAATAGATTTCTAACTGGCGACCTTATTTCTTCACATCAGAGCTCTATTTTTTTAAGAAAAATACCAATGCTTTATGTATTGTGTTTGTAAGTTAGAGTATAATTTTGCTACATTTTTAGTATTTTTGTTTTGTTTTCTATCCTCTTAAGTGGTAGGAGGTTTTTAATTTTTTTAAATATAAAATGTATTTCGATAGTTCGAATTTGCATAAATGAATTATGAATAACACGGAGGCAACGTCTAATTATAATGATAAAATAGTTTTTTTTTTCGATAAATATCCGCACCTTAAATAATCAAGATAATCACATATGAAGGTGATTCGTCACCTCGAGCTTTCCCCGCTATTTTCTAAATATGTGCTGAATAAGGTCAGCTATTCCCGTTTGCGACGTAGAGAGCGTTTAACGCTAGCCCGCCCTTGATCGTAGCCGACCGCGCGCGCTAAATATAGCCCCCTGTAGAATGTATGCTAGACACTTTGTACCGCCGGCGGCACGGTAATGATATCTAACCGTATTTTTAGGGTTCCGTACCCAAAGGGAAAAACGGGACCCTATTACTAAGACTTCGATGTCCGTCTGTCCGTCTGTCTGTCTGTCACCGGGCTGTATCTCATGAACCATGATAGCTAGGCTGCTGAAATTTTCACAGATGATGTATTTCTGTTGCCGCTATAACAACAAATCAATCAATCAATCAATCATTTATTTCACAAAAATAAAATTACATCAAATGTTGGTACCTACATAAACATTTTTATCTAAATTCTAAATTAGAGTTATTATAAAAGCGGTAGGTTACAGCGTCTCGTAAGCAGCTGTACTAGGAAACCCTGTGTTACAGCTGCTTAGATTCCTGTCTCCGGTGGCACACTATAATTTACAAATATAATACAAATACTAAAAGGAAAATAAAATAAATATTTAAGGGGGCTCCCACACAACAAACCTGATTTTTTAGACGTTTTTCGCTCTATATTAATTATGGTAACAGGTAGATGCTTGAAATTTTCACAGAATATTTAGTTTTATATTCACTTCGATAATAAATAATAAAATTAAAATAAAATAAATATTTAAGGGGGGCTCCCATACAGTACGGAACTCTGTGCGCGAGTCCGACTCGTACTTGGCCGATTATTTTTTTTGCCGACCTCCTCCACCAAGTTTCCTCCAAATGGTTAGTTGTAGTACTTGTCCAACGTACAATATATTTGTTGACTTTGATTTTATTATTGTAGGTGGAATGACGTTTTCTAAACTGTTCTAAAATTTTACATTGAAGTTCTTAAATTCCCAAATTTATATTTTCTAATTTAGTTACTTTTGTTTAGTTATCCAACTGTATTGCGAGTACAGGGCCGAGTCACAATACTCACAATACTAACATTATTGCGAGTGTTGTGACTCGACAGGGCCTAGTCACAACACTCTCAATACTGTTAGTATTGTGAACTCCTTGAAATATATACCTACAGCGCCACGTGGCCACGCAGAACGTCTCACGCGGTAGGGCTGGCCAGTATTTTAATTTCATCTACTTACTTTTTACCTACTTGAGTTTCATTCTAGTTTTGAATCATATTGTACCTATTATTTTTTGTAGCTGACTGTACATAAAATCACCGTGGAGCGAATCAACGACACAAAAATAGGTATAATCAGAGGGTGGCGACTCGCTCGCGCGAGCGAGTTTCCCTCAAGCGAATCACTGAATAGGTCAATATTACACTATTTATTAAAAAAAGAAAAACAATGTGAATTAAAATGGAAGTGTTCAATAAAAATACATAATATTGCGTTTTTGATGTTTTTATGGTTTCGTAGTAAAACGAAGAACCATAAAAACGTAAATCGCACGCTTACTATGTAGTCACAAACCCACATGTTCGTACATCACTACAGCTCGCTGCGACTGACTAGCATACCAAGAGCATACCTCGCTCCGAGTCGCGTAGGTATGATTCGCGTTCCGACCGTTTGTTTGAAGACGGCGCGGCATTGTTAGATATCATTACCGTCCCGGCGGTGACTCCCGAGGCCGATTGCAGTCGTAGGAAAAACTCGGACAGTCAGGCATAGGCCTCTACTTGCATACTGGCTGGTAGGATACTTTACATGATGTAGCCCATATTCTTAAAGAAGAGAGATCATCGTCCTGAAAAAAAAAACCGGCCAAGTGCGAGTCGGACTCGCGCACCGAGGGTTCCGTACAAACCTGCAAGGTTTACAAAGTTCGTTCATTACGACAAAAAAAGTAATAAGTTTATATTTATTAAAAAATATATATTTTGTAATGTAACTATAAATTTAAGGTTTTCGGAATTTTTCCTTTATGTGTGCTATAAAACGTTGCTTCATGCCAAATTTCAAGATTCTAGGTCGACTGGAAGTACCCTTTAGGTTTTGATTCCCTTGCGAGTACTTGCGAGTTTCAAAATTTGCGGCATAAACGGCTGTATCTTTTGATTGCGTTGGCTTAGAAGTTTGATTTTTTCACAGCTTCAAGGGACAGTAGACCTGAGTAATTGATATAAATTTCAGCTTCATACCTCCACGCGTTCCTGAGAAAAAGGGTCTTGACAGACGGACGGACGGACAGACGGACAACAAAGTGATCCTATAAGGGTTCCGTTTTTTCCTTTTGAGGTACGGAACCCTAAAAATGGATGGAGGAGATCATAGCGGTCGTCTAACCCCACAAATGCCGCCTGGTATACTTGTCCCTACCGAGCTATCCTTCCTGGTAGGGATAAGTGCACTAACCATTTGTCTACCGAGCTATGTTCTCTGGTAGGGATAGGTTCTACTATTTACTACTATTCACATTATTATATGCTATTACTTATCGAATGGTGAATTTTCATTACATAACTTTTTTTCCATGACATCATTTTGTTTAAAAAATTACATATGTCAAAGTGACAGCTGTCTTATTATTATTCTAGAATTCATTCTTTATTTCAGAATAATCGCGCTCGCCACGGTCGCGTTTAGTTAAACTTTTAAAAATAACATAGAGACATTTTTGCGCTCGCATCGCTCGTGCCTTATTTAAATGTTCTTTATTTGTTATTTATTGGTACCTATTAAGTAGGTATATAAGTATTTATGTACCTGTATAATACATATTTATTTAATTAATTTAATAATTTTTATAATTACATGATAAGGACATTATTGTACTGTACTGAACCCACGGAGAGTGATTGGCCCATATCCACCACGCTGGTCCAATGCGAGTTGGTGCATTCACATACGCCATCGAATTTCTTCTACGGTCATATGCATGTTTCCTTACGATGTTTTCCTTCACCGAAACGCCAGTGATGTGAAAATCGGTACATCAATTCCGAAGCACTGATTGGTACGGGACGGGGAGTTGAACCCACGACCTCACGATTGTAAGTCGGATGTCACTACCACTGGATCACCACGGCTTACTATAGATAAGGACATTTTAAAGATTACATAAAACGCGTGTTTAATTGTATTTTCTTTTGTTGCAGGGTAACGCCATCAACAAAACTGTGTAAACCCTTCGTAGAACGAGGGGCGTAGCGGCGGACATCATCCAAATCAAAGTAAACTTTGATCCCGTGCGAATAAGAACTATAATTTACCATCAAATTATTTACTAAACTGCCCTGATGTTCATACATGTATTTAAGATCGCAACATAAAAATAAAGAATTAAAAAAACGACAATGTAATTTATTCTTGGTTAAACTTGTTAATAAACTAAATTTGAAGCGGTTGAAATTTCTATATCATTAAAAATAAATAGAATATATGTATGTGTTTGTCGTATACCAGAATCACTGGGCGTTTGTTAGCTTAACACTTTCACTGCTGAAAACACACACGTCTGTGTTTTCGATTCTCACGCCCCGCGGCTACTACACACACCAGGCGTGTGCGGTAGCGTCTTCCCGCGCCTTGCGTGTGCGTTTCAGAATTAGCAGGCACCTTAAAAAAAGTACCTCAGCAGTGAAAGTGTTAAATACATAAAAGAATTAAACCTTTAAAATAAAATATGTAAACCCACATAACCTTACACCAATATTTTATTTATTAAGCTTGTAAATAGATCCTGGATTTAAAAAAAAAAGAGTTTTAAACTTCAACTGTATATTATTGTATGAAAAAGTATTAAAATATGTAAAAGTATATAAAAGGTGATGAAAATACTAGTTACGAAATAAGAACTCCAAAAAAAACCATTAAGTACCCTGTTGTCACATTCGAGTAAAGGGTTTTTAACTATTGTTTCCTAACACAAAAAAAAACGCTATTTACCTATGTTGTCAAAAATAAAACAGCCTATATAATATATGTTGTGAATCATTCCAATGTGTTTTGTATTAAAACCGACTTGTTAATCTGTATTAAAGTGTAAGTAGAATATTATTTAATTTCAATAAAGTTACGTAAAACAAACAATGTTTTTTTTTTGTGGTTGTGGTTTAGGCGAGGAATGCACAATTCTAACAATAGCATATGGTTATAAGTTTGCCCAATTCTCACAATGGCTAATTCTAAGAATGTCCAATTCTCAGAATGGCTAAGTAATTGAAATTGGGAATTTTATAAAAAATATTTCATACATTTTATGTACAAGGTCTCCGGTAAGTAACTCCGAACTTCTCAAAGGCAAGTTTAGTACATCAAAGTGAACGACTTTTACTATGGGGCCAACCAATACAGAATCCGCAAAAAAAAAAAATCGGCTGTCGCATACATTTTGTTGATTATTATCGATTTTTTATAGAACCGCTAAGTTTATCGCGAATTTGAGTTCGGTTGGTCCCATAGTAAAAGTTATTCTTCTGAATGTACTAAACTCACCCTAAAGAGGTTAACGTTAGCTACCGGTCCTTGTCCGACTACCTTGTGTGTAAAACATTTACGTTTTTCATTTAAAATTTAATTGAATTTATTTTGCCATTTTAAGAATTAGCCCTTGTTAGAATTGGGCATTCCCGGACTACTTGGGCATTATGAGAATTAGGCATTCCTCGCCTAAATCGTTGATTTTTCCTATTTAATCTTCGTATAGGCCAAATCAAGTGTAATTTATTCGTCGTCAGCGTTTTCGTGCACAGCTTGTTGTTCACTTTACAGACAAAGAAGTATGATTCACCGTATTATGAAAAGTAACTTACATATTTTAAGAATAGATGTTTGTAAATTTCTCATATTACAATACCTACTAATTATTCATTAACAACCGTAGGACATCCACAGCTGGACATAAAAGCTGGACATAGGTCTCCCCTATAAATGATAACTTGCATCCAGCGTGTTCCTGTGGACCGATGATAGGTCAGCTTCACCTCATATGTGGACGTCTTACGCTGCGTTTGCCGATACGTGGTCTCCATAATAGCCGGGTCACACAGAGGCGGGAGCCGCGAGAAAGCGATCCGATAGCAGTCCAGTACAAAGGATCGCGCCCGCTTATATGTGTCAGGTTGCATACAAATTCGAATATTACAAAAAAATCCCGTCCCGGATCGCGATCGCTCCCGCCTCTGTGTGACGAGAGCTTTAGAGAACATTAGGGATCCATTAGCCATCCATTTAAAAGAAGAAAAAAAAAATGCTTTTTCATACATTTTGTCGATTCGGAATTGCAATTGTGTATGGAACAGCAGATTTTTTTTCTCGCTTTCTGGGTTGGCCCCGTAATAAAAGGGGTCGCTACCCGTGCACCCACTGGCTTCACCCACCGGTGGGTGTAGGGGTAATTCTGTTAATACCCGTGTACCCACTGCTTCATAGTTGGAATTAATTATAAGAACAAGTTCTTCATAATGATGATTTTAATCACCATTATACTATTGCCATGTACCTGACGGCTCAGTAGGTACAGCGGGCAACATAACCCTGTATAATTTTCGCCTGGTTTAGTAGGTAAATCATAATATTTTTTTGCAAAAAACGACGACGAAGTGACCCTGACTTCTGGATCAAGGAGGCGTGGGTTCGATCCCCACCCAGGGCATACATTTATGTGATGAACATAGCCTAGGTGTTTGCTCTGTGTCTGGGTGTTTTTAAGTACTATGTAAATAAGTACCTACCTATGTTTTTAAAAATATGTAGTACCAGTCTCTGGCAGTCATATCACAAGCATTGCTTTGTTTGAGGTTAGAGACCTTGTGTGAGATGCCCCCTAATATTTATATTTATTAATATTATTCTGCACAGGAAGCATGGCAAAGGGACAAATGCGTGCTTCATCTTCGACCACAACGTCGCTTACCATCAGGCGAGTTGGTGGTCAAAAGCGGACTTACTTGCGTTAAAAAATAGTCTTTCCACCATTATATCCCCTCAAAGAGGAAATAAAGTATGGATTGACAACTGACATTTAAAGTGGATAAAATGGTTTTCTCCCTTTGCCGTGCTACCCGGGCTGATAGTGAAATCCCTAGGTAGCTAGGTACCCTAATAAGTAATATCATAAAATAGAAATTGCACGGAAGTGAACAGAAACGTCAGACTTACAGAACTAACTGAATTGCTAATCCATGAAAAAAATAAAGTGTTTAGGCGTAACGAGCACTTGAAATTTTTTTCTTCGGCATTTAGTTCTTCGGCTAGGGTTTTGTATGGAAATAATAAACGAAGGACAGTATTGTACATTCATATCGATGCGAACGACACTTATTTTACAACAGCTGCTTGGTGTCCAAATATCTGGAATAGTCCAATACACGCATTGTCATGCCCATTACATAACCCCTATATTTCGAGTGTTTGACCCGAGACTGCGACCTTGCGCTACTTCGGTTCCCTTGGCTGTGCGTAGAATGTTGGCAGCGCGCCAGGACGCGCACGCGTTGCTAATATGGGACTCTATTTGCTGCCCTTTCTTATGTAAGCGACCTCGTGATCCCGTACTTGACATCTAATGTAGAACTGATGCCTGTAACAAGTTACATCATGGGTTTCTTGTGTGTTTTTTT
Source organism: Hypomecis atomaria (assembly GCA_964007245.1). Taxonomy (NCBI): domain Eukaryota; kingdom Metazoa; phylum Arthropoda; class Insecta; order Lepidoptera; family Geometridae; genus Hypomecis; species Hypomecis atomaria. Next base: position 7,383,995 of record OZ023310.1, read on the forward strand.
AGGATTCTCGACAATTGCACGCGCCCGATGATCTACTAGCCGTGGTAGTCTAGTGGTAGTGACACCCGGCTTGCAGTCGTGAGGTCGTGGGTTCAAACCCGGTCCCGTACCAATGAGTTCTATGGAATTGATGTACGGAATTTAACACGTTTTCGGTGAAGGAAAACATCGTGAGGCAACCTGCAGTAGAAGAAATTTGATGGCGTATGTGAATCCACCAACCCGCACTGGGCCAGCGTGGTGGATATGGCGCAATCACCCTTCGTGGATATGCCTACGCCCTGCAGAGGACTATTAAAAGGCTGATACAATACAGCAGGGTTTCTCAAACTTTCGGCGCCACGTACCCCTGTTAAATTTTCCAGGTGACGGCGAACCCCTTAACTAACTAATTAACCCCCCGACAATCTTTAGCATTGTCAATATCCGGAAACTACCTTTTCAGTTCATGAGAGGACTGAGAAAGATTAAAAATAATATCAGCCTTTATTTCGGAATCCACGGATAAGTCGTTCGTCGTGATAATTTCATACAAAAGAGGAAAAAATTCAAAGATTTTTGATCTCAAGCAAGTTTTCCAATATTATATTCAATGTGCAATGCACAATGCATTCTTTTGACCTCAGAAGCGCATTTTTAATCCTGGATATTAGTCCAGATATCCTTCCTGTCATGGCCTTTGCACCGTCAGTGGATATACCAACGCATTTTGTCATAAATTGTGTTAAAAATATCTTCTCCTTTCGTTGTAGACTCCAAAAAAAATCTTCTTCACATATATTTTCATACACATATCAAACAAACCCAAGTCATCACGCCGCCATTACGTAAATCTTGTCGCGAACCCAATGAACCCTGCCGTCGGATGACGAACCCCTAGGGGTTCGCGTACCCCACTATGCGAAACCCTGCAATACAGTATAGATGATCTACTTAGGTTACCAACCAACGCTGCCCTCATGCTGCGTTCCTAACTTATAAATTTATAGGTAAGTAGGTACTATAACTTATAGCCTAAGTAAGTAGGTAGGTATTATAATTTGTTCCATGATCTAAGTATGTACTTATTTATAAGTAATTTCGCTTGAAACCAGCCTTGAGTCTTGACTCTTGACCTTCATGCCTTCGTATCATCGATCAACACTTCGGCATCAGCTATGAGCTAAACAATGGTATGTTACTTCCTTATGTGATACTTTGATAAGTAATTGATTTTCTTTAGCGATTTCTGACAATTCTGATACACTAATCTAATGCACATGTATGATAGTAAATTACAGTAGCTTTCGTAGGTAGGGACATTTTTTCTTCTGTAAAGTAAAAAAAAAAATGAAAAATAATTTATTTCTTTTAGTACACAATACATGAAATATGTAGCCATGGCCATCAAACTAGGTGTGAGAACACCTGTATTTTGATGGATAGCCTTCCTACTAGTTACATCATTATGAATTGTAAAGTTTTATATTTTTCATTTGTTGTCCTATTAAGTATTACCTTCCTGTCTGGCAAAGAGCCTGGATCCTACGACGCAGGTCATCCTAGTGTGGGATCCAGTGCACTGTGAATGTTGATATACAAACGTATATCGTTAAGGAATTTTGTTTTTGTTATCATAAGGAAGAGCCTAGATCTCACGACACAGGTCGCCCTAGTGTGGGATCTAGTGCACAACTTGTTTTGTGTTAACTTTTAAGAACAATAAACGTTTTAATAATTTATTTTATTGTCCTGTTGCATGCAGTCCCTGAAACAGCCCCGCGCCAATTTAACACTCCACAGTAAGTATTGTGCGCCAAAACACATCCAACCTCGAAAACTTCTTCTTCTTATTTTTAAGTAAACAATTCGACATGCCATTTAGGTAGGTAGGTATTTTATTTTATTTTTTTATATCCATGTCAAATGCCTTCGAGTTCTTTATGCGGCTTTAAAACTCTGACACCAATACACCATGGTTAGCCACCTGGCCTATACGAACTTAGTATTCCTTACTTTATTGATTATGTACCTACAATACTTATATCATAATAACAAGTTTGGCCTGATAACGATTTGACCATTATAATCAGGCCACGGAAGTTGCAGCGGTGTTGGCCTGGTAGTTAGAGACCGTTCTCTGTGCAATGTGCATGTCTTAGACTAGGTACAGTGGATATTCTATCAAGTGTTTCATGGTATTTGAAGTATATTCATAGTTCAAAACTTCTAATGGAAGATCAGCTAAGCCCCATTTGCACATGTAGAGGGGGGATACCTACGAACAAATTTTATTGCATTGCTCAGATAGGTCACATTGTCACTCGAGTTTTTATTTTAAACAATAGGTACTGAAATTCTAGTTTTCAACTTCTATTCTTCATTTTATCACAAAACTTGGAACTGAAGACCTTCGAAATAACTTCGAATAGGTACTGCCAAGTGGCATGATCTATTACTGAGACATTGAAAGATCCAACAATACAATTCAAACACTCAATGAAGAATATTAAACACAATGTTAGCATCGTTAATGGCTGTTCCAAAATTATCTACATTTATTGGCATTTTTACAAGTTTGAAAATGAAATTATGCGTGTTGCGCCAGCGTGACATAACAGGCAAGTCGGCATGGAAAAAAACATTTGGCTCTACTCTTCAGTGGGTGTTTATAAATAATATCATGTTATCAGTTCTTCGAAGTATTTAGGTACTAGTCGTCGTTACCTTCGGCTCTTTGCTAATTGCTTGTGCCTACACCTCACATGGTCTGTCGTCTGGACTGCAATAATCTACATGATAACGCATGCATGTAACTGATTAACTTCAGTTCCAGCTGTTCCTGTTGCACCCACGCTTGAGTGGATAACTTATATAGGTAGCGCAGCACGGGAAGCATGGCAAAGGGAGTAATAGTCTTTCCACCTTTATATCCACTCGAAGAGGAAATAAAGTATGGATTGACAATGACATCTGACATTAAGAGTGGATAAAATGGTTTTCTCCCCTTGCCGTGCTACCCGGGCTGGTCGCATAGCAGGTTTGCGCTGGATGCGATCCGCTTTCAACCGGTCTTATTGCCCTTAATGGATCTATATGGGCGGCCTATGTCCAGCATGCCTATGTCCTGAACGATGAGTAAAAAGTCGTCAAGCTTTAGTAACACCCGTCCTACAATCGCGAAGTCTTGCTAATGAATTTCTTTGGAACTTTTGATGGAACGTCAGTTAACTTTTTTGCGTGATCGTCGCCAAACCGAGAAAAACAACAAAATTCAGCTCGGTTTTAGGACTCATCCTACCAACAACAAATGAAGGTTTAAATTGTTATCAATTGGCACCCGTTGTAAGAAACCTTTCCGCGTGTAAACCTGACTGATAGCCGAAGGTCGAGCCGTCAGTCGTCAGTACGGTATGCTTGGCGCTAGCCACGCGAGCCGCGAGTACTTGGCCCACTCTGTAGGAAGTTACTGATTTATCTACAGGAAAAAGCAATTATAGCAGCGATTTTGTCGCGAGGTTTAAATCTCTTTCTTAGCACGTGGTTTGGAGTATTTTTCATCACTTTGTAACGTTTGCAACGTGACCACGCCAGGTAGGTAATAGGAAGTCGGGAGGCGTCAATCGTTTTGTTTTTAGCTGACTTCCAAAAAGGAGAAGGTTCTATGTTCGTCTGTATGTATTTTTTTGTGTATGTTCATCGATAATTTCGCCAATTGTGAACCGAATCAAAAAAATCTTTTTTAGTTCGAAAGGGTATACTCTCGAGATGGTTCAATTTAAATTATACAGAAATCGACATAGCCGTTTTTAAAAAAATCAACAATAATGTAAGTAATTCGAGCGAAATACCCGATAATGTACACGATAAACATCGATAATTTCGCCAATTGTGAACCGAATCGAAACATTCTTTTTAATTCGAAAGGGTATACTTTCGAGATGGTCCCATTTAAATTTTACAGATATTGGCTGAGCAATTTTTGAAAAAGCAAAAATAATGTAAGCGTTCTAGCGAAATATTCGAATATTGTACTCGATGGAAGGCGGTTTTGCCATTTTTTGCGAAAAATAATTTTTACTGAAATATAATAAAATGTATTTAAGTAGGAACACACCTATTAATTAAATAAAATAAATAAATATTATTTGACATCTTATACTCGGTCTCTGACCCCAAACTAAGCATAGCTTGTGATATGGCTGCCAGAGACTGATATACTACAAAAACATATTCTAAATACATACTTACATAGATAGTACCTAAACAACACCCAGACACAGAGCAAACACCTATGTTCATCACACAAATGTTTGCTCTGGGTGGGGATCGAACCCACGCCTCTTTTACACAGAAGTCAGGGTCACTAACCACTGAGCCACCGAGGCAGTCCTTAATTAGAATACATTAGCGGTTCTTTGGATGCGTTAGCGGAATCTATGTAATGATTACCTAACCTAAGGAAGTTAAAGGCCGCGTCACACAAGTTAGCGGAAATGAAGTTAGCTACAAGCTACGCAATATCCAATAAACGCGCGGCTTTGTGTAAGCTTTAGACAGGATTCAGGACGATAACTTGTCTATCTAGTCAAGTTAATTATTAACTTGATTTTGATATTCAAAGACCTCATAACCGTCGTTATCATCCATTCTGGTCACGGCTCCATATCTAAATGTTCTCGCTGTAATCAACAAGGTAAACGATAAATACCATTCAAATGTTTCAGCTAATGTCTACATAGTACGTACGATTGTATATAGAGTTGGTTCAGACCAAGGCAAGACCCAATGGCACGGTGCTTGAAGAGCCCAGTAAGAAGCTTCTTAAATTAATTATACAATAAACAGGGTTATTTCTAATCAATTAGCATCCTTTTAGGGGCTTATTCAGTACATCAAAACTAACAACTTTTGTCCAAACTCAAAAAAAAAAATTGTTCTTCTGTAAAAATATCGTTCACCCGCGACATAATGTATGGAACAGTTGTTTTTTTATTAGTTTTAATAAGTATATGTCGTAGAACAAAAATTGTTAGTTTTGATGTACAGAATAAGCCCCTAAAAGGATGCTATATAATTGATTAGAAATAACCCTGTATAGTAGAAATGTCTCAAGTCTGAACGCACAAGACTTACTTTGTTTTACAACAATTACAACGCAAATCTCACTGAGAAAATGTGATAATAAATTACGCTGGAGTTTATGGAAACATTCTTACTCGGTGCATGTGAGGGCGATAAATCCTGCAACGACGTCCCGCATAATTGTTTCGTGTTTTTCTCGTTCCAGCGTCTACCCGAGCCAGCCCAGCTCCTTAAAAAAGTACCTAACGGAACTTGGTTCTGGGCAGCTGGCATGCTGGCATAACTACTCCTGTGGCTTAAGATTAGATGATGTATGAGATGGCGTTGTCGATGACGATGCTGATGCAAACATATTATTTTCCTGTCGCTTTAATGTCCTAATAATATTTTACGGATTTAGTAGATTTATTGACTACTACTACGTATACATATTTTTAAATACATACTTATATAGATAGTACCTAAATAACACCCAGACACAGAGCAAACACTAATGTTCATCAACATAAATGCTTGCCCTGGGTGGGGATAGAACCCACGCCTCTTTGATCCAGAAGTCAGGCTCACTAACTACTGAGCCACCGAGGCAGTCGATAAATAATAATAAATACCAAAAAGTAAACGGTTAACATTTTATTTTAATCGATAAAGATAACATTGATAAAGTAGGTACTACATGACTAGTTTCAGAACTCTATCAAACACCTACCTACACGATATTTAATTTTGATATGGAGATAAGCTTTAGATTTTTAGATAACTATTAAAACTTGAATTAATAATTTACTATTTATCACGACCCTGAATGTATAACGTCACGTTACACACAAGCTGACCCCACAGAGATCTCATGATACGCCTTAAAGTTTTCATCGAATCTGAGTACACCGATTCGACAGCTCCCTGCTACAAGAAGTACAATATTTCGTATTTGATTTAACGCCGGTCACCAAGGGCAAACCGACACACACCGACCCTGCCAGCGAGTTCGAGGACTCCCCGGATCTGTCAGAACATCAGATTTGCTCCTAATAGGCAACCGAATCTACTAGCTAGGGCTACAGGGCGCACCCCGGAAGGTAAACCTGAGCAAGTCTGTTTCCCTCTTCCCAGGCTATGGCCCAGATACCTTCTTGATGCACTATAGTGCCACTATAGTCGCCCCACACCCTTAATATAGGCTCGGCCACGGCAAGGTTACTTATAATAATCGTAATCATCTCGAGACGCTTAGCGGTGAAAGATTTAGGAATCCTTTTTGACCATAAGCTTACATTCCATGATCATATGAGGGCACTCGCTACCGACTGTTTCCAAAAATTAGGGTTTGTTACCAGAAACTGCAAGGACTTCCAAAATACTAAAGCTATTAAACTTTTGTACACAGCCCTGGTACGATCTAAGTTGGAGGCAAGTGCCTGTGTATGGAGCCCGCATGAAACAACTTACATATTAATATTGGAAAAGGTACAGAAGCGGTTTTTACGTTACTTATACAAAGTGATGTATGGCTATTACCCGTTTCTGTACCCTACCAAATTTCTCATTGGCATGCTTGGATTTAATTCACTAGAATCCAGAAGAATGTGTGAACAGATCTCAATGGTGTTGAAAATTTTGCGGGGATACATTGACTGCCCTGACATTATATGTGAGGCAAGTCGCCTATGTGTGCCTGAGCAGCGTTCTAGATTCCGAGATGGAAGTGTGCCGCTATTCGCGCCCATCCCGGCGCGAACGGCTGCGCGACAACAATCTCCAATTTACCGGGTCCAAAAACACCTGAACCGGATTATGACAGCGTATCCTCAATTGGACTTATTCGCGGATAATTGGACCGACATAGAAAGATTCTGCTCTGCTTACGGCCAAAAACTGTAGTAGATAATTTAAGTTCTAATAGGTACATTAGGTAGAATTAATTACCTATGTGATAGCTAATATAATATTAAGATTAAGGTTAAGGTTTATTCATAAGACTTATATGCAATTGTTTGTTTAGACTGATATAGTAGAAATATGTTTCAAATTATTGATTATCTAAGTTCCTATATTGTTAAGTATTATTTTTAAGTACCTACATAAGTTATGTATATAATTATTTTTATAGGTAAAGTATAAAATGTAGCGTATTGGATGATAAATAATCTGTAAAGCTATATTTTACTGTAAATAAATAATAAATAAATAAATAAATAAATAAATTATCTTAGTCTGCACTCACCTATGTCCGGTAAAAAAGACTCAGTAACCTCGTAAGTGTTGACTGGCTCGGTGGCTCAGTGGTTAGTGACCCTGACTTCTGGGTCAAAGAGGCGTGGGTTCGATCCCCACCCAGGGCAAACATTTGTGTGATGAACATAGGTGTTTGCTCTGTGTCTGGGTGTTATTTAGGTACTATCAATATAAGTATGTATTTAAAATATGTATACATATTTGTAGTGTATCAGTCTCTGGCAGCCATATCACAAGCTATGCTTAGTTTGGGGTCAGAGACCGTGAGTTAGATGTCCCCTAATATTTATTTAACCCAATAAAACTCTTCATCGTTCTTATAAAAACAGGGTAAAACTAAAGTAAGTTCGTATAGACCGGGTGGCTACTGTGGCTAGCCCTGGTGCCGCCTTTAGGCCTCTGCCACGGTAGGGTATTATTACTACAACGTGTAGATTATGCATCAATAAGGCACTTTAAAGACGAAGTATTTTAAAAATAGACGATAAAATCGTGATTCAGAATCGGTAGAGTTCATTTTCAGTAGAGTTAGACCATGTCATCATAAGTGCAGGAAAACGCATTACCTACCCCCTTTCTCGTGTAAATAATTTTATCATTTAGGTATCACACAGGCAATTAGTTATAATAACAGCAGTTTTATCACGAGTGCCCCACATTAGCGCTCGTTATATCAATGAGGTGATGGAAGAAAGTCTGACACTATCTCGAGCTAAAATTACTCATCAATCAATAGACGCGGCAGTGCCTTGTTTGCGCATGACCACGAGCGAATTCTAGAGTTCACTAACTTATACCTTTACATATATTCTATTACAGTCTGACCGTTGGCGGGTCCTCACCGCCCGCACCTGTCTCAATCCCCCTTTGTCGTCTACCCCCGCGCCCCTGTACCGCGCAGGCGTGGACTCAGTTAAACGGTCAGACTATAAAAATAATATCTAGGTAATAGTTTACCTAGATACTATTACTTACTTATTATTTACCTATTCGATTCAAATGTTTTTTTTTTAAATTACTTAAAGCTGTTGGCCTCTGAGGCCTCATACATCTTACCGGGCGTGGGCGAGCGCAGAAGGCGGCTGAACCCTAAGATTGGGTTATAGCGTGACTAGTGCAACGGCGCCTGAGAAGGTAAATTAATTCCTATGTTTGTACTGTATCAGCTTTTTCAATAATCTACTGCAGGACGTAGGCCTACCCACGCAGGGTGATTGGGCCATATCCACCACGCTGGCCCAGTGCGGGTTGGTGGATTCACATACGCCATGATCGAATTTATTCTGACGATGTTTTCCTTCACCGAAAAGCCAGTGGTGTTAAATTCCGTAGTGTACATAAGTTCCGAAGAACTCATTGGTACGGGACCGGGATTTGAACCCATGACCTCACGATAGTAAGGCGAGTGTCACTACCGCTAGACCACCACGGCTCATTCCTATGTTTACAATAGCTTTTATAGTAGTTTATGACAACGTGGTCAGTGTGGTCACTCAGAGTTGTCAACCTCCCAGAGCCCGTTTGAGTGAATGGTTAGAGCCGCACCCCTAACTAACCGCGAGTCTAGAGGTCCCCTCTGCCAAGAGCCTACTAAAAGGGGTTTTAGTAGGCTCTTGAGCAGGATACCGATACCTTATTGTATTGCCTCGGCATCATGTCCAGCTGAATAACAAAAATATACAAACTTAGGAACAACGCCATAAATTGAGAAAATAGTAGAAAATTTGAAGGGCTTCATAGTGGATATCACTCCATGGTGTGCCAAATATTAGCGCAATGCGGCTTTATTATCTAACAGTTGTACAACTTTTATATACTTATATCTTGAAGAGCTTACCGTCTATCAGAAATGATGTATCACGTTCCGATTACGGCTTCTCGATTTAAATTTTTTGACAGTAATAGAACGATTCGTGAAATTGGTAGGTATTTATCTGGATCATAAAATATTATTCTCTATATTTTAGAAACTGGTGGTAACTGGTAACTGATAGTGTTCATGACTGACATTCCAATCATATTTCAATGCTTAGAAATTAAACAGTGAATAATTCTCCACCTTACGCCATTGTGAATTCGTATAGGCCGTGTAGTTAGCCCTGGTGTCAGTTTTTAAGCCGCCTGAAAGTGCCTGACATGGCTAACCGGTTAGGACAACCGGGACCTACAATTTAACGTGTCATCCGAGCCACGGTAGCGGTTGTAATTGCCACCCGCGGTCACCCATCCGAAGACTGACCGTGCTGAAATGATTGCTAACGAATACCTAGTCAAACCACTTAGATTATATCAGTCTTGTATTTTAAAGGCAAAAAAAATCTGCCAAGTACGAGTCGGACTCGCGCACGAAAGGTGCCGTACTGTATGCCCCCCGATAATATCTATTTTATTTTAATTTTATTATTTATTATTAAAGTAAGCATGCAGTTAAATATTCTGTGAATATTTCAAGCATCCACCTGTTAGGTACCATTATTAATATCGAGCGAAAAACGGCAAAAAAAAATCAGATTTGTTGTATGGGAGCCCCCCATAACTCTTTTTTTAGTATTTGTATAATTATTTTTATACATCATCTGTGAAAATTTCAGCTTTCTAGCTATAATACGGTTCATAAGATACAGCCTGGAGATTTTTTTTTTTTTTTTTATTCTGAATAGGTTTGCGTTTGACCACATACTGCCTGATGTTAAGCAGATATGCGGTCTAGGTTGTAGCACGCTTACCTAGAAGATACCTATTTACTCGGGATTTGAAGACGCCCACATTGTACTTTAGCGGGAAGACAGACCCAGGCAAAGCGTTCCACATTCTGGCTGTTCGTATGAGGAATGAGGATTCGAAACGCTTGGTTCTAATGCGCGGAATGTCCACCATAAAAGGGTGGCGCTTTGGTCGCGTCTGTCTAGCCGTACGAAAGAAGAAAGGGGCAGGTGGGACCAGATTGTGCAACTCCTGGGCGCACTCTCCGAAGTGGATCCGGTAAAAGGCCGATAAACACGCTACCTTACGTCGATGCTCGAGACTTTGCAGCTGCGACATAGTCAGAGATAGACGGACAGCGGAGTCTTAGTAATAGGGTCCCGTTTTTACCCTTTGGGTACGGAACCCTAAAAAAGCAGTCACATCAGAGTGACCGTGAATCCAGAAATCTGCGCCAAATCACGTGAATATTTAGTTGGCCAGTCGCGTGGGTAGTTTAGTGAAAGAAACGCGTTATCAGTGAAGTTCATCCTCGTCTCGAGGCGATACCGGGCGCGTATCACTCGGCGGCGGCGCCTGATAACGCACGTTAAAACAAGGATTAGGCACATACAACCAAGTTTTACACTATTATTAGCATGTAATAAATTTAAAACCCTACTTTAGTACGAAAATTCCTAAATAATAAGACTTGGCTCTTCAGTGAAGAGCCATCTCTTATTATTTCGGAATTTCCGTTAGTCTTCATCTTCACTCTCTTGCCCTGCTGGCTCTCACTAAGATTCCCTGTCATATCCTTATCCTTACATAGTATAAAATAAAGTCGCTATTTTTGTTTGTTTGTTTGTCTGTATGCTCAAATCATTAAAACTACGCAACGGATTTTGATGCGGTTTTTTTAAATGGATAGAGTGATTCAAGAGGAAGCTTTATATGTATATAATACACCTGTGCGAAGCCGGGGCGGGTCGTCTAGTAAAGTATAAAATGTGTTAAAACCACGTTAGTTTCCATAGTATGATAGAACCTCTTTTGTGGTTTTATATACTTACTAGATATGGATATACTTAACAGGACTGAATTCACGTGCACGGATGGTAATAACGACTATAAGTTTCGAGATGCATTGCGAGATAAAACTCTGACACCAGGGCGGGTGGTTTGCCCTTGTGTCAGAGTTGACCTATACGAACTAATTACTTGACATGGATACTTTTATAATTTAGGTACCTATGTTAGCTAGCCTCTAAGATCTAGATAACATAAGATTATGGAAATAGGTCTATCCATTGAAAGACCAATAAAATATCTAGGTAAGTACCTCATATTTGCATTTCGAAAATAACTCAGGCATTCAGTAGGTAAAGATGCTGGCTGACATTAAATTTGATTAGATAAGATGATTTAAATCACGCGCTGGAGCCTAACTCTGCTACACTCGAAAATATATATGTCCCGCTCACGCTCATGACATTGTTATCAGAAAGATAGTAACTGAGATACAGTCGACAACGCCAGAATAGACCAGACTTCGCTTTCTTGTCGCTAGTGGCCTTCCCATCATAAGTACCTAGTTCTACCTGAGTGATAACCTGATAGATAACTATTATTTTATGGCTTCCAATCTTAACTGGAAAAGCCGCATTAGGCCATAGATTGTCTTGTGTTGGTATCCAGCGTGTTCCTGTGTAGCATTTACACAGGAACACGCTGGATACCAGCCTCATTCAATATGCTATAGGTACATATGCCCGTAGAAAGTCAAAAGAAAACCAATACCTACAACCAAGGGGCGTCTGTGGGTACCTACCCCATAGATGTACTTTCTGGCCATAAGCTTATGAAGTTAGGCTTTTAGTTTATGGGTTTTCCTTTTTTGTTACAGAAGTTAAGTATTATATGTAGTGACCTTGAAGATAAACGTGCTGGTCGTCATTAGCATCATTTCAGCGATAGGATATCAAATGCGATCATCCTCAACTTTCAATCGGTCTTGTAGGAGATCTATTGATAAGGCATAAGAGGCATCTATATAGGCCTATGTTCAGCGTCATTCAGGTTATCATTATCACAAATAAATGTCATAATGATACACCTTATACTTCGTAGGTACTTACTTAGGTACTCACATAATTATTATACTTCGCTAAAGGCCTGTCGTCTAGGTACGTCTAACACAAACCTATCGAGTGTGACTATGACCTACTTCAACTCATGGCCTACTTAATATAATTATACAAACCTAGTGACCTAAACCTTTAGTTAGATTTTTACCATTCACTGCAAAAGGAATAAAAAAAATAGATACTTATATAACATAAAAATCAGCCAACTGCGAGTGGGACTCGCGCACGAAGGGTTCCGTACCGTGTGGGAGCCCCATTCCTCTTGCCGTTATTAATAGCGAGCAAAAAAACTCCTAAAAATCACGTTTGTTGGATGGGAGCCCCTTTTATTCTATTTTTAGTATATGTTGTTATAGCGGCAACAGAAATACATCATCTGTGAAAATTTCAGCTGCCTAGCTATCACGGTTTATGAGATACAGCTCGGTGACAGACAGACAGACGGACATCGAAGTCTTAGTAATAGGGTCCCGTTTTTACCCTTTGGGTACGGAACCCTAAAAAGGATTTTTTCTAAAACCTGAAATATCACCTTACTATGCCCTCCTACTACAGAAAATCTCGAAATGATTTTATTTATAACAGATTTTATTATATTTTTAGCATTTCTTTTCATCAATAACTCAGCCACGTTACCGTGACTCAGCGTGCTCCGTCTCCATGAAGTCAGCTGTTTGACGGCGACTCTTCCGTTATTTTTAACTGTCCGACAGAAACTGTTAATGAATGTCCTAGACACGTTACGGCTATTTCTGTCCAAACAAACGAATACATAGTTTTTGTGGCATGGTAGCAACTAATTAGGTTAGATAGGTATGTATCGTACTCAAACGACTATTGATGCATATCATTGATTGATGCTCAAAGATAGTTAATAAAATAATTACATAATAATAGAGTTCTGGAGTATTTAGGTACAATTATGTCGTGAAATCGCTGTTGAAGAATGTCGTGAAATCAAAAGAATGCAATTTATGCCATAAGCAATGAAATAATGCAATGTGTGTCCATTTGTTTTACAGTATCCATCGTGTCAGCTGGAAGCATGGAATGGATAAAAATGAACACGTCAACCGTTATATACTTACCAGCGCATATAATTTATAATGGATGTAATATATAATGCATAAAATTAAGAATCAATCGAGCTTACCTGTTAAGTGAAGATTGATGATAATTATCTGAAATCACCGAAAAAAGACTGACGATGACGATTTTGCAGTCTCTTTAGAGGTGATTGAAGGATAATGGATGTGTCTTGAGCTCTTGATATCTCAGCCTTTTTTTAATGAGTTAAGTACCTATAGCGAGCGCAGGTGGGAGCTGAGCCTTAAACTGAGAGCCTTTATCCTTTACCATCCATCGTAGTATAGATATATCTAGCAGCATATATATGTCTAATACTAAACATAAGTAAAATGATTTTGTTATCAGAAATTGTGAACTTGAAACGGTTACCAAATTTACAATAAGTGTTATTTTTGCTCGTTTCTTTAAAATGTTTCTTTCTATTACACTGTTTAACATAAATGTTTAGCCAAAATGTTTAGCCAAAACTTTGCTATACCCTATGAAACAGGGTGACATGTACCTGTAAGTTTGTTAGTCTTATATTAAGATCTAATTATAATTACAAGTATGTGATCTCGCAAAATAAATAAATATCTAATATCTAGTAAGTTCACCTCTCGAGAGGAATGCTCCACTTCTATTCTTCTGTCTCTTATCGTTAGCCACTTTAACTTTACATCTAAATTCGTCTCTATTCGATGAATTAAGTTTAGATCTAATTTCAATTGAATTTATTTCAGATGTTCGAGCCTCCGGCGTTTCATAGTAAGCCCTTTTCACGATACAAAGCGGGTCACATATTAATATATTATGTATTATCACCTCAGTCTACAATTAAATTAGAAGCCCTTTTTACGACACGGTCCTCCTATCCGCTTCGCCAATGTAGTTGAATGTACGTAATGTACTCGTAGGTACTCGAAACGGTTTAAAGCCATGCATGCACGACCAAGTTCTGTGAAGTAATTATAAAATAGGTACATAAATAAATAAATAAATATTAGGGGACTTCTTATACACGGTATCTGACCCCAAACTAAGCAAAGCTTGTGATATATCACAAAATTATATTTGCTTACTTATCAGACTGATATACATATACTACATATACGTATTTTTAAATACACACTACTTATATAAATAATCCCTAAATAACACCCAGACACAGAGCAAACACCTTTGTTCGTCACATAAGTATTTGCCCTGGGTGGGGATCGAACCCACGCCTCTTTGACCCAGTGGTCAGGGTTACTAGCCACTGAGCCATCGAGGCAGTCAAAATACATAGGTTATCTACTTAGGTAGGTACTTATTAAGTTGTAGCCATTTTAAGTGGACAGCATCTAGTATTTCACATAGGTTACCCACTTACTTTGGCACATAATAGGCCATGCCAGGGTAGGGCATGGAGACATAAAGTCTAAGTCGTCGGATGAAATTACCATAAGCGTAGGTTTGGTGCCAACTTTCGTCTGTCTGTGCTACTTAATTTGTAAGCCCCATTTCATAAATTGTTAATAAGATTGGGACAAAATACAAAAAGCTAAATAGTATCGTATCTACTTCTGGCAAATACTCGTACCTACGCAAATAAAATGTTGCTACATAGGTAACAGTATTTTGTACTTTGATATTTAACTTGAAAGTACCTAATTAGTAAAAATACAAAATACCTAGGTACTTGTCGATTTTCCTGAAGATACCTTTACTTATCAATATCAAACGGCTGTTAAAAACTCCCAAATGAATGAAATGTTGATAAGTAAGTAAATCAGGGATTTACTTTTAAATCTATTTTAAACAGTGAACCTTGAACCACAGACCCACGAGCGTTACCTAATCGTCATGTTGGTCGCCCGTCGCCCGTGTAAGGCAAGACCTGTGTGATCCAGTTACTTCCAGCTGCTAATGGTCCTTCCAAATGGAGCTTGCAGCAGACTTCAAACCGTTATTACATCATTAGTGTATCGAGCTCGAACTGCTTCGGATCGAATGGACGGTCGTCGGCCTATGACTCAGAAAGGTTCAAGTAATTATAAGTTTGTTCAAGCCAGATAAATCGTTGCGTCACTCCTCGAGCAGCAGAAAAACCCCAAGTATTATACATATTTCAAAACGGTTTTCCTTTACGTTGTCTCTAGTTTTAATACGGAGAATCGAAACATGTTTGAGGGAAGATTTTTCTGAGGATCTATAATGCTCGGGGTTTCTCTGCGAAATCGAATTGATCGACTTGTACAAAGTTACAGATATAGGCACTAATATAGCTGTAGTAATTACGATAAATTAAATACATACATATTGTCATCCTTACATAGTATAAAATAAAGTCGCTATTTTCGTTTGTTTGCTAGTCTGTATTCTTAAATCTTCAAAACTACGCAACGGATTTTGATGCGTTTTTTTTTAATGGATAGAGTGATTCAAGAGAAAGGTTTATATGTATAAAAATTCCCGAAATTCCCACGGGAACAGGCACAACGCGGGTAAAACCGCGGGGCGCTGCTAGTAGAATAATAACGCCCATATTGTAATTTATAGAATTGGTCTATGGCTGCTACAACTGAAAAGTTCAAACAAAAAACAAACAAAATCCATGGCCTGGCAAACATAGTATATACAGTCGCGAGGAGAATTTAATGACCTACCTATCAAAGTTACTGGAACACTGAAATCATTCGCTTCAAGAAATCGACCCGAGGTCCTTCCTATTAGAGTGATAACTATGGTTTGCGTTCGTTTCAATACGTTGAAGATACCAACAGTAAGATTTGTTGAAGTGTTATTCAAGCCCCGTACATTCTCTTTGCCGAAATGGCACATTGCGGTACAGGCGTAACAATCTCCTACTTCGTTACGTAACAACGAACTGAAGCAAGTCCGTTCAGAGAATGAGTTCCCCGATCCGGCCGACTGCACCAGTGTCGTATTGATTGGTTACGTAACCACGGCGGCAGCCTGGGACAGTCTATCGTTCATACCGTCTCGAAGGTGCTTCACGCAAGACAACTTGGGTTATATTTTTATGTTGCCACAGAACTGGGTTACACGAAGGCGAGCACGTCTTTTCTGCGGTTTTTACTACTTTTCAGGAGGCTTATGCAAATCCGTGTCCGTCGAATCGAATAGGTACCTACCTACACCTTTTTACACAACCAGAACCTTCATTTATGCCCGACCTCTGCTCTTTGTGCAGCAACCAACCAACAACCTAGGGACGAGCTATACCTAAGTAGGTACTACGTTGTCGGTTACCATCAGCAGTAGTCAAGCACAAACCAGAAATAAATATTTCAATAATTTCCTGTAATCAATAGGCAGAGGAAGTATCGCTGAATGTATGAATTAATGATTAAGCTATGTAGTGAAAAGGCAGAGTAGTCGTAAGGCGATTGCAAGACGACTACAACGCCGCGCGATACCAAAGTGCTCGGTTACAAGCACTACAAATAATTAGGTGACATAAAGTAGAGAAAAACGGGTCATTGTGATTTTCTAATTCGGTATGTATGATGGCGCTCGGACATTTTTTTACTACTTTCACTCAGGGACTGTGGCTCTGTAGATATTTGCTCGAAGGGTTTCGCGCAGCTCGTAGCTAACTTCACAGATGCCAAGAACCTTGATTCTGTCTAGCAGAGACCACGACTACTACTAGCAATGTTTCAATGCTATTTCAGTACCTATCTATACCTAAGCAGTAAGCGGCTCCCTGGCAGAAGTTGGTAGTAGCAATAAGGCCGCCCATTGTGGCACTATTCTAAACGTACTTAGGTACCTATAGTTTGTATTTTTCTTTTAACGGTGTGAGAATATTAAAAATATTATCGATCTACCTACTATTAACTAAATCAGTATAGTCCGCGCCACACAAGTCGACGGATGGGAAGTTAGCCGCTGATGACACTTCGCCGTAATTCGCTTATTATTGCGCATGTGTGCACAATGCCGACACAAGTGGCATAGTGGTGAGCACGGGCGTAGGGAGCCCGCGGTAGGCATGAGGTTGTCGGGAGGGTGTGCCCCGGCATCTCGTCTCTCTGGCTCCCCATTCCTATATTTTGCCTTTTGCGCTGCGTTCTGCGACTAACTTCCCGTCCGCAAACTTGTGTGGCGCGGACTACTACGTATTTCAACTTTTTCTCTGGCATGCAGTTTATAGCGCGGCGGCTGGGCTGTTATCCCCATAAGTTCCTACCTAGCTACTCGTACCAGGTAGGTACTACTCCGTGGTTGTCCTCGCGTGGAACAGAACTCGTAGATCGATAACAGCTGTTACGTAAACCTCTGCGCTGTATTACCTACTAGCAGCGCCCCGCGGTTTTACCCGCGTTGTGCCCGTTCCCGTGGGAATTTCGGGAATTTTTATACGTATAAACCTTCCTCTTGAATCACTCTATCCATTAAAAAAAACCGCATCAAAATCCGTTGCGTAGTTTTAAAGATTTAAGCATACAGACAAACAAACGAAAATAGCGACTTTATTTTATACTATGTAAGGATGTAAGGATACAACCTACGAACACGGAAAAATCAGGACTTTCGCGGTCAAGGGACTCAAAAATAGAATAAATTGTAGTGCATTGTCGAAGGGTGATGTCAATGTCAATAACACAGCGTATTTCAATCAAATAATCTACTATGTAGGTATGTCTTTGACTTTTAAATTGTAAGACAAGTCACGAACTAGGTCCTCCAAAGAAACTAATTATCAAACTGTCTTGCTGGTTTATTCCATTTTCGATGTGTACATAACCTGAATTAAAAATCTACGGAAATCGTTACTTACGTCACGATTGGGATGACGTCACACCAGATGATCGTGACGTCACCAGGACTTTGATCTCGGTAAAGGTCGAGACGAACTTGATCTTAGTACAAAGAACTTGTGGTCCAGAGGGAGCCACTAATGTATTGTCTTGAACAAACTTCTGTAGAGAATAAATTATGCAACTGTATTTTAATAATTTTATTTTTCGCCAAAAATGGCATAACTGAATACCACCCTGTACAGAATTCGTATAATTTGCACGAATGGATGTGTTTTCTATGTAGTAACTTTTACATTATTGTAGATTTTTCAATAATGGTCCAGCCTATTTTGATAAAATTTAAATGGGACCACCTCGGTAGTAGGTTTACCCTTTGGAAATAAGTTTTTTAAATCGGTTCACAATTGACGAAACTATAAAATAAAAAAATACATACAGAGGATAACCTCCTTTTTTGGAAGTCTAAAAAAATGGGCATCATTATTTCCAGTTTGACATTAATTTTAAGGATGTTACGAATAGACATTTCAGAAAAATTCAGATATTTCATAATTCAAAAGATAACCTATTAATCAGCTAAGTACGAGTCGGACTCGCGCACGGAGGGTTCCGTACTGTATGGGAGCCCCCCTTAAATATTTATTTTTTTACATATTGAAGTGAATATAAAACTACATAAATATTCTGTGAAAATTTCAAGCATCTACCTGTTACCATTATTAATATAGAGCAAAAAACGTCAAAAAAATCAGGTTTGTTGTATGGGAGCCCCCTTAAATATTTATTTTATTCTCTTTTTAGTATTTGTTGTAATAGCGGCAACAGAAATAAATAATCTGTGAAAATTTCAGCTGACTAGCTATCATGGTTCATGAGATACAGCCCGGTGACAGACAGACATCGAAGTCTTAGTAATAGGGTCCCGTTTTTCCCTTTGGGTACGGAACCCTAAAAATGACCTACCTATTACTTATGATTTATGAGAGGACTGCACTGCAAGGTGGAGAATGAAAAACTATGATAATTTTTTGAAACATTTATTTTCTATTTTTTTTAGTCACTCGCCACACGCGGGGTTTTCTCAAGAAAAGCACACGCCGAGTAAGATGTTACAATATCCACAGGTTTTCACCCACCCTACAGTTACAGAGCTACGAGTTCAATGTGTCTACACAGCAAACACTTTTAAAGTGAACTAAAATATTAGCCTACTAGTACCACTCACAGAATCACACCTGCAATATTACATAACACCTCAAAATCACATGATTACAGACAATTACACATTGTCAATATCAACAAGAATCAAATGATGGAAAATACAAGCTATCACACTCCCTCGTGTTACATAACATTTACAATTTGTTAATTTTGAAGTGAAAAACTTAATTCACTCACTAATGTCGTTTACAATATACAGAAGCTAATAAAAGTCAATTCAGAATTAGATCATTTTACACTTATTCAACCTTGGCCTCGAAACTTCATACAAATGAGGTTGGTTACATAACTATCACTGGCCATACGAGTGATCACAAAAAGAACTAAAACAGAAGATAGCAATTTCTGAATTCACTTGTTTCACTGTTAACTCCCACTAGATGATTATGTAACACTTGAAAAAAAACAATGAAGTTTATGGAATCATTGTATAACATTTATTTAACTAAAAATAAGTTACTAGATTGTTTTTTGCTTCTAATAATACAACATGATTTTAGGGAAGTGGCTATCTGCGGTGATTTCGAATCACAATTGAAATTATGGTAACAACTCTTACATAAGATTTAGAGGACCTTCTTGATCTCATCGTATAAGACGAGCACGAAGGCACCGCCCGTACCTCTGAGCACGTTCGAGAACGCGCCCCTGAAGAAGGCGGCGCCTCCCTCGTTCTTAGCGATGGTGGCCCAGCAGTGGAGCGTGCCCTTGTACAGCATGTCGCCCTTGGCGCGGCCCGACTGCATCATCATACGCCTGCGCACCGTGTCGAACGGATACGAGATGATGCCGGCCACGGTGGTGACGGTCTGCGCGATGGCCCAGCTGATCACCAGCGGCGTGTTCTTGGGATCGGGGAGCATGCCACGCGCCGTGTCGTAGAAGCCGAAGTAGGCGGCGCGGTAGATGATGATGCCCTGCACCGACACTCCGAAACCTCTGTACAGACCGGTGAGGCCGTCGGACTTGAAGATCTTGGTCAGGCAGTTTCCGAGGCCGCTGAACTCGCGCTGGCCCTCGCCTTTGCCGACGTCGGCGGCGAGACGCGTACGCGCGAAGTCGAGCGGGTACACGAAGCAGAGGGAGGTGGCTCCGGCGGCGCCGCCGGACGCCAGGTTACCGGCG
This sequence comes from Hypomecis atomaria, assembly GCA_964007245.1. Lineage (NCBI taxonomy): Eukaryota > Metazoa > Arthropoda > Insecta > Lepidoptera > Geometridae > Hypomecis > Hypomecis atomaria. The sequence goes on from OZ023310.1 coordinate 7,404,312, forward strand.
AAGTAGCGCCAGAACTGGGTCCTCTTGTCTACTCCTCCGAGGAACACCTGCTTGTATTTGTCCTTGAAGGCGAAGTTGAGCGCCTGCGTGGGGAAGTACCTGATGACGTTGGCGAAGTTACCGCGCCAGAAAGAGAGCAGGCCCTGCTCTTTGGGAATGCGGACGAAGGCGTCGACGATACCCTTGTAGCGCTGGTCGGCGGCGATCTGTGTGCTCACATGCTGTACTTGTAGCAGCAGCTTGACGCGCTCGATAGGCGCGACGGCGGTCTTGGAGACGGCGGCGGAAATGCCTCCGGCGAGGAAGTCTTTCGCGAACGCGACCGGATCGGCGAGGTTCGACATTTTGTTCGATTAGGTGGGTCCTCACTGGGTAATCGCCGCGCGGCGAGGTATCTAAAGGATCACACACGGAATGGATATAATCACGAAACACGAACCCCTGATATTTTATCAGGAGATTTGGAGATATTTCGTGATCACGGGAGCACAGGGGTAGGTGTGTGCCTTTTTTGAAATTCGATCGATCACGTTCTCTCGCAGTTCTGCACAGAGGAGCGGCGCAAAAGAAGGAAGGAAGGGGCCGATGTTGCCAACGTGACGGCAAAGTACCACGAGGTCAGAGTTACCATTACATTCAAATATTTACCACGGTGTATGATGGATGATTTTATTGTTATTTGAAACCTAAAATTGCTCTCTTCATATAATTTATATTTATAACACGCAAACTCTATTTTTAATTGAGTACTCACTTGTTAAATAAATATTACACAAGATCTATAAATAATTATCGATTGATAGTTCAAGAATAAAGATGTATTTCAAACGAAACATTATAATCCAAACAAAACTTTAGTAAAACTAACTTTTAGAAAGGAATGCATTCTAAAATAAATTGTGAGCATTGTAATTTAACCGTAAATCTCTGGTAATTCTTACAAATTTTAAGGGTAAATTATAAAATCTGTAAACACAGGAATGACGTGCGCAATCTGCGTTTAGTTTTAACTTCTTTTAATCGATAAGACAGTGCTTAATGATTTTTTAAACTAGGTTTCCTTTGATATAAAAAAATAAGTAAACTTGATTAAATCAGTTTTTTACATGTAAGAGCTTTTTAGAAAACTGTGGACATAACATCAACAAAATAAAGATTTTAACAATATTCTCAGCCTTCGCTTTAGAGCAATCCACAGATTATATAAAGACTCTGTGGAGCAATCAGAAATATCAAAACGTTATCAATGCTGCCAACAAAAACCAACAGAAAATTAAAAAGTTCAAGTGACATTTGATGATCAATGTCGAATGTATTGTCATTGTCAAATTGTCATGTCATTTATTGAATTTGTCTATGGTTGGTTGACTTCAGTTTTGTGATTATTTTCTTGAAATATTATTTTTCCTTCCTACATGCAAAACAAGTATAAACCCTCACTGGGCACTTACTAAATATTTTCTTTTAAATGCGGTACATGTACTGCGATGTAAAATGAGCCGAATGGGTTCTCCTTCAGTTGGAATGGACGAAGATACTGGAGCTGGCCATGCCTTGAGCGACTTTCTCTTGCAGCTTGAAAACTACAATCCCTCTATACCAGATTCTGTAGTAGCACACTACTTGAACATGTCTGGCTTTGAATCTCAAGACCCCAGGTAAATCTATGTTGCAAAAAAAATCATATACCTACCTAAAAAATCTCATCTTATAGATTCCTTTGTTTACATTCTGAGACATATTTGCAGGAATTATACTTTCAACTCTGTGACCAAAGTTTAAGCAAGTCATTCGTGGCATAAGAATTGCCTGGTAATGTAAAAAAATGTGCTATAGTTTTACTATTCAGTGTGATTAAAATACTTGTCTATCAATTTCAGGTTGATTCGTTTAATAGCACTGGCATCACAGAAGTTTCTCTCAGACATTGCAAATGATGCCCTGCAGCACTGCAAGATGCGAACATCCAGTCAAATCACTCAGAGCTCAAAAAATCAGAAAGGGCCAAAGGAAAAAAAGTATGTAATGACCATGGAAGACTTGGCGCCAGCGTTGCAAGAATATGGAATAACAGTGAAAAAACCTCACTATTTCGTCTAAAAATAGAGAATTAACATCTAATAAATGTCAAATAAATTAATTATCATGAGCATTCACTATTACCAATATCCTTCAAGCAAATATCTATAGTCACAATCGTGCAAAAAAATTGAGGCAAAACTCTTCCCAAGCTATGTAGTGCTTTTTAGTTAGTCGTAAGGCGATTGCAAGCTGACTACAACGCTGCGCGATACCAAAATGCTCGGTTACAAGCACTAATTAGGTTACATAATTTTACATGGAGATTCCAAAAAAAGGGGTCAATGTGAATTATTTAATGTAAATATCTGAGTCAGTATGTATGATGGCGCTCTGACATTTTTTTACCACTTTCACTTAGGGACTGTGGCTCTGTAGATATTTGCTTGAAGCCAATATCTCAATCAGTAAAAGGATAGGATTCTGCTTACCATAGTGAAAGCAGTGCTCAAATATTTAGTTAATTGACACTTGCAACATGCCCATTAATTTTTTTCTTACAAAACATGTTGGACAGACTGAAGACGCATAGTGAGTAGGCATTGTCAGGAACGAGCTTAGCCCTTTTAGTTGTACCTTACTGCAACTAGCCATTAGTCTCAATAAACATTCTGTGGTGCTGACACTTGTTATACAACACTGCTGCATTCCAGCAGCTATTTCTTTCTCTTTCTATTTCAATATAAAAGACAAAGATGCTTTAGCTTACATGTAATCTCGATATTTTTTTCTAGATTTTATAACCATCTATGTAAAAATCTCGCTCTAAATGTATTATGTACCTACTTGCTGTCTGTTTCGCTGCTGCCAGGTTACATATAATAACTCGGTATGTCTTAAATTGCATCTTAAATCTTTACTATTTTTATATTATTCCATAATTTTGTCAATGCTCATGTTTGTCAGCTTCTATTTATAATTGTCTTGGGAAAAATGTTGAGTAATTTCTCATTATTTATTGTTATAGTTTAAAGCTAGTGTTTGTCTGAAACCTCTTTCAAATAAATTATGTTTAGGTTCAGTGTTATTCATAGTAGGTACTTTACTTAGGACGAATCAAACTTCATGTCGGTTGTGATGTCACAAGCTGTGCAGAATCCAATCCGGTCTGATGCTCACTTAAAAGCTATGTGAGGATTGGCTTTTGTGCAGCTCTTAGCTAACTTCACAGCTGCCCAGCGGGCTTAGCATAAGGACCATAAAATAATACTATCGACATGTCAGAATGTGACAGAGTTATGATGAAGCATATATCTGTCACCTTTGCGCATGTCGATAAACTCTTGTCGTGGTCTTGTATGCCAAGCTAGCAGGTTTGATTCAGCATATACCAGTGAAAACTATTTCTAAAAATAGAAAATCAAGAGTGTCTTATCATAATAGTAGGATCTTTTTGTTAACTAATCAGCAATCTTAATTAAGTAAAGAAAAGATGGACAAGTTTATAATAAAAACTAATAAAAAAAGGGTTTTTTTTAAAATTTACCTATTGTTACATGATAAAAGATAAAGGCATTTTCTTGCAAAAATGAAGCCAGTATCAGTAAAAATAAAGCATGAACCTATAAAGAATATATATTTAACATTTTGGGATTTTGGTATACATATTATTGGTAACTAGCGACCTGCCCCAGCTTTGTACAAGTGTATTATACAATTATAAACCTTCATCTTGAATCACTCTTATCTATTAAAAAAACCACATTAAAATCCGTTGCATAGTTCAAGATATAAGCATACATGGGGACCAAGGAGCATAAGCTGGTTATCATGCTCCTTGATGGGGACACAGCGGGGAACGACTTTGTTTTATAATATGTAGTGATTTCAAGGTATAATTTTCTAATCTAAATGACAACTAACTATTTTACTCTAGCTTTGTTTAGTTTATAAGAGAACCACACAAGCCATAATCAGTAGATAAGTATAGAAAATGCTAAAATGATTATTGTATTGGCTTTAATAACATATACAAAGTATTTATATACTAATCAGTGCAAAGAACAAGCTACATCTTAAGGTCGATTTACATCAAACGAACATAGAGCTAGAGCTAGAACAAGAGCATTCTTTCGTAATCTTTTAGTGTAAACGAAAGCTAGAGGTATCGATTTACATCAAACGAACATAGAGCTAGAGCTAGAACAAGAGCAAGAACACAAAAACGCTTTGATGAGACCGCTCAGTGGCGCGAGCACGTCCGAACACGCTAGAACGCTCTAAGCAACTGTTCGCGCGCTCTTGCGCCGTTTACATCAAGCGAGCGAGCATTCTTAGAATATTCCATAGAATCTTTGCGAACGCACTAAGAACAACGAAGGAATGCTCTACGCCTGTTTACACTAGAAGAATTAGCTGTAGTGGGGATAGAATGAGCATTCGCTCGTTTGATGTAAATCGACCTTTAGCTAAAATGACAAACTGCACTTAGACTATTTAATCTGAGATTTTTTTGTAAACCGCCTGTAAATGCTGCGTCATGGGAGTGCTCTCAGTCTCCATAAACAGTGTGACTTGTAATGTGTCTGGAGCCATCAAACGTATAACTCGTTTTAAGCTCCTGACATGTGGCGGCTTGGCAAACGAGATTCTAGTCAGGTTAACAGTTTCTAACACAATTTCTTTCTTCTCTGCATCATGGCTGCCTTCTTCGAGTGAGGTGAGCCCGAAGTTATGGCTGATTACAAACGCTACTTGGTTAGATCCCGGCTTTATTCGGAGGAAGCCTCTTTCTTGGTGCATAGGAGTCTGCTTCTCTGGGTGCCGTGATGTAGACGAGAAGTTGAACATTGGCTGACCTGGAAATTCAAATTTATTTTTTTTATTCATTAATGAGGCTACATTTGGCCACCAACTCTCCTGATGGAAAGCGAAGTTGTAGCCAAAGATGGGAGTATGTAGACCCAGACCTACTTATGCACTCTTGACTTGAAGATTTCGAGGTTATAATTGCCAGAAAATAATGACGGAGGCAGGGCATTCCAATCTTTGGCGGTCCTTATGAAGGAAGAAGCGAATCATTTAGTACAAGCAGGTGGTATGTCGAGTATGTAATTTCAAAATGTGTAACAAATACACAGAGAATATATTAAGTGGTATTCATTGAGCTATACAAAATAATTTCTCAAAGATAGTAATAGTAGGTATGTGCAGTTCAAACACTCAGGTCAATAGGATAGGGCTAGATTTTTATGATTAGCTCTATTCTATAGGTAGTTGATTTAAAACTTAGCTTTTACAGATTAAAATTATTTTAAACTAAATTTTTTATACAGAAATAGGTATTATACTGTGGGACATAGCATGAAGTATTCCCATTGAGGAGTTCTCTGTTAGGTATTACGTAAAATACAGTAGGTATTTTGAATTTTCATTGATTGTTTAGTGCACAGAACAGCAGAACTAATCTCTTCTGTGGTTTAGTGCTTACCTATACAAATGAATTCTAACTCATCGTGATACGAAAAGTCCGGTATATTTGGGTATACACCTTTCCCGTCATTTGTAGACCACCGTCCGGCAAGCCATGCTAGAGGCTTCAGCGCCTCAGGAAGTTCCTGCATTATTCCTGCTAGGAATAGTAGGAACCCAATAAAAAGCGAATTATTTTTTCTGAAAAGGATGAGAGTTTATGAATGTAAGGTTTTCTAAAAAAGATTGAAATGAAAGTGGGTAATCAATCAACAGCGTTGTAATCACAGAGCTATGTTGTAATCGTAAAAATCTGCGCACTGGCTATTAGTGGCTATTATCATTACCTCAGAACTGTCAAAATAGGGTAACCATCTAAAATCATTGCCGCTTTACCCTATATTTGGGGAAAAGTTAGGCACTTTAGGGAAAAAATTAAGGAAGAAAATTCTTAATCCATACATCTTACATATTTATAAAATCGGAGTGTCTGTTTGTAATATTGAAATAACCGTTTTTAGTACATCTATATAAATTTATATAGGGTACGTACACCAAATGATTTTTTTTTACAATTTTTGTCTGTCTGTCTGTCTGTTTGTTTCGGCTAATCTCTGAAATGGTTGGACCGATTTTGACGGGACTTTTATTGGCAGGTAGCTGATGTAATAAGGAGTAACTTAAGCTACGTTTATGAAAAAAACTTTTTATCTCGGGCTAACGTGGGTACCACAGGGCGCAGCTAGTTATCAATAAATTGGCAGGTGCACCGGTTTTGGGTGCTGCACTGGCTTTTTAAGAAACAAAAGAAAATGGTTTTGAATAAGGATAATAATCTTCGGCTCTTTTTGACATGACTGTGGCATTTTATAGCACTGCAACTACTGCAAGTGCATAAATATTTTTATGATCTTTTAAAATCAAAAAGTGATAAATCACCTGATTTCTTATGGAAATATTCAAGAGCTCCTTTGAAGTCTTTTGTTACGAATTTTTAATGATATTGAGTGTATGTAAGTATTTTGTTTCGAACTTATAACAAATCTACAACTCCGAATAATGTTCTGGAATAATAATAATCAGAAAATGTGGAAAAACATTTAATTCCTAGCACTTTAACGTAATGTGACCACCTTACGTTGAAGTACTAGGAATTAAATTACAGCCGGTGGAACAATTTGATTGCTTTCACGGGTTTTGGCCATTTCGCTGACTTGACCTTCTTCGTAGTATCATTTTTGGCCACTAATTTTAGTTCACAACATCATAATTATGCAGCTACTCTACACTTTTAATCATCATCATCTTGATAATCAAGATATTTTCTATTTCAAGTAAAACTATCAAATCATTATCATTGCAGTCACGTAACATCCATAGTTTGGCGCGGGCCTTTTTATGTATTTTCTTTAAGCTAAGTTGGAAGCTAAGGCACAGCCCGGACACTCCGCGATTTTTCATACAAAATCTGCTGTCTTACGCACACCTACACAGTACTTACTCACAGACAACACACTTACGCACGGTCGCTACACGCGCATTTGTGTGCGGAACGTCTATGGCTGTCAGCGATCACCACAACGTGACGACATGCCGCGTGAGTGAGACAGTTGCGTACTTAATTTGCAAAAATGAATATTAATCTAGTGCTTAAAAAAGTATAACAATTACTTAATTTGGAAGCATTTTAACAAAAAGTAACCGATCTACTTCTTTTGTAAGATAATATCAAGAGGAAGTTACCAAATAATGTAAAATAAGTTCCTATTATTTATCCTTAGGGAAACATTAAAATTTCTTGTTTTGTTACGTATCATTGATATTCAACCATACACAGTACAAGTGTTCCCTATTGTCACAGTCTAGGTAGTTTTTATTAGAAAATCCACCGGCCAGTGCAGCCCGCGCGCAGAGTACACCTTGCGGTACGTAGCGCGGGGTGGAAGTGAGGAAGACTCAAACGGGTGGGGGGTAACGAGTGGCCGTTCTATACGTAGTATTATTATATACTCGTATTCTTTGGCTAAGGCTTGCATCCAGCGTGATGCTCAGGTCAAAAAAAATCACCTTCCTATCTTTTCAGAAGGCATCCTACGCAGTGCTTGCCAGTACGTGGTCTCCACTTGAGAACTTTTCCATGGGTGTTACCAGTGTTATTATTGAGAGTGCGCAAATGCACCCTTGATGTCAAAAAGATTGATTCAGCGTGAATCATTATGACCAACCTATACTAAAGCGAGGGCCAACTTTGCACTTTCAAAAAAAAATAGTGCGTGGAGTCCCTCCGCGCGGAAGAAGTAAAACTTCGACGCTTCATACCTCCTCCATGGTAGCGTTAAACGTTTACCGCAACCTTGTAGGAAGTCGCATTAGAAGTTTCACTTCAAAAATAAAATCAGCTGATCTATATATGTCATCAAAGACCGTAAGGAATTATTTGTGTGTCAGATAATTTGTGTCCAGGTTTGTGTCCAGGCTGTGTCTGGGACGGGTCAGACATGAATCATCCCGGCTCGGTATAACATAAATCATCACGTCTTATTAAATATTTTACACAGAATAGCTGATTTTTAATCATGATTTGAGGTTTAGTCTCATAGTGAAAGTTAGTCCTATTGATCAATACCTGTATGACAAACTTTGAATATTTCCCTTTTTCAAAAAAAACTTATAATTCGATATTTAGATTGTGTGGAATTTTGACTCATTGCTTATGGCGATATTTTCTCCAATGCGTGTACACACACATATACAAAATTCCCATTGTTTTGACTATTGTCACTCACTACCAATCTAGAGAATGACACATCCATAGATATCTATTGTAAGGGAATAGAGTTCATAATACCATGCAAAACTGCATAAGTGCTTGGTAACGTGCAAAATATCTCTGTGTGAGTGAAACTCCCTGTACGACACATACCAGTGTTGTCAGTCTAGAGCTACCTGACCTAATTAGTAGTTTTTTCATTACCTAAATTTAATATCGCAATTGAGATTTGGAGTTTTAACAACAAATAATCACTTCGAAAGTTTAGATATGTAAAAACTCCAGAAAATGCCGAGACGTTATATTTTCTTATGACACATAGAAGAATACTACGCCGTTTTAAATTTTAGGTTCGTAGTTAAACTTTAAGCGCTAAGCCTGGCAACTTTGTTGTCGTCAGTGCGTGATAATGTGGTGATAATAGTGCTTGCCAAAAATCTGGGTTACCGTATGTCACATTCTGATTTGCCGTATTTTAAGGGAAAAATTACTAAAATGCCGTATATAATTTAAAAATGTTTATAACTCATTTATTTCTTCTCCATAAAGGTTTCTTATCGTTTCTATAACTTCAGATTCATGTTTATCTAGTGTGTACTTGTCCTTGCTTCTTATTTTGTAACACATGTCGCGCGACACCTTAAACTTCGTACAGTTCCCTTGATTTTGAATAAGTTGTCTTGCTAATAGAGTTTTATTTACAGTCGATGTCATTAACTTATTTCGCATCTTGGTCTTCATGTTGTTCACTTGGCTGAATATCCTTTGTTTGAATAGGTATCCTTGAGTTCTGCAGTCGGTTGTGCTAAGGATCTTTTCCCAAAATTCGTGAGCTTTCCAGGAGCCGATGTCTAAGTTCGAAAATTTGTTGACATCGGGTAAAAGTCTCCACTCGTCATCGATTTTTTGGTGGTCATTTTCAATTCTGACTCTACGTGGTAGTTTCTGGGTTAGTGGCAACATTGACGGGAAACTCTCTCTATTACTGTGGCGCACAGCCTCTTCAGGTGACAGAATTATTCTATGGTGACAGATATTTGAGGAGCGGAAGTATTTCATTGGAAAAATCATAACGCTTCCCAATTTCCTTGTAGCCTGTTACAAGAAAGTCGCGGCAACGAGTATAAAATTCAGCAAGAAGCACTTTTTGCTGCACGATATTAGTTTTTTGAACTTCTTGCATGATTTTAACACCCAAATACATTTGTGGTAGGAAAAATCGTGTATTTTCTGGGTCAATCGAGCATATTTCAGTTTGATTAACGTAGTCTCTAGTCATGTAACATTGCAATAGATCTTTGTAAAGCAGTTTCACACTATCATACAGTTCTATCAGTCTAGAATCTGTTCCTTGGAAATACTCTTTGCGGTTTGTGCAAAACAACTGCCCCTGTATTTGTGTGTAATAATTGTGTTTTGTTTTTAGTTTTAGTTCACCATTCTGCTCATAAAGATACGGCACTGTGCTTGGTGAAATAAAGGAGTTCCTACTTACAAAAGGGCATTTCACTTCCACCACCGTTTCATTTTGAAGCAATCCATCAGGTGATGCTGCAAGGAATGGGTGGCTTTCAGATATGCACAAACCACATATTTCTATTTTTGAGCTTAGAAAGTTTTCGTATTTCTGAAGAGCGACAGGCTCATTAACTTTCCCATGAGTTTTTGCCCTTGATGAAAACATTTTAGGGTTTAAATTTTGTTGGCTAATGTTTTCCTTGTACCATCTTTAGTGTGGCATACAGCATGGAAATTGCTCGCAGTCACTCTGACACTTCTTGCGATGTGCCATTCTTTAGAGGCATCCTGTTTTACACTCCTAGCCATCACATCTTGCACATGGTGTTGGTTAATATTTTTAAGTAATAAGTTCTTTAACAGTGAGTCCTTCATAGGTTGTCTCCGAGTAATCATGGTCTTGTTCAACAGCATAAGGATTGGCCGGTCTTATTACTTGTAAGTATGGCATTTTGCTACCAGAAGTAGCGGCAAATCCAATTGCTAAATTATGCACATAGCTTTCATAGTTACTCATTATTTTCTTCTTCTTTGATTGGGTGATAAAGTACATTCGTGAATTTACGCCGCCTACCTGGTAACACATGTGACTGCATTGGTGAATCATAAAACACTCTCTTTGGTGTTTTAAAGGCCAATAATTCTTCTGTGCATAATGATAGTTTTGGAACATGCTATGTCTTCTATACCATGAAGTACGGTAAAAATATGCTTGCAGTGAGCTTCCAATCCGTTTCCTGCAGCACACTCACAATGACTCGCCTCTATTGTGCCATTTAAATTCATTTTCAGCATGACTATGTAAAGCAACTTTTTCATTTGTGCTTTACATTGAGCATGAAAATATACATCGTTTCCTTCAAAGGCAACTCGAAGAGTCACTAAGCTTCTACTTTCATATAAAAGTCTGCCTTTGGGTGGTACTTGAAACCTGAAACAATAGTTGAAGGTATTTAATAAAAGTTATCAGTAAAAATCTAAAAAGGAATGATATATGATATCTTTTCTCGGCATAATTATTCGGTTTCATAAATGTTACGCATTCTTACCTTTCTGCGAACTCTTGAATGTGGTGTTTTGAAAAGACAGGAAGATTGGTGCTCGCATTGACGTCCCTGAACACTTCCAGATCCGGAAAATCAGGCATATCGTCGTCAAGCTCTTCTTCTACTCCGAGTAAATCGTTTCTATCGTACGCTTCCAATGTAAATGAAAAAAAAGGACTAAATAAGTATTGGGAATAAACCTAACCTCCAAATAATGAACTACATATTATCTAGTTACCTTTCGATTAAAGTAGCTTTTTTCCAGAAATAGATGCTTTTCATTTCCGCAGCTCCTCTTTTAACTGCTTCACACTCTATGTCGAATGCATTTTTGTGGTATTTGAGGCAAATTCGCTAGTATACACAGAGAACCAAAAACGCAATATGGCGGCGATTAGGATCACTCAACAGTAGCGCCATCTGCGATTAGCTTTCAGTTTTTAACCCCAATAACGGCTCATTTTCCGGGAAGATATTCTTTAATGCTGCGGCATCATTAAGTAAGTGCCTAAAGTTATGCACCTCAGAATCAACCCAGTGCTTTCTGACAAGGACGGGTCGATTCTTTTGTGGAAAACAAACATCCCATTTATTGGCTAATATAGCTAAAAGTAAGGTTTCTAAGGACTCACAATTTTCATCAGCCTTTTCTATAACATTAACCCAGTCAACAGATTCGAGAGCGCTACTAAAATGAGCTCTATTCGCCTCAGAAAAACAGCGGGTCGTTTGATGAGGTGCAGCAGGCGCGACACACTCCTCGACAACCAAACGCTGTGCATTATGGTCACTAAGCGGGTGTGTCGCGATACCAACGACAGAACAGGCACGCTTCTCCGAAAAATTCGTATAAACGTGATCCAATCTAGACACGCGGAAGCGTGTCCAGCCAAGTCAAAAAAAAGGAACTGGCGACGCGACGTGCGCGCGTGCGTAATATTACACGAACCATTTCGAGCCACTTTTGACCCCTTCATAACTCGAAAACTATTTAACCTACATATTATATGAAATTTAGCATATTCATTAAAGTTCTTTAGCTTATCTACAATACAAAATTTCATTAACTTTGCTTCGACGGTTAATGAAATATTTTAAAAACCGGGGTTTCATTGACTGATTCACTCACTGATTCACTGACTTATAGATCAAAAACCTAACCCACTTCCAGATGACCTACAAACTTGATATTTGGCATCAAGGTAGGCTATCAGGCACATACAAAGGAAAAAATCTAAAACTTTGAACTTTTACCCCCCAACCCTATATAATAGGGGATGAAAGCTTGTATGAGACTTCCACAAATTTTCATGCTATAAGTCTAAAAATTGATATATAGTCTCCCTGTTAGAAATAATAAAACACGTATTTCAGGGTTTTTAATAAATCAGCCCCCAACCCCTAAAATTGGGGGATGAAAATTTTTATGTCACTTTCGAAACTTTTGATGCCAGAAGTCAGAAAATGGATATACGAACTCGTTGTAATAGATAATAAAACACAATTTCAGGATTCTTAATAAACCACCCCCAAACTCTAAAACTGGGGGATGAAAAATTGATAATTTTTTTTATTTTTTTTTTTTTTTATTTTTTTTTTTTTTTTTTATTATAGGTTCACAAAACTGGATATATGCTAAAACTTATGCTAAAATATGACTTCAAATTATCGCTTACACAAAGTATATATCCTTCTAGTTGTGAACACAGCATGCTTAAAAGAAAGTACATTACCTAATACATAACTAAAACTAATAAAACTAAACAAAATCAAACTTAAAAATATTAAAAAATTAATTTAAATTTAAGGCTAAAATTAAGTGTCTCTTAAAGGAAGAGACAGATTCCTTAAATAAATCTATACTATTACTAATACTATTATAAGACGAGCACAAACGATATAACGATGAATGTTGACCATAGTTGGTCCGAGCATGTGGTAACGTGAATGTTTTTCTATTCACGAGACGGCTGGATGGTCGCGGAACAGATAAATTTATTTTATGAAGCAAGTGAGAACTGTCTATTAAACCAGTAACTAATTTATGTAAGAATACCATATCGGCAATCTTTCTTCTATCTACAAGTGAAATGAGTTTAAAGTGAGAAAGTCTGGACTCGTAAGACTCCAATTGTCGGCAAAGATTGCTTGCAAAAGAGAGATGGTAGAGAAATCTCTTCTGTACCCTTTCGATGCGATCTATATGCACCTGGTAGGATGGGCTCCACACGGGACTACAGTATTCTAAAAGACTACGAACATAACAATTAAATAGAATAATCGAAACTATGGGGTCTCTAAAGAACTTCGCTTGTCTGGATACGAACCCTCCAAGTCGCGATGCCTTCTTGACCAAACAGTCAATGTGTTCCCTGAAATCCAGCTTAGCGTCAACAATCACCCCCAGATCACGTATAACACATACCTCTGTGAGTGGAGAGTTTCCAATATGGTAGGAAGCTTGTGTCGGTGACTTTTTTCGAGAAAAGTTTAAGTAAAAGCATTTGGCTGGATTCAAGACCATTTTATTGCATACACACCACTCGTCAATAAGACTTATATCACTTTGCAAACGTATCATATCTTCGTCAGACCGGATCGTTCTATATATTTTGAGATCGTCTGCAAACATCTGAAAATCCGACGTTATTTTGGTGCACAAATCGTTAACGAATAACAAAAAGAATAAAGGTCCAAGATGAGAGCCTTGAGGAACTCCTGAAGGCACCAATCTCAGAAGCGATTTATAACCGCGAACCGTAACCAGTTGGGACCGATTCTGCAGGTAGGACTCACACCATCTCAGAAGAGAACCACAGATACCAGCATGACCGAATTTCCGAACCATCAATTCGTGGTCAACTACATCAAATGCCTTGGAAAAATCAGTGTAAATAGCATGTACTTCATGTCCATTTGTGAAGGCTTCTGTGATATCACTTACAAAATCCATAAGATTTGAAGTCGTTGACCTACCTGGTAGGAATCCATGTTGACGAGGGTTGATTATAGGTTTTAAATGGAAAAGAAGACTTTTTAGTACTAGAGACTCAAACAATTTTCCGATCGCCGACAAAATGGAAATCGGGCGGTAGTTCGATACATCGCAGGAGTCACCTTTTTTGTGAATAGGAGTAACATAGGCTATTTTCCACTTGGCAGGAAATACCCCGCATGACAGAGACTTGTTAAAAATAAAGTGCAGTGGTTTCGCTAGTTGTAAAGCACAAGACTTCAAAAAAACTGGTGGAATGCCGTCAGGACCTGGACCCTTGTTAGGATCCAGCAATTTGAGTGAGTTCAAAACTTCCGATTCGGAAAGTGTGCACGAGTTGATGGTAGTGTGGATACCGCTGGAAGTGCCAGTGTCAAAGTGAGAGTGTGCATGGTCGGTGCCAGCCTGGTAGGTAGAGTGAAAGTATTCCGAGAATAAATCTGTGATTTCTTGTCCACCATGCACGTTACGACTGCCAAGGTACATTTCGTCCGGTATATCACTGCTGTTTGACTTGAGGGACTTGATGAATAACCAGAAATACTTGGGATCCTTTTTGATAAGTTCCCTTGCTTCAGATTTCAACCTGTTTAGACACTCTGTTATCATTTTGTCGCAACGATCGCGAAGAATCTGATAAGAAAGTTGATCTCTTGGATTACTATACATTTTGAATTTACGGTGAAACTTGGCTTTTTCTTTCAATGCTTTAATTAAGGATCGGCTAAACCAGAATGGATAATCATTCTTACCTTTTATACGCATTGGAGTATGCTGTGCTATAATGGGAGTAATTACATCATAGAATACGTCAACAGCCTCGTCAACAGTGAGACCGTCATGCAAATAATCACCCCAGCTAACACTAGCAAGCTCATTTCTAATATTTTCGTAGTTGGATTTAGAATAATTCAGAACGGACGATTTTTCCGTCTTAGGAAGTTTGGGCGCATTGATTTTAACAGATATATTAAGCACAGGATGGAAAATGTCGGGTGTTACCAGTGGAACAGTACCGTTGCAGACTGTAACAAAGCTGGGCGAGTTTGTGATGACTAGATCTAATATTCTTCCCATCTTGTTAGATACGGAACAGATTTGATGAAGGTCATTAAAGGAAAGCGTATCAATGAGTATACTATCTAAGCTGTCTATTGAGGTTCCAGGAAGCAGTGTATTGTTACTGGCATCTGGGTCATGTACCCACGTAATATCAGGACGATTAAAATCCCCAACTAATAAGAAAATAGCATTCTTAAACAATTTGTTCTGAAGAACATCTGTCATATTTGACAACAACTGGTCCAAAGGATCATATTTGGCGGGAGAGGGGAGATATAAGGTACAAATGCATAACTCAACCGCTGATTTTCCCTTTCCAAACTTTATTATAATCCATAAGTCCTCAAATTTCGATTCCCATTTGATTTTACGTACAGGATTAAGTTTCTTGTTGACAGCTACTAAAACCCCACCACCCTCATTTTTCGTTGAACTTGTACTACTGCGATCATGTCTAAATATAGTATACCGGCTATCAAAGATTTCATGGTCATAGACAGAGTCGTTTAGCCAAGTCTCGGTTAATAGAAAAACATCCAAATCTAACTTAAGCACATTATTCAAAATAGTTGATGTTTTGGTCCGGAGACCTCTAACATTTTGATATAATAAATTTAGATTACACTTACAATTAGTTTTAGCTAATGGAAACATTAAAATTTAAGATTGAGTTAAGAAAGAGAATTTAAAAAGGCTAAATCTTTTACTACGAAACTTTTCGAGTTAATATCCTTCCTCAGAAAGATTTTTCCTCCACGCACCCAAACAAACTTGATCTTCTTATCTCTAGCCACTTTGCGAGCTGCAGCGTGTAGCTGTTTGTTTTCCGGAGATAGATGCTCACAGACATACACTGGTTTCTTGTCGCCACCAATGCCCAAATGAGACGAATTAAGCTTGCTATCCAGGTGAGTTCTGTTGAATGTTTTGACTGCGGCAAGGGCCGAGTCGCGGGCCAGAGGACTCGAGAACTTCACCACAATAGAGCGAGGCCGATTTGAGACTGAGTTAATTTTTGCGACTCGATGATAATTAACCAAGCTATGATTTGGTAGCTCGCAGCTGACCGTGTCAAGTAATTGTTGGACAATAGTTTTCAGGTTCTCGGTCTTGTGCTCTGGCACACACTGAATTTCCAAGTTACAGTTTCGAGACTGTTGCTCAAATTGATTTAGTCGTGTTTTCAGGCCAGTAACTTCCGCGCGCAGGTTTTGGATTTCACTTTGCTGGTTAGCTATAGTTTCTGACTTAGAATCCAGTTCTTCTTGGAGTTTTTCGTATTTCGCGGACATAAACTTTACGCTCTCGGTTAACTCTTGAATGCTACCACGCGTGTTAGAGTTCTCAGTAGAAAATTCACGCCTGATATCACTAAACAGACGAGACAGCGAGTCTTCAAGCTTTTTATCAATGTATTTCTTTAGCTCTTCAATATTATTAGTAATTGGCGAGTCAGCACCTGAGCTAGAAGATATAGATCGCGGGATAATATTGGAAGTATCAACACGCTTATCGGCTTTGCAATTCGGGCACTTCCAAGATGATTTGTAATTTTTCGACTCTTTGTTGAAAGTTTCTGGCGCTATTCCCAGGCAGGCAAAATGGTAGCTTTTGCTGCACTTGGAGCACGATTTCAAATCAGAGGGCTGAATCTGCTTAGTACATATAACGCAGAAACCCATTTTTAATTTTCCTCAGAAAATGGTAGAATTTTTACGATAGCAACACTCGGTAGTTGTCAGAATCAAAATCACGCTGTCGATTTGAGTTTGACAATTGTAAATCTCTTTTTCGAGGGTAAATGCGCCGAGGCAAAAAAAAACATCCGATTAGGAGGTAGAAAAATCAAACTCAATTTTTGTGATTTGTGCAATAAATAATGACAACTTATCTTTGATAACGCCTGTGATGTTGCTTCAGATAGAAAACTGTAATTGTAAAACACTTTCGGAGTAATTGGAAACAAGAAAACAATAATTTGGAGAAGTTAGTAAATAGGTACTGTTTACGGCAAGAGGGTTGCCAGTGACGTGATAATGTCCAAAAATTGACAATGGTACTTTATTACAAATATAATCAAACACGTATTTCAAGATTTTTAGTTAATCTCCCCCTAACCTTTAAAACTAGGGGTTAAAAGTTGGTATGAGACTTCCGCAAGTTTTGAAGCTAGAGATGTGAAAATCGATAAAATTACTCCTTGTAGTAAACTACAAAAAGAAGTGAAATCCAACAAAAACATTATCATGTGAAATGAAGCCAAGTCTAAATCACAGTTCCCACTATCAAAATGTTGTCAGATCTCACGTAAAGCCAAGCTTCTAACTCTACACTCCTTACTCTACAAGTCCTTACTTCACAAACTTTACACTTTAGTCAATATATGCGCCTTGGCTGTTTCGCTAACTGCGCATGGGCGTAAAGTGAAGATTAATTCATTAATTCTGTTATACAAACAGTTCTTGTTGTAACGAAACGGCCAAGTCACATATATTGACTAAGCTGTAGAGTTTGTGGAGTAAGGGCTTGTAGAGTAAGGCGTGTAGAGTTAGAAGCTTGGCTTTACGTGAGATCTGACAACTTTTTGATAGTGGGAACTGTGACTTGGCTTCATTTCACATGTAAATGTTTTTGTTGGATATACTTCACGCTGTCATACCAGCCAGTCTGAAGGTAAAAAATTGCAAACCTCTTTCTAACACTCCTCCTCAATCGTTTCCATCAGACTTTCTCACCGATTCATGCTCCTCGTACTCAGCTAACAGACAGCCCTACAATCACTCATATGCAATGACATACACCCATCTCTCTTCGACAGAACTCGTGTTTCCCTTTCAAAACTGCCTTGGTCAAAACATCAGCAACCATATGCTTGGTCTCTAAGTATTTTAGTAAAATAATACCATCTTATAAAATTTCTCTAGTAAAATGGTATCTGACATCAATGTGTTTAGTTTTCTGATGATTCACAGGGTTCTGTGCAATTGCCATTGCTGATTGGCTATCACTGTGAATCAGTATAGGTGACTCCTCCTTACCCGTTATTTTATCGAGAAACCGTTTTAAGAAAACAGCTTCCTTTGCAGCTTCAGACATGCTCACATATTCAGCCTCCGCTGTAGATATGGCAACACTCCGCTGTTTATTGCTTTGCCATGAGATAGCTCCATTAGCCATCTTAAAAATATAACCTGAGTAAGACCTTCTGTCTACTAGGTCACTGGCATGATCTGCATCTGCAAATCCTTGTATTCCTCTACTTGTATCTTTAAAATACTTAAGTCCCATCGTTTTAGTTCCCTTGAGATACCTTAAGATTCTTTTGGTTGCATGCAGTCCAATGAATCTCTTCATAGTTACTGCAGAACTGACTCATGTAGTTCACCGAGTGAGCGATGTCTGGCCTCGTGCAGACTGCAAGATACATCAAAGAACCTATGAGTTCTCTGTAAGGTATCGCCTCATTAGGTACTGAGCCTTCTGGTTTTCTAAAATGCTGACCAGGAACTCCAGGAGTTGAAACTGGCTTACAGTCCACCATTCCAAATTTGCGAAGAAGTTTTTCGACATACTCCCCCTGATCAACAGTAATGCAGCCATTTTCTTGTTTGAGCCTAATGCCCAAAATTAGCTCAGCTCTTCCCAAGTTCTTCATTTCAAACTTGCTCATAAGTTCCCTTTTCACATTCTGCATCTCTTGCTGATTATTATAAAATATAAGAATGTCATCAACATATACTGCTAGGATAATTCTGTCATTGCCAGTTGTCCGCTTATACACACAGGGTTCGATTTTGCACCGCTTGAAGTTCAAACTCTCTAGTTCTGAATGTAACTTCAAGTTCCAAGACCGAGGCGCTTGTTTAAGACCGTAAAGAGATTTCTTTAATAAGCACAAGTGATTTTCTTTTCCTTTTGTTTCAAACTGGGGTGGCTGCCGCATGTATATAACCTCATTTACATTCCCATTTAGGAACGCTGTTGTGACATCCATATGATCAACCTTTAACTCGAGGTTGACTGCTAAAGCAAGTTATAATCTCAGTGTACTATGCCTGATCACGGGAGAAAACGTATCGTCGTAGTCAATACCCTTACGCTGACTGAAGCCACGTGCGACTAAGCGTGCCTTATAACGTGTTTTATTTCCCGCCTCTTTCTTGATTCTAAATATCCATTTCGAATCAACAACATTAACATTTACCAGTCGCTCAGGCTTCAACAAAACCCATGTTCCATTTTTATGAAGTGCATCCAGTTCTTCTTTAATAGCTGCTCTCAAAAATTTTGCATATCTACGTGATAGTGCCTCTTGCACTGTAGCTGGATCACTTTCCTCAGAAAAAGTTTGGTATGTAAGCTTAGGTCAGAGCTGAAGCCGAATCCGAAGCCGAAACCAAAGCCGAGGCGGAAACCGAAGAAGAAGACGAAATATCAAAATGAAAACGACAAGTTACACGAACATCAAAAATCTGGTTTTTCAAGTTTGTAACAATTTAAATAAAAATGGTTATTGAATAGACTATCTAAGATATCTAGAATATCTAAGATATTATTAGATACCTAGTCTATTCAATAACCAGGCAATAGTTAGTAAATGTGAAACTCTGATAAAACAATCAACGCCAAGTCTTCTATGCACTTTACTAATGTCCTTTTGTTACACCTACGTTAGTTATATTTTTTGTTCCACAGACTTTAGGAAACTAAAGAGAGCTCCTACGGCACCAATGTCAAAAAAGAAAGAGAACTCGCATTTGACCAATTAAATATTTAGAAGCATAATAAAATAAATAAACAGAAAATTAATGTGATGCAGTTTAAGTAAATAATTTACGAACTAAAAATCTATTAAATTGACACATGACTGGAGACAAACATAGAGGTAGAATATCTAGACACGCGGCAGCGTGTCCAGCCAAAGTGTTCAAAGAAAACTGGCGACGCAGCGGCCGTGTGTAATATTACACGAACCATTTGGAGCTACTTTTGACCCCCTCACAAAACTATTTAGCCTACATACATGAAATTTGGCACATTTACTAAAGTCTTTTAGCTTATCAAGAATCCAAAATTTCATAAATTTTGCTCAGTCAGTTATTGATATATTAACGTTTAAAAACTCGTGTTTCATTGACTGATTCACTCACTGACTCACTGATTCACTGACTTATCGATCAAAAAAATTAACCCACTTCCAGATGACCTAGAATCTTGATATTTGGCACCAAGGATTATTGTATTGATATTTACTATGGGCCTTATTAATAAGCTCCAATATTAAGTAGTCCAACGAGTTATGGGCTATGCTCGGAGTCTCTTTTCGAGATCGAATCAGTATGAGAAGATCCGTAGATCTTGGACATCAACGTTGGACGTAGAAAAAATTGTTTCATTCTCACTTTACATGCATACGAGCTGCTGCTGCGTTGAATATCCAATCGGTAACAAATAAAGCGCTTCAAATGCTGTAATTTCTCTCAGTTTATATCAGAAAAAATTAAAAACGCTAGATTTTGTCTGAGTATGCGAGCCAGAAAGTTAATAATACTGCATTTCATGGAACAATTATAATTATTGAAGACGCTTCGACGACCCTGCTTATGACAAAAATGGCAACCTCAGCAACTACTAACAATAACTATGCACCTACAACTACTAACCTAGATTGCGCTGGTTGTCCTAACAAAATAACAAATAGACAGTATATGGTATGCTCTGCTTGTCAATGTACTTACGACGTGTGCAAATGTTTCACTAACCAGATTTCAAATAATGGATAGAGAAAAAAAGAAAATGTGGAAGTGTACACCATGCTACTCGAAAAAACCGAAGGGTGACAATACAAATACTCCAGTCGGTTGTCATAACATAAACAGAGAACCTGAACTATGTACAGACAAAAATATGAACAGCATAAGTGAAAGACTACCAATTAAGTATCTCGCCGTCAACTGTCTCTAGAAAAGCACTCATTGTCTAGCTCCACGTTGTCAATAAACACTATTAACGACAGTTTTGAAGATGAAACATTTTGCCCTAGCCCCAATAGTGTTGTCCAAGAATCACCATCAAGCGAATTTAAAATCGAACAACAGAAACTAAATAGTGAGATTTCAAGTAGTCTACTAAATGCAAACGAAGATATAATAAAATTACAGAGTGAAAATATGAAGCTACGGAAATATATAGAAAAAGAGAGCAAAAAACATTTGATCGAAATGACAATGACAATGAAATCTAAAAGCAGAAATTCAAGAGCTAAAAACGAAAATAGAAGTTATAATAGAAGGTACGCAGAGAGTCAATATCATTAAAAATAACATGAAAACAATCCCATCTGCTGTCTTTATAGAACAAAAAGAAATACCTAAAATTACTGAATCTCCACCATACCAAGCGTAGTCAAAACAAAAGAAAAACAGAAAATACAGAAATCCCAGCAAACTTCAAAGAACACTTCGCAAAACAATAATCAGGCTACAAATATGGCGCAAACAGCACACCAGCCTCCAATACAGCTCCACAACTACCAGAAGAGTCAAAATCAGAAGAAAGAGCAGTCGAAGACTGACTCTGCACATTATAAGACAAACAACAAGACCTCCAAATTGTCTGGCAGTAATGGTGACGTAAGCAGACCCAAAATTCTTATAGTTAGTGATCAAAGTTGCAAATATGTTGCATCCCTACTTATAAATCTTCGGTCTAAGCAAAATAACGCAAAACAATATGATATTCTTAGCTATACTTATTCTGATGCCCCAACAGGTCATATCTTGCAAAACTGTAGATTAAACGATGCAGATTTCAAAAAAGAAGATTGGCTTATTTTATCGATAGGGTCAAATGACACAAACCCAACCAAATTTCTCATTGCAATATCGGCAATTTTAAAAAGCATTACAACACCAAACATTATTGTAGCCAGCATCATAACACTCACT
Organism: Hypomecis atomaria; assembly: GCA_964007245.1. NCBI lineage: Eukaryota > Metazoa > Arthropoda > Insecta > Lepidoptera > Geometridae > Hypomecis > Hypomecis atomaria. The sequence continues at coordinate 7,426,140 of OZ023310.1, forward strand.
TAAATGAAGAGAAACTTAACCGAGAACTGAAAAACATAGTTAACAACTCGGGTGCTGCTAAATTTATCGAATTTCCTCGCCACCCAACTCCAACCATCTAATTCTAATTGCATGTTATTCAATGATCCCATCAACACAGAGGACTATAAAAACTGCTATTTAGACAAAAACATAACACAAAAGATGAACCAAACCAGTAAATGTAATTTAAAACCAGGTACAATACCCCATTTCTTTGAAAAATTAACAGAACCAATGCTTCAAAAAAGAGAGGCCTAGCCGGAACAAAATCCCGAAACTGTTAGCAGAATGAAGGATCTTGCTAATCCTACACAGTGGAATTGATCTGCGTTTTCGTAAGAGGCAACGAAATAAAAAGAACAACACGTATAATGCACACACTTGTTTTATATTTGCTTCGTATTGGACAAAATTACATTGCTGAACTAATGATATGAATGGATTACTATGGATTGATATAATGGACGACACAATTACTATTTACATGTTGTTAGATTCACGGCTAGGCAGTAAGAGACAATCAGAAGTGACACATGCGCATAGACGCACTTCACCGGATACAGACTTATCAATAGACAACAAATTGCCATAATCTGTTTCTTATCTATTCGATTAAATGGTGTACCGATACAATCGTCAACACTTCCCCTTACACCATGTCATCGAACTCTACCTTGGCTCTATACAATACTTAGTATAGTAGTTTTACATATAAAATAACACCGCTCTACATGGCAGTCCAAAAGAAACTTTATATCACCACTATACATACAATAGAACCTATATCAGAGTCCTGACGTTTAGCTTATGCCTAAAACCATTATGCTTAACCGAGGGCAAAGCCTTTGTAAGAATATCAGCTATCATCTCTTGTGTTGACAAATACTTAATAGCTATAACATTTCTATTATATAGATCTTTAATAAAATGATAGCGAACATCTATATGCTTTGTCCTCTTGTGACAATCAGAACGAATTAGTTTATGTGCACTTTGATTATCATTATAAACTAAACAATTTAGCTTGAGACCGAATATCTCGTTCCAAAAACCTCTAATAAACAAAATTTCTTTACAAACATCACTAATACTGAGATATTCCGCCTCTGTACTAGACACAGCAACACATCTTTGCTTTTTACATTGGTCAAATCTTAAAATAACTATTGTTATAATTATTATCATTTCGATTTACATAGACACATCGCTCACATTTTGTTTGATAATAACCGTTACCTATTAATAAATTATTGACAGTTTCGTTCCAAGCCCTACTGGCCTGTATCAGCCCGTAGATGGTTTTCTGTAACAAACACACTTTATTAGTATCAGTTATAAAACCTACAGGTTGCTGCATATAAATTTCTTCTCTTAAATTGGCGTGAAGAAAAGCTGTCGTAATATCAATATGATCCATGTCCATTTCTAGTTCGTTTGCTAAATTAAACAGCATCCGCATTGTTGAATGTCTGACTACTGGTGAGAAAGTTTTATCATAATCGACACCAGGTTTCTGGCTGAAACCACGTGCTACTAATCTCGCTTTATATTTTTCAAAATTACCAGCAGCATCTTGTTTTACTTTGTATACCCACTTGCATTTAACTATGTTTTTATTAGGTGGTCTCTCTACTAACTTCCATACCTCATTCTCTATAAGAGAGTCATACTCCTTCTGCATGGCCTCCTGCCATTTCAAACGGTCAGGATGAGACATAGCATCTTCATAAGACTCGGGTTCACCGATGAATGAGTCTTGAGTGTGTAGAGAACAATCATAATTATCATACCTTTTAGGTGGTACACCCCTAGTACTCCTTATGGGCTGCTGCCTTGGCACGACGTTCTCCTGAGCAAACTCATACCTTTCCTCAGACTCGTCAGAGTCATTACTGTCCTCTCGCCAAGAATTCTCGCTGTCTTCTTTTCTGGACGCCGGGCTGCAGTCCACATACTGCAATGGCGAAGATAGAGCATCGGTTGACTCCGACGGCGATGCTGGTACATCTGCAGGTACCGATGGTGATGCAGGCACATCAGCCACAGGCGCGCTCAAGTCAGGTGCCTCAAACCCAACTGAGCTGCTCTCCTGTTCACCACCTGAAATTGAGAACAGTTCTCTATTAATAACTGTACTATTATTGTCACTAATATTACTAGTATCACAGTTTGACATTGGCACTGAAACATTGTTCATGTCATTAAATAAAATATTAGAATTCGATTTATTCATATTAGAATTATTTTCATTATTATTAAAATTATTACTATTCATATTCAAATTATTCATATTCAAATTATTATATAATTGAATATCGCTAACAATATCCTTAGCCGAATTAGAATTATCATTATATGTCATTTCAATAAAATGTACATTTCTAGCTTTAATTATTGTCTTTGGAGAACAGGGATCACATAGCCTATAACCTTTGGAATTCTCACAGTAACCTACAAAAATAAATTCTTTAGACTTTGTATCCAGCTTACGCCGCTGACAATTAGGAATTAGTGAGAATGCCCTACAACCAAACACTCGAAGATGACTCAGATCAACTTTGGATCCCGACCATACTTCCTCTGGAATGCCACCGGACAACGCAGCTGTTGGGCATCTGTTTTTTTTAAATATATTGCTGTCATTACAGCTCCATCCCAAAATTGCTTGTCAAGGTGCGCCTCAGAAAGCATACACCTGGTCTTTTCAATAAGAGTCCTATTTAACCTTTCTGCCACACCATTTTGCTGTGCAGAATAAGGAATAGTTGTTTGATGCTTGATCCCTTGACTAGATAAGAAATGTTCAAATGAACTACCACAATATTCTCCACCATTATCTGTCCTTAGACACTTGATTTTAAAACCCGTCTGTTTTTCAACTAAATTCTTGAAAATAATAAAATAAGACATTACCTCATTCTTATTTTTCATCAGATAGCCATAAGTCTTCCTTGAGAAGTCATCAGTGAAAGTCACCAAGTATCTGGCTCCGCCCAAGCTCGCAGTATCAAATGGTCCGGCAACATCAGAATGAACTAAAGCTAATAGCTCTTTAGCTCGCTTCGACTGGCCCTTGGGAAAAGAGTGCACTGCCTGCTTCCCCTCAATGCACGGGATACAATCCTTCAACTTGTCACAGCCGTTGTCACTGAAGTCAACACCGTCTACAAGATTACGAAGAGCATACATACCACTTGTGCTCAAATGTCCAAGTCGCTTGTGCCACAATTCCATTGATGTATTTAAAATAGCTAGAGCTTGATCTGAAACTGAAACAGACATTGTTTTATAATTTCCTACACTACTTACCGTGAGTCCATGTTTGATTTTATAAATTCCCTTGTCACAATATGCAATAGCCACAGCTTCATTAGCTGAATTCACAATCTTACAGTCATTGTGACTAAATAATACCTTAAGACCAGATTTTGATAACTGACTAACTGAAATTAAGTTGGCCGACAACTTAGGTACATACAAGACATTTTCTAACAACAATTTTTGATCATTATTAAAGTATAAAGAAACCTTACCAGATCCAGAACTTTGCATTGTGTCATTATTTGCAACAGTAACTAAAGTTTTATTCTTAGAGTCCATCTCACTAAAACTATTGCGGTCGCGACACATGTGTGTAGTACAACCACTGTCGACAATCCAATCTTCATTGTGAAATGCAGTGAATGCTGACACTAGCATTGTCTGCGATGCATTTTCTTCGTGTTTCTTCCTTTGGTCATTCTTCCACTTATAGCACTTTGCTTTGAAGTGACCTGGCTTCTTACAATAATGACAAAGTTTCTTAGTCTTCGTGCCTATAAATGCCACATTTTCATTGTGACCGTTGCTGTTGTTATTTCTCCGGAATTCCTCTTGAAGAAGTCTTGCTCGTACAACTTCACTTGTTAAAGACTGATTGAGGTTGATCGCTTCAAGTCCAGAGACCAGTATGTCATACTGTTCAGGTAATCCACTGAGTAATATCTCTGATATCTCCTGGTCAGGAATTTTTCGGTCGATATCTGCTAATTGTTGGACAATCGTCATTACTCCATTTATGTACTCTGTCATGGAAGTAAATTGGGAAAATTCCACTCTATGCAACCGACGTAGCAAAACTACTCTTCGATATAATCCGCGATCTTCAAAAGCATCTTGCAATTTCTTCCACGCATCTTTGGCTGAAGTAGCATCTCGAACGTATTGGATGCAACTTGGCTTCACAGCCATACAGATTTTAGCAAGAGCACGTGAGTCGTTCGTCGCATTGCTCGACTCACCCTCGATGCATGTCCATAATCCATCCAAAACTAACGAGTTTTTCATGTAGTATTTCCAATTCAAATAAGTTCCAATACCATCCAACTTTTCAAAGGCAAATTGCGGGACATGAGGCATTTGTCCGCCATTTTCATTTACATTCATGATTTCCGTGTGCAAAATAAATAGGTAATCGACTTACGTGTCTTTCTGTCTTTGTATCTTGTTTGACTTTGATGTCACCTCTCCGATTTCCTGGGACAAGAACCTGTTAGCAGAATGAAGGATCTTGCTAATCCTACACAGTGGAATTGATCTGCGTTTTCGTAAGAGGCAACGAAATAAAAAGAACAACACGTATAATGCACACACTTGTTTTATATTTGCTTCGTATTGGACAAAATTACATTGCTGAATTAATGATATGAATGGATTACTATGGATTGATATAATGGACGACACAATTACTATTTACATGTTGTTAGATTCACGGCTAGGCAGTAAGAGACAATCAGAAGTGACACATGCGCATAGACGCACTTCACCGGATACAGACTTATCAATAGACAACAAATTGCCATAATCTGTTTCTTATCTATTCGATTAAATGGTGTACCGATACAATCGTCAACAGAAACCAGGTACAATTCCTTTTTATTTCCAGCTAAAAACCAGCAATCCACCAATGAATAATTCTCCAAAAGTATTATTTCGTACCCCCCGACAGTAGTTCAGTCAGTCCTCGTAATATTAGTCCTCTTAGTAAAAACAATAATAGAAATCTTAAAACATACAACAATGTTTCTCCAACTGAATTTACTGTCTATCACCAAAATATCGCAGGATTCGTCGGTAAATTAGACACTTACAGGTTTCTCTACAAGATCTTGCTAAAAATGGATGTCCTATTGATGCTATAGGCATCTCAGAAGTTCTAGCCAAATGCGGCGATGAAAATAATATAAAACTCAGAGGGTACAAATTAGTTTCTCACTTTTTCAGATAACAAAAAAGACGTGGGGGTGTTTGCATTCTCCTCAGAAAGGATTTAGAATACAAAGAAATGCCTCTCTTCAATCAACTTTCGATTGAACACAGTTTTGAATGCTGCGGGGTAGAAATGCCAACTCACAAATGTATCATGATATGTATTTACCGAACAGAAAATATAAACATATTTTTTGAAAAAATAGAGCTTATTCTACATAAATTATACAAAAGTGGGAAATCTAACAGAAAAATAATATATTTGGGAGATTATAACCTTAATATATTAAAAACAAATAAAAAACAAAAGAACTGAATGAAATACTAAATATTTATGGATTTACAATACACATCAAAGAACCAACAAGATTAAATACATGTATAGACAATATAATAAGTAATATTCCAGATGCCTCAGCAAAAGTTCATTATACTGGCTTATCAGATCATACAGGACAAACACTAAAATTTACCACACAGACAACAAAGGGTTCGCCAAAGTTTTATTATATAGAAAAAAGGGACTATGGAAAAGACAACATTGATAAATTTAAAAAACACCTTGACAGCTTATCCTTTCAGGAAGTATATGACAGCGATAATTTAAACTCTGCTTTTACAATATTTCATGAAATGTTTACATTGTTTTATAAACTATGTTTTCCTGTTATAAAAGTACGAATATCAACCGCAGAAAAAAGAATCAGGTGGATAACAAAGGGTATTAGAAAGTCATTTGCTACAAAACGGCGACTAAGATATGCTTATTACAAAAACAAAAATGAAAAGTCTAAAATTTAGTATAGGAAATATGCAGAATGTCTAAAAACGTGTATGCCGCAGTCACAGAAAAAAATAATCAAACAGATTATATCCAAATCAAAAAACAAATGTAAAGCTACATGGGATAAAATTAAGAATAACGGGTATGTAAAAACTAGCACCATTGAAAAAATTTTAATTGATAACAAAGTAATTGAAGACCCTGTCCAGATAGCGAATACATTTAACAAAAACTTTATAGACACAACTAATAATGCCCCTATGGATAACCAAAATATACGCCTTACGCCCAACAAGAACACAAATAGCAACCCTTCTAGTCTATTCTTAAAACCTACCAGTCCAAACGAAGTTACAGATATCATAAAATCACTCAATAATACAAGTTCGGTAGGTTATGATGAAATAAATACACGTATACTCAAACTATAAGCCCGATTACAGAGGCGCCAGCGTAAATTAAATAGCAACCTAAAAAGCGTTCTCTCTATCGAATGCCTAAAGTGAAAAAGAAACAGAACTATGCTATTTAGCTAATATAATTACGCTGGCGCCTCTGTAATCGGGCTTTATGTAGTGATGAATGTGCAATAATTCTAAGTTATCTAGTGAACATGTCTTTTGAACAAGATACCTTCCCAGATGCTTTAAAAATGTCGACTATAAAACCTCTTCACAAAAAAAATAACAAATACAACGTTAATAATTATAGACCTATAGCTTTAATATCCGTTTTGTCAAAAATATTCGAAAAAGTCATGCACAAGAGATTATACACCTTTATCACAAAACACGACATTTTAAAAAGTGAACAAAATGGGTTTCAAAAAAACAAATCAACTACATTGGCTAGTTTTCCTTTGGTAAAGACCATTACAGAGCACATTAATGCGAAAAACGCAGTAGCAGTAGTTTACTTCGATATGAGTAAAGCATTCTACTTTGTTTGCCACAAAACACTGCTAAAAAAACTAGAAAAAAGTGGAATCCGTGGGCTTGCTTATAATTGGATTATGAGTAAAAGAAAACAGCGAGTAGAGATAAAAAAATATTGATAAACATAACTTTTTCAAAGTCAAGTCAAAAGTCAAAGTCAAAAGTATTTATTCGTGGAAATTGTGGTTACAAAGGTCTTATTTTATAAATATACAGTACAACACAATTAGCCAATGTGGCATACGAAAATTGAATTGAAATCAATTCCATTTTAAAGATAGTGTATTCTAGCAAAGATTACAAAGGTTAATACCTACTAAGATATTCCAACCTATATAATAAAAAAAATGTTTTTTCTTTTTCGATAGACTACGACTTTAACTAGTTTCTTCTCAGACTACAAATACAACGAATCTGGCGTCCCTCAGGGCAGTGTTTTAGGACCTCTACTATTTTTATTGTATATTAATGGCCTCCCAAATATTATTCCTCATAAATCCGTTCTATTTGCCGATGACATATGCATTATAATTCCAAAACAAAAGAACATCAATTTCGAGGACAACATTAATTACACGATTAAAACTGTAGTAGAATGGTTAAACAGAAATAACTTAAAAGTTAATATAGACAAAACCAAGTTTATGCAATTCTACAACATAAAGACAAAACCACAAAACCCAAAAATTGTGTATCAGGGCAACCAAATAAAAGAAACAAATACAGCCACATTTCTTGGTATTAATATTGATAGCCACTGTAATTGGAAAGCACATGTAGAAAAAGTTTGCTCAAAACTTAACAGCTTCGCATTTGCTCTTCGCAGATTGTCCTTAGTTGTTTCCAAAAAAACCGCCCTTATGGCCTACCATGGTTATGTATCGTCAATTCTGAGATATGGTCTGATAATTTGGGGCAACTCAATTGAGCAAGATAGAACTTTCATTGCTCAAAAACGGTGCATACGAGCAATCTGTTGTGCTGGACCCTTAGATTCGTGCAAGCCATTATTCAAGGAATTAAAGGTGCTTTCACTGCCATCAATGTACATCTTTGAAATCTGTATGTTCGTCAAAAAACATCCTGAACTCTTTGATAAGTTATCAGTTAATCGTAAATATAACACAAGGTATCCTAACAAGCTCTTGTTTCCACAATGTAATAATGAACTCTACCGACGTAACTGTTACATAATGGCGCTAAGAGTGTACAACAAACTTCCAGAGTCACTTCGCTTACTTCCTTATTCTAAATTACGACTCAAGCTTTTTAAATGGTTAGCTGAACGCAACTTCTACAAAATCAAAGATTTTCTTGAATATAATGACATCAGATACAGTCCATCATTAAAATAGAATAACAATCACCATATATGGTAATAAGTATCACCTGTATAATTATATTTATATCATAATTTAAAATTATTATTTTAGATTATCTGTTAGCGTTATATCTTTATAAATTGTATATCCTTGTAAATTGTATAGTATTTATTTATTTGCCTTTGTAAATTCTTAAGTACCTAATACTTACCTAATTCATCGTAGGTAGTCTATCGAAAAAGAAAAAAAAATATTTATTATATAGGTTGGAATATCTTAGTTTGTAATCTTTGCTAGAATACACTATCTTTAAAAGGAATTGATTTCAATTCTATTTTCGTATGCCACATTGGCTAATTGTGTTGTACTGTACCTAAGTACATTTATAAAATAAGACCTTTGTAACCACAATTTCCACGAATAAATACTTTTGGCTTTGACTTTTGACTTGCCCCCAAAATACGCAATTTTGAAAGATTTATAATTGATATCTATACTAAAACTATCATAATGTCACATGTCATTTGGTTTATAAATATGGAAGTTATACATAAAGCTTTGTAACATTAGGACGGACGGATAAACACAACGAAGTTATAAGGGTGCCTCGTTTTTAAAAAATTAACGACTCGCTATATATAATAACATTAATAACTATACGCACAGGTGTATTATTTATACATAATACATAAACCTTCCTTTTGAATTACTCTATCTAGAGGTATTAAAAAAAAACGCATCAAAATCCGTTGAGTAATTTTAAAGATATACGAGTAAGCATAGGTAAGTACATGGGGACAGACAGCGGGAAGCGACTTTGTTATATACTACACGGTCAAGTACTATTTAATATATTAGTAAATTATATAAAATGTAGAAAATAAATCAAATGAATAGTACTGGTATAGCAATTACTGTGATGTTTCCAGTGATTCAAGTCTGAACAAAATATGTAAAATTGAACTACTACAACAATATAATAATCTTCTAAGTCTGCGTGCTTCATCTTCGACCACAACGTCGCTTTCCATCGAGGCGAGTAGGTGGTCAAGCGTAGACTTATTCGCGTTAGAAAAAATCGGCCAAATGCGAGTCGCACTCACGCACGCAGGGTTCCGTAACGCATAGGAGCCCCCTTAATATATTTTCTTTCAATTATTTGATTCTAAAGTGAATATACTACTAAATATTCTGTGAATATTAGCGTCCACCTGTTGCCGTTATTAATATCGAACAAAAAATCATGTTTCTTGTACGGGAGCCCCTATAAATGTTTATTTTATTTTAATTATTTATTTTTAATGTGAATATGCAACAAAATATTCTGTGAATATTTCATGCGTCTAGTTGTTACCGTTCTTAATATCGAGCAAAACGACAAAAATACAGATTTGTGGTATGGGAGCCCCCTTAAATATTTATTTTATGCTATTTGTAGTATTTGTAGCAGCAACAGAAATACATCATCTGTGAAAATTTCAACTTTCTAGCTATCACGGTTCATGAGATACAACAGAAATACATCATCTGTGAAAATTTCAACTTTCTAGCTATCACGGTTCATGAGATACAGCCAGCCAGACAGACGGACATCAGAGTCTTGATAATGGTAAGCCCTAAAAAAACCTCCAAATAGCTTAAAAGTTGAATGAATCAGGTGTACATCTTAGGTGGGAACGAGCCAAGTTAGTGAACATTTGCTTTACATTTCTCGTTTAGTTTGTTTTACCCTTTGGTTCTACCTCAGTCGCCACTGGTGATCATTGTTTATCGTCAAGTTTCAGGCCAGCGTCTGTTGGCCCGTCTTTTGATTGCTCAACATCATTTGACTGTACAGCGTCTTCTGATTTCTTAGTACCTACGTTAGCTGTACATTTAACAGAACAGCCCGATGTTTTTTCAACAGCCTTAGCCATTGATGATGCCTGATTATTATCAAGTGTTAAGCCTGCCGCTATTGGCACATCTTTTGATTCCTTAGCCTCTAAATTTCCTGTGCAATTACGTGAACATCCCACTTTATTTTCATTTAGAAATGCTCGTATATTTTGTTGTACTATTTCTGATATGTAATTTTCCAACTTTTCATTAGACATACCTAAATCTGGGTTATTGGGATGTGTAGGCGGTGTTTGCTGTTTATTTCGATTTGCGTACGACTCAATTGCACAGGTTCTACTTACATGGTGTTAGTAATCTTTTTTGGATTAATTCTTCTAAATTATTTGAACTTTTAGCTAGTGTGTCCTTTCTTGAAATTTCGGAGGGTCTGGTTTGCATTGGATCAATTACTTTATCAGATATTGCTACTTGTTTGTTTTGATTAGCTTCATCAGTTGTACCCTTACGAGAGCTGGATTTCTGAGCTTCGCATTCAGCATTTGGACCGCAGGGACAATCTTTATCTTTGGGGCAACTGCAGCGATCTGGCTGAGCGGTGTTACTGCGACAAGGAGGAAGTTTCGATGGTTGAGACATGAGGACTGGGTACTGGTGTGCCAGTGTGGGAGGCTAGTACAATATCACGAGGTAACTTGGCAAGCCCAGTAGTTTCACATGAAGCAGACGTTGGAAGGCACAAGACATAGGTAACTGACCTACCTAAGATTATAAAGATGCATTATTTGACCACTGTTATTTTGTGATGAGATTTTTTTATTGAAACATCACTTTAAGAGTACCAAAATAGTATTTGACAAGAACCTTCTGCTGCTGTCATTTAAAGAGTCATTTTTGCCTTCTCTTCTATAATCTAAGTTTTTCCAATGAGTTTGAAACTCTGTTTGAAAGCGGTCTGTTAGCTTCTTCAGCTTACGAGATACTATTTTTTCGTTTTTTAGGGTTCCGTACCCGAAGGGTAAAAACGGGATCCTATTACTAGGTAAGACTCCGCTGTCCGTCTGTGTCCGTCTCCAGGCTGTATCTCATGATCCGTTATAGCTAGAAAGCTGAAATTTTTACAGATGATGTATTTCTGTTGCCGCTAAACAACAAATAGGTACTAAAAACAGAATAAAATAAATAATTAAGGGGGGCTTCCATACAACAAACCTGATTTTAAGCCGTTTTTCGCTCCATATTAATAATGGTAACAGGTAGATGCTTGAAATATTTACATAATATGTAGTTGTATTTCACTTAAATAATAAAATAAACATTTAAGGGGGGCTCGTATACAGTACGGAACCCTCCGTACGCGAGTCGGACTCGTACTGGGCCGATTATTTGCAATTCAGTGCTCAAGTAGGTATAGGGTAGGTACTCATTGTGGGGTCACAAATCTAGAAGTAAAAGGTATCAGAGTCGACCTTTCACAATACAAGGAGCAAGGAGAATAGGTAATGGAATCATTAGGACGGCTGAATATATAACTTTTGGTAGGTACTGAATGAAACTAAATGGTCACGTGACTGAGTGGGAGTAGAAGCGAGCCTTGAAAACCTCTAACTATAGGTACTTGCCCCAACTCTAGAAACCTTTAAGTTGAATTTAATAAATACGTTAAGGTACTTCTACTCCCTAATATATGTCTTGGCCATTTCGTTACTCTATAACCATTTGAATAGGTAATAGAGAAGTACCTACCTACGGAACACTTTCCATTTAAAGGCCGCTGCACACGTGACGGGTTTTTTCACGGACGGGACAGAACGGGAAATTTTAGAATTTGGAAGCGCATATGTCACGGATAGGGCTTGCAATCCGGATATCCGGATATCCGAAAAGTGCGGATATCCGTCCAATTTACTATCCGGATAATTTCCTCATAAACTATCCGCATTTTTCGGATATTTTGGATACCTACAAATTATAATCATTTATTGAATGGATCTCGCTTTAAATACGTTTAAACATAATTTTAAAACCATTCTACAAATGTTTTGATTCACCTGACGTGTTACATAAGGTTGCATAATGCATATTAAAGAAGCGAGTGTCGCGCCGCAAGGATTTCCTCTATTGATCTGCCTATGTGACTGCATCATCGCAGAGACTGCAGTCTAATGAGCGTCGTTTGGCCATGAGATTTGAGTGTCATCGGATTTTTTCGAGGTCTATATTTTAAACGGCGGGGTTTTAAAAACTTAGCATGTAGCCGTAGGGACAAATTCTACGAGCCCGTTGTTGATCTCGTCCGCCGACGCCGTTGCAAAGATCTCTAGACAAGCAAAGCGATTTGAGAGCTTGATATGGGCACGAGAGGGTTGGAGCGTGAACTTCATCAAAGGTGACCTTTAGAGTTTAACGTTAATATCCAAAGTGCCTCGTACGATTCTATGATCACTACCGGTTTTCACCCTGTGGATCACGGAGACATCATCGAACATCCGTTTCTCAGACGTCACCCACGATAAAGTCTAACTAATTTCTCGTGGAACCATCAGGGCTTATTCACTTCCTGTAAGGTGGCTTCTGGAAGAATGAATTCACCATGAAGAGTTCCTCTTTCCCAGAAAGTCAGCCAGCCTCTGGCCTCTGGGGTTCCGTTATCCACATCTAATTTGCCCTACTCTCGGCTCGTCATCGCTTCTTTGGCCTATCTTAGCATTGAAGTCCCGCGTAACAACAGTGAAGTGGATTTTAGATATATACGTATAGCCCGACTTTTGTCCTCATACATAGTCTCCACTTCATCATCTTGGTGTGACGAGGTCGGTGCGTATACCTAAGTGACGTTCAGCGAATACTTCTTGGATATTCTGAGTAGTAGGTACACAACTCTGTTCGACACACTTTCGATGGTGATTTCGATAGCGAGGGACCTGTGAACGAGAAAACAGACACCACCTTGGGACCGCTGCTCATCTTCCCGGTAGCAGAGCAGGTGCCGGATTTTAAGGTTATCGTGTCTTTTTTTTTGTCCAGGGAAGATCCTTTATGGATACCGCCGCCCCTCGGGAGCAGGCATGGGTTACGTGCGAGTCCCTCCGACTAGTCGGTATATCCACCATAAACGCTGGAGTGTTCCACGACAGCGCTTGGTGTCGGGGCTACGGGCACGCTTTCGCACTCTTCCGCGGCCCTCAGCCGTCATCCTCAGCTGCAGTGACTCCCATACGACACTGCAGCCCACCTCAGTTGCGATGCCCCCGATAAAAACACCCAACCTACCGGCCAGCTTCTACACGGGCTTGATGGCAAAGTCCGGAGAAGCGGCCCACCCCGGATTCCTCTTTGCTTCACCCTAGTCCCCTTCTAGGGTAACTAAGTCCCCCCGCCACGGAAGGCGGGAACCCTCGGGGTGAGGGGGGGCTTCAGACAACCCTACTATATCCCACCGCAACCTACTTAACTCTACTTCCAGCTCAGCAATCCTCTCGTCAGTCCTCAACGTGCGCACGTCACGTTGTATGTTACCAGGGCCAGTCGACGTTTGCGGGAGAGATAACCGGGCGTCTGCCAGCGATTCTTAACACCCCCTTCTCCGCCGTTATCAGGGCCGCTACCGTTGCCCCGGAATAGTGGAGCTGGTGGGGAATGGAAGCCCGGACATTTTGTTTTTTTTTTTTCATATTGGGTATTTGCTCATAATCGCCGAGCTGGGTCGGTGTGGTGGTAATCGCCGAAACGTAGCTTTGTGACAGAGATGCTGCTCCACATCCCTGCCTTGTGTCATTTTAGCTAGGTTTTTACTTGAATGGTTATGCCGCCATTACTCGGTTCCGCTGTAACTCAGTCGGCTCTCACGACACCTGTTACTAGAAGGAAGTGCTATATTCTTCTCTGCCGGCACCCCACGGCTAATTATAAATACCTGTGGTTATTTATCAGTACGTTTTGTTGAGAATTTTGCGAAATTTTTTAATGTTTGATTTTATAATGTTCGAAATTATTTTTTCAAAGATTGTGAATTGTGATGCTTAAACATAAAAAAGGAAATCTTGGTTAATATTGTTTTTTATCAATATTTTTAGTTCACTAAACGCATGATTATGTTGTAAATTTGAAGTAATACACAGCATTGCTAAAATTATGACGTTTTACATGTATTTGGAACATGCCTGTATAATTTTGTAAAAAAAAAATAGGAATTATCCGAAATATCCGTAAAATCCGAATATCCGGATAATTGGAATTTCCGCTATCCGTTTTATCCGGATAGTAAATTTTAACGGATAATGCAAGTCCTAGTCACGGAGACACGGACGGGACGGGAACGTGGCACTGACGGGGCGGGAAAAATATCGTCGCCAACGATGTTTAGCACGTCCCGTCCGGCACGTGCCCCGTCCCGTCCGTGTTTCCGCTACGTATGCACAGTCACTCCGTTTGTTCCGGAGAGAAAAGTAGTGTTAGACGTTTTTAACTACTTCGTCATCTAAAACAATAGCAATTAAAGCCAATTTTCGAAATTAAAAATCCACCTTTCCTCCTTAGATCCGAAGTTAGACACTCTAAAGGCAACTTGGGGAACTCGCGCCTCCTGGACCCTATTTTATAAAGCTACAAGTCTTGTACTTGTAGTAAAAAACTGGCAACACCGCAAAAAATAACCAAGTACGGTGTTTTAAAAAGCTACAAGACAACCAATGTACAAGCTACAAGTACAACACAGTCAAGTCACTCCGTTCGTTCCGGAGAGAAAAGTAGTGTTAGACGTTTTTAACTACTTCGTCATCTAAACCAATAGCAATTTAAGCCAATTTTCGAACTTAAAATCAACCTTTCCTCCTTAGATCCGAAGTTAGACACTCTAAAGGCAACTTGGGAACTCGCGCCTCCTGGGCCCTATTTTATAAAGCTACAAGTCTTGTACTTGTAGTAAAAAACTGGCAACACCGCAAAAAATAACCAAGTACGGTGTTTTAAAAAGCTACAAGACAACCAATGTACAAGCTACAAATACAACTCAGTAGTACACGCCACACAAGTTGGCGGATGTAAAGTTAGCTACAAGCTGCGAAATATCCAAACCTGACTGAAGCTCACATATAAAGCTGCGCGTTGATTGGCTATTGCGCAGCTTGTAGCTAACTTCACATCCGCCAACTTGTGTGGCGCGGCCTATAACAATCGTAAAGTTATCAATTTCATAATAATTATAAATGAACATAAAACTTTATCAAGCTTTCGATAACAATCTGTTTTTTTTTTTCATAGCACGTTCCCAGAGATGAGAAGCATACTTGTAATTTAGGCTTATAATCGATACTTGTAACTTGGAACTACCCTTGTAGTTATTACGGCATGTTTATAAAACACTTGTAACTGGTAACTTGTAATTACTGGTACTTGTAACTCGTACAATTGTAAGCTTGTACTTGTAGTAAAAAACTGGCAACACCACAAAAAATAATTAAGTACGGTGTTTTATAAAGCTACAAGACAACCAATGCACAAGCTACAAGTACAAGGGCAAGAACGTCAAAAGTTGTACATGGTACTTTTTTACATGTCCCCGAATGATATTATACTGTTTCGCTGCTTTCAAGGTTTTCACGACAATTGTCACCCGGTTATTTGATTTTAGATAAAATAGGCATGCTATATTTGTTAAAATATTACGCATAAAACTAAATTAAAATAAACAAAGTTATAACTGAAAGAAGGATGTCGACAGCTCATACATACGAATACCTGTTGTGTACGAATACACTCAGTTTCTCCCAAGCTCATTTATAAAAATGTTATCTTCACCAGAGTAATTTATGACGCTTCTAAAACTGTTCTGATATGTACAAGTTTGTTTAAAATGAAGTTAAAATAAGAAAAACCGAAAACAATTTTCAAGCTATAGGTATCTACTTTGATTTTATAGAATTATAGACCATAGCAGTGCTGCCAACTCCTTTTGGCAAAAATTCGCTTTCAGCACGTCAAAAAGCGTCAAAAGCGCTAAATGGTAACTACGACGACTGGTACTACGAAAAAATGAATGATAAATGAATTTCGGTATTCATCCACTTCATTAGCAATAGTATAAGAACCACAACTTGCTGCTATTCGAACTTCGGCTGCAGCCTGCGGATGCAGGTCGCGATTGCAGGTAACACACATCTGAAATGCAGCCACTGCCTGCTTCCGCAGTCGAGAGTGATTCCGAGGTTGGCTACACGTGCTGCGACAGGCAGCACGTCGGACTTGTCCAAACAGGTGAACAACACTCGCAGCTGAGGCTCGGTAGCACGTGCTGCCGGAGCCGCAATCGGAATCTTTTTTGCAGAAATTCATACTACTACATAGATAACCAGAGCCCTTACTCGTAGTCCAGACTTTGCGAAGTTTACTCAAACTTTCGCGTTCGCGTGTGGCTCCATAGATTTTGGTTAGTTCTTCCTCGTTTCTGCTAGGGGCGCTGTACAAAAATGTATAGGGCCATACCGAAACAGCTGTAGTTTCAATTTACGTGTAAACCTGGATTAACCCCTCAGTTGTGCAGCCACAGCCGGTTTCGCACAGCTGCTGCAAGTGCTGTTTGTAGCTGTAGCCTGCTGCCGAGATTCGAATAGCACCTTTAAGGATTATTACGAGCAATATCAAAATAATCAGGAATATCTCGGATAATTTCAACTGCAGCTTTTTGTTAGTAGTAAAGTGCACTCACTTTAACAAACCTAAAAATATAAGTATTCTTTCGTTTTGATAATCTTTTAGTATACAAAAATGTATGTTTCTATAAAATATGTAAAAAGACACCTCAGTTCGTAAAATTACTAGTTGAAACACTTAAAACGAGTTAAGGAAGGAGCATGTACCAACTGTTGAAAAAGAAAATAATTATATCAATCTCTCCAAAAAATCGCTAAGTCGGAATACCGAAAACGAAATCTGGCAATACTGAATACATCATCTGATCGACTGAATTTGACATTTCCTTTTTTTTTGACAGCAACAGTAATAAAATAGTGATTTTTTTAAATAATGTGCCCATTTTTGGACAGGCATGTATGTAATCTATAATGTTAAAACAATAAAAAATCATTGTAATTTTTCTGGTGGTCTAATATTAATTTTAATTAGTGATATGAAAACAGCAAAAAATCATTAAATTTTTGAAGCACATATCATTATTATAAATGATGTTTTGTTTTCTACCTACTTGCAAAAAAAAAAAAACGACAGGTCCATTCGCTGCATCCTTCTTTCCGAAATGATAATGCTTAAACCTTTGTGCTACTCTCACAGACACTGCACTAGGTCAATAAACCATTTTTACCTTTTTTGTAGTAAAATTTGAAAATATATCGAATTTCTTCATTATGGCGTGGCCACATTATCGCCCTACGGCGAATCTTCGTCACTGGGGGCTCATTCACTAATTCAAACGGTAGTAATTGGTTGTTCACGATTTGAACTACTACCTGAAGCTGGGCACACACGCTGCGATGATCGCATCTATTCATCAGATCAGTCCAGCGAGGTCCTGATATAGTTGCATTGCCAGTAGGTAGTTATTGAGGAATCAAAATGAAACCCTTATTTTAATCGAAAAATATTGATTTAACAACAAAAATATTGGCATCAATGTTGTAGAAAATCAAATTTAAACAACTTTTGTTCCTAAAACTTCTGCTGTAAAATTGAAATAACACAAGTTATTGAAGAAATGAAATGGTACAACCAACTATTTAAAAAAAATATCGATCCTACAAAAAGTTGATGGGAATCAAAGTTATAGAAAATCAAATTTTAAACAACTTTGATTCCCATCAACTTTTTGTAGCATCGATATTTTTTTAAATAGTTGGTTGTGCCATTTTGTTTCTTCAATAACTTGTGTTATTTTAGTTTTTTAACAGAAGTTATGGGAACAAAAGTTGTTTAAAATTTGATTTTCTACAACTTTGATTCCCATCAACTTTTTGTAGGATCGATATTTTTTTTAAAAAGTTGGTTGTACCATTCCATTTCTTCAATAACTTGTCTTATTTCAATTTTTCAGCAGAAATTATGGGAACAAAAGTTGTTTAAAATTTGATTTTCTACAACTTTGATTCCCATCAACTTTTTGTAGGATCGATATTTTATTTAAAATAGTTGGTTGTACCATTTTGTTTCTTCAATAACTTGTGTTATTTCAGTTTTTCAGCAGAAGTTATAGGAACAAAAGTTGTTTAAAATTTGATTTTCTACAACTTTGATTCCTATCAACTTTTTGTTGGATCGATATTTTTTTTTAAAAGTTGGTTGTACCGTTTTGTTTCTTCAATAACTTGTGTTATTTCAATTTTTCAGCAGAAATCGATCGATCCTACAAAAAGTTGATGGGAATCAAAGTTGTTTAAAATTTGATTTTCTATAACTTTGATTCCCATCAACTTTTTGTAGGATCGATATTTTTTTTAAATAGTTGGTTGTACCATTTCATTTCTTCAATAACTTGTTATTTCAATTTTACAGCAGAAGTTTTAGGAACAAAAGTTGTTTAAAATTTGATTTTCTACAACATTGATGCCAATATTTTTGTTGTTAAATCAATATTTTTCGATTAAAATAAGGGTTTCATTTTGATTCCTCAATAACTACCTACTGGCAATGCAACTATATTAGGACCTCGCTGGACTGATCTGATGAATAGATGCGATCATCGCAGCGTGTGTGCCCAGCTTCAGGTAGTAGTTCAAATCGTGAACAACCAATTACTACAGTTTGAATTAGTGAATGAGCCTCCAGTGACGATAACTTCGCCGTAGGGCGCAGATGTGGCCATAGCATTACATTCACTCATCTTGACAGTACGAAAAACAAATGAAAATCACACATTTTCCTAATTTGAATTTGGAATTATGTTCTTTAAAATTTAAACTTTCAATGATACCAAAACCAGCCAGATAGAAATAGTATACCTAGCCAAAGATATTTTATTACAAGTTCGTACATACGATAATGCGAAAACACTTTTTCCCCAACCTAATACTTGCTCCAAGTGTGACTACATACCTATGACATTTTGTTAAAATATCACAATAGAACTTAAATAAACATACTTGACACTGACAAATACATAAACCATGCGACGCCAAAATATAAAAGTAGAAGAAGGTAGCGCATAGAAATAAAAGCTTGGCTAAAGAGATCTTATAAGTTTTTGATAGTGCCAGAGCGAGCTGTAGTTTCAAATTCAAATTCAAAATTCAAAATTACTTTATTTCAGGCTATTACCCATATAAAACAAAAATAATAATTACAGTCAATGGTTGTTAAAAATAACATAATAGTTCGCCGTGTTCGCGTAGTTTCGCCGTGGCAACATTTTACATGGAAATGTTTTGTGTGCACAGTTTTTGTGGGATGTCCTTAGATAATAATTATCCATGTAACGATTACAAAAAAAAAAGCTAGAGAAGATGAGAAGAGAGTCATCTGTAGCAAATATTGTAAACTATTTTACACAACTTCACAATAGATGGCTAGTTGGTATTTAATCATCGTAACACTTTTAAAGTGATTAAAAAATATTGAATACGATGCATTGATAAATTGACTGTGTAAAAATTAATCAAGTATTTAAGAAGCTGTCACTACTTAGAACAAAATATATTATAATTGATAAGACCACGTATAATACCACGTGATAAGTTATGTAACATCCGTGGTGGCGCTGTCATCGACAAAGCCATTTCCTTTTAACACTGTGCGTCAGGCGCGGTGCGGTGTGTTCGCAGTGTGTTTATTAATTTCCATCGGATTTAAAACATGTAAGTTATACATTTTGTGTATCTTTAAGTTATGAATGACAATTACTTTCTAAATATTTCTACTTTTACATAGTATTTCTCAGAAAGTTTTCAATTTTAAGCTCACCCTTGAAATTTTCCTTACGTAACCTAATCAAATTATGTTTTCACGTGACCTTGTCCTATTTACTGATAATGAAAAATAATTCTTCATGTAATCGAATAGGATGGTATTCAATCTTAATTTTGATGTAATAATCTGACCGGTTGCGCCCTGCAACTGCCCGGTTCAATGCAGTTTTAGTCAAAATATGGCCGCTCTTTAGTTGCTTTCGGAACAATTTTAGCTGGTAGGTATTTCATTTCAGTAAGTTACAGCGTGTTATTTTTAAGTTTAATTGAAACAATTGACATAAAGTTAAAAACAAGTTAATCATCAGTCGTTACATTCTGTTACCTAACCTTAGTTTGACGCGACAGTGGCATTGATTTTCGTCTATTCTTGTTGAAAAGGTCAGTGCAACAAAACAAAGTAGGGAAGTAGGGCTAGGGTGGATAATTAGAACAGCGACTTGCAATTAGGTAGGTACATTTACTATCACCAAGATATCTGTCTGGATCTTGGTACAATAATTTGTTGTGTACTTACTAAGGTTATGTACGTAGGTATGTCGGGTATATTATACCTTTCATGTAAGCTTCTGTGGTTCAAAAACTTGGAGTAAAAGTTTAAGGAAAATTTGTATGTATATTTTTATTTGTTTTTTTTTAATGTGTATCCACATAATATAACTTTTCACAGTATGATTTCGATAATTCTTTTTTTTGGAAAGGGTATATTTCGGAGTTGGTCCCATTTAAAATTAATCGGCCGAGTCATTTTTGATAAATCAACAATAATAAGAAAAGAGCTAGATCGATCCATGCCATTTATTCACGAATTCGAAGTTATCGTGCCATTTTTTGTGAAAAATATTTTTTATTGTGAGTCAAACTGAAGCAAGATGTAGTCTTTTGCTACCATGATTGTGGAAATAATACTAAAGCTTCTAACATGTACATACCTCTGAATAAGAAGAGAAGAATTCCATACATTTTGTGTAGCCCAGGTGGGCCCAGTCCGGGCATTTTACGTTCCACTACAAAAAAATTTGGAACTTGTGTCATCCAGGCCCGTCTCGTTCTGATGTAAATCATCCCTAATTGGGCAAAAACTTCAACTGTTAACTTACCTAAAACACCAAAATTTTAATTATTTCATTTTTAAACTCAGTTCATGTGGAACAGCTTCTGTCATTCCATAAAATTGTTTCCTTACTTATTCCAAATGAGATAATATCATTTAGGCATGTACGAGTTGCAATCTAAACTTTTGCATTTAGATAGGTATAGGCCGAATCACAACTTGGCGGCTGTGATTTTTTGTAATCGTTACATGGATAATTATTATCTAAGGACATCCCACAAAAACTGTGCACACAAAACATTTCCATGTAAAATGTTGCCACGGCGAAACTACAGCTCGCTCGCTCAATTTACCCAGCTAGCCTAGCCACCTATGAGTGTATACTCATCGAGTATCCACATAATTTGTGTTATCATGTGAAAAAGTGACAGACTCTAAAAATGTACACTTCGTAAAAACTCTGTCTCGTCAACACATTGATAAAATGATGTTCTGGTGCATATTCTAGCAAGCTAGCTAGCGGCAAGGGCTCTATAATTAGATCATTAGAACAGCTGAATGTATGCATAAATGGCTGAGGTAAATGGTCAGCACACTGAATAAGAGCAGGAGCCAGTATTGAAAATATATGCTTGTGCAAATGGTAGAGCATAGCATGCCATCCTCTCACCTAAATAAAGTCCTTATGAAGTAAGTTCGTATAGGCCGGGTGGCTAGCCCTGGTGTCAGAGTTTTAGTCTCTATTGAAAGTTCTATACAGTGTTTCCTAGAAATTGTCCTTTGACTGTCTGATCATTTTTTGTCTGACCCATAGAATACTTTTAATGACCCCTCTGTTAGACTACTAGATTTTTATACAAAAAACTAGTGGCCCGCTGCTTTGCACAGGTGTATTATACAAATAAACCTTCCTCTTGAATCACTTTATCTATTAAAAAAAACCGGCCAAGTGCGAGTCGGACTCGCGCACCGAGGGTTCCGTACAAACCTGCAAGGTTTACAAAGTTCGTTCATTACGACAAAAAAAGTAATAAGTTTATATTTATTAAAAAATATATGTTTTGTAATGTAACTAAAAATTTAAGGTTTTCGGAATTTTTCCTTTATGTGTGCTATAAAACGTTGCTTCATGCCAAATTTCAAGATTCTAGGTTGACTGGAAGTACCCTTTAGGTCTTGATTCCCTTGCGAGTACTTGCGAGTTTCAAAATATGCAGCTTAAATTGCTGTTTCTTTTGATTGCGTTGACATAGAAGTTTGATTTTGTTACAGCTTAAAGGTATTATAGACCTGAGTATTTGGTATGAATTTCAATTTAATACCTCTACGCGTTTATGAGGAAATGGGTAGTAAGGTTGAATTATTAAAAAAAAATATATTATGTGATGTAACTAAAAATTTATGGTTTTCGTAATTTTTCCTTTATCTATGCTATAAGACGTTGCTTCGTACCAAATTTCAAGATTCTGAGTTCACGGGAAGCACCCTGTAGGTTTTGATTCCCTTGCAAGTGTCGAAAATTTGCGGCATAAACGGCTGTATCTTTTGATTGCGTTGGCTTAGAAGTTTGATTTTTTCACAGCTTCAAGGGACAGTAGACCTGAGTAATTGATATAAATTTCAGCTTCATACCTCCACGCGTTCCTGAGAAAAAGGGTCTTGACAGACGGACGGACGGACAGACGGACAACAAAGTGATCCTATAAGGGTTCCGTTTTTTTCTTTTGAGGTACGGAACCCTAAAAAACCATCAAATACCATTGCATAGTTTTAAAGATATAAGCATACATGGGGACAGACAGCAGGAAGCGACTTTGTTTTATAATATGTAGTGATACTGCAAAGTCTGCAAATGTAACTCGTAGAAAATTATTACATAGTAAAAAATATGAAGCTAAACAGAATGTTAAATGTGATCTTTTTCATATCTTGATCTTGTTATTAATTGATCTAATTCTATGAAAATACCTTAAAATTGAAGGTATTAAATTATGATTTTGAATCCATGACCGTCAACAACTTTCTATTTCATAGGAGCAACCTAATTGTTATCTGCAATGCAGTAGCAGGTATTGCATAATAGCACTTTGGCAATTTATCTTATGGCTGAAACCAACTAAATTAACGGTATATTCGTTTTGTAAACAACATAATCATTCCTATGTAAATCATTCTTTTGTATTTCCTGTCTAAAACAAAAAGTGTATTTATCTGCTTTTGTGCTGGAACTCCTCACTTATAGCCATAATACTACTGAATATTAAGATTATTAGATGACCATTCCAACCAAAAGCCATATCTGAATGCCTTAGAACCCAGGTTTTTTTTAATTAAAAGTCTGTACTGTTAAGTGTGTCTGTCATTGCTATTGAAATGGGAACATCTACAGTTTACAGTCAGCTTAGACAGTTGCAGTATTGCTTAGTTGAAACTTATTATTTTATTTGTTATTTGGATCTCAGAATTGGCTATTTGAATTTTAGATAGAGCTTTTCTTTAGAAGTTTTTCTAAAAAGGTGATATTTTCAAGAAAACACGAAAGTCGATGCTTCTTAATTTTTACTCTGAGCTTGCTCTGAGCATAGATTGGTTGATCTCTAGTGTTTAGGGTTCCGTACCCAAAGGGTAAAAACGGGACCCTATTACTAACACCCTGCTGTCTGTCTGTTACCAGGCTGTATCTCATGAACCGTAATAGCTAGAGAGTTGAAGTTTTCACAGATTAATTATTCCGATTGCCGCTATAACAACAAATACTAAAAACAGAATAATATCATTATTTAAGGGCTCCCGTACAACAAACGTGTTTTTTTTTTTGCCGAGGGGCTCCCAAATGGTATGGAACCCTTCATGCGCGAGTTCAACCCGTACTTGGCCGATTTTTATAATATTCAATGACAACATGAAGGCAAGACAAGCAGGGTTGTTGCCGTGTGAAGAAAATGTAATTGGATAAGACAAGATAGTTTGCTTGACAACACTACATGCTACACTACATGCTTACAGGTTAACTCCCTATAAGTTTGCTAGCAGGGTCAGTCTAATCTAATCTGAGGGACGATTTACATTCTGCCGGCCTTATAATTATGTGGCCTGATGAGGCATGGCTTGAAACATCATACGTTTTAGTGTTTGGCCCAGACCAGACACCCCCATTCTAATATAAATCATCCCTAAAGACAGGTTTACTACAAACACACATTACTTTATTAAGAGGGATGTTATAGGTATATAGGACTTTTATTATATGTTATAGGTATATAGGACATATAGGTAGTACGTTAGTAATGTAATTTATTTGATTGTATTTTTGTTTCTTGTAGCTCACATCACAGCCGCCAAGTTTCATTCATTTTGATTCTAGTTGCCCTTGAGCACAGCAATCAAAAGACAAATAAATACAAAATAATAATATGAAGAAAAGATAACGGATAACTTTAGCTAGTTAGCTACAAGCTGCGCAAAACCCAAACCTGACTGCTCACTAACATGCTGCGTAAGAATTTGGTTTCGCACAGCTCGTAGCTAACTTCACAGCCGACAGAAGTTCGATTCAGTGTATAATGTGTGTTGGTATTGTTACAGAATAATGTTCTCATCCCTCATGGACGCGGCGCGGAGCTCGCCCTTCCGCGGGCCGCTCTCCCCCGCTCAGTGCCAGGCGTCCACGGCACCACCCGCACTACCCGCACCCGCAGATATGGTAACTATTCTTACTACCAGCTTTTTAGGGTTCCATACCCAAAGGGTAAAAACGGGACCCTATTACTAAGACTCCGCTGTCCGTCTGTCTCCAGGTTGTATCTCATAAACAGTTATAGCTAAAAAGCTGAATTTTTCACAGATGATGTATGTCTGTTGCTGCTATAACAACAAATACTAAAAACATTAAAATTAATATTTGAGAGGGGCTCATACAACAAACCTGAATTTTTAACCATTTTTCGCTTGATATTAATAATGGTAACAGGTAGATGCTTGAAATATTCACAGAATGTTTAGTTGTTTACACAATACAATAATAAATAATTTAAAAAAAAATATATTTAAGTGGGGCTCCCCAAATATACAGTATGGAACCCTGCGAGCGCGAGTCCTACTCGTACTTGGCCGATTATTGTAGTGCAGTTTGGACTGTGAAGTGTGTGTCAGTGATCACTGAAGTAAGCAACGTTTCACACGTTCAATCTTCGGATGGGTGACTGCAGGTGGTATTTACAACTGAGAGCTACCGTGAATAGAATAACACATTAAATTGTTGCTCCGGTTATGGTCCTGGACTTACCACAATGTCTCATTTCCAGATAATATAATTTTTCATCGCGTCGAACTAGTTAGCGAACCATACTTGAGTATTTCAGTCAGCTGCATCATCACATGATCATTGAATGCAAAAAATATCAATTGAGCTATCGTAGGCCACCCCAATTGTGTAAAGCTATTGATCGTGTCAATGGAGACATTTTGTTTTCAGTTTAAGGCAAACAATTACCAATTTTCACTGGTTGAGTCTTGGTTGGTGGAAAACACCAGAGTTGATAATGCACTCACACATGTAACAATGACACTGCTAAAAGTAGGCTGTACTACACTAATTACTGAAATAACAAGTACTCGCAGCTGAGAACTGCTTGTCTACTTTCCAAGCCCTCAATCTGTGCCTACTGAAATCTTGACTGAAAACTACATGTGCTATGTAAATGTAAAGCATAGCTAACAAATTGGCAGCCATATCGCAAGCTTTGCTTACTTTGGGGTCACAGACAGTGTGTACTCGTAAGATGTCGCCTATTATTAAACTGTAAAACATTAAGGGCAAAGTATACATAATTGCTTCCATAACAGTAATTTTGGCATAGTTTCAAATGTGCCACTTGGTTTAAACAGTGTTATGTAAAGTCATTGTCCTATAAAAATAGAATTGAAGGTCACCGACTAGAAGTGTTCTATAAACTTCTATACAATATTTGGTCAAATTGGAATGTTGTCTCGTTGATAAGGTATCAAATCTGCTGTGTGTCAATGACTATGATATGAGTAGCTTCCAACTTATCATAATGTTATGATCGACAAACTAATAACAGATTTCATATTCTAAAATGACTAAGAAGTACTAACTGCAAAATTATGCCGTTATAAAACTGGTCGTAATGGCGACAAGCAAATATGTAGATGAATTGTGTTTGCCAATATTTAATAATCGGCCAAGTACGAGTCAGACTCGCGCACGGAGGGTTCCGTACTGTGTGGAAGCCCCCCTTAAATATTTATTTTATTTTAATTTATTTCTTTATTATTGAAGTGGATATAAAACTAAATATTCTGTGAAATTTAAAGCATCTACCTGATGCCATTATTAAGATAGAGCTAAAAACGTCTAAACATTCAGGTTTGTTGTATGGGAGCCCCCCTTAAATATTTATTTTATTTTGTTATTAGTATTTGTTGTTATGACGGCAACAGAAATACATATTCTGTGAAAATTTCAGCTGCCTAGCTATCATGGTTCATGAGATACAGCCCGGTGACAGACGGACATCGAAGTCTTAGTAATAGGGTCCCGTTTTTCCCTTTGGGTACGGAACCCTAAAAATGAAATAATCATGTTTCTACAAAGTACTGTGGGTGAAGGCAACACAGCGAAAACATAAATCAAAAGAAAAGTTCTTTACTAAGTTAAAGTTGTGGTTGTGTTTTGCCTTGCTTTCTGTTTGTTTTGGTTGATCCCAAACGAAACTTCGAAACTGTAAATTGTAAGTACTACTGAATAACTAGAATAATTAAAGCATTTTTGCACGCCGAAAGGTGGAATATGGCGATCATAAATATTGTACATAACATCTGTATTACACTGTTAACACCCATATACGCATATAAAGATTATGAATTATGAACTAGTGTTTACTAGTCGGAATTTGAAAGATTTCTTTTCGAAGTAGGTACATTGTGGTATGTGTGTGTGATCTATTGTGTCCCCTGGGCCCCTCTGTTTTGGTGGCCCACGGGGCTAGCCGCGGTCGTCCTGCCCTATACCCGGTGCTGCTTGAAACGATTGGCGTTTTAATAGAGTTTGTATTTGCAGGGCATGGCCGCCGCCGCCGTGGTCCCGGCCGACTCGTGCGAGTTCGCGTCTCCCAAATACTTCGCCCTCTGCGGTATTGGAGGCATCCTCTCCTGCGGTAAGTCGACAGCTTGGTCTGGTTAAATTTTTCGGCACATTGCTCTATTTGGTGTCATCATTTGGTGTATTATCGTGCTACTGAGCATTATCTGGTAGGTATTTAATTTTGTTTTTTTATTTTTATTTCAACGGGAAATTATTAACGACACTCTATTTTAGTCAATTTCGACTATAGTTTCAACCTCATTAGGTGGTCTTTGTCAAGTTATTTAGTCCAGCGCGTCTCGCATAGCAGCAAGCGCTGATGCTATACTTACAAGATTACAAAGAATAATGTAAGTGTAGAGCAAATATCTACAGTCACAATCGTGCAAAAAAAGTGTCAGAGCCAAAACCCTGCCCAAGTTATGTAGTGAGCAGACTTTTTGGTTGGGCAGTTAGTCGTAAGGCGATTTCAAGCCGACTACAACGCCGCGCGATACCAAAGTGCTCGGTTACAAGCACTAATTAGGTGACATAACGTCGAGATTCGAGAAAACGGGTCGTTGTGAATTATTTAATGTAAATATCTAAGTCAGTATGTATGACGGCGATCGGACATTTTTTTACTACTTTTACTTAGGGTCTGTGGCTCCGTAGATATTTGCTTGAAGGGTGTAGTGTAATGTTTCTACTATGCCAAAAGCCATAGTAGACATAAACAGGCTTTGTCCATACTGCTAATTTAAAATCTCATAGATCTAGAGAATAAAATAGAGAATGTTACTACAAAATAAACAAGTCAAAATCTCAGAATTCTCTGATATTGTTTTGATAGGAGTGGCAAGTCTCCATTGGAAAGTTGCGTAATCCGCGATAAACTCCAGACTGTCGTGATATAGCGAGGGATTACGTCTTTTATCACGCTAAATACATTTTGGGCGGGTTATCTTTAATCTTTCAAATTATTATGTCTTCAATCACGGTGTCAGGGTCAGATAATGTAGCATTGGTTGTTACAATAACCATTTTGCTAAATTGAATTTAAAACAACTCAATGTTATAAGAATCATTACATAATTATCATACAAAAATCAGGATTGAGGAGATTCATAGACAAACTAAAGTTACCGTTTTTTTTAAGTTACATGTTAATTCATGTCAAAAAACATTCACTCTGCTTCCGCATATATCTTAGTGAGCTTATGAAAGAAAACTGTCAAATCATAGCGCTCTAAAGATCTTAAGTCATAATCATTTGTCTAATGATTATAACCAAATGTGCTCAAATATCCGATCTTCAATGTGGATAACTATCCCAGCATTATGAAGATTTATCCTCCATCATAACCCGACCCCTCCCTTGTAGCAAGCATCCAGTATAAAGTGAGGTCTCCACAGGTATCACCCACACGGCCGTGGTTCCCCTGGATCTGGTGAAGTGCCGGCTGCAAGTAGACCCCGACAAGTACAAGAATGTCGTCAATGGATTCAAGGTGTCTGTGCGCGAGGAGGGAGTCCGTGGTCTCGCTAAAGGATGGGCGCCTACATTCATCGGTTATTCGCTGCAGGTATGTTTGTGATCAGTCTCAGTACTAAAAACCAGTTGGATGTGTTATTTTTAACCGCAAAACCAAGCTATAGGCCGAACGAAACTTGGCGGTTGTGATGTTAGCTACAGGTTGCGTAAAACCCAATCTTGACTGAAGCCAAAGAATATATAATAATACTACGTATAGAACGGCCACTCGTTACCCCCACCCGTTTGAGTCTTCCTCACTTCCACCCCGCGTCTACGTACCGCATCGTGCACTCTGCGCGCGGGCTGCAATGGTCGGTGGATTTTCTAATAAAAACTACCTAGACTGTGACAATAGGGAAGACTTGTACTGTGTATGGTTGAATATCAATGATACGTAACAAAACAAGAAATTTTAATGTTTCCCTAAGGATAAATAATAGGAACTTATTTTACATTATTTGGTAACTTCCTCTTGATATTATCTTACAAAAGAAGTAGATCGGTTACTTTTTGTTAATATGCTTCCAAATTAAGTAATTGTTATACTATTTTAAGCACTAGATTAATATTCATTTTTGCAAATTAAGTACGCAACTGTCTCACTCACGCGGCATGACGTCACGATGTAGTGATCGCTGACAGCCATAGACGTTCCGCACACAAATGCGCGTGTAGCGACCGTGCGTATGTGTGTTGTCTGTGAGTAAGTACTGTGTAGGTGTGCGTAAGACAGCAGATTTTGTATGAAAAATCGCGGAGTGTCCGGGCTGTGTGTCACATAACTGACATAACAGCTCCTCAGGGATTGGGCTACACACTACTTGTAGCTAACTTCACATCTGCTGAGAGGCGCCCTGTACTCCCATGTAGAGGAAAGAAATAAACAGGATCTCGATCGACCAAGTTATAAATTACTCTTTAAAATCTTTGCAA
This sequence comes from Hypomecis atomaria, assembly GCA_964007245.1. Lineage (NCBI taxonomy): Eukaryota > Metazoa > Arthropoda > Insecta > Lepidoptera > Geometridae > Hypomecis > Hypomecis atomaria. The sequence continues at coordinate 7,455,808 of OZ023310.1, forward strand.
TTGGGCTACAATAGTCTAACTCGGATCTAAAAAATGTCAAGTTTCGACACATCCTCCATAGCCGCCATATCTGTATAAAACAAGTTTGAAACAATAGTCATTTACAGAACCTTTTGTCCCCTCAATACTGCAAGTATTGTAATGGACTAATGTCTACTACCTTATGCTTACCCTCTAAGAGCGAATGGGTAGTATCTAGCACATACATACATCATCAAATTTGTTTTTTAGGACACGCAAAGTCAAATTAAAATTTCTTTATTCTATAGACATTACAATTGCACTTGGAATCATCAGACAACAATGCTGCAATGTTTTTAAAATACATTTATAAAACAATATTCTAAAAATACAACTACCTTTTAAGATTTCACAAAATAAAGCACAAGAAGGTTGCCGGTTGCCTCACATTGTTATCCTTTACCGAAAATCCAGTTGAGTCAAATCACTCCAATGATTATAACAAATTACCAATTGTTCCTACTGAAAATTATTGTGGACACAACTACAATGAGAACTCTTAAATTTTACAAATGATGTTATGTTCTATCCTGCACGCTACATTTCTTGTATTTCCTCTTGGCAGGGTCTGTGCAAGTTCGGTCTTTATGAAGTGTTCAAAGTGGGCTACAACGGCCTGCTGGATGAGGAGACCGCGTACACCTACCGTACCTTCGTGTACCTCGCCGCGTCTGCTTCGGCCGAGTTCTTCGCTGACATCGCCCTGTCTCCCCTTGAAGCGGCTAAGGTAAAAACATAATTATATCTATTTAGCATAACTAGATAATAAGCCCGATTACAGAGGCGTCAGCGTAATTATATTAGCTAAATAGCATAGTTCTGTTTCTTTTTCACTTTAGGCATTCGATAGAGAGAACGCTTTTTACGTTGCTATTTAGTTTACGCTGGCGCCTCTGTAATCGGACTTAATGCAATACCAGGGTTCCAACATTCTGGGATCTAGTTTTTGTAGTAAAGTTTTAGTCTCATATTAATGAGATCAAAATATTAGGGATCCTGCGAGATTTGAGGAATTACGAAAAAGCAAAACTATTGTGCATGATTGTTTATTCATGTGATATCCAGTGAAGCAGACAGTGTTCCGAAGTAGCCACAATCCTGTAGAAATGGTCATCATTTCTATACCGCGTTTGGACTCTTACAGCTAATTTTTAAAATTATTTGTGAGAATTTAAAGTGAAAGCTAATGTAGAGAGACTTGTGTGTCAGTCTTAACTGTATTCGAAAATAGAATGTCACTAGACTCTAGTTAGACCTATTAGAAATAGGGCTTACAGGATTGCTTTGGAATCTGTATTCTCCATTCAAGTAATTCACAGTCATGTTCACAATACAGTTTAGATGACTTGATTCAGTTGTTCTATAGTTCATGTAAACTTGTTTATCTGACTATGGTTTCGTAGATAACAGTCCCAAGTCCACGTGATATTGCCCGATGACGAAACAAAGCGCTGGAGGACGGGCGGCGGAGGGCGGCCGGTGATGGGTGTCCATTGCTCTGTGCCAGTATTGGTGCAGTGTGTCTGACCGACGCTGTTGGTGTCCCGTGATACTAATATTATGAGATCTGAGGGCATGCATATCACAATATCTTACTATAGTTTTGTATTGGGGACCGATATACCAAGAAATAGAATTTAGTGTATGACGAGTGTCTCTAATTGCCACTCAAAAACTACCATACTTGACAAAATGTATATAACACAGCTCTTCATCATAATCATAAGCCTATTTTGATTCTCTATTGATTTGATTCATACCCGCATATAGCTTGTTGAAATATAGAAATATCGTTTCGTCAAATCGTTTTTGAGGACAAAGAAATTCGTAAATATTATAGAACCTATGTACCAGGTTTCATAGAGATGTAATCAGAACAACATCCGGACACAAGAAAGCAAAATGGCCGAGTTGAAGCTGAGACCTTCTTCGGTCAAGAAAAGTTTAAAATAACTGTTTTTTGCAAAAAATTGTATGACCAACTTCACCCGTGTACAGAATTCGCGAATATTTCGCACAGAACGATGTAGCATTTTTCACACTATTGTTGATTTATCAAAAATGGCTGAGCCGATTTCAATAAAATTTTAATGGGACCAATATCGAAGTATACTCTTTCGAATAAAAACAGAATTATTGAAATCGGACTACTATGAAAAAAGTTATGCGGTTATAAATAAAAAAAATAATATACGTGTCGAATTGAGTACCTCCTCCGGTTCGGTTCGTTGGTCAATAATGAAGTGTTACGTGTACGTCAGGTCCGCATCCAAACCATGCCCGGGTTCGCGACGACGCTGCGCGAGGCGTGGCCCAAGATGGTGCAGGCCGAGGGCTACGGCACCTTCTACAAGGGGCTCGTGCCGCTCTGGGGCCGACAGATCCCCTACACCATGATGAAGTTCGCCTGCTTCGAGAAGACCGTTGAGCTGCTCTACAAGGTATTTTTTTAATATAGTTTTTGTGTTCGACTACATACTGCCTGATGTTAAGCAGACGTACGGTCTAGGTAGTTACACGCTTACCTAAAAGATACCTATTTACACGATATTTGAAGATATCGTAGGTACTTTAGTGGAAAAACTCAGGTAAAGCGTTTAACATTTTGGCTGTTGTGGAAGACGTTCCTGATGGAGGAAAGTAGATACGACGGTTCTGATGCGCAGAACGTCCATCATAAATGGCGCGTTGGTCGCGTCTGTCTTGCCGTACGATAGAAGAAAGGTGAAAAATCCCACCTTCTCATTGTTACCTGAACTAAACTATAACAATACCACATTTAGAGCAAGCGAGTGGTTTCTTCTGCGTCCTAATACGGGAACGAGGTTGGAGTCTCGAGGCTAACAACTTTACTGCAAGTGGACGTTGCTAGCCTCTGCTCGCAGTGAATATATTAGACAATATACGAGGATTGGGTATCGCGCAGCTGGTAGCTAACATCACAGCCTCCAACAAGTTTGATTTGGCTTATACGTGAGCCACGAGGTCGAGGTCAATGTACCTGCACCAGCCATCTTAACAGTTTATTGCAGGATGTAGGCCTAACCACGAAGGGCGATTGGGGTATATCCACCACGCTGGCCCAGTGGAGGTTGATGGATTCACACACGCCATCGAATTTCTTCTACGGACGTATGCAGGTTGCCTCACGATGTTTTCCTTCACCGAAAAGCCAGTGGTGTGAAATTCCGTACATACGTTCCAAAGAAACTCATTGGTACGGGACCGGGATTGAACCCACGACCTCAAGAAAGGCGGGCCAGCGTTGCAACCACCAGACCACCACGGCTTACATAACTACAACACAATAGAGCGGAAATACACTAAATATTTGTTGAAGCGGGTGTTCCTACCACTAAAGAGTTGATCGTATGACACGTGTGTGCGTGTGTGTTACAGCACGTGGTGCCGAAGCCGCGCGAGCAGTGCTCGAAGGCCGAGCAGCTGGTGGTGACTTTCGCGGCCGGGTACATCGCCGGCGTGTTCTGCGCCATCGTGTCGCACCCCGCCGACACCGTCGTCTCCAAGCTCAACCAGGTAACCTTCCTTGCAGCTCGACGGAGAGGAGCGCCAGCCCGCCGCGCGCCGCCGCCGTCACATGGCGCGCTCACATCGACCGTAACGTTGCGGTAACGATATCAATGCAGTATTGCGTCTTAATACAAACGGTCGGAACGCGAATCATACCTACGCGCGCCTCAGACTCTGTAAACAAGGCGCACCGTAGTGACGAACGAACTTGTGAATTTGTAATCAGTCGCGCGTGCGATGTACCTACCAGGCGGGCAGCCCTAGCGCGCGTTACGTACTGCGTGGCCACGCCCCGCGACAGGTATTTATTTCAAGGACAGGCCCGAGTAATAATGCATAGATATCATTACCGTGACGTAGTTTGACCACGTGTTTGTCAACGATCACCAAAGTTGAACAACGTTTGGTGACAAGGCTTCTGCCATTGCAGAACGGTTAAAACGACCGAAATCCATAATTTAACATGTCATCCGAACCATAGCAGCACTCAATTGTAAATGCAACCCGCAGTCACCCATCTGATGACTGGCCGTATTTAATGTTGCCGTTAAGCTACCACTATACACTTTGTTCTGAGTTAGTTATATCAATTTATTGCTTGCCACCAATTTATCCCCTCAGAAGAGGAAACTAGACACACAGTGGTAGATACTTTAAGGTGGCTTATAACCTCGTTTTCACATACAAATGTTAATGTGGCGCGCTATGTGACCAAGCAAAGAAAATTAAGTAATAAGTAATTCCATATCAATTTATGCTGATGTGGTTGATAGAATTGCAAAATTTCGATATTAATAGTAATTGTTACAAATATGCTTAGTCCTCTTTTTGGACTATAAAATATTTTATGTTTGTAGAATTTCTCTTCGTAACGAATACGAGTACTAACCGCATCGGCGTACTAAATATTTCCATCTCTTTTTTCACGAAAAATCCGAAGTAGGTGTGCTAACTGTGAGAATGAGAATTCGTAATGTACCAACAAAATAATAATATATGTTTCTTGAATACAACACAGACTGAAGAACAAAAACCGCACTTCTCAGTGCGTCTATGATTCTTGATTATAACACGTACTGAAGAACCAAACAGCACTTCTCGGTGCGCCTGTTTTTCTTGAATATAACACTAACTGAAGAACCAAACCGCACTTCTCAGTGCGACTATGTTTCTGAATCTAACACAAACTGAAGAACCAAACCGCACTTCTCAGTGCGACTATGTTTCTTGAATATAACACTAACTGAAGAACCAAACCGCACTTCTCAGTGCGACTATGTTTCTTGAATATAACACTAACTGAAGAACCAAACCGCACTTCTCAGTGCGACTATGTTTCTTGAATATAACACTAACTGAAGAACCAAACCGCACTTCTCAGTGCGTCTATGTTTCTGAATCTAACACAAACTGAAGAACCAAACCGCACTCCTCAGTGCGACTATGTTTCTTGAATATAACACTAACTGAAGAACCAAACCGCACTTCTCAGTGCGTCTATGTTTCTGAATCTAACACAAACTGAAGAACCAAACCGCACTTCTCAGTGCGACTATGTTTCTGAATCTAACACAAACTGAAGAACCAAACCGCACTCCTCAGTGCGACTATGTTTCTTGAATATAACACTAACTGAAGAACCAAACCGCACTTCTCAGTGCGTCTATGTTTCTGAATCTAACACAAACTGAAGAACCAAACCGCACTCCTCAGTGCGACTATGTTTCTTGAATATAACACTAACTGAAGAACCAAACCGCACTTCTCAGTGCGTCTATGTTTCTGAATCTAACACAAACTGAAGAACCAAACCGCACTCCTCAGTGCGACTATGTTTCTTGAATATAACACTAACTGAAGAACCAAACCGCACTTCTCAGTGCGTCTATGTTTCTGAATCTAACACAAACTGAAGAACCAAACCGCACTCCTCAGTGCGACTATGTTTCTGAATCTAACACAAACTGAAGAACCAAACCGCACTTCTCAGTGCGACTATGTTTCTTGAATATAACACTAACTGAAGAACCAAACCGCACTTCTCAGTGCGACTATGTTTCTTGAATATAACACTAACTGAAGAACCAAACCGCACTTCTCAGTGCGTCTATGTTTCTGAATCTAACACAAACTGAAGAACCAAACCGCACTCCTCAGTGCGACTATGTTTCTTGAATATAACACTAACTGAAGAACCAAACCGCACTTCTCAGTGCGTCTATGTTTCTGAATCTAACACAAACTGAAGAACCAAACCGCACTCCTCAGTGCGACTATGTTTCTTGAATATAACACTAACTGAAGAACCAAACCGCACTTCTCAGTGCGTCTATGTTTCTGAATCTAACACAAACTGAAGAACCAAACCGCACTTCTCAGTGCGACTATGTTTCTTGAAGATAACACTAACTGAAGAACCAAACCGCACTTCTCAGTGCGACTATGTTTCTGAATCTAACACAAACTGAAGAACCAAACCGCACTTGTCAGTGCGACTATGTTTCTTGAATATAACACTAACTGAAGAACCAAACCGCACTTCTCAGTGCGACTATGTTTCTGAATCTAACACAAACTGAAGAACCAAACCGCACTTCTCAGTGCGACTATGTTTCTTGAAGATAACACTAACTGAAGAACCAAACCGCACTTCTCAGTGCGACTATGTTTCTGAATCTAACACAAACTGAAGAACCAAACCGCACTTGTCAGTGCGACTATGTTTCTTGAATATAACACTAACTGAAGAACCAAACCGCACTTTTCAGTGCAACTATGTTTCTTAAATACAACACAAACTGAAGAACCAAAACCGCACTTCTCAGTGCGACTATGTTTCTTGAATACAACACAGACTGAAGAACCAAAACCGCACTTCTCAGTGCGACTATGTTTCTGAATCTAACACAAACTGAAGAACCAAACCGCACTTCTCAGTGCGACTATGTTTCTTGAAGATAACACTAACTGAAGAACCAAACCGCACTTCTCAGTGCGACTATGTTTCTGAATCTAACACAAACTGAAGAACCAAACCGCACTTGTCAGTGCGACTATGTTTCTTGAATATAACACTAACTGAAGAACCAAACCGCACTTTTCAGTGCAACTATGTTTCTTAAATACAACACAGACTGAAGAACCAAAACCGCACTTCTCAGTGCGACTATGTTTCTGAATCTAACACAAACTGAAGAACCAAACTGCACTGTAAGTGCTACTAAGTTTCTCAATATAACATAAAACCGCACTTCTTAGCGCGATTTGGTTTCTTTACTTTAACAGACTGAAAAATCAGTTTTGATTTTTCAGTAAACTGCACTCATAGGAATAAACATGATTATTGTTACATTGACTCAAAAATATATCTCTCGTGCCTACTAATTGGCTGCAAAATTTACTGCGATCTCTAAGTCTTTTAATCAACATATATATATACTCAACCTAAATATTAAAAGATGGGACACTGTAGCAATGGCAAATTATTCGCCTCATAGTGTATTATAGAAAAAGGTATGAGCAGTATTTATAGGACATGACATCAGTTCTTTCACCTCATCATCATAACTCACAAAACTAGTTATATATGTATGTATATCAACATTATAAAATGTAATTTTTAGCTAAGCTCGCTCAGACACGCTGTCTGTTCGAATTTGTACTAATGATTGTTTTACAGATTAGTCCATTTCCATCGTTATCATCGGGTAAAAGGTAAGATAGTTGGTATTAGCTCTGATTGAGGAATTTTCTTCCCAGCAGCATGATGAGCAGCCGATTTTTCAGACTTTCCATGGAATTGGAAAGGATCCACATTGCTGGTAATTTCCATTTTGTTATATTTAGACAAATCACAAGCTCTAACGTCAGTATTTTACAGCAAACATTAATAAAATAGTAATTTCGAAATACGTGTCAGCTTCATATTTAGCATAAGCGTAATTATGAAGAATCACTAAGAAGAGAATGCGTTAGAAGAGAAGAAAAACTGGTGAAAAATGAAGAAATGAAATTTTAATCAATCAAGAAAGAAGCTCCCGCGACAGAGCGATCTATGTTTCGCTGGAAGAAATAACCGCTCTTTTCAGAGCGATCTTATGTTTCACTGGAAGAATAAACCGCTCTTATCAGAGCGATCTTATGTTTCACTTCACTGGAAGAATAAACCGCTCTTATCAGAGCGATCTTATGTTTCACTGGAAGAAATAAACCGCTCTTTTCAGAGCGATCTTATGTTTTACTGGAAGAATAAACCGCTCTTTTCAGAGCGATCTTATGTTTCACTGGAAGAAATAACCGCTCTTTTCAGAGCGATCTTATGTTTCACTGGAAGAAATAACCGCTCTTCTCAGAGCGATCTTATGTTTCACTGGAAGAAATAACCGCTCTTTTCAGAGCGATCTTATGTTTCACTGGAAGAAATAACCGCTCTTTTCAGAGCGATCTTATGTTTCACTGGAAGAAATAACCGCTCTTTTCAGAGCGATCTTATGTTTCACTGGACGAATACACCGTACTTTTCAGTGCGATCTTATGTTTCACTGGAAGAAATAACCGCTCTTTTCAGAGCGATCTTATGTTTCACTGGAAGAAATAACCGCTCTTCTCAGAGCGATCTTATGTTTCACTGGAAGAAATAACCGCTCTTTTCAGAGCGATCTTATGTTTCACTGGAAGAAATAACCGCTCTTTTCAGAGCGATCTTATGTTTCACTGGAAGAAATAACCGCTCTTTTCAGAGCGATCTTATGTTTCACTGGAAGAAATAACCGCTCTTTTCAGAGCGATCTTATGTTTCACTGGAAGAAATAACCGCTCTTTTCAGAGCGATCTTATGTTTCACTGGAAGAAATAACCGCTCTTTTCAGAGCGATCTTATGTTTCACTGGACGAATACACCGTACTTTTCAGTGCGATCTGGTTTCAATAACACATGTCAAACTCATTTTTACTATTGTATTTTAAAGTGACTACGTTAGAGCTTGTGGTTTGTGACTATTTTACAGCAGACTTAGTATCCAGACACCAAAACAGCATCGCCGCTTTCTTCAGCAGCTTGGTATTTGGGCCTTGTCTACAGTTAGCAGGTATGTTTTTATTGATTTTACATTCACTCGTTCATCTCTGACTGCGTGCATTTTTTGGCAGGTAAATTTTCTATGTTGCATATTATAAGAACATGTCTCCTCATCTCAATATCATGTCATATTGATATGCATTTAACACTTTCACTGCTGAAAACACGCACGTCAGTGTTTTCGATGTTCACAGCCAGGAGCGGCTACACGCGCCAGGCGTGTTGCACCGAATTCCATAGGACGGTGCGACAACCCACACACGTGTGTGTTTTATCAGAAGTAACGCCAATGCGTGCAAACGCGCGAGGTGTGTGCGACGATTTTTTTTTTAAAAACACTATAAAATGTAGAAAATAACATAGTTTTCATGCTACTCTATCAAATATAACATGCTGGAATTTTTTTTATCTAGTTATTTTATTTTTATAATTTGGCAAAATAATGTATTAATTTAAAAGTATTAAACTATATTATTAGGTATAAAAGCATTGCCTATGCATTGTTGTCCTGAAAATATTAAGATTTCCACAAATTTGTCTTGCAGGCATAGAAATAAGCGCGTAAACACGCCGCGCGTGAGAAGTCGCACTGGCGCTACTCGTCGGGCGGTGTAATGGCCAGTGCGACTATACGCGCCTGGCGCGTTATCTTACCGTGCGTGTTAGCAAGTACTCGCGTTGCTCCACTGGTGGTGTCTCGACGCGATAGCGTCTGTCCGCGCCTAGCGTGTGCGTTTAAGGATTCGCAAAAAGCTTACAAAAGTACCTCAGCAGTGAAAGTGTTAAGTTTTGTACTACTAGTCATTTGTACTTTTCATGTTTATACATATTTGATAGTATACAATACAAAATTCTTTATAATTGCACCGAATGTACTGGAAAAAACTTGCAGTCTAGTAGAATAATGGGCGGCATTATCGCCTACAGCTATTTCTTCCAGGCATCCTAAATAGAGCACATTTATGGAAAAACAATGTTGCGGTTTGTGCATATGTAAAATCTTTCAATGTTTATATAAGTTTTTTAATTTCTTACGCGCATATCCATCATCATCATCTTATATGGTCATGTAAATATAATATTTGATAAGCTTACAACTTTCATATTGTTAATTGTAAATATATGTTTATATATTTATTTTGTGCCACTTCAGTGGTGTTGTCTATACCATCTATACCAATATTATAAAGAGGAAAGATTTGATTTTTTGTTTGTTTGCATTGAATAGGCTCCGAAACTACTGAACCGATTTGAAAAATTCTTTCACTGTTGGGAAGCTACACAATCCCCGGGTGTCATAGGCTATATTATAAAAAAATTACGGAGTCTGCTAGTCTGAATATAATTTGATGGCTATTTTAAGCAGGTAATATTAGTATGTACCTATTTCTACTATTTAATATCAAATCTTTCATCTTTTTGTTTATGTACTTTTTTAGGTTTCTGTACTCAAAGGGTAAAAACATATTCATCGATAGTTCACTAAATTTTTATATTCCTCTATTCATATAAATGTCTTCTTCACTTTGATTGCGTTTTTGGGGCTCTATCTTTTCAACGGTTCAGATCATTTGAAATTAAAATAAAACGCAGATTGAGTCTTTTCTCCACCTTGTCACTGGTCCTCTTTCTTTCGCATAATAGCTTTCACGGAATCATCCACACTCTTTTTGATCTTCCCCTTCAGTTTCTACTACTACTGTATTCATTGTATATTTTTCTACTTATAAATACTGCTCATTCAAATATGATTTTAATATTTACAAAATGCTTGTTAAAATATAAAATGTCATTTTTAGGGTTCCGTACCCAAAGGGAAAACGGGACCTTATTACTAAGACTTCGATGTCCGTTCTGTCTGTCACCGGGCTGTATCTCATAAACCAGCTAGGCAGCTGAAATTTTCACAGATTATGTATTTCTGTTGCCGCTATAACAACAAATACTAAAAAGAAAATAAAATAAATATTTAAGGGGGCTCCCATACAACAAACCTGAATTTTTAGACGTTTTTCGCTCTATATTAATAATGGTAACAGGTAATGGCTTGAAATTTTCACAGAATATTTAGTTTTATATTTACTTTAATAAATAATAAAATTGAAATAAAATAAACATTTAAGGGGGGCTCCCATACATTACGGAACCCTCCGTGCGCGAGTCCGACTCGTACTTGGCCGATTATTTATTTGGTTAAATGATCTTAATCCCTACAATTGTTTAAAGTTAAAAATTGTTGTTTTTACCTATGCCATTGCTACAACATTCACTGCCTAAAATACAGCTCATTTAAAAAAAGTAATTTCATGTTTATACGCTTGGTTAAAATGTAAAATGGATATTCTTGATTTGATGGATAAATGATCATGCTCTCTATGGAGAACTGTAATTTATTTAAACCTCAGTTTTATTATTTTTTATTCGAGCCACTATTTCAACAATCATTTTACTTAACATACTTTCTAAAAATACTGCTCATTCGAATACAGTAAAAATATTTACAGAATGCTCAGTAAAAATAATGTATATTTTTGGTTTGCTGGTTAAATGATCTTTCATATAATGTGGTACTATAATTGTTTAACCTTATAAAGAATTTGATTTTCTTACCTATGCTCAAGCAAAAAAAAATGCTAATTTAAATATAAATATTTAAAAGATGCTTGGTTAAAAAGTTAAATTGGTATTTTTGTGCAATTTTGCTCTTGGTACAAAACTGTTAGGTAGATTATTTAATTTTACATTGACCATAGTTTGAATGTTTTCTTTGTACTTACGATTTGGGAGGTAAAGTCCTATAGGTGAGAACTCCATACCGAGCCAGATCGTCTCGGTTACCACTGACGACGACTGCTACGAGTTACTCCGAGATGGATCATTTGCAGCTCATGATCCGGTATTATTTTATCCATTTTCTTTTTACTGTTGTATATTTTACAATATGTACATATCTTGATTTATTCTATTTTTACACTGTATACTGTATGTATATAATATTAATCTGTATAAAGAGCTAAGTCTCTAAGTAAAGAAATCATATTGAAGCGAAGAATTTAAATTCTGGCCGATAGTATTGTTGATACCATAGTAGCAGATTACACAATTGTTATTATCATGTGTATTCTCTACAGTACCTAAATCTTTAGTAAATTATAACCATAGAAAAACAACTACAATTGATATTAAAATCTAATAAATATTAAAAATACTATCATTTAATTGAGAGTGAAAGAGCGAGATGTATTTAATTAATTATACGTGAGGCATAAATCATTATAAACATCTTACATATGTATTTTTTTCAAGTATCTACATATGTATGTATTACATTTAGGCACATAAGATGGCTCTTGAAATCGATACACTGTTTTGCTAACCTTCATTTTTTTATAAAATTTGCCCCCGTCTGGGTCCAGATATGAACTCAATGTAAGAAAATTATAAATTTAACTAAAAGATCTTACTTAACATCCATTTCCATACAATTTTGTTTCACTGTTAAATTATAAGTATGATAAACACTTTCCTTTGACCCTCTGTTCTATAATCTCTACTTATACCATTTGTTTTATCATCCTTTCGGCCATAGGTTGAAGGATATTGTAGAGGACAGCGAGCCCGGCGAGCCCTCACGAGTCAACGAGCGACGGCGGAATGCGGCGCGGGGCGCGGCGGGGGTGCGGGCGAGCGGGCGCACGGCGCGCTGTGATTGGCCGAGCGCCTCGCTACGCACTCTCGCCCGCGTTGTATAGTTCTAAGACCTAGTTAAGGATATAAATATATGTCGAAATTGTAAATAAAGCATGTTGAACGAGAACCACCGAACTGAGCGTTTCTAATACAGTCCACTCCCGAACAAAAGCGGTTGATCCCCTACATTTTGGTCCTGCGTCGCCGGATATTTTGCGAACTACTACTTCGGGACTCAGCCGCCATCAGTTTCAAGCGACCTCTGAACATGGTCGTCACCCGATCGGAAGCTGAAAAAATGAACGTGAACGCTGAAGAACTACAACGGATCGAGCTGGAGCGACAACGTCGGCTGCAGGCTCTCCCGCCGGCGTCGCCATCGACGCCCGCAGAAGAAACCTGCCCGGGCACCCTTGCTACCGAACCAGGAAGGGCGCCACCGGCTGTAGCTAGTACCAGCAAGCAGCGACCTGTCTCGCCGCAGCCCTCCGTCCGGTCTCACAGATCCAGGCGTACGACGAACTCGACGCTACAAGTGCGACTGGCAGAGCTGGAGGCTGCCGAGAAGCTCGCCGTTATCAAGAAGAAAGAGCTGGAAATCGAAACGGAGTTGATACGAAAACGCCTCGCCGCACAAATCGCGATAGCGGAAGCAGAAGCGGAAAATAGCGTACGCGACGAGCCCACACTGAACACCGAGGAACAACGCCAGCGCGTGCAAGAATGGCTACAGGGACACGGCGCCACACGAGGGGAGCGAGAGCAACACGAGGAGCCCCGCCTGGTCGAGCAACCAAAGGCGAGGTTCGACCGTCGTGAGCCTTCGCCACCCACAGCCGGACGTGCCCGCAGCTACGGGCCACAGATCGCGGAGGCGCTAGAAAGAATATCTCGGCCGCAACGCCGCTATAACAGCGATCTACCTAAATTCAGCGGCGATCCGACAGAATGGCTGCGATTCAAGGCGTCATTCTACGAGACGACTAAGTTATTTCACATCCCAAAAGAAGAAAATGTGATCCGCCTACGGTCGGCCCTGGCCGGCGAGGCGCTCGAGGCCGTATCTGCGCATCTATACGCGGACACCGATCCTGAAACCATCGTTAAAACACTAGAACAGTGCTTCGGTTCGCCAGAAGTGATCGTAGACCGAATCATCGAAGATGTGAGGCGACTTCCGAAGTTGACACCGAGTGCGAGAGAGTTGAACAGTCTCGCCGTGAAAGTACAAAATGCGGTGTGCGTGCTACGCAATATCGACCGGCGTGGCTACATTTATAACCCGCAGCTAACGCGAGAGATTTTGGCAAAGTTGACGGCGACCGTGAAAAACAAATGGTGCGACTACGCATATGCGCATCGCGACAGCCAGGAACCGGACATCGTAACTCTGTCGCAGTTCCTAATGCAAGAAGCGAACGTCGCCCTGCGGTATGCGTACGAGACCTTGCCCGCTAGTGCCGAATCAAGAAATCCCGCGACTAACGTCAAGAAAAGGGGCGTAGTGTACAACACAGAGACCAGTGAGTGCGTCAAATGCATAAAGTGCCATAAAGAGCATCAGCTTACTCAGTGTCCGGACTATAAAGCGCTGAGCGTGAACAAAAGATGGGACATAGTGAAAGAACACGGTTTGTGTTTCAAGTGCGTCAATAAAAAACATCGCAGATCGGCGTGCAGACAGCGCGCATGCGGTGTGAACGAGTGCCGCCGCCCTCATCACTCCTCGCTGCACGAAGATGCGTCACCACCTCAGCCAGCAGAGCGAGTCGTCGACGACGCTGTCGTGCTGTCGGTAGCCACCCCCTCGGCTGCCGGCGGGCGCGGCGGCGTACTACTAAAAATATGCCCGGTGATCATAACGGGCCCTGAAGGAGAGGTGCACTGCCACGCGTTGCTTGACGAGGGCGCGACCATAACCCTCGTTGACCAAGAACTTGCAAGCAGCGTCGGAGCCGGCGGACCGCCTCATACTCTACACATGAGCGGTGTAAATATGAAGCAGAGCGAGCGAGACAGTCAACTTGTATCGCTGAAGATACGAGGCAAGAACGAGACAGCGTCGTTCGACATCAAGGCCCACACGATCCGCGACCTACGGCTGAGAGATCAATCGGCGCCTCGAACTCTTCTACGATATAAACACCTACAAGACCTGCAGGAAGAAATTTGCTACGAACGGGCGCGCCCGCTCGTCCTAGTCGGCGCTGACCATTGGGAGCTGATAGTGTCGAGAGAACTCCGCATCGGTGCGGCCAATGAACCGGCCGCCTCGCGAACGCAACTGGGATGGGTGATACACGGGACGACGCCACGCAGCTTCATATACAAGAACGAGAGCGTCCTGCACGTTTACACGCCCGATGTACGTGTACGTGAGAGCGAAACGCACGACGCGAGACTTCACGAACTGGTTGAGCGTCATTTTCAACTGGACGCACTGGGTATCACTCATAAGCCTAATGTGAGCGATGCGACCCGCCGAGCAATCAACATCGTGGAAAATACGATAAAACGAGTCGAGAACGGCTACGAAGTTGGACTGCCATGGAAGACAGATGACGTCACGTTACCGCCGAGCTGCGACATCGCGCTACGTCGGCTTCATAACATCGAGCGGAAAATGGACGCCGACCCGAACTTTGCGCGAGAATATACGCAGCAAATCGACAATTTGCTACGGAAGCGATACGCCGAGAAATGTGACGGCTCCGAGGAAGGGAATCGTGTCGCCTGGTTCCTGCCACACTTCGCAGTCAAGAACCCGAACAAACCCGGAAAGCAGCGCCTTGTATTCGACGCCGCGGCTGTGAGTCGGGGCGTGAGTTTGAACGACCGCCTACTGGAGGGGCCCGACCTCCTACGGTCCCTCCCGGGCATTCTGTTCCGATTCAGAGAACGCAGAATCGCCGTGACGGCCGACATTCAGGAAATGTTCCTGCGAATAAAGATTAAAAAAGAAGACCAGCCCGCACAGCAATTTTTATGGAGAGGAGCCGAACGATGTGCGCCCCCGGAACGCTATAAAATGACCAGCCTAATATTCGGGGCCGCCAGCTCTCCATTCATCGCACACTACGTCCGGGACTACAACGCCAAGAAGCACGCCGAGACTCATCCATTAGCGCTCGCGGCCATCACCGAAGATCATTATATGGACGATCTAGCAACGAGCTTCGATGATGATGATCAAGCCCGCCGCGCCATAGCCGAGATGCGCGAAGTGCACGCCGTCGCTGGGTTCACATTACGAGCCTGGAACGCGAGCGACGTGAGCGTGTTACGCGACGTGCCCGATGAGCTACGAGCCACTACGCCGACGCGGCTCGGGAACGACAGCCCTAACATACTGGGGCTCCACTGGGATGCGGAGCGCGACGAGCTCGGTTTCAATACCTCAATGAACCGAGTCCCGTGCGACGTGCGCGCTCGCATACGACCACCGACTAAGAGAGAAGCCCTGAGTGCTGTAATGGCGATCTACGATCCCATCGGGGTCCTTAGCAATTATTCGATTCGCGCGAAGATTATGATCCAGAATTTGTGGCGTGTGAAGATGGCCTGGGACGAGCCTATTCCCGATGAAGAAAACGAAATATTCGCCGCCTGGCTGAGACAGCTCCCCGACATAGCGCAGCTGAGACTGCCACGGCGCTACGACTTCGCGCCTACCTACCTCGAACTGCATATCATGTGCGACGCCAGCGAGCAGGCCTATGCTACGGTGGCCTACTGGCGCGCTACGTTACCCGACGGCCGCGTGGAACTAAGCCTCGTCGCGGCTAAGGCCAAGGTGGCCCCTAAGCGCACGCAAACAATCCCGCGCTTAGAACTACAAGCAGCAGTCATCGGCGCCCGACTAGCCGACAACATAAGAAAGGAGCACCGAGTCGAAGTCCGACGCACTATATACTGGACAGACTCAATGACCGTGATTCACTGGCTGAGGAACGACTCGCGCAAGTACACGCCGTTTGTCGCGCACCGCCTCGCTGAGATCGCCGAACTAACCGACCGAGATGAATGGAGATGGGTGCCGACGAGCGACAACGCAGCTGACGACGCCACCCGACTCAGCGACGCGCCTCTGACCACGAACGATCGTTGGTTCCGCGGGCCAGACTTCCTGCGGCGCCCTGAACGAGAATGGCCGCTACCGAAAACCGAGAGTGAAAAGGAAGAGGAAATACTTCTACATACGATCGAAACCACCGACCCGAACGGCGAGTGGTTACCAGACCCGACGCGATTTTCAAAGTACGAGATCCTGGTACGAGCTACAGCTCGCGTGCTGTTATTTATCGATCGCTGCCGGCGCCGAGCGACGCGCCTTGAACTACGACACGTGGAAGAAGCCGAACGCGCACTGATACGCCGCGCGCAACGTTAAAGCTTCGCAGACGAATTGGCACGATTAAGCCAGTCCCGACCGATCCCGAGGAGCAGCCGCATCTATCGTCTCGACCCAGTACTGGAGGACGGCGTTATGCACGTACGAGGCCGCATCGACGTCGCGAACGTACCTCTGGAAACAAAGAGGCCCGTAATCATCGACGGGCGGAACCGGCTCGCACAACTAATCGTACTACGGGAGCATTGCGACGCGGGACACGGCAACCGGGAACGCGTCGTGAACAATCTACGACAACAATATTGGATCCTACGCCTACGGCCGACGGTGCGCAAGATTGAACACGAATGCGCCCTCTGCCGGGTGCGAAAAGCGAAGCCGAGCACGCCGAGCACGGGCAATCTCCCTCGCGCCCGTCTCGAGCCCTTCATGCGTCCGTTTACACATTGCGGACTGGATCTATTCGGCCCAATCTGGGTGAAGATTGGACGTCGCCGTGAGCGCCGCTACGGCGCCCTGTTCACCTGCCTCACGATGCGCGCCATACACATCGAAGTCGTCGCATCGCTCGACACGAGCTCAGCAATAATGGCGCTGCGACGGATGGCTGCGCGCCGCGGTTGGCCACGGCACGCGTATTCTGATAACGCTACGAATTTCCGGAGCGCCGATAAAGAACTCAAGCTCGCCTACGCCGAGTGGGGACCCGCCCTAGCCGATGAAGGGCTGCTACACCGCATGGAGTGGCACTTCATCCCGCCCGGCGCACCGAACCAAGGCGGAGCATGGGAGCGAATGGTGCGCTCCGTGAAGACTGCGTTGGCCGCGACATTGAAGGAACGGGTGCCTACGGAAGAGGTGCTGCACACGCTCCTCACAGAAGCCGAACACTCGGTTAATTCGAGACCATTGTGCCACGTGAGCGTGTCACCTAACGACCCGGAGGCGCTCACCCCCAACCACTTCTTGTTGGGGTCATCAAAGGGGCTCCCGAGCACGGGTCCCTGCCAAGAAGCGGATCGACGAACATGGCGCGCCAGCCAGGCACTCGCAGATGCCTTCTGGCGGCGCTGGGTGAGCGAATATCTACCTTCGCTCACCGCACGAGGCGAACCGGCCGGCAGCAGCGACATCTTAAAGATCGGCGATGTCGTCGCGGTCGTGGACCGCGATCTGCCCCGCAACACCTGGCCCGTCGGGATCATCGAACGAGTCTATCCTGGGTCCGACGGGATAGTCAGAGTGGCGGACGTGCGCACGAGAACGGGAACCTTCAAGCGTCCCACACGCAAGCTCGCCGTCCTGCATCGAGAGGAAGGCTACGCAGGCTGCGCCGAGGGGAGGATGTAGAGGACAGCGAGCCCGGCGAGCCCTCACGAGTCAACGAGCGACGGCGGAATGCGGCGCGGGGCGCGGCGGGGGTGCGGGCGAGCGGGCGCACGGCGCGCTGTGATTGGCCGAGCGCCTCGCTACGCACTCTCGCCCGCGTTGTATAGTTCTAAGACCTAGTTAAGGATATAAATATATGTCGAAATTGTAAATAAAGCATGTTGAACGAGAACCACCGAACTGAGCGTTTCTAATACAGTCCACTCCCGAACAAAAGCGGTTGATCCCCTACAGATATATATAAGAGAAACTCGGCTGTCTTGTTTCTATCCTGTGGTGTTATTCTAATACATTCATCTATATTAGAATACTTATGTATCTGATTTAGTGTATTAATGTTGTGTGAGCAAGAAAAATACTCGAAACACATCACCATCCAACTAGAATTATAAGTAGCTGAAATTTAAAATAAAAATAATACTTCCATCATAATTCTAGTAGTAGAACAAGTTGTATGGAAATTAGATGGTAACTTGCCACATGCAACGGTGTATCGATGGTGTTTGTTGTAAATGACTAACATGTGTTAACCGGATGCGTTCCAGGACAAGACTGCAACCGTGGGCTCCATCATCGGCAAGCTCGGCATGGCCGGAGTCTGGAAGGGGCTCGGACCCAGGATCGTGATGATCGGTACCCTGACTGCGCTGCAATGGTTCATCTACGACGCCGTCAAGGTAACGCTCATGTTCTAATACTGATCGTTTAGCATCTGCAGGTTTCCTTTTTACAGGAAAATCATAATAAGCACCTTAATAATATTTGTTTTGATGTACCACTTATTCAAGCGGTTTTACGCCTTTAAAACTCTTTAGGTAAAAAATGCATTTACGTTTTTCTTTTTCCTGAAAAGGCTTGTGAGAATATGTATTTGTCAATGAGTTTTTTATGAGAATGTAATGATTGTGTATGTTTCGTGATGTCTGTGGACAGCCACAAATGTATGTTTATATGTATGTATGTGTGTGTGATAAGCATTTCAGCATGGAAATGCTGTCAATATGGCCTCAGCCTACTGAATATTTCATTTAGCCCGGGAGATAAGCGCAAAAAATTGCAACACACTTTCTAAAAACAGAATTTTTGGTATTACGTTGTTATGGTGGTATACAACAATAGCCCGGATTCAGTCAGCTGGGGTGCTTAGCGTACGGTGGAGATACCCGTTTGTTTTATTTTTTAAATAAATGAGTATTTTGCAACTACTTCTAAAAGCTGAAAATTGATGTACGGGTAGAAAAATAACTAAATAATGTTTAACCACAGAAAATTACCTGAAACAAGTAACAAGACCCGTCAGTCAGGCTTTAAAGTAACGCCGCCTTAAAACCCTACTGACAGGCTCTGTTCCATGTTTTGGGTGGTTGGCTGTGGTGTGGTAAAACTCTTTTTTTAGTTATTTTTCTACTCGTACACCAATTTTCAGCTCTTAAAAGTAGTTGCAAGATACTCTTTTTTTTTTTTTAAATTCATATGGGTATTCCTACAAAACGTTAAGGATCCCAGCTAAGCAGACTGAATACGGGGTATTGTTAGACACCACCATGACAATGTAATACCAAAATTTCAGCTTTTAGAAAATAGTTGCAATTTATTGCACTTATCTTCCGGGCTATTTCAGTGGGTCTGAGAATGATCCAAAAAAATTAAAAATGAAAGCCCTTGCCCTTAGTATTTTCTCTAAGAAAATATGCCGATGTATGTGTGTAGTGTGAAAGATTTCATTGCATTTTATTTTGCAACTTTGATGGTAATCCCTCAACGTGGCCATTCAGTGTGATCCAAATCATTTGGATTATACCCGGGCCCTTATGACCTGGCGATGAACCTGTATTACATCTAGGTATGTTGCACAGGAATAAATGCAGATGTAAAGCGCACCTGAGACAGTATGTCAACATGTATTTGGGAATCCGGTGAAGTGTGGTATTCCATGTCTCTAGCTCTTGAAAAATTTTAATGAAGCATGAGATTTTGTTGCATTTTTATAAGTCGGTATGTATGTTATGTATAATCATGTAATATTATTTTTTATCATCTGGGACTCGGATATTTTAACCATCTTTATACCTGGCATAGAAGAATAATCATGTGTATGTTGTATATTCGATGAACTTGCCTGATGGATAAATCGTATTTGTTTCTTGCAACATCTGGGAATGAATATGTGATGCGTGTCGAAGATGGCATGAGAGGCGTAATTGATTTTGTTCCTGGTCCAGTTGACCCACAGAACAGCAGCTCTCTGTGGGTTTACCGGACAATGAAAGTACTTGTTTATTTTAATTTGTATCTCTTATTTTTTATCTGTATAAGTTTATAGATAGATACTCGCTCATGAAGGTTTCCTATGATAATTATTTTATAAATTGTTTCTATGGCTATGTTTTTGGACCGTTCAGGCTCAAACTCAAAGCGTTAGTTTTAATTAGCTCCAATATTCTTTATAAGTAAGAGTTTGTAACTTTCTAGAAAGTTTATAGTAAATAATTTCTGTAGGTTTATTTATAAGCATGAGTGTAACTTTCCAGAAAGCATTCAGAGACACATTTCTGAAGTTTTGCAACGATGAAATTTTACCAATTTATGGACAAAGGTCTCAAAGCAATGTTTTTAATTAAGACCAGTATTATTTCTAAGTATGAATGAATATTACACATAGAATTAGAACTAAAGTTAGTTACGTTAGTTCTAATCACACATTCTAAGTCACAACTCCTAAGTTTTTCAATGATTATGAAATTTTACCAATTGTTCCTACCGATATGTTGTGTGGACAGCGATTCACTATGAGACAGGCTGTCCGAGGCCGCCTCTAACTGGGTCCAGTACCGTTCGTAAGTGAGGGTGTATTTGCAGGTGTGGCTGAGGATGCCGCGGCCGCCGCCCGCCGAGATGCCCGAGTCCATGCGCAAGCGGCTAGAAGCAGAGGAAGCCGCCAAGTCAAAGTGAACTTAGTTATCGTTATCTAATTAGCATTACCACTACAAATGTACATGTATTCGTTTCGGGCGAGTAGCTTCATCCTAACTTGTCTCCGTACTTCGCCCGTTCAGTGTCATATAAAATATGGACCGAGGGACAAGATAATGTGGACGTTGTGTACATTTGCAAGTTGTTAAATTGTACTAAGGCCGTTGCGATGGAATTTTTAAATGGGATCGGGATATTAACCTGACTCGTTTGTATTGTAATAGGGAGTTTGCGTTGCGTCGATCACGACCGACGCGCGCTATGGCGCTGTCGTTGCATACATTCCTTTGATCTAAATTTATAGAAAAGGAAGTTATTTGTTTATTATTGCAGCCCGGGGGTGCGGCGAGCGCCAGAAGCTAATGCAAAGAGTCTCGCTATTATGTATAAATGGGATATAACGTGATATTGTGTATGATATTAGCGCCGGTGCCACATGGCAGCGCGGCGGTCAGACATAGGCCTCCATCGCCGGCCCGAGTAATGTTAGTAAATTGTTCCACACACGCTATGTATAGTACCCAATGTGATTACCGACTTACAGTATCTAAGTAAAACAAAGAATCGTGTTAATTTATTTTGATGTAATAAATATTATTTTTTATTTATTTATTTTTGTTTATTTTCTTATGTACATACACATAGCCGGCTGTATAGTTATGTATTCTTCAATATTAACTGTAATAAAACCTAATAGATCGCTATAGATATTGTTTTAATCAAATATTCTATTTTATTTATTTTTGAGATTAGTATACCAGTTCATTATTTATTATTCTCATCCCCTTTATTCTCTTGTTTATTATCCTCTTAGGAGTAGCTAGTAACCTAATAAGCCCGATTACAGAGGCACCAGCGTAAATTTAATAGCAACGTAAAAAGCGTTCCCTCTATCGAATGCCTAAAGTAAAAAGAAACAATTATGCTATTTAGCAATTATAATTACGATGGCGCCTCTGTAATCGGGCTTCTTATGTTTCTATAATATAATAGTTTAGTTTTATACTAGAATAGAAGTGAACTGAACGAGCAAAGTGATTTATATCAAGAAATATTCGAGGCGCTGAGCAATCTGTCTTATACAATGAATTGCAACCTGAAATAATCTCGAATCTTCAATAATACTCAAATAATACAATAAGTGTAAGTATAACCATACGATTATGTAAATCCTAACTGGATAATATTGGAATCTACTTTTCATACCACCTGTTCGAAAAATGACTCATATGTCGTACAATCTCAACGTAAAATAAGTCATTATCTTAACACAATCTCGAGGGCTATGGCAGGTCAAGAATGTTGTTGTTTGAATCTCCATAGGGAGTAAAGTGATTTAAATTTGGAACGTCTCTAATTTATATGGAAATTTCTTAACTTCTTAACTTAAAACATTTAAGGACATCGTAAAGAGGTTTTATTTTGTAAAATCGACTCGTTATTTTGCACGGCAAAGGGAATTGTGAGGTTTTATTCTATTCTATAGAATATGTAAAACCTCTTTGCAATGGCCATGTTAGGCCATGATAATCGAGCTTGCCATGGTCTTATGTTTTTACATCCTCTGATCTAATACGGATTTTTGTGCTTTTCTATGAAATTCGTAGGTACTTTCTAATTTGTTTTATTTTACTGTGAATAATACCGAGTTGCCTAGTGAGTACCTATACTCTTAGTGAGTTTATGACGTAAGTATTACTCATATTCCTGGGGTTTTATTTCTCGCAGGAGGTATGAAAAGTAGAGTATGCACCACTAGAACAAAGTCTGTCTTCGTCTTGAGCGACTTGAACTCGCTTCACTCAGGACTAAATAATTTCCGAGCGAAGGGGAATTAACATATAACACTCTCGCTGCGCTCGAAAGTTAACTATAGTCCCTCGCTACGCTCAGGGTCCAATATGTCGCCCGGGACGTAAGCCACGACTTGGTTCTCTTAGTTCATAATCTACATAACTAACTCTCATTTACAATCAAAGTCTAGGACTGAGCTTTAGGTGCAATCCTTTCTGAATCTTCATCGAATATAAAACCATGGTAATTGTTATAGTTGTTAATTTAATTTAAATCACCTATGTACTACTATTTGTGATTTAACAGAAACAAAATATTCTACTGCATATTTCAAATACGATTAATTTTAGAAAATACGACACAATATAGAGGATTAGCTTGTTACTTTTACTTCCAAGAAATGCATGTTTCGGCATCCTTTCTGTTCGGCGTCTTTTGTTAGAGGTCGTAAAACATGTGTCTCCGCCGCGCCGCGGCCGCTTCTCAAAGAAAGATAAGAGTTATGTTTAGTCGCGCCGTCCGCGCGGTCCCGTACGGGACGCGCACCGTCTCCCGATGTTTCTAATTATTTTCGTGTCGCGTTGTCGTTGCTCTTGGTGTAGTTTCTACCTTTGCCGTAGTGATAGTAATCTTGTGGCAGTGTTCGTGTGTGAGTAAAATGTGATAGATGTGTTTTCTAAAGATTCTTTGGTTCCATTTTGTGTGTATACTGTGTCGAGCTACTTTTGCCGCTCTCTATGAGGTTGTAAATGATAGGCTAATATTTATTATTATGTACTACGGGACTAATCACGCACTCAAATTACGAGATAAATAAAATGTGTGTGTGTGTATGGTGTCGAGCTACTTTTGCCGCTTTTTCTGAAATTGTAAGTAATAGGCTAATATTGTCATTTGGAATTGCTTTACTTGTTCTTGTTTTTTTTAATAGAGCTCTGAAAATTGTATATTTGACTATTTCGTCTCTGATTTTAATGTGTCTCGAGCTCTACTATTTTAAAATGTCTGTTAATTTCTATTGTAAATATTTTCATTTAAATTGTTAATGTTTTAACATATTCATCAACCGCCATTTTGTTTTCAAATTAGTACTTACTGTAGAATCCACGCCACCACCAAAGTCCGCCGGTAAAAAATTGGAACTAAGTTTTGATACTTGAAACTAACTTTTCAAGTTTATCCAATTATTTATCCTTAATGTTGACTGGAGCCAAAGTCGGCTTTTGAGCGTAAATTGTACACATTTTAAAAAATGTATCTGGAAACTGCGATTGAAGCGCCTCGTATATCGGACTTCAGTGGTGGCGCGCAGTCTAGGATTTAAATATTCAATTGAATAACTTCATTTTCATCAAAATTTCTTATGTATAACCACATTTTGTTATCAACGTTTTTTTTTGCTGTAAAAACTAGCCTAGTTTTGGTTTGATTTATGATTTTGCTTGTTTGAAGATAGTCTTGGACTTTTTTGAAGATCATACTTAGTGCTCATAAAATATGTTGTCAATGTTAATTATGTGCTATCTACAACAGTTTTGTTCGACACGATTGTTTAGGTGTTTTACAGATAAATAATTGAAATTAATAATATTTATATTTGAAATAGTACATTAAAGTCACATGTCATAAACAGTCCTTAATGTTCCTATTCTTGGACTGGTCCTGTTTGCGCCGAGCTATGTTTAGGCTATGTGGTTCGAGTGGAATGCCTATACTTGATTTCGGCTCACCTTTGACATGCCGCCCAGCCTTTGGCGGCTACATCGTACCGCTGATGAAAGGCGCCGCGATTTGTGTTATTTTTCGCTGACACATCGCAATCGGCGCAGGCGGATTATTCACCGTCTAGCAGCGAGCGCGTGCGCACGCACGTCGCGCGGCCATCAGTCCGTCTTTACGGCTGATAGTGCATGTGAATCAATCGAAAACATTCCTCGAACTATATATACGTGTCTTCCCATTTGTGTTAAATATATAACTTTTGCGTGAATTATTGTGAACAATTTGGAGAGTGACAATTGTTATTTGTGACTTTTGGTGTTGCGGTTGTTCTGGGGAAAACTACATCATCCCCCCACTAGCAGGGGAAGACGGCGACCCAGGGCGTGCACATCAGACTTCATTGGAGAGTCGAGGTCAGTGTGGGTGTTTTTGTTTGTCCATAGCGCCGACTGCATAGTCAGGCGCAGACATAGACCCCTGGCCGAAACAGCAGCGCGAGTACCGTTCTTATACGATCGTTATTTGACATTTTAATAGCTAAAAATCGGTATTTTCTATAGGTGGGCATACACGATGCGATGATTTGATCAAATTTTCGCTTCATTCCAACTGGGAGCTCATTCAATTGATTCAAAGGTAGGAGGTGTACCATTTTGTTTCCTCAATAACTACTAACTAGCTATAGATAACTACCTATATTTGGCCTCCACTGGACTGATGTGATGAATTGATGCGATCATCGCGTTCTGTGCGCCCAGTTTCAGGTAGTAGTACAAATCGTTAACTACCAATTCCTAATTTTTCCTAAAAAACCTTTGAATTAATTGAATGAGCTCCCAGTTGGAATGAAGCGAAAATTTGATCAAATCATCGCATCGTGTATGCCCACCTTATTATCACTGCCAGTACGGAACTGGGCAAGAACGTCAAAAGTTGTACATGGTACTTTTTTACATGTCCCCGAATGATATTATACTATTTCGCTGCTTTCAAGGTTTTCACGACAATTGTCACCCGGTTATATGATTTTAGATAAAATAGGCATGCTATATTTGTTAAAATATTACGCATAAAACTATATTAAAATAAAGAAAATTTAGTTTAAAAATTTGCAATTTTAGTGTGTAGTACTGTCCCAAAAAAAAAACCAGCATTTGGCGGCAGTTTCTTATAAAAAAAATACAGTGGCAAATTTCTGGTTGTGTATTTGAAATTTGGCGGGATTTTAATTATTATTTTTAAGCGCATTTTACTGCCAGAGCTAGAATTTCTACTAAATAAGTAATTTAAACCTGTCCCCGGCATATGCACCTGCAGGACATGTCCGGGCACCGTTACCGCATTTTTGTATCAAATTTAAGATTTTTTATTCGATGCGGTAGTTATTTTTTAATTTAAATAGCAACACTCCAATATGACATAAAAAAAAGTCAAAGGGATGTCTATGATTGAATCAACCATTTTGTTTAAAACAGCTGTTCTTTTCTGTGCGTTTGGCGAGAGGAGTGTTTTTGCGGGCGCTGTCCGGTGAGTAAATTTGTGTTATTTTTAATGTTAAAACGTGTTTCCAAGCCATATTTTATATTAATTATGTAAATTGACTATTCTAGATTACTTTAGTGTGAAGAAGTGTGTGATAAATATCAGCAATTGTAGAAATAATATGATTTCGTATAGGAATACCCGATTCCGTTACCTCCTGTCCGTGACTATAGCGGTGGTAACGTATAGGCCGGACTTGAAAGTAACGGACAGGACCACGTAAAGCAAAGTTTACATGGTGCAAACTCGCCTTTTTTTACTTTTTATTTAGACTCATATTTACTATTAGACATTTTTACTAATCATAATTTAAATGTATACTGTTTCATTTTAGTTCCGTTTTCCGGAGTGAATTTTTTTAATTGATCATTAAACAAAAGAAAAAAAATACAACATTTGTGTTTAAAATAATAATTATTCTAAATGGAATTTCAGATTTCAAGATGGCACTAACGCCAGCTGAAAAAATGCGCCATTATCGCCAAAAAGTAAAAGATAATCCCGAAAAATATGAAGAACAGAAGAAAAAAGACAAAGAACGCATAAAAAAAGAAAGAAAATTTCACAGCTCGATGATGAAAAAAAAAGTAAAATAAGACAACAATGGAGAGATAAAAAAAAGGCAAAGGAAAAAAAAAACAGGAAATGAAAATCAAAACGAAGACAATATTGATGGAGTTGCGCTAAGAACAGGTTCTAATACCTCAACAATGAACAACAGAAAAAGTCAAGACTCGGATTCAGGTTTGAAGTCCAAATTAAAATACATGCAAAGAAAGTGTTACATATTATCAAAAAATCTTGAACAATCTCAGAAAAATGATCATTATTTGATGATCATTATGATCTCATTATTAAAATGTTAATTATATAAGTACAATATATTTTTATAAACAAAATATTGAAGTTACACATTAGTTTCCTAAGTAATTTGTTTGTTTGTTGATTAATAAGAAAGAACGACTATAGTTTGTAAGTTAATTAAAAACTGTTATTGAAACATGCATCGACGACATGAATGTCTTATTTCAAATTTTACGACAAGACTGTTAGTGTATTAGGCTAAATAAAAAATGATAACGATTTCGGTCCATGTTTCAAGCTTTTTATATTATTTTAGTTTTTCCTACTTTTAAGCGTCATGTAAACCTAACCCTACAATGTCCTGTTCGTTATGAACATGTCCTGTTACGAGACTGTACCCTAAACTAAAGTTCCTAAAATGTTGTTTACATTAAAAAATATTTAAAATACGTTTATATATTATTTAAAGAAATAATTTTACTCCTTAAAGTACAATACATTTAAGTAAATAGGTTATTATGTAAACGGTCAATATTGTGAATTTTATGATAAACTTTGTGATACATTTTATACTATGAGTAACGTACTGGACAGGAAAGGTAGATAAATCTGGTGTGTTTCTATGTTAAAAAACTGATTATTACATTTAAAATGTAAAAAAAACATGTTTACTTTCGTTTAATAAATAATATTTTCACATATTTATGTATTTTACTATCCTAATGAACCAAAAACAGTCGGTAACGAACAGGATTCAAATGAATGCCTACTGTTAGAAAATTGATAATTTCTCACAAAAAAAACGATTTTACAAGAAAACTTTTAAGATTTTCAGAAAAAAGAATTATTAGAGATCATTCATATGAAATTTCAAAGGATATTCTGCCAAAAAAAAAAAAATGAAGCAAAATTTTTAAGCAGTGTACAACTTTTGACGTTCTTGCCCAACTATCTATATCGATCGGTTGTCAAATTTCGCTAAGGATCGTAAAAATTTAACGAATTATCACGAATATGCAAGTATGATATCGCTAAATTGACATTTGAAATTGGCAAGGGGTGTCATAACGATGCTTTATCGGGTTTTAAAACGAGCTCGGTATAACGCGCTGGCGAAATAAAAAGTGGCCAAAATGGATTTTAGCATTGTTTTGTTGCTCGAAGAAGAGCGAAGAGCAAATAGGCATGACCTTTTGCTGCTTCGCCGTAACATGAGGGACGCTAATAATCTTAGGGAACTAGCAGAAGAGCGCTTCAGAACGCTTAATCGAACATAATATCGGTTAAATGATAATTTAGGACTATGAGAGGATTATACACAACTTCCGCCCTAACACAAAAGTTTTACGCACGCTTTAGACATTGTTTAGCAGAACAAAATGCACTGTTAAACAGTGTTCAAAGCATGTTTAAATTTTTTGTGGTAAGGCGGCTTGTATCTAATATCGTTTACAAATCATTAAAAAGACGCTCAAAACGAACGAACGAATAATCGATATGTTTAGTCTGTAGTAGCGATCGCTAGCCGTCGCTAAACTATATCGATGCCAGTTCCGTACTTGCAAAAGCTATAGCGATTCGATAAAGAAATCAGCTATATCGACACGACATTTAAGCGATCGCTAAGAACGGTACTCGCGCTGCAGGTCCAACATAGCAAACAATATGCTAAACTATGTTTTTTTTTAATCTTGGAAGAACACAATTTCTTTATTTCTACTCGTAGTATGAATTTATATTAACGCCTGTGCTACATTTTAAATAAAATATAGATTAGCGCTCGATAAACGTAAACTGCAATTCTCTCTGAAACCTGTTGGAATCGAGTTGAGTTAAATCTATAAAGAACTTAAATAACTCTACAGATTCGTACAATTTTTTTATTGTTTTAATTGCAAATTTATAGATTTTCCTTTGTCGGTCAGACGGAATGAATGCTTAATTCCAGTGAAAGGTTCAGTAGGTACGCAAGACGCGTAATATAATACATACATTAAAACAAAAGGGTCTTTCTTTACCTGTGGCGCAGTTGGCTCAGTCGGCAGCGGCACCTTTAAAAGACAGAAACATAAATCCTGTGATTAATGAGGATAATGTAAACAATGTTTGTTGATGTCAAATTAAACTTGAGATGTGGGGCAATACTATGTCGGTAAAATGAGCACTTACGTGATGTTTTTGTTCATTTTGGGAGTAATTTTGATGCCTAACTTTTTTATTGGTATAATGAGATAAGTTATTTTGTTACTATTAGAATCTTCACTTAATTGGTTGTAGATAATATAAGTTTGGACTTTCATTTATGCAATACAATCAAAATTTTGTTGATATGTCATGTAATTTTAGCTTTTTTTACCAATTTTTTACGGTGTTCTTTATAAAGCCCAGTAGTAAATTCCCCTACTACAACTTACTTTTTTTTGGGAGGGATTGTTGTGAAAAGGATTAGAATCATTTCTTCATCAAATGATGGACGAGCTAGAAGTTGACCAAGACATACCTGTTTCGGAATTTTGGAAAATATAACAGTTTTTGCTCCAGGGAAATGGTATGCCGACGTCACTGATTAAGGTTCTTGAGGTGAAAAATTGAAAATCACATTCTAATACTCATCTTACCCAGAACTCAATTGAGGAATCCATCACAATAAGTTGCAATCTGATGATACTGATAGCAATAATGAAATTAATATACCTGAATTAGCATAGTGACGATGCACAAATTCATGTAGGTTCTATGAGGTGCTCAATACTGATTTGTATCATTCATCACAGAGGATGACATGATCCTATGCAGATAGGATCAGGATCCAGATCCTTGTTACTTGTTAGAATACTTATGGATATTGTATCCTGGAAGGACATGTGAACAATAGCTAATAAACCGAATTCTTTACTATATTTCTAACCGATTTTAAGTGATCAATCATCCCATTATCTATGAGCATTGCAATTCCAGAGACGCTTTGCAACGGCTCTTCTAGAATCTTATCGAATTACAGAATATATAATGCGAGAGAGGAGGTCACCAAGTTTTCGCCAAAATTCCCAGAATAGTGACAACAATCATCATAAAGTACCAAGAAAAACAGATACGATGAGTAATTTTTCACAAAAAAAAAAGATATTTTTTCTTGGAAAACTTTAATTTATTGCTTTTCATAATTTACATGTACTCGTACCATTACAGTCTAAAACTAATGCGATAGTGTAAGAAAAAAATTACTTCCAAGATAAATTATACAATATATTTTTTAACGCAAAATAAGTCCGCGCTTGACCACTAACTCGCCTGTTCGTAAGCGACGTTGTGGTCGAAGATGAAGCACGTAGACCTAGAAGATACCTATTCACTCTGACCTTGAAAAGCTTTAGATTAAGCATTCATTTCATTTATTCACCATATTCAATTCATAATAATAATGTCCAACTGAATATTAAAAATAATGTTATATGAATACAATTAATGCATCATGTAAATCTGAATAATAATGTCATAAAAATACAATGAATTTATCATGTCAATTAAAATAAATAATAATAATTTATAATGTCACAAATCCAATTAATAATGTCATAACAATCTAATTCCATCAAATAATAAATGTATAACCTAAAAATAATAGTGTCACAATTGAGTTACATCTCTATAGCAGGCATCAAGCAACACCGCCCTCTTAAATTCAGGAACTGAGCAGATTCAGATTCTTTATTAACCTTATAACAATGTTGCGTTATATTAGGCAAGTCAGTTACAATTATTCATGATGCTTATAAGAAATATGATTAATAGTAGTGTAGTTTTGTTGTAGTTAATAAAGGCACTTTTGCCCGATAAAAAAAGAAATATGCAATCAACTTAATATTCTAAAGCCATTAAAAAATTAATTAGTCAATGTCAAAAATAATACATTGGGTAAAATAATAATTTCTGTAAAATATAAAATCGAAACATGTCAAAATAGAAAAAAAATAAAATAAAAAGTTCATATACAAAATAAATACTAAAATTCAAACAAAGATTTAGTCAGTCTAATTTTCATGAAGTAAAACTTGTAAAATGCATTATTAATAAAAAATGCTTCATTTTAAAGTCAAGATAAGATAAATTTATGATGGCAACTGGCAACTTATAATACATAAATAATTTGTAATATACGCCTTGCTTTTGAACTTTGCCGAGTCTTACTCTGGGCAGAACTAGTCAATCGTTATTTATTAAATTTCTGTTAAGGGTATCCATTAGTCTGGGATATTTTTTCTCTCTTTCATTATGAATCTCCAGTAAACTTTTATAAATATATAGAGATATGACTGTCATTATCTTATTTTCTAAAAAATATTTTAGCAGACATTCTTTTTTTAAGTCCTTTTATAATTCAGATCGTTTCTGACATTTTAGTACATTCTTGATGTCTACACCATTGCCCCACGTACTTAGTAATGGCATAACTCAATAATGAATGTACATACGCATAGTAAACTGATATAAGAGATTTTTTTATCTAAAAGTGGCTTTAATTTTAAAAAGGGCATAATTCGCATTAGATATTTTTTTTACAGATTTTATTTATATGCTCTCTGTGACTTTTGGTATAACAGCATACAAACGTGTTAATTTTCTGTGCAACTCAATTTAGTACGTGCAAAGTCCGAACCATCTTGTGATATCACATTTCATACAAAAGGATGAGTCGAAAATTATGACACGAAGATGCAATATGCCTATCTAATATAGTCTTACCTATATATTTTTTTTTCTAAGAAGGTAACTACACCATATGTTAGGGTATTTTACTACTGGCCTTTTAAAAGAACACCAAAATTTAAAAAAAAACGTTTATTGCAGTTTGCATGTTACATTGGTGTTATAAATATATAATCATGGCTCAATACAAACTTGCCTGTTAAAGGCGTGCAAAGTTACTGGCAGCTCTATTTATTATTATCAAATCGAATTTATGTCTAAAATTATGTTTAAATTGATTTCAATGTCAAGATTAGTGTCAATATTATGTTAGTTGATTACATGAATAATGAATAATTGTACGAAAAGATTACATTACATAGTCAATACATCAGTTTACAATATCTATTTTTTGCATTTATGTGGGAGTGTAATAAAATCCATTACTTAAAACATTTGTCATTTAAAAAATCATTGATTGAATAGTAACATTTGTGTGTGAGAAGAGCTTTTAATTTATTCTTAAAACAACTTATCTCTTGATCCCTAATACACTTTGGTACTTGATATTGTATATAACAGGGCCCATACAGACAATGCTTTTGTTCATAAGTGTAGTTTTTGAAGGAAAAATCCTACGTTTATTTTGGTCTCTCCGATTTCTTACGGTTAACTCGGACAAAGGAGAAAATAGCTCAGGGTGACTTTTTACAAATACTGCAGTTTCAAATATGTACAGAGAAGGAAGAGTCAGAAGTTTATGTTTTTTAAAATAAGGGTTACAGCTGTCTCTTTTCTTTAATTTAAACATAGGTACTTCTGATGCATCGTTTTTGTTTTATGAACACATTTTCATTATTTGTCGAATTCCTCCAAAAAATTATACCATATCTCAGGATGGATTCCACTAGCCCATAATAAGCAGTAATTAGAGCATCGGTATTAAGTGTATCAGACAATTTATGTAGTAAATAGGATAGGCTACTGACTCTCTTACAGAGATAATCAATTTGTTTTTTCCAATTCAATTGCCTGTCAATAACTAAACCAAGAAACTTAGCATTGTCAACTTCAACAATTACATTATTGTTATGACTTACATTGATATCACATTTATTAGCACCCCTTTGTGCAAAGTGCAGTATGCTAGTTTTATTTAAGTTAATTTTTAAATTATTATTATCAAGCCATGAGATTACAGATGACAGAGAGTTACTAATTACCATTTCCCTAGTATTCCAGAAGTATGATATTTTTCTAGACACAATATGACCATGATTACAGTCAGAAACAAAAACTGTATTCAGTAACAAGTAGGTTAAATTATGAGTTATTTTTCTTTGATGTTTTCGAGTAATAGCATGCAGCAGATGTTTAGATTTTCTCGCGTTTCATGACACTTATTATTACGAGTATGTATCTAGATTCTAGATGAAGCTGTATTTAAATGTGAATTTTGAGACTATAAATAATCATAAGACGTGTAAATTATTATTAGAACTTACTGCACAAAAGAGGTACAGGTTTTTTTTAAAAAATATTTATTTACTAAAATCAATTAAACACTGAACTTAAAAACTAGACTTAAGGCCGATAATTGATTTATACTATGTAACCAAACATTTAACAGTAGTAACCAAAGTTTTAACAGTTAATTCAACGTATTGAATCTAGAGTACAATATTATTTTAGTCTTTTAACAGTTTGTTTAACTTATTGAATCTAGAGTACAATAGATTCGTCTTAATTAGTCTTGCGTAGGATTGATGCATTCTATTCATGTAGGATCGCACTTGATTGTAGATCTATCTGTAAGACATCCAGTCACCAGTTAGAATTTCGTGGGGTTCTAGTAAGTTGACTAGAACTAGACCTTTAACGCAGCTGGAGCCTAAATGGATAATATTGGAAATCTATTTTACTCTAATTCTCATTTACAATCATAATGTTTAGGACTGAGGTTTAGGTGTAATTTAGAAAATGCGGCTTCAATTTATGGGATTAGCTTGTTACTTTTACTTCCAAGAAATGCATGTTTCGGCATCCTTTCTGCTCGGCGTCTTTTGTTAGAGGTCGTAAAACATGTGTCTCCGCCGCGCCGCGGCCGCTTCTCAAAGAAAGATAAGAGTTATGTTTAGTCGCGCCGTCCGCGCGGTCCCGTACGGACGCGCACCGTCTCCCGATGTTTCTAATTATGTTCGTGTCGCGCTGTCGTCGCTCTTGGTGTAGTTTCTATCGTTGCCAGTGATAGTAATCTTGTGGCAGTGTTCGTGTGTGAGAATGTGAGTGAAATGTGATAGATGTGTTTTCTAAAGATTCTTTGGTTCTATTTTGTGAGTGTAAACTGTGTCAAGCTACTTTTGCAGCTCTCTATGAGACTGTAAATGATAGGCTAATATTTCTATTCATTTATAATTTAAAATTACTTTCCTTTGTCTTGTTCTGAAAGGAACTCTGAAAATCCTTGCGAATAATAATATGCTAAGTATTCATGTCGTTTGTTACAATTGGAGTAAAATGTTATAGATGTGTCGTTTTCTAAAGATTCTTGTATGTGTGTGTGTATGGTGTCGAGCTACTTGTCGCTTTTCCTGAAATTGTAAGTAATAGACTAATATTTTTTCATTTGCTATTTAAAATTGCTTTGCTTGTTCTTGTTATTTTTAGTAGAGCCCTGAAAATTGTTTATTAGACTATTTCGTCACTTCTTTCAATGAGTCTCGTCTGAGCTCTACTATTTTAAAATTAAGTTATAATATTTAGTGTAAATATTTTCATTTAAACTGTTTAGAATGTTTTAACATATACATCAACCGCCATTTTTAGACTCCACGACACCACCGAAGTCCGCCGGTAAAAAATTGGAACTAAGTTCTGATACTTAAAACTAACTTTTCAGGTTTATCCAATTATTTATCCTAATATTGACTGCAGCCAAAGTCTGCTTTTAAGCGTAAATTGTACACAAATTTTAAATAACGTAATCTGGAAACAGCTATTGAAGCGCCTCGCATATCGGACTTCAGTGGTGGCGCGCAGGATAACATTCTTGTTAAATATTCAATTGCATATCTTTATTTTCATCAACATTTCTTATTTATAACACAGTTTGTTATCAATGTTTTTTTAATGCTTGCCTGGTTCTGTCTGAGATGGATTCATGATTTTACTTTTTTGAAGAGTTTTTGTTATTTATGTACTATCTGCAAACAGTTACAATCGAAACGTTTATTTAGGTGTATTCATAGAGAAATAATAGTTGAAATTAAAATATTTATTATCAGAATAGTACATACCTACATTGATGTCACATTTAACAAAATAAAATATTTCTTAACGCTCCTATTCATGGATTCGACCATCAAAATTAAACAAAACTAACAAAATAAGCTACTATGAATCTTTTAAATCTTGGAAGAACACAATTTCTGTACTTCTACTCGTAGTATGAATGAATTCGGATTAACACCTGTGGTACACTTTAATTAAAATGTAGACTAGCGCTCGATTAACATAAACTGCTATTCACTCTTTAACCTATTAGAATCGAACTGGGTGAAATCTAACAAAAGCTTAAATAACTCTACAAATTCGCACTATTTTTTTAGTGAATTGTTTTCATTGCAAACACATTTTTCTTTGTCGGTCGGAGGGAATGAATGCCCAATTCCAGTGAAACGTTCAGTAGGTATGCAAGACGGGTAACTTAAAACAATAGGGTCTTGACCTGTGGCGCAGTTGGTACTTTAAAAAAATAGGTTTGTAAACTATGAATGCAATCGATGTTATGATGACTTCTCTTGGTACATAATCTACTATTACATAACTTTAACTAACTCTCACAATCATAAAGTTTGTCTGTGGTTTAGGTGTAATCCTTTCAGAATCTTCATTGAATATAAAAGCATTTACCATGATAATAAAATTGTTATAGTTATTAATTAATTGATGCATGTTTCGGCATCCTTTCTGCTGGCCGTATTTTGTTAGAGGTCGTAAAACATCTGTTTCCGCCGCGCCGCGGCCGCTTCTCAAAGAAAAATAAGTTAGTCGCGCCGTCCGCGCGGTCCCGTACGGACGCGCACCGTCGCCTGATTTAAATTATTTTTGTGTCGCGTTATCGTTTTTCTTGGTGTAGTTTCTATCGTTGCCTTAGTGATAGTAAAAGTACAAAATTACTTTCTTTTGTGTTGTTTTAAACGGAAAATCCTTACGAATACGCAAAGTATTGTGAAATTTAGAGTGAAATGTTATATTATGTGTCGGTTTCTGACGATTCTTGTTTGTGTGTGTAGTTTCATGCTACTTTTGCCGCTATTCCTGAAATTGTAAGTAATAGGCTAATATTTATTTGATTTGCCATTTAAACATATTTTGCTAGTTCTTGTTATTTTTATAGAGCTCTGAATATTGTATATTTGACTATTTCGTATCTGATCATCTAAACTGACCAATTATAATTAAGTTATTTTAAGTGTAAATGTTTTCATATAAATTGTTTAGAAAGTTTAAACATATTCATCAACCAACCGCCATTTTGTTTTTACACTTTACGGTACTCTCCGCGCCACCACAGCTGAAGTACGCCGCCGGTTAACAAACTTACTAAGTTTGGAAACTTGGAACTAACTTTTCAGGTTTATTATTATTTCATTTATTTAACGCTTTATCCAACTATTTATTCATAATATTGACTGCAGCCTAAGTCTGTACATTTTACACATTTTAAAAAATGAAAGTATCTGCATAAACTAAACGGTATCTGTAAACTGCTCTAGAAGCGCCTCTTCTATTGGACTTCAGTGGTGGTGCGCAGGGTAACATTCTTGTTAAATATTCAATTGAAAGTCTTCATTTTCTTCAATATTTCTTATTTATAACCACAGTTTGTTATCAACGTTTTTTTGTTGTAAATACTTGTCTAGTTGTGTCTGGAATGGATTTATGATTTTTGCTTGTTGAAGATGTTGAAGTCTAGGACTTGTTTGAAGATCACACTCAGTTCCTCCTAAAATATCATGTCTATGTTATTTATGTGCTATCTACAGAAACAGTTATATTCAATACGATTGTTTTCTAATCAAAAATTCCATGACGCTCTTATTCATGTACACGTCCAACAAAATTAAACAAAGCAAACTAAATAATACTATGCTTTGGAATTTTGGAATTTTGATTCTTGATAAGCTAAAAGACTTTAGTAAATGTGCCAAATTTCGTGTATGTAGGCTAAATAGTTTTTGAGTTGTTAGGGGGTCAAAAGTAGCTCCAAATGGTTCGTGTAATATTACACACGGCCGCTGCGTCGCCAGTTTTCTGTAGAACACTTTGGCTGGACACGCTGCCGCGTGTCTAGATGCTCTCTAAAACCTGTTGCAATCTAGTTGGGTTAAATCTATGAAGAGATAACTTTTTCAAGGGTATTATTTTTATTGTCGGACGAAATTAATTGCCTGATTCCAGTGAAATGTTCAGTAGGTGCAAGCCGCGTAATACATATAAAACAATAGGGTTTTTACCTGTGGCCTGTGGCGCAGTTGGCTCAGTCGGCACTTATAAAAGAAATAGATTAGTTATCTAAATTCCAGTATGTTTTTCTGACGTAGATCTGCGTTAGATTTTGTCGGCCAGAAAATCCATAGTATTTGGCGAAGAGATCTGTTGACAAAACAATGTTGCAATTTTAATGTTGTTTTTAAACAATGTTGCAATTATTATACACTTGATTTTTTAAGTTACTAGTTACTAAGCACCTATTGTAAATGACTTGCCAAAGACGAAATGTTATAAGGCCAATAAATTACTTTACTTTACGTTACAAACATTTGGAGGTTTTTTGTCACTCTCCTTCCACGAAACTAGTTGAACTTATTTTTTGTTTTTATTGAATATCAGTTATTTCACGCAGATAATGCATCTAAATACATGTACAAAAATTGTACATCTTAATAACACCAATAGTTTTGGTCTATATTAGGTTAAAATTATTCTAAACACCTTACCTACTAAAAAATACTATTAGCAACTTCATTTCCAGCAGGCGCACGTCTAAGATATATTGAAAACTGATTGTAACGATATTAACCAAATATAGACCAAAACTGTAAGTGTTATATGAGTGTACAATTTCTGTACAATTATTTAGATGCATTACCTCCGTGAAAAACAGATATTTAATAAAAAGTAGTTCATTGCTAGTAATTTATTTAAGGCGCACTAATCAAAGAAATAACGAAACGTGATTAAAATACTATTTACCTTACATAGACCAAAACTGTGAGTGTTATTTAGGTGTACAATTTCAGTAGGTACAATTATTTAGATGCATTACCTCCGTGAAAAAACTGATATTTCGAGTGTGGTCTGGCCATGGAGTATACTCCCTGGCCGGACCACCTTCATTTGACGATTACTCTAAAAGTACAAACGTATGTACAAATTTTAATATTTGTGTACAAATTTGTACAAATTATGTACATTTTTTTCCACTATTTATTATATGAATATAACGAGATGGTCCGGCCAGGGAGTTAAATTAAGTTCTCTCTGCCATTCAGATGCATGTTCAACTGTTATGCGGAGAGTGTTGATTTGGTTTGTGCAGGATGAACTTGCACGAAAACCTGCTTGTTCTTTACGTAGCATGAACTCTACGGCTTTCGGAAGTCTGTCCAGGATAACTCCTAAGAATTTGAGACGCGACGGGAAGCAATGTGATCTACGCTAGTTATTACACTGGTTTAGGTCTCCCTTTTTTGGTAGGGTAATAATTAGTCCTTTGTTACAGTCACCTGGTAGTTTATCTGCGGAGTGAGTGAGTACTTCCACGACAGAGCAGCATTTCGGACGTGATTAAATCAAGCCCTGGCGCCTTTCCTGTATTAATAGAGCAGATAGCTGTAGCAATTTCTTCTCTGGTAGTCGGATCTTCACTAATATCCCATATATAATATATATGATGTCGCGGAGAGATCCTTTTCCGCTGATTTTACCGAATCAGTCATCGTGTGTTCTCAGGGTTCCTCGAGATTGTATTTTGAAAAAAAGATGGCGTTAGCTGTTTCCCAAATTATAATGTCCAAGAGAGTATTGAAATTGGTGTAATTACACCCATTTTACGAGCAAATATGTTATAAAATATTTGACGTATCGAGACCTTGTACGACTGGTTAGAGTTTCCTCTCCTCCTCGCGTCGATTTCCTCATATCTGAGGGTCATGACCTCCGCCTCCCAGAAGCTTCTCTTTCACTATGTTCTTCCATCGTCCTCTATCTCCAGCAACCCGCAGCGCCTCATAGATGGATGAGTCGAGAGTGGTGCGAATCTGATCGGACCAACGTATCGGTCGGTCGTAACCTACGACCTCGTGACCGCTTGCCGTCCGACTTTTCCTGTGACCATCAGTTTCTCGAGATTGTCGTCTTTTTTCCTAGCAATATGGCCAAAGTAGTCAAGGACACGTTTAAGACAGATGGTAGAGAGTCTAGTCGTGACATTGAGCTGTTTAAGTATCGATACGTTGGTCCGGTGAGCCGTCCATGGAATCCTGAGCATCCTTCTCCAACACCACATCTCGAAGGCATCAATGCGTCCACGATCTGCTGCTTTTAGAGTCCAAGTCTCGGCAGCATACAGAAAGATGGAGAAAACTAGAGTGCGGACTAATCTAATTTTTGTTTTCAGTCTTATCCCCCTGTTCTTCCATATCTTATCGAGCTGAGACATAGCCCCCTTCGCCATACCTATACGTCTTCGCACGTCACCTTCACAGGAGCCATTATTACAGATGCTGGAGCCGAGATAAACAAAATTGTCAACTATGTCCAAGTTTGACACCCCATTGATGTTCAATGATTTAGCTCTATCAACCACCATGATTTTAGTTTTCAATCTGTTGATAGAGAGCCCAAGACTGCAACTAATACGCTCCATCTTATCCAGCAGCTCAGTCATTTCAGCTTCGCTTGCAGCAGTAAGTGACGTGTCATCAGCATACCGGAGGTTTGTGACTTTAACACCGCCGATGCCTACGCCACCAATCCAGTTGTCGCAAGTTTGTCGCATTATGTATTCTCCATACGCGTTGAACAATATGGGGGATGCAATACAGCTTTGGCGAATACCTTTTCGAAAACAGAATGGCTGGGACAGCATTTCGCCAATCCGGACTACCCCCTTATTGCTGTGGTAAAGAAATTGAAGCAGTGCGGTGAGGTGTTTCGGCACGCCTAAACTGCCTAATACAGTGAGGACTTGCCACAAAGAATCCCAGGTAACGCTGTCAAAAGCCTTACTGTAATCAACAAAACACGAAAGGACCGGCACATTATACTCATAAGCCTTCTCAATTAACTGTCTTACATTGAGGATTTGTTCCCGCGTGCCTCTACCCTTAACAAAACCGGCTTGTTCTTGCGGAATCTGCTGATCCAAGTAATGGCGAATACGGTTATTAAGGATATGGAGCAGAATTTTACTTGCGTGGGATGGGATATAAGCGCTAGGGTACGGTAGTTGTCGCACTGCTTTGTTGAACCTTTCTTATGGAGCGGTAGAATTATAGATTCCGTCCAGTCTTCCGGCCACACGCCGCTAACCCACACCTTATTGCAGATGGCGTGCAATGTATCGACACCCTTATCGCCCAGCGCTTTTAGGATCTCTGCTGTTATCCTATCGGGACCCGGTGCTTTCTTGATCTTTAGAGCTTTCAATGCTGCGACAATCTCGGAACGCAGAATGTCAGGTTCCATGTCTAGGTCCTTATTGAAAACAAAGCCATTCCGTGCGTTCTGTGACTGGTATTCATATAACTCTTCACAGTAAGTCCAGACACGATTTCGTCTAGCTGGTGCAAGAGTTGCCCGTTGGCATCTTCAATTACCCATGACTAACTTTTTTGGTAAGAAGTCGAACTTTCTTAAAAAGATCTGCCGTCTGATATTTGAGAGAATGATCTTCAATGTCTTGACAGATTCCATCTATGTAATTGTTTTTGTCCTCTCTGCAATATGCATCAATGGTTTTACAAAGAACATTGTATTTCCTTCTCACTTCAGGGTCCTGCAGTCCCTTAACCTTCAGGTCCTTTCTTTCTTGAGTAAGTGCCCAAGTACGGTCTGTGATCCAAGACGATTTCTTTGGGTCGGGTTTTTGAACTTTACGTAGCTCAAGCAGTGTATCATTAACAAGTTCTTTAAGATGACGCCACTGAGAGTCCGCCGTTCCATACTGATCGGAGTTTTCCTGACTTAGCTTATCCTCAACAGTCAGCTGGAAAAAATCTCTTTCTGCGAGCGTAAGTTGTGTGAGGTTCATTTGACGACACTTATTTGGTGCCTTAAGGCGAAGCGCAAAATTTGCGACTAATAAATTGTGGTCTGAGTTGCAATCAGCCCCCGGGGTAAGTCCTCACGTTAGTGACTGATGATCTCCAGCGAGTGTTTATAAGTATATAGTCAATTTGATTCTTTATTTCTTTATTTATTTCTTTATTTGCACAATGTAGTGTACATAACAACTAAAGTACTAATTGTAGTACAAAACAAAGACCCCGTTAAGGCGCTGCAAGAGAACAATATTCTTAACTACTTATTACTAATTTAGGCTAAGTCTAACAATGTATATTTATAGGTGTTTATATAAAATTATTTACAATTTAGTAATAGAGTTGCAATATAGTGTAGTCATTTCACAAGCTATACACAGGCTATTTAATTAGGATTTTCTTATGTAAACTATAC
This sequence comes from Hypomecis atomaria, assembly GCA_964007245.1. Classification (NCBI taxonomy): domain Eukaryota; kingdom Metazoa; phylum Arthropoda; class Insecta; order Lepidoptera; family Geometridae; genus Hypomecis; species Hypomecis atomaria. The sequence goes on from OZ023310.1 coordinate 7,497,132, forward strand.
TAAATGTTATGTTACAATTGTTATTATTTAATAAGTTACCATTCATCTTCCATAAAATCTTGAATTGAATAGTACGCTTTCTCTAAAAGCTTTGTTTTAACTTTATTTTTAAAAGCAATATCTTTGGCAATATTTTTCAGGTTATCAGGTATTTTGTTATATATTCTTACACAACGGTATTGTGGACTAGATTTGAACATTTCTATTGTAGGTACGGGGAGGGCCCTGTGCCTGTCGCCTGGAGATCTCCACGTGTAGAGACGTCTGGGATGGTGCTGGAAACAGGTGTTAAGAATGATTATATTCCTGTTAATGCAAAAGTCTATTAACCTCTTCCCACGCTCGTTCCTGATGCCTAGCCCATATCTTCCTATGGCATTCCGCATGTGATCATCGGCTTCAGTGTTTCCGACTTTTGCATTCCAGTCGCCCATTACAATGGTCATCTCGCGATTTGGAATAGCATTCAATGTTCTTTCCAGCTGGTTCATATAGACGTTCCACCTCTTCCTCTGAGGTTGCTGCAGTGCTCGTTGGGGCGTAAACCTGAATGACGTTAAATATACAAGGCCTGGTGTTTAATCTAATGGTAATAATGCGCTCTGAAATCGGATTATATCCGAGAACAAACGAGTTCAGCTTAGGTGGTACTACGATATCGACTCCATGGAGACTGGAATCTGCACAGCCTGAGTAGTACATAAAGTTGCCAGTTGACGTTCTAAAGTGTCTATTTCCACGCATATGAGTCTCACTTAGGCCCAGTATACTGAGATTATTGCGCTCCATTTCTCTTTCCTCGATGCTAAGTTTTCCCGGTTTCAGCAACACTCTTACGTTCCACGTGGCAATACGATGAAGAGCTCGCGCTGTTGTTTTCTTCGTGATGGTCTGCTTAAGGTTTCCATTTGAGTTGTTAGTTCCTCCCGTAGGAGCTTCGGTAGCCAATTTCACACCATTCAGCCCGGGTAGGTACCGAATGGCGCCGAGTGTTAGTCGGGTCGTCCAACAAATCGCATTCTCTTATATCTGTGTTCATGGTAGGTGAGGTTTTCTTGGGATCATAATCGCGGTGGGTTCCCACGTCCTTCCGCATTAGACTTTTAGAGGGTATTTAGCCCTCCCGGCTTCTGTTTGCCGCTTCATGTGCACAAGATCAGGATATTTTCCGCCGCCTGAGACTCGGCATTGACCTTTGACAGCAGGTATGGTCTCCCCTGACCAACCCTCCTCCTTTTTCATCCGGCCTTGCAACGGCGGAGTTAGGGTTTGGTTATGTTAAAGTAACTTGGTGCAACCCACCCTAACCAAAACATACTGCTGGTGATCGCTAATCATGTATTTGTCAGTCGAGCTTGAGTTCAAAACTTACGTTGTTGAGTTTTTCTAGCTGTTTAAATAGTTATTGACTTTAACAAACGTATCAAACAATTGTTCATTTGATTTTTTGAACTGATCCCTTAATTTGCTCTTTGCTGTAAATTTAAAAAAAATACACCTTAAGATTTCAAAACACTTGTTTAACAAGCTATTTAATTTAGAAGTTTGATAGAGAGAGACAGATATATGCAGTTTGATAGACATTTATATGCTTGTGAGACCTGACGGCTGATTGGCTACAACTAGCGCTGCGATTGGTGATTACCACCACTACGTCGAATTTATCGAGGAATATAAGTATAAGTGATCTGAAAATGCGTATATTATCTCGGAGTCGGAGTCGGGAGTCGGGCAGTCGGACGCTACTAACTACGAGTACTTATATTATTATTTATTATGTACCCCGCCGCTGCTGGATATAAAATACTACTTACTACCAACCAACTACTGTGGCGCTTGTACTACTACGGTGCAATGCAATATGTATGCATTGTACCTACTGAAAGAGAGTAGTGTTAGTTTTGGAGAAACATATAGGGCGCGCGATGCGCTCTTGAATGATATGTTAGCCCTGAAAAGGGCTTTTTGGTCGCGAGGCGAGGAGGATCTTGCGTCCGCCCCCGCACAAGCATAGCAGCAAGCAGCCGCCGTATCGGGCAAGGCAGCAAGGCAAGGCATGGCGCGGCGTGGCGTGAGGGAGCTCTGCAGAGAGAGAGACACACACAACACACACCACTGCACTGCAACCACTGTATGCCATGCATGCACTTGCACCGATTACTTCTTGGAGGCGGACGCCTTCTTGGTGGCAGCCTTCGATTTGGGAGTGGCCGCGGCCCTCTTCGGTTTGGGCGCTTTCGGCTTCTTGGTCGGAGGCCTGGCGGTCTTTTTGGCCTTCGGAGCGGCGGCGCTTTTCCCCTTGGCGGGCGTGGATGCGGCGGCCTTCTTCGCGGCGGCGGGCTTCTTCTTGGCGGCGGCGGCCTTCTTGTCCTTCGTCGCGGCCGAGGCCTTCGACTTTGCGGGCGAAGCGGCGGCGGTGGCGGCGGCCTTCCTGCCTCTGCCGGCGGCGGGCGCCGAGGCGGCCGCCTTCTTCGTCTTGGCGGCGGCGGTCTCCTTCGCGGCTGACCTGCCGGATGCCTTGGCGGCGGCGGGTTTCTTCGCGGACGATGACTTCGACTCGAGCTTGAAACTGCCCGATGCACCCTTGCCCTTGGTCTGAATGAGCGCGCCCGATTCTACGGCGCTCTTCAGATACTTCCTGATGAACGGCGCCAATTTCTCGGCGTCCACCTTGTACTGGGCCGCGATGTATTTCTTGATGGCCTTCAGCGATGATCCGCTGCGCTCCTTCAGCTCCTTGATGGCGTTGTTCACCATTTCGGAGGTCTTCGGGTGCGTCGGCTTCGCCTTGGGTTTCTTCGCGCCGCCGGCGGCGGCGGACGCCTTCGGCTTCTTCGCGGGCGTCGCTGGTGCGGGAGCCTCTGCAGCTACGGCGGTGTCGGCCATTTTTCAAAATTTAGAGTTTATTTATATTATGAACACTCAAAAATGGAGAAACTCAAGCAACTACCGAGTTAAACCTTGTGTTTTAATAATAATAAAAAAATTAGCAGCAAGTCAAGTAGGGGGTATAGATTGGAAACTTTACCGTAAAGAGAACACCACAGTCTAGAGACGATTTCTCGTAACAACGCTCGTGACTTTTCACTAACATCAGTCTCATTAAATAGCATTTTTTCATCATTTTAATATTGAACCGCGCGGCTGGCACTTTTCTAGTGCTACATTTTGAACGTGACCGTACGTCTGACATACTGGATCGAGCTTAATATGTACACATGAAACGATAGATGGATTAATTCGCACCACCCGCGACGCCGAGTAGCTCGGGTCATGTTTAAAATTGTATTTTCTCTATAAAATCGATTGATTTCATTCTTTTTCCACGATATTTAAACCGCAAAGATATCGTTTTTATTATATAACACAAAAACAGTCAAAATTTTCCCGTTTTAATAGTGTAAAACGATAGATTTTTTGATGCTCGTAAAACAGCTTCACCAGTTTCGTACCAACCGTTCAGCGCGATGCCATACCTTCGAACTGGATAGAAGCATTAATTTTTCTTACATTCATTTAGGATTGTGTTAATGTTTAGGCTATATAAATTGGTATAATGTACTATTCACATAGTGTACAATATAAGAAATGTCAACGAGCCTAGGTCTACGTTCACATCACACAAAACCAGAATGAGCGCGCGTAAATGTAGGTAAATAAAAACTTTACCATCACTTTGCCGTGTGGCCATTCGCTCTCGCAATGAATTTATTATAATTATTTGATATATTAAATTAAGCTCAGTTTAGAATGAATACTTGAATGAAATCAAATAAATAGCCAAAATTTGTTATTATCATTTATTTCACACGCCCGCCCAGCTATGTAACGCGCGCGCACGAAATACTTACCTACACAATGTCGCTTACTTGCCTGCCTACTTTTATTCGTAATAGCTAATAGAACGCACGATTTTGTAAGACGTTAAGAATTAACAGGCAGGCAGGCGTATGGAAAGTATTCATAGGTAGGTATTTGATTGAATCTTAGAAATGTAGGTACTTATTGTTTACCCATATATTATAGTTTCATTACTTCATGTAGGCCAATTATAATGTATAAAAGACTACTAAGTAGGTACTACTACTATGCGGGTTGAGATTCGTTAGGTAGTGTCATCGTATAGAAACATTTGCGCATCATAATATTGTAGCATTTGAAATTTTTGCGGCCCTGAAAAGGGCCTTTTTTCACAAACGATGAACAACCGACGCTGTTATCGGTGTCCGTCGATGTATGCAGACAGCAGCTTAGCCTCCGAAACCGTACAGAGTGCGACCCTGACGCTTCAGAGCGTAGACCACGTCCATGGCGGTGACGGTCTTCCTCTTCGCGTGCTCGGTGTAGGTGACGGCGTCACGAATCACATTCTCTAGGAACACCTTCAGCACACCTCTGGTCTCTTCGTAGATCAGACCGGAGATACGCTTCACTCCGCCTCTGCGCGCCAGACGACGGATGGCGGGCTTCGTGATACCCTGGATGTTATCGCGAAGCACTTTCCTGTGACGCTTGGCGCCACCTTTCCCCAGACCTTTTCCTCCCTTGCCGCGACCGGTCATCTTGTTGTTGTAGAATACGAATGAAAAATAACACAGAGAGCCGCGAGCGCTGACGCTGACGGCGTACTACGACTGACTGGAACCTTTTTGAACCGCACGGCACTCTTATATTTATACAAAACTCGTGCGATAGCGTCGCGCGAGACGGCCTATACACCGCTAGAGACGGACCGAGCGACCGAGGGGAACGGAGCGGGGTGAAGAGCAACGATGCCGCGTTCGAGTCTGTAATATTTTTGTATGTTTACATAATTATTTGTCTTAAATATAATACATTTAAATCTATTTATTAGAACTATATATCTAGGTATTTATTTATAAATCGTACCTGCTAATTATTTAATTTGCACGTAATTCGGATCACTAAAACGGATAAATTGATAAGATTTATTAATATTCTAATGTATATAATGCGGAGCAAAAACATTTTCTTCGGACGCCATATAATAATAATAATTATTGTTTTGTGGTGGATACATAGAGAAATAACAGATCACGGCATGCATTTTGAAAGATGATTTATCCACCACCTTGTTTCTATTATTAGATTAGGTATATATCAGAGGTACCTACATATTTTCTTAACTAATTCGACATTAATCTAAGCATCATATATTTATGTAGAGTTGTGTTATCGTTGTGAAACATGTTAATATGCATCAATGAATCGTGTGTGGCCCTGAAAAGGGCCTTTTTATGATCAAACAAACAAATCCGGCGGCGTTTTGATCAAGAGAGGGCGAGAGGCCTTCTTAGGCGCGCTCACCACGGATTCTGCGCGCCAATTGGATGTCCTTCGGCATGATGGTGACGCGCTTGGCGTGAATCGCGCAAAGGTTGGTGTCTTCAAACAGACCGACCAGGTAAGCTTCGCTGGCCTCCTGGAGAGCCATCACAGCGGAGCTCTGGAAACGCAGATCAGTCTTGAAGTCCTGTGCGATTTCACGCACCAGACGCTGGAACGGCAGCTTGCGGATCAGGAGCTCGGTGCTCTTCTGGTAGCGACGGATCTCGCGGAGAGCCACGGTGCCGGGCCTGTAGCGATGGGGCTTCTTCACTCCACCGGTGGCTGGTGCGCTCTTGCGCGCCGCTTTGGTGGCGAGCTGCTTGCGCGGCGCCTTACCACCGGTCGATTTACGGGCAGTCTGCTTGGTACGTGCCATTGTTGATTGACTTGACGCGAGTCGAGTTAGTTAGTAATGAATCAAAGAAATGAACGAGAGCACGAGCGGCGACTACGGTCTGTGCGCGAATGTGTAAAACACCGATACCGCGTCCCGCTTTATTTATACAAAAATGTATGTGGTACTATCGGACCTCTCGCTCACGCACACCACACGAACACGATGAGCGGTGCGGGGTGCGCGCAGGGGGGGGGGGGGGAAAGCTCTGGTGTTCTTTCGCTTCTCTATACTACTGGTCCCATCATAATAGGTGTAGGTACATACATACTTTTACTGATATTATGTATGTTAATTAAATTAATCATCACACGCCAATCATCCGTCGTGAAAAAAAAAAAAAAAAAAAAAACAATGTAACATTCAATATTCACTCTTATTTACTTCTAGGTAGGTACCTATCTATATAAATTCATTATTTCATTTGATCTTATTCAATTCGCTATTTTACTTACTTAATTATCTACCTTTAATCACGTACAGATATTGTATTGTATCGAAATAAATAACACAAAAGTCGTACGTGGACGCCTACTACTTACCTATATCATGAATCAATCAAACTTCTGATACCTAGTGGCTTTGCACGCGGGCATCCTTCATCATAATAATATCTATACCTAAGTAATTATTTTGTTGTGGCGTTAGCGTGCAGTGTTCAGATAAGAAACATATATTATGTCGCATTAAATATGCATTTATAATACAGAAATGTTTTGTGGCCCTGAAAAGGGCCTTTTGTGTGCGCACAGGATCGCACTGTTGGCTAGCAACGTCGCGTCGCTTCGCTCACTTAGAGCTGGTGTACTTGGTGACCGCCTTGGTGCCCTCGCTGACGGCGTGCTTTGCCAGCTCGCCGGGCAGCAGGAGTCTCACGGAGGTCTGCACCTCCCTCGATGTGATCGTGCTGCGCTTGTTGTAGTGTGCGAGACGGGAAGCCTCGGCGGCGATGCGCTCGAAGATGTCGTTCACGAACGAGTTCATGATGGACATGGCCTTCGAGGAGATACCGGTGTCCGGGTGGACCTGCTTGAGCACCTTGTAGATGTAGATGGCGTAGCTCTCCTTCCTCTTGTGCTTCTTCTTTCTCTTATCGGTCTTGGAGATGTTCTTCTGAGCCTTGCCGGATTTCTTGGCGGCCTTTCCGCTAGTCTTGGGCGGCATTGTTGTATCGTAGATTGAACACTAAGTTGTACTGTACTTCACCGTCGGCTGTCGGTAAGCGAGTGACAAGTTGGAAAAAACGAAAACGGACATCTACGAGAGCTATAAATGAGCGTTCGCTCGCCCCGCCGCGAGTGGACCTGTTTCCGTTCCACCAATAGCGATACAGCGAGGGTTAGACAGAGCAACAACGATATCGCATCACATTGTCCGTCTCGCTCTCGCCGTAAGTTGAACTCTGCTCTTTCTTCGATATTTCATCAAAATACCTACTCTATTTATTGGAATTAAGCTTAACAGGCAAAATTGTGCCCCTACTTATATATTTATTTATTAATTTAGCGGTTAGAGTGTCATTATCGAAAGAAATATTTAAAAAAAAAAAATCACTTAAATAATAAAAATAGATCTCCAACCTATGCATGTGTAATGAGTATATTCTAAATTAGCTGTCATATTATAAAAAGAGCAAAAAAAAAAATAAAATAAAAAAAAAAAAAAATATTATTTAGCGGTTAAGAGTTAGGTTCTCGAAAGAAATATTTTTAATTTTTTTTTTTTTTTTTTTTTTTTTTTACTTAAAGTAAATCATGAAAATAGATACATTCATATGTAGTAGAGTATATACTAAATTAGCTGTCATATTACAAAAAGAGCAAAAATAAATGAATATATATACTTAATTGATAATAAAACTAATATTCAGATCTAGCCAATGTACCTACATAAGGGTGACGAATTAACGTCAAATATGTTCCTGTGCCCCTAATTATTCATTTATTTATTAATTTAGCGGTTAGAGTGTTATTCTCGAAAGAAACATTCATAAATTGTATCGTACAAATTATGGTAAGAGATATATTGTGGCCCTGAAAAGGGCCTTTTTATGCGCAAAATAAATGTGCGCAGCGTAGCAGAAAGCGCCCAGCCCAGCGAAACACGTCGTCGGCTGTGCTGCGGTGGCATCCAGCCACCTTACGCTTTCTTCTCGGTCTTCTTGGGCAGGAGCACGGCCTGGATGTTGGGCAGCACACCTCCCTGTGCGATGGTCACGCCGGAGAGTAACTTGTTCAACTCCTCGTCGTTCCTGATCGCCAATTGCAAATGACGCGGGATGATCCTGGTCTTCTTGTTGTCCCTGGCGGCGTTGCCGGCCAACTCGAGCACCTCAGCGGCGAGATATTCCATCACGGCGGCGAGGTAAACGGGCGCTCCTGCACCGACGCGCTCGGCATAGTTGCCGTTACGCAGAAGACGATGAATACGACCGACGGGGAATTGTAGTCCGGCACGGTTGGAGCGAGACTTTGCCTTTCCCTTAACTTTTCCACCTTTGCCGCGTCCCGACATGTTGATTGATAGAGATTTGGTTTACTAACAGTATAAATCAAGCACCGTACCGCCTGAGCGTGCACAGCAGACTATTCTCTAAAGGCGCTCAATTTCTATATTTATAATAGCGCCCCACTCCGGCGCGACTGGAACGCCTCGGCGAGTGCCGTTATTCGGCGCGCGCATATCCGATGCGGGCCCGATGAACAACAATTAATGTGAAATTTTTCTATTTAATTAGTCATACATTTTTTTTTTTGTACCTACAACAAATAATAATAAACTCACTCATAATCATCATCACGTCACTCGGACAAAGTATTCAATGTTCCTGGCTCTAAAACATATTTAAAAAAAATCTCTCTATTTTGTGAAAATTGAACTATTTCAGGGACAAAATATCACATAAAAACACCCACATACGAGTACCTACGAGAGTTCTTGTTTAGTTATATTGTAAGTACCTAAATAATGCTGCTTGTTTTTAAAATAATGATTATGAATTGTATCATTTCAGGGTGAGGTGATAAGAGTACCATCGACATGTGGTGCCGCGAGAGCGACAGCGTCCAGTACCTACCTAATAAAGAACGTGAGTATTCTTGAACTGTTACATACTTACTTAATAAATAATATTATTATTTTTATATGCATTAGGTTTAGTTTCGTTATGGTTTAACACAGGTAGATAGGTATGTACGTAGTATGTCGCGCGAATTGTTTTCTTTGTATTACTTAAGTAAGTATAGGTAGGTTAGGTTAGGAGACGGACAGACAAGTCGGGCGCAGTCGGACGCTACTAACTACGAGTACTTATATTATTATTTATTATGTACCCCGCCGCTGCTGGATATAAAATACTACTTACTACCAACCAACTACTGTGGCGCTTGTACTACTACGGTGCAATGCAATATGTATGCATTGTACCTACTGAAAGAGAGTAGTGTTAGTTTTGGAGAAACATATAGGGCGCGCGATGCGCTCTTGAATGATATGTTAGCCCTGAAAAGGGCTTTTTGGTCGCGAGGCGAGGAGGATCTTGCGTCCGCCCCCGCACAAGCATAGCAGCAAGCAGCCGCCGTATCGGGCAAGGCAGCAAGGCAAGGCATGGCGCGGCGTGGCGTGAGGGAGCTCTGCAGAGAGAGAGACACACACAACACACACCACTGCACTGCAACCACTGTATGCCATGCATGCACTTGCACCGATTACTTCTTGGAGGCGGACGCCTTCTTGGTGGCAGCCTTCGATTTGGGAGTGGCCGCGGCCCTCTTCGGTTTGGGCGCTTTCGGCTTCTTGGTCGGAGGCCTGGCGGTCTTTTTGGCCTTCGGAGCGGCGGCGCTTTTCCCCTTGGCGGGCGTGGATGCGGCGGCCTTCTTCGCGGCGGCGGGCTTCTTCTTGGCGGCGGCGGCCTTCTTGTCCTTCGTCGCGGCCGAGGCCTTCGACTTTGCGGGCGAAGCGGCGGCGGTGGCGGCGGCCTTCCTGCCTCTGCCGGCGGCGGGCGCCGAGGCGGCCGCCTTCTTCGTCTTGGCGGCGGCGGTCTCCTTCGCGGCTGACCTGCCGGATGCCTTGGCGGCGGCGGGTTTCTTCGCGGACGATGACTTCGACTCGAGCTTGAAACTGCCCGATGCACCCTTGCCCTTGGTCTGAATGAGCGCGCCCGATTCTACGGCGCTCTTCAGATACTTCCTGATGAACGGCGCCAATTTCTCGGCGTCCACCTTGTACTGGGCCGCGATGTATTTCTTGATGGCCTTCAGCGATGATCCGCTGCGCTCCTTCAGCTCCTTGATGGCGTTGTTCACCATTTCGGAGGTCTTCGGGTGCGTCGGCTTCGCCTTGGGTTTCTTCGCGCCGCCGGCGGCGGCGGACGCCTTCGGCTTCTTCGCGGGCGTCGCTGGTGCGGGAGCCTCTGCAGCTACGGCGGTGTCGGCCATTTTTCAAAATTTAGAGTTTATTTATATTATGAACACTCAAAAATGGAGAAACTCAAGCAACTACCGAGTTAAACCTTGTGTTTTAATAATAATAAAAAAATTAGCAGCAAGTCAAGTAGGGGGTATAGATTGGAAACTTTACCGTAAAGAGAACACCACAGTCTAGAGACGATTTCTCGTAACAACGCTCGTGACTTTTCACTAACATCAGTCTCATTAAATAGCATTTTTTCATCATTTTAATATTGAACCGCGCGGCTGGCACTTTTCTAGTGCTACATTTTGAACGTGACCGTACGTCTGACATACTGGATCGAGCTTAATATGTACACATGAAACGATAGATGGATTAATTCGCACCACCCGCGACGCCGAGTAGCTCGGGTCATGTTTAAAATTGTATTTTCTCTATAAAATCGATTGATTTCATTCTTTTTCCACGATATTTAAACCGCAAAGATATCGTTTTTATTATATAACACAAAAACAGTCAAAATTTTCCCGTTTTAATAGTGTAAAACGATAGATTTTTTGATGCTCGTAAAACAGCTTCACCAGTTTCGTACCAACCGTTCAGCGCGATGCCATACCTTCGAACTGGATAGAAGCATTAATTTTTCTTACATTCATTTAGGATTGTGTTAATGTTTAGGCTATATAAATTGGTATAATGTACTATTCACATAGTGTACAATATAAGAAATGTCAACGAGCCTAGGTCTACGTTCACATCACACAAAACCAGAATGAGCGCGCGTAAATGTAGGTAAATAAAAACTTTACCATCACTTTGCCGTGTGGCCATTCGCTCTCGCAATGAATTTATTATAATTATTTGATATATTAAATTAAGCTCAGTTTAGAATGAATACTTGAATGAAATCAAATAAATAGCCAAAATTTGTTATTATCATTTATTTCACACGCCCGCCCAGCTATGTAACGCGCGCGCACGAAATACTTACCTACACAATGTCGCTTACTTGCCTGCCTACTTTTATTCGTAATAGCTAATAGAACGCACGATTTTGTAAGACGTTAAGAATTAACAGGCAGGCAGGCGTATGGAAAGTATTCATAGGTAGGTATTTGATTGAATCTTAGAAATGTAGGTACTTATTGTTTACCCATATATTATAGTTTCATTACTTCATGTAGGCCAATTATAATGTATAAAAGACTACTAAGTAGGTACTACTACTATGCGGGTTGAGATTCGTTAGGTAGTGTCATCGTATAGAAACATTTGCGCATCATAATATTGTAGCATTTGAAATTTTTGCGGCCCTGAAAAGGGCCTTTTTTCACAAACGATGAACAACCGACGCTGTTATCGGTGTCCGTCGATGTATGCAGACAGCAGCTTAGCCTCCGAAACCGTACAGAGTGCGACCCTGACGCTTCAGAGCGTAGACCACGTCCATGGCGGTGACGGTCTTCCTCTTCGCGTGCTCGGTGTAGGTGACGGCGTCACGAATCACATTCTCTAGGAACACCTTCAGCACACCTCTGGTCTCTTCGTAGATCAGACCGGAGATACGCTTCACTCCGCCTCTGCGCGCCAGACGACGGATGGCGGGCTTCGTGATACCCTGGATGTTATCGCGAAGCACTTTCCTGTGACGCTTGGCGCCACCTTTCCCCAGACCTTTTCCTCCCTTGCCGCGACCGGTCATCTTGTTGTTGTAGAATACGAATGAAAAATAACACAGAGAGCCGCGAGCGCTGACGCTGACGGCGTACTACGACTGACTGGAACCTTTTTGAACCGCACGGCACTCTTATATTTATACAAAACTCGTGCGATAGCGTCGCGCGAGACGGCCTATACACCGCTAGAGACGGACCGAGCGACCGAGGGGAACGGAGCGGGGTGAAGAGCAACGATGCCGCGTTCGAGTCTGTAATATTTTTGTATGTTTACATAATTATTTGTCTTAAATATAATACATTTAAATCTATTTATTAGAACTATATATCTAGGTATTTATTTATAAATCGTACCTGCTAATTATTTAATTTGCACGTAATTCGGATCACTAAAACGGATAAATTGATAAGATTTATTAATATTCTAATGTATATAATGCGGAGCAAAAACATTTTCTTCGGACGCCATATAATAATAATAATTATTGTTTTGTGGTGGATACATAGAGAAATAACAGATCACGGCATGCATTTTGAAAGATGATTTATCCACCACCTTGTTTCTATTATTAGATTAGGTATATATCAGAGGTACCTACATATTTTCTTAACTAATTCGACATTAATCTAAGCATCATATATTTATGTAGAGTTGTGTTATCGTTGTGAAACATGTTAATATGCATCAATGAATCGTGTGTGGCCCTGAAAAGGGCCTTTTTATGATCAAACAAACAAATCCGGCGGCGTTTTGATCAAGAGAGGGCGAGAGGCCTTCTTAGGCGCGCTCACCACGGATTCTGCGCGCCAATTGGATGTCCTTCGGCATGATGGTGACGCGCTTGGCGTGAATCGCGCAAAGGTTGGTGTCTTCAAACAGACCGACCAGGTAAGCTTCGCTGGCCTCCTGGAGAGCCATCACAGCGGAGCTCTGGAAACGCAGATCAGTCTTGAAGTCCTGTGCGATTTCACGCACCAGACGCTGGAACGGCAGCTTGCGGATCAGGAGCTCGGTGCTCTTCTGGTAGCGACGGATCTCGCGGAGAGCCACGGTGCCGGGCCTGTAGCGATGGGGCTTCTTCACTCCACCGGTGGCTGGTGCGCTCTTGCGCGCCGCTTTGGTGGCGAGCTGCTTGCGCGGCGCCTTACCACCGGTCGATTTACGGGCAGTCTGCTTGGTACGTGCCATTGTTGATTGACTTGACGCGAGTCGAGTTAGTTAGTAATGAATCAAAGAAATGAACGAGAGCACGAGCGGCGACTACGGTCTGTGCGCGAATGTGTAAAACACCGATACCGCGTCCCGCTTTATTTATACAAAAATGTATGTGGTACTATCGGACCTCTCGCTCACGCACACCACACGAACACGATGAGCGGTGCGGGGTGCGCGCAGGGGGGGGGGGGGGAAAGCTCTGGTGTTCTTTCGCTTCTCTATACTACTGGTCCCATCATAATAGGTGTAGGTACATACATACTTTTACTGATATTATGTATGTTAATTAAATTAATCATCACACGCCAATCATCCGTCGTGAAAAAAAAAAAAAAAAAAAAAACAATGTAACATTCAATATTCACTCTTATTTACTTCTAGGTAGGTACCTATCTATATAAATTCATTATTTCATTTGATCTTATTCAATTCGCTATTTTACTTACTTAATTATCTACCTTTAATCACGTACAGATATTGTATTGTATCGAAATAAATAACACAAAAGTCGTACGTGGACGCCTACTACTTACCTATATCATGAATCAATCAAACTTCTGATACCTAGTGGCTTTGCACGCGGGCATCCTTCATCATAATAATATCTATACCTAAGTAATTATTTTGTTGTGGCGTTAGCGTGCAGTGTTCAGATAAGAAACATATATTATGTCGCATTAAATATGCATTTATAATACAGAAATGTTTTGTGGCCCTGAAAAGGGCCTTTTGTGTGCGCACAGGATCGCACTGTTGGCTAGCAACGTCGCGTCGCTTCGCTCACTTAGAGCTGGTGTACTTGGTGACCGCCTTGGTGCCCTCGCTGACGGCGTGCTTTGCCAGCTCGCCGGGCAGCAGGAGTCTCACGGAGGTCTGCACCTCCCTCGATGTGATCGTGCTGCGCTTGTTGTAGTGTGCGAGACGGGAAGCCTCGGCGGCGATGCGCTCGAAGATGTCGTTCACGAACGAGTTCATGATGGACATGGCCTTCGAGGAGATACCGGTGTCCGGGTGGACCTGCTTGAGCACCTTGTAGATGTAGATGGCGTAGCTCTCCTTCCTCTTGTGCTTCTTCTTTCTCTTATCGGTCTTGGAGATGTTCTTCTGAGCCTTGCCGGATTTCTTGGCGGCCTTTCCGCTAGTCTTGGGCGGCATTGTTGTATCGTAGATTGAACACTAAGTTGTACTGTACTTCACCGTCGGCTGTCGGTAAGCGAGTGACAAGTTGGAAAAAACGAAAACGGACATCTACGAGAGCTATAAATGAGCGTTCGCTCGCCCCGCCGCGAGTGGACCTGTTTCCGTTCCACCAATAGCGATACAGCGAGGGTTAGACAGAGCAACAACGATATCGCATCACATTGTCCGTCTCGCTCTCGCCGTAAGTTGAACTCTGCTCTTTCTTCGATATTTCATCAAAATACCTACTCTATTTATTGGAATTAAGCTTAACAGGCAAAATTGTGCCCCTACTTATATATTTATTTATTAATTTAGCGGTTAGAGTGTCATTATCGAAAGAAATATTTAAAAAAAAAAAATCACTTAAATAATAAAAATAGATCTCCAACCTATGCATGTGTAATGAGTATATTCTAAATTAGCTGTCATATTATAAAAAGAGCAAAAAAAAAAATAAAATAAAAAAAAAAAAAAATATTATTTAGCGGTTAAGAGTTAGGTTCTCGAAAGAAATATTTTTAATTTTTTTTTTTTTTTTTTTTTTTTTTTACTTAAAGTAAATCATGAAAATAGATACATTCATATGTAGTAGAGTATATACTAAATTAGCTGTCATATTACAAAAAGAGCAAAAATAAATGAATATATATACTTAATTGATAATAAAACTAATATTCAGATCTAGCCAATGTACCTACATAAGGGTGACGAATTAACGTCAAATATGTTCCTGTGCCCCTAATTATTCATTTATTTATTAATTTAGCGGTTAGAGTGTTATTCTCGAAAGAAACATTCATAAATTGTATCGTACAAATTATGGTAAGAGATATATTGTGGCCCTGAAAAGGGCCTTTTTATGCGCAAAATAAATGTGCGCAGCGTAGCAGAAAGCGCCCAGCCCAGCGAAACACGTCGTCGGCTGTGCTGCGGTGGCATCCAGCCACCTTACGCTTTCTTCTCGGTCTTCTTGGGCAGGAGCACGGCCTGGATGTTGGGCAGCACACCTCCCTGTGCGATGGTCACGCCGGAGAGTAACTTGTTCAACTCCTCGTCGTTCCTGATCGCCAATTGCAAATGACGCGGGATGATCCTGGTCTTCTTGTTGTCCCTGGCGGCGTTGCCGGCCAACTCGAGCACCTCAGCGGCGAGATATTCCATCACGGCGGCGAGGTAAACGGGCGCTCCTGCACCGACGCGCTCGGCATAGTTGCCGTTACGCAGAAGACGATGAATACGACCGACGGGGAATTGTAGTCCGGCACGGTTGGAGCGAGACTTTGCCTTTCCCTTAACTTTTCCACCTTTGCCGCGTCCCGACATGTTGATTGATAGAGATTTGGTTTACTAACAGTATAAATCAAGCACCGTACCGCCTGAGCGTGCACAGCAGACTATTCTCTAAAGGCGCTCAATTTCTATATTTATAATAGCGCCCCACTCCGGCGCGACTGGAACGCCTCGGCGAGTGCCGTTATTCGGCGCGCGCATATCCGATGCGGGCCCGATGAACAACAATTAATGTGAAATTTTTCTATTTAATTAGTCATACATTTTTTTTTTTGTACCTACAACAAATAATAATAAACTCACTCATAATCATCATCACGTCACTCGGACAAAGTATTCAATGTTCCTGGCTCTAAAACATATTTAAAAAAAATCTCTCTATTTTGTGAAAATTGAACTATTTCAGGGACAAAATATCACATAAAAACACCCACATACGAGTACCTACGAGAGTTCTTGTTTAGTTATATTGTAAGTACCTAAATAATGCTGCTTGTTTTTAAAATAATGATTATGAATTGTATCATTTCAGGGTGAGGTGATAAGAGTACCATCGACATGTGGTGCCGCGAGAGCGACAGCGTCCAGTACCTACCTAATAAAGAACGTGAGTATTCTTGAACTGTTACATACTTACTTAATAAATAATATTATTATTTTTATATGCATTAGGTTTAGTTTCGTTATGGTTTAACACAGGTAGATAGGTATGTACGTAGTATGTCGCGCGAATTGTTTTCTTTGTATTACTTAAGTAAGTATAGGTAGGTTAGGTTAGGAGACGGACAGACAAGTCGGGCGCAGTCGGACGCTACTAACTACGAGTACTTATATTATTATTTATTATGTACCCCGCCGCTGCTGGATATAAAATACTACTTACTACCAACCAACTACTGTGGCGCTTGTACTACTACGGTGCAATGCAATATGTATGCATTGTACCTACTGAAAGAGAGTAGTGTTAGTTTTGGAGAAACATATAGGGCGCGCGATGCGCTCTTGAATGATATGTTAGCCCTGAAAAGGGCTTTTTGGTCGCGAGGCGAGGAGGATCTTGCGTCCGCCCCCGCACAAGCATAGCAGCAAGCAGCCGCCGTATCGGGCAAGGCAGCAAGGCAAGGCATGGCGCGGCGTGGCGTGAGGGAGCTCTGCAGAGAGAGAGACACACACAACACACACCACTGCACTGCAACCACTGTATGCCATGCATGCACTTGCACCGATTACTTCTTGGAGGCGGACGCCTTCTTGGTGGCAGCCTTCGATTTGGGAGTGGCCGCGGCCCTCTTCGGTTTGGGCGCTTTCGGCTTCTTGGTCGGAGGCCTGGCGGTCTTTTTGGCCTTCGGAGCGGCGGCGCTTTTCCCCTTGGCGGGCGTGGATGCGGCGGCCTTCTTCGCGGCGGCGGGCTTCTTCTTGGCGGCGGCGGCCTTCTTGTCCTTCGTCGCGGCCGAGGCCTTCGACTTTGCGGGCGAAGCGGCGGCGGTGGCGGCGGCCTTCCTGCCTCTGCCGGCGGCGGGCGCCGAGGCGGCCGCCTTCTTCGTCTTGGCGGCGGCGGTCTCCTTCGCGGCTGACCTGCCGGATGCCTTGGCGGCGGCGGGTTTCTTCGCGGACGATGACTTCGACTCGAGCTTGAAACTGCCCGATGCACCCTTGCCCTTGGTCTGAATGAGCGCGCCCGATTCTACGGCGCTCTTCAGATACTTCCTGATGAACGGCGCCAATTTCTCGGCGTCCACCTTGTACTGGGCCGCGATGTATTTCTTGATGGCCTTCAGCGATGATCCGCTGCGCTCCTTCAGCTCCTTGATGGCGTTGTTCACCATTTCGGAGGTCTTCGGGTGCGTCGGCTTCGCCTTGGGTTTCTTCGCGCCGCCGGCGGCGGCGGACGCCTTCGGCTTCTTCGCGGGCGTCGCTGGTGCGGGAGCCTCTGCAGCTACGGCGGTGTCGGCCATTTTTCAAAATTTAGAGTTTATTTATATTATGAACACTCAAAAATGGAGAAACTCAAGCAACTACCGAGTTAAACCTTGTGTTTTAATAATAATAAAAAAATTAGCAGCAAGTCAAGTAGGGGGTATAGATTGGAAACTTTACCGTAAAGAGAACACCACAGTCTAGAGACGATTTCTCGTAACAACGCTCGTGACTTTTCACTAACATCAGTCTCATTAAATAGCATTTTTTCATCATTTTAATATTGAACCGCGCGGCTGGCACTTTTCTAGTGCTACATTTTGAACGTGACCGTACGTCTGACATACTGGATCGAGCTTAATATGTACACATGAAACGATAGATGGATTAATTCGCACCACCCGCGACGCCGAGTAGCTCGGGTCATGTTTAAAATTGTATTTTCTCTATAAAATCGATTGATTTCATTCTTTTTCCACGATATTTAAACCGCAAAGATATCGTTTTTATTATATAACACAAAAACAGTCAAAATTTTCCCGTTTTAATAGTGTAAAACGATAGATTTTTTGATGCTCGTAAAACAGCTTCACCAGTTTCGTACCAACCGTTCAGCGCGATGCCATACCTTCGAACTGGATAGAAGCATTAATTTTTCTTACATTCATTTAGGATTGTGTTAATGTTTAGGCTATATAAATTGGTATAATGTACTATTCACATAGTGTACAATATAAGAAATGTCAACGAGCCTAGGTCTACGTTCACATCACACAAAACCAGAATGAGCGCGCGTAAATGTAGGTAAATAAAAACTTTACCATCACTTTGCCGTGTGGCCATTCGCTCTCGCAATGAATTTATTATAATTATTTGATATATTAAATTAAGCTCAGTTTAGAATGAATACTTGAATGAAATCAAATAAATAGCCAAAATTTGTTATTATCATTTATTTCACACGCCCGCCCAGCTATGTAACGCGC
Source organism: Hypomecis atomaria (assembly GCA_964007245.1). Lineage (NCBI taxonomy): Eukaryota > Metazoa > Arthropoda > Insecta > Lepidoptera > Geometridae > Hypomecis > Hypomecis atomaria. The sequence goes on from OZ023310.1 coordinate 7,515,552, forward strand.
GCGCACGAAATACTTACCTACACAATGTCGCTTACTTGCCTGCCTACTTTTATTCGTAATAGCTAATAGAACGCACGATTTTGTAAGACGTTAAGAATTAACAGGCAGGCAGGCGTATGGAAAGTATTCATAGGTAGGTATTTGATTGAATCTTAGAAATGTAGGTACTTATTGTTTACCCATATATTATAGTTTCATTACTTCATGTAGGCCAATTATAATGTATAAAAGACTACTAAGTAGGTACTACTACTATGCGGGTTGAGATTCGTTAGGTAGTGTCATCGTATAGAAACATTTGCGCATCATAATATTGTAGCATTTGAAATTTTTGCGGCCCTGAAAAGGGCCTTTTTTCACAAACGATGAACAACCGACGCTGTTATCGGTGTCCGTCGATGTATGCAGACAGCAGCTTAGCCTCCGAAACCGTACAGAGTGCGACCCTGACGCTTCAGAGCGTAGACCACGTCCATGGCGGTGACGGTCTTCCTCTTCGCGTGCTCGGTGTAGGTGACGGCGTCACGAATCACATTCTCTAGGAACACCTTCAGCACACCTCTGGTCTCTTCGTAGATCAGACCGGAGATACGCTTCACTCCGCCTCTGCGCGCCAGACGACGGATGGCGGGCTTCGTGATACCCTGGATGTTATCGCGAAGCACTTTCCTGTGACGCTTGGCGCCACCTTTCCCCAGACCTTTTCCTCCCTTGCCGCGACCGGTCATCTTGTTGTTGTAGAATACGAATGAAAAATAACACAGAGAGCCGCGAGCGCTGACGCTGACGGCGTACTACGACTGACTGGAACCTTTTTGAACCGCACGGCACTCTTATATTTATACAAAACTCGTGCGATAGCGTCGCGCGAGACGGCCTATACACCGCTAGAGACGGACCGAGCGACCGAGGGGAACGGAGCGGGGTGAAGAGCAACGATGCCGCGTTCGAGTCTGTAATATTTTTGTATGTTTACATAATTATTTGTCTTAAATATAATACATTTAAATCTATTTATTAGAACTATATATCTAGGTATTTATTTATAAATCGTACCTGCTAATTATTTAATTTGCACGTAATTCGGATCACTAAAACGGATAAATTGATAAGATTTATTAATATTCTAATGTATATAATGCGGAGCAAAAACATTTTCTTCGGACGCCATATAATAATAATAATTATTGTTTTGTGGTGGATACATAGAGAAATAACAGATCACGGCATGCATTTTGAAAGATGATTTATCCACCACCTTGTTTCTATTATTAGATTAGGTATATATCAGAGGTACCTACATATTTTCTTAACTAATTCGACATTAATCTAAGCATCATATATTTATGTAGAGTTGTGTTATCGTTGTGAAACATGTTAATATGCATCAATGAATCGTGTGTGGCCCTGAAAAGGGCCTTTTTATGATCAAACAAACAAATCCGGCGGCGTTTTGATCAAGAGAGGGCGAGAGGCCTTCTTAGGCGCGCTCACCACGGATTCTGCGCGCCAATTGGATGTCCTTCGGCATGATGGTGACGCGCTTGGCGTGAATCGCGCAAAGGTTGGTGTCTTCAAACAGACCGACCAGGTAAGCTTCGCTGGCCTCCTGGAGAGCCATCACAGCGGAGCTCTGGAAACGCAGATCAGTCTTGAAGTCCTGTGCGATTTCACGCACCAGACGCTGGAACGGCAGCTTGCGGATCAGGAGCTCGGTGCTCTTCTGGTAGCGACGGATCTCGCGGAGAGCCACGGTGCCGGGCCTGTAGCGATGGGGCTTCTTCACTCCACCGGTGGCTGGTGCGCTCTTGCGCGCCGCTTTGGTGGCGAGCTGCTTGCGCGGCGCCTTACCACCGGTCGATTTACGGGCAGTCTGCTTGGTACGTGCCATTGTTGATTGACTTGACGCGAGTCGAGTTAGTTAGTAATGAATCAAAGAAATGAACGAGAGCACGAGCGGCGACTACGGTCTGTGCGCGAATGTGTAAAACACCGATACCGCGTCCCGCTTTATTTATACAAAAATGTATGTGGTACTATCGGACCTCTCGCTCACGCACACCACACGAACACGATGAGCGGTGCGGGGTGCGCGCAGGGGGGGGGGGGGGAAAGCTCTGGTGTTCTTTCGCTTCTCTATACTACTGGTCCCATCATAATAGGTGTAGGTACATACATACTTTTACTGATATTATGTATGTTAATTAAATTAATCATCACACGCCAATCATCCGTCGTGAAAAAAAAAAAAAAAAAAAAAACAATGTAACATTCAATATTCACTCTTATTTACTTCTAGGTAGGTACCTATCTATATAAATTCATTATTTCATTTGATCTTATTCAATTCGCTATTTTACTTACTTAATTATCTACCTTTAATCACGTACAGATATTGTATTGTATCGAAATAAATAACACAAAAGTCGTACGTGGACGCCTACTACTTACCTATATCATGAATCAATCAAACTTCTGATACCTAGTGGCTTTGCACGCGGGCATCCTTCATCATAATAATATCTATACCTAAGTAATTATTTTGTTGTGGCGTTAGCGTGCAGTGTTCAGATAAGAAACATATATTATGTCGCATTAAATATGCATTTATAATACAGAAATGTTTTGTGGCCCTGAAAAGGGCCTTTTGTGTGCGCACAGGATCGCACTGTTGGCTAGCAACGTCGCGTCGCTTCGCTCACTTAGAGCTGGTGTACTTGGTGACCGCCTTGGTGCCCTCGCTGACGGCGTGCTTTGCCAGCTCGCCGGGCAGCAGGAGTCTCACGGAGGTCTGCACCTCCCTCGATGTGATCGTGCTGCGCTTGTTGTAGTGTGCGAGACGGGAAGCCTCGGCGGCGATGCGCTCGAAGATGTCGTTCACGAACGAGTTCATGATGGACATGGCCTTCGAGGAGATACCGGTGTCCGGGTGGACCTGCTTGAGCACCTTGTAGATGTAGATGGCGTAGCTCTCCTTCCTCTTGTGCTTCTTCTTTCTCTTATCGGTCTTGGAGATGTTCTTCTGAGCCTTGCCGGATTTCTTGGCGGCCTTTCCGCTAGTCTTGGGCGGCATTGTTGTATCGTAGATTGAACACTAAGTTGTACTGTACTTCACCGTCGGCTGTCGGTAAGCGAGTGACAAGTTGGAATTTTTTTTTTTTTTTTTTTTTGAATGACTTATAGCTGTTGGCCACTGAGGCCTCTACAGCTTACCGGACATGGGCGAGCGCGGATGGCGGCTGAGCCCTAAGATTAGGTTATAGGGTGACTAGCGCAAGGGCACCTGAGAAGGTACGGACCTCGGCTTGGGCCGTCACCCGGCGGGGGAGATCAGACTTGCCTGGGCACCCCAGATGGGGTGTGCCCTGTGGCCCTAATGGGTTGAGCTGGTTGACTATTTGGAGAGAATCTAACCGATCTTCTGACAGATCCGGAGGGTCCTCGACCTCGCCGGCGAGGTCGGTGTGTGACTGTGTGCCTATGGTAACCGGCGCCTATACCAAAGACTGAATACTTCCTGTTGCAGGGAGCTGTCGGATCGGCCGACCCCAGCGCCGCAGATGTGACTACGGCGATGGGGTCGTCCGGGTCGCCCAAGAGGTGTTTTGGGCGACGTCTGAGGGTGGGTGTGTTTGTCGTGTCTGTCGTATAGTCTGAGGCTTGGACTACGAGTGGGTTGGGGTGGTGGGGCGCCCTATCAAAGTAGCGGCGAGAGAGGTACTTGATGTACTGAGTGATGGAGGGGAGTTCGAGATCGCAGTGCAGGTCAGAGTTTCGCATGAACCAGCTAGCTCCGACTGCTTTGCGAATGAACCTGTTCTGAATGACCTGGAGTTTGTCCAGATCAATGCGGGAGGCGTGGCCAAAGACCACGGAAGCATAGGTCATGACTGTGCGAATACACGTTTTGTAAATTGTCACCTTATTTCTAAGGGACATTTTACTACGTGAGTCGAGAAGTGGGGAAAGGCGGCCTAGGAAGAAGGCTGCTCTGTTACGGACTATCTGAATGTGTTTGGAGAAGCTGAGTCGACGGTCAAGGGTCACGCCAAGGTATTTGGTCGTGGAGGCCCAGGGAATAGGCTGGCCGTTAAGCGTGAGTTGCTTTTTCGGGTTGCCTTTGAGTATAGTGGGATGAAAGTACATGGCTGCACTTTTATCGGGGTTTACCGAGATGGCCCATTTCCTAAACCATTGACCAAGCTGGTCAAGGGCTTTTTGGACATGGGTCACCTGGAGGCTCTTTTTCCAGCCTCTGGAGTAGAGAGCAGTGTCGTCCGCGAAGAGCGCAAGCTCAACGTTGGGAGAACGGGGGATGTCGTATGTGTAGAACGAGTATAGCACAGGGGCCAATGCTGAGCCTTGAGGGACTCCAGCAGTGATAGGGCGGGGGATCGAGCGGGCTCCTTCGACCTTGTAGGAAAACTTCCGACAAGATAGAAAGTCTTGTATTATGAATACAAGACGGTCTGGGAATTGTTTCGCAAACAGCTTGAAAATCAAGCCGTTGTGCCAGACTTTGTCGAATGCCTTGGCTACGTCCAGGAAGACCGCTACGGATCCCTGGGGCTTTGGCGTGGTAAGAAACCCGTGACTGGGTTTCTTGTTGAAGCCTTCTAGAATGTACTCCGTTATGCGGTGTACTTGTTGGACGCAAGAGTGTCTGGCCCTAAAGCCAAACTGCTCGTTGGGAAGGATATTGTTGTCCTTTATGTGGGACCAGATGCGCTTCAGAATGATGCGCTCATAGATCTTCCCCAGAGTACTGAGGAGACTGATAGGGCGATAGCTGGATGGCTCGGAGGCCTTCTTGCCGGGCTTGTGGATGCCGATGACATCGGCGGACTTCCACGCTTCGGGGAACATGCAGTTGTTCATAGCCGCATTGAATATGCTGACTAGAAGACACACTAGGGATACTGAGAAGTGCTTGAGCACTCTGTTGGAAATGCCATCAGCACCGGGAGCTTTCCTAGTGTGAAGGCGCTTTATGATCGACTCAACCTCCGAAGCCGTGACAGGCTCAAGGGCGTCAGTGGGGGGGACGGAAAGTCTTTCTTCGACTTCTCTGTTCACCGTATCGAAGTGAACAGGGTCGACGAAGCCTAAGCTGGGGCTGCATTGCGACTCGAGGCTGTCGGCCAGGCATTCGGCCTTTTCCTCGTCCTCAAACGCAGGTGGGAGATTGGGACGGGTGAGGGGGGGCATATTCGTAACTACGTCGGATTTCAGAGCTCGGGCCAGCTTCCAGTATGCCTGGTGAGATGGCTCGATCTCCGAAAGTAAACTGTCCCACCTCTGATTGCGGAGTTCACTAATGCGGTTTTTTACGGCACGCTCGTAATACCGCAGAGTGGCTCTGTTCTCTTCGGAGGGACGGGAGTCGTAGGCCCTAGTGGCGGCGTGTTTAGCCCTCAGAAGGTCCCTCGCGTCCTCCGGCAGGGCCCAGCGTCGGTCATTGACCTCTGCTGAGACCTGCCTGGAGCACTCACGTACTGTGTTGCGAAGGTGACTGGTGAGGGCGTCAACTGAGAGGGTGACGTCATCGCGGGAAACGATGTTGTCTGGGATTTTGTCTAGATCGGGTGAGCTGGTGGCCTCCAGGGCTGTGCCTAGTCGGTCCCAGTCCACCACGGTCCTAGTACGGGGAGGTCTGTCGGTTGGGTCGGGACCTAGTCTCATGAGGACTGGTCTGTGGTCAGAGTCAAGTTCGTGGATCACTTCTAACGAGCGTAACCGGAGGGTTACACCCTTTAGAAGCGCAAAGTCTAAGATGTCGGGTCTATGGTCGACGATGAAGGGAAAGTGAGTTGGGGAGCTGGGTGGGATAATTTCAAAGTGAATTTCGTCTGAGAGGGAGTTGAGAAGGTTGCCCTTCGTGTTGGTCGTGTTGCAGCCCCATATTATGTGCTTGCTGTTGAAATCGCCAGCCAGAATGACGGCGCTACTTAGGGAGAACAGAGTTTCAAAGTCGCTTTTTTCAAGTGCTTTGTTGCAGGGGAGGTAGCATGACGCTATGGTAATTGGTTGATGACCAGTCATTGAGAGACGGCAACAGGAAGCTTCCAAGCTAATCAGGGGTGGGGTATCTATGGGAATACAGTGAAGGGACCTTCTGTAGTAGATCAGGGTACCGCCCCTTGGGCCGGTAGTCCTGTCACTACGTACCAGCGAGTAGTTTCCGATTTTCGGATCCCGCCTGCTGGGTTTGAGAAAAGTCTCGCTCACAAGTAAGATATCGACTTGGTGAGTGGACAAGAATTGTTGGATTAAGACACGTTGGTCTTTCTGGTCGCTAAAGAGACCGTTGGCATTGAACCATGCCAAGGATAAGGAGTGGGGCTTCTCTCTTAATGGTGTACTATCCATAGTACTTCTTAAGGAGGTTTACCATGGCGGCTCCATGGACCTTGACATGGTCAAGGAGCGTGCGGTGTTCGGCCATGTATTGTGCGGTGTTGCACGGATTAGCACGGACCTTAGCCGTGAATTCGGCTAGTTCGGCGGGGTCTACTATGGCGTGGTGCGCCATGAATTCTTTAGCGAATTCAATGTCGGTGATATAGCTCTCCATAGAAGAGCTATTGACGACGGCACCTAAGGGGGCGGGCTTAGCGGCCTTAGTGGCGACTTTGGGGGCTAGAGGCGCAGGAGCGCGTGTTTGGGTCTGAGGGCGGGGGCGCGGTAGCTCTGGCTTGGCCGCGGATCCCCGTTGGGGCACTGCGCGTTGCCAAGCGTTGGCTACGGGGGCAGGGGCATCCACGAAAGTGGAAGGAGGGGTCGCAAGCTGGAGCTTGGACTGTGTGGGGTGGATGGGACGAGTCGGCCTGCCCCTGGGCTTGGGCTTGTGTTGGCCTTTAGCGGCCTTTGGAGCCATGGGGCATCCGCGGTAATTCGCGGTGTGCCCCTGGGTCTCACAAAGGACGCAGCTGGGCGGGGTGGGGTCTTGTTTAGTGCGCGAGCACTCTGAGGTGCTGTGCGCGCCTGCACATTTCACGCAGCGGTATTCTGCGTGACAGAATCGCGCTGCGTGACCGTATCGTTGGCAGCGGTGGCACTGCCCCGGGACGCCCCTTTTGTGAGGGGCCTCGATCTTGAAGCCGGAGAGCTTGCAGACCGAGCGAATAAGCTCGATCTTCTTGCCCTCCGGGGTGTTGTCAAGAACAGCTAAGACCATGTCTAGCTGTTTCTTTGTCCTGCCGCTGGTCATGCGGTGGACCTGACGTGCGGGAAGCCCCTGGGCGAGGAGATCCTGTAGGATGTCCTCGGTGGGGATTTCCTTTGGAATGCCGCGAATTACAGCGCGGTACACCTTTTCCTCCTCAAGGGCCTGCATGAAGAACTGCAGGTGCTCCTCTTGAAGGAAGCGGGTGGCCAGTCTGTAGTGATCGGGGGTCGGGACAAAGATGGCTATGCCATCATGATTGGGCTTACCCGTAAAGGGTACTTGCAGCTCCGTCAGACGACGGGCTACGTAGGCCCATTTGGTCTTGTCCACAAGCGTGAAAGCTCTGGGGGCTTTCTGGGCCTTGGAGGGACCGGGCTGAGACGAGGAGGAGGTGGCGGTGGCAGTGGCGGTGGAGGCCGCAGGGCAGGGGACCTTAGGTGGGGGCGGGGGGGAAGAAGATTCGGCGGGCCGCTTCTTTTTCTTCCGCTCCACCAAGGTGAAGGGGTCGGACTCTCCCTGTGTGTCGAGGATTAGATCCTCTTCCATCTGGGAGTTGGGGGACTCCGGGGAGTCCGCAGTCGGAGTCGCGGGGGCCGGTTGATGGACCGCGAGGGGGGCTGGAGCGGGGGCCTCGAGCAAGAGCGAGCGGCTCTTGTCGTAGGGCGTAGCCCTAGAAGGAGCGATCGAGCGAGACCGCCCACGGTGGGAACGGTCCTTGGCGGCGTTCCGACCGCGTTCGGGGCTCGAGTGAGCGGAGGCCCGTGAGGCGGGACCTTTAAATTCGGGCGTTAGAAATGCGGCTGCCGCCTTGCTCTTTGGGGAGACTTGGCGGGGCGCGGGTGAGGGTGGGGGGGCAGCCTTAAAGGCGGGACGGGGGAGCGTCTCAGGGACGAAAGGGGTTTCCGGCTCTAGGCCGGGCAAGACTTGTCTTGCGGCGTGGATGAACGCGTCGATGGCGTCAACGGCATCTTCGTTGGACACGTAGGCAGCCCGGATGTAGTTTAGCGTCTCGTCGAGTTTGCTAAACGCCTCCCGGGTTGCCATGGTGATAAGAGTGAGGGTGCCGGGGGAGGAGGTCCCCAGCGGGGAAGAAAATGAGAGATCTCCCTGCCGGGTATAGGCAGGGAGGTGGGTACCTAAGTGTGCCCTAGCGTGTGCCGGCTGCCAATCTCAATGTGCAGCCGGTTGTGTGCCTAGCGGCCCTAGCTGCCACAGGGGAGAGGCAGGGACTCCGGTTTTTAGGCCGGCCGTCCAAGCCAAACACACACCCGAGGAATAGGTAAGGGATGGGTAGGGTGGGAGGGAGATGTCTGGTGTCGGCGAGGGTCGCTCCCAAGGCCGGTGGTTCCAGACCCAGCCGGATTCCGTTGTTCCCCTGAAGGGGGAAAAACGTACGTCCCGGGTCAACGCACGCTCAGCTTCGTTGGCACGGTTACGTATCCACTGAACGACCACTAAACGTGGATTTCACGATTAGAAACGAAGGGTCGCTCTGAAAAGAGCGTTTTTCGAAACACAGGATGGGTCGCTCTGAAAAGAGCGTTTTTCGAAACACTGGATGGTCGCTCTGAAAAGAGCGGTTTGGGTGGCGGAGCACGGAGCGAGTCCGGCACTCGCGATTACCGCGGTACGTAATTATTTGCGCTTGCACAAGGCCAGCGCAAATAAAACGTTGCCGGGCAATCGGTGCACAGGCTCGGAGACTCGGCGGTCGACTGATGGCGGACCCCGCACAGGGCGGAGCGAGCAGCAGGAGCGGAGCGGCGGAGACGTCCGTACGGCGCGGCGAGCAGGAGCGGAGTCACCGAGGACGCACAAGTTGGAAAAAACGAAAACGGACATCTACGAGAGCTATAAATGAGCGTTCGCTCGCCCCGCCGCGAGTGGACCTGTTTCCGTTCCACCAATAGCGATACAGCGAGGGTTAGACAGAGCAACAACGATATCGCATCACATTGTCCGTCTCGCTCTCGCCGTAAGTTGAACTCTGCTCTTTCTTCGATATTTCATCAAAATACCTACTCTATTTATTGGAATTAAGCTTAACAGGCAAAATTGTGCCCCTACTTATATATTTATTTATTAATTTAGCGGTTAGAGTGTCATTATCGAAAGAAATATTTAAAAAAAAAAAATCACTTAAATAATAAAAATAGATCTCCAACCTATGCATGTGTAATGAGTATATTCTAAATTAGCTGTCATATTATAAAAAGAGCAAAAAAAAAAATAAAATAAAAAAAAAAAAAAATATTATTTAGCGGTTAAGAGTTAGGTTCTCGAAAGAAATATTTTTAATTTTTTTTTTTTTTTTTTTTTTTTTTTACTTAAAGTAAATCATGAAAATAGATACATTCATATGTAGTAGAGTATATACTAAATTAGCTGTCATATTACAAAAAGAGCAAAAATAAATGAATATATATACTTAATTGATAATAAAACTAATATTCAGATCTAGCCAATGTACCTACATAAGGGTGACGAATTAACGTCAAATATGTTCCTGTGCCCCTAATTATTCATTTATTTATTAATTTAGCGGTTAGAGTGTTATTCTCGAAAGAAACATTCATAAATTGTATCGTACAAATTATGGTAAGAGATATATTGTGGCCCTGAAAAGGGCCTTTTTATGCGCAAAATAAATGTGCGCAGCGTAGCAGAAAGCGCCCAGCCCAGCGAAACACGTCGTCGGCTGTGCTGCGGTGGCATCCAGCCACCTTACGCTTTCTTCTCGGTCTTCTTGGGCAGGAGCACGGCCTGGATGTTGGGCAGCACACCTCCCTGTGCGATGGTCACGCCGGAGAGTAACTTGTTCAACTCCTCGTCGTTCCTGATCGCCAATTGCAAATGACGCGGGATGATCCTGGTCTTCTTGTTGTCCCTGGCGGCGTTGCCGGCCAACTCGAGCACCTCAGCGGCGAGATATTCCATCACGGCGGCGAGGTAAACGGGCGCTCCTGCACCGACGCGCTCGGCATAGTTGCCGTTACGCAGAAGACGATGAATACGACCGACGGGGAATTGTAGTCCGGCACGGTTGGAGCGAGACTTTGCCTTTCCCTTAACTTTTCCACCTTTGCCGCGTCCCGACATGTTGATTGATAGAGATTTGGTTTACTAACAGTATAAATCAAGCACCGTACCGCCTGAGCGTGCACAGCAGACTATTCTCTAAAGGCGCTCAATTTCTATATTTATAATAGCGCCCCACTCCGGCGCGACTGGAACGCCTCGGCGAGTGCCGTTATTCGGCGCGCGCATATCCGATGCGGGCCCGATGAACAACAATTAATGTGAAATTTTTCTATTTAATTAGTCATACATTTTTTTTTTTGTACCTACAACAAATAATAATAAACTCACTCATAATCATCATCACGTCACTCGGACAAAGTATTCAATGTTCCTGGCTCTAAAACATATTTAAAAAAAATCTCTCTATTTTGTGAAAATTGAACTATTTCAGGGACAAAATATCACATAAAAACACCCACATACGAGTACCTACGAGAGTTCTTGTTTAGTTATATTGTAAGTACCTAAATAATGCTGCTTGTTTTTAAAATAATGATTATGAATTGTATCATTTCAGGGTGAGGTGATAAGAGTACCATCGACATGTGGTGCCGCGAGAGCGACAGCGTCCAGTACCTACCTAATAAAGAACGTGAGTATTCTTGAACTGTTACATACTTACTTAATAAATAATATTATTATTTTTATATGCATTAGGTTTAGTTTCGTTATGGTTTAACACAGGTAGATAGGTATGTACGTAGTATGTCGCGCGAATTGTTTTCTTTGTATTACTTAAGTAAGTATAGGTAGGTTAGGTTAGGAGACGGACAGACAAGTCGGGCGCAGTCGGACGCTACTAACTACGAGTACTTATATTATTATTTATTATGTACCCCGCCGCTGCTGGATATAAAATACTACTTACTACCAACCAACTACTGTGGCGCTTGTACTACTACGGTGCAATGCAATATGTATGCATTGTACCTACTGAAAGAGAGTAGTGTTAGTTTTGGAGAAACATATAGGGCGCGCGATGCGCTCTTGAATGATATGTTAGCCCTGAAAAGGGCTTTTTGGTCGCGAGGCGAGGAGGATCTTGCGTCCGCCCCCGCACAAGCATAGCAGCAAGCAGCCGCCGTATCGGGCAAGGCAGCAAGGCAAGGCATGGCGCGGCGTGGCGTGAGGGAGCTCTGCAGAGAGAGAGACACACACAACACACACCACTGCACTGCAACCACTGTATGCCATGCATGCACTTGCACCGATTACTTCTTGGAGGCGGACGCCTTCTTGGTGGCAGCCTTCGATTTGGGAGTGGCCGCGGCCCTCTTCGGTTTGGGCGCTTTCGGCTTCTTGGTCGGAGGCCTGGCGGTCTTTTTGGCCTTCGGAGCGGCGGCGCTTTTCCCCTTGGCGGGCGTGGATGCGGCGGCCTTCTTCGCGGCGGCGGGCTTCTTCTTGGCGGCGGCGGCCTTCTTGTCCTTCGTCGCGGCCGAGGCCTTCGACTTTGCGGGCGAAGCGGCGGCGGTGGCGGCGGCCTTCCTGCCTCTGCCGGCGGCGGGCGCCGAGGCGGCCGCCTTCTTCGTCTTGGCGGCGGCGGTCTCCTTCGCGGCTGACCTGCCGGATGCCTTGGCGGCGGCGGGTTTCTTCGCGGACGATGACTTCGACTCGAGCTTGAAACTGCCCGATGCACCCTTGCCCTTGGTCTGAATGAGCGCGCCCGATTCTACGGCGCTCTTCAGATACTTCCTGATGAACGGCGCCAATTTCTCGGCGTCCACCTTGTACTGGGCCGCGATGTATTTCTTGATGGCCTTCAGCGATGATCCGCTGCGCTCCTTCAGCTCCTTGATGGCGTTGTTCACCATTTCGGAGGTCTTCGGGTGCGTCGGCTTCGCCTTGGGTTTCTTCGCGCCGCCGGCGGCGGCGGACGCCTTCGGCTTCTTCGCGGGCGTCGCTGGTGCGGGAGCCTCTGCAGCTACGGCGGTGTCGGCCATTTTTCAAAATTTAGAGTTTATTTATATTATGAACACTCAAAAATGGAGAAACTCAAGCAACTACCGAGTTAAACCTTGTGTTTTAATAATAATAAAAAAATTAGCATTTCATTCATTCATTTATAGTCTTCTCCTCCTCTTTAATTCGAGGAGACAGGTTCCAGTCCGAGGTTACCCTCCTTGCTGGGGCTGGACGCCCTGACACATTGGTCAGGGGGCATTTACTGGGCGGATGCCCTCTGCCAATTCGGCTGTTTGACAGCCGTCTCGGCGTGGTCAGATACGGTGGCCATCACGGCTTAGTTGGCCTCTCGTGGCTTTGCGGAGCCCTTAGTGGGCCTCATCGTTACGGCTGTCTGTGAGCCCTCTTCGCCATCCTCCTCTCCCTCTGCGTCGGCTAGAAGTAGGTCTCTGGGGAGGGCGAGCCAGGTACGTACGGATTCGTCCGGGGGTCGAGCGTGGTGCGGTGCGATATTGTGCAAGTGGGGGTGTGGTCCGTTGTCTGCGCGGTCAAACATATTGCGCGCGAGTCGGACAACGAACTCCCCCACTGATTCTGCTTTTAGGTCCCGGGCTATGCAGTCGTTCCGCACGTACCGACCTGCTCCCGTTATGGTCCTTAGCGTGACATTTTGGACTGTTTGGAGCCTCTTCTTTCTTGCTTCCGAGCAGAGGGCGTACCATGCCGGCGCAGCATAGGTCAGCCTCGTCCTAATGTAGGTTTTGTATATGGCCATCTTTGTTTTCAGCTGCAGCTTCGAGCGGAGAACTGGCATGAGCAGAGCTCGAGCAGCCTTCGCCTGATTCACGGCATGTGAGGTCTGCGAGCTCATGCTTAATTTGGAGTCAATGAGGACGCCCAGGTACTTCACCTTCCTTTCCCATGAGACGTCCTGTCCGCGAAGCTGCAGTGGAGGCGGAAATGTGGACCTATGCGCGCTGCCGGTCACAAGGGCGGCCGTCTTCCCAACATTCACGGCTACACGCCACTTGTCCAGCCATTCCGGCAGGATGTCCAGGACTCTTTGAATCCTGCCTGCGGCGATGGTCGCTCTTCTGGACGATGCTATGTACGCACTGTCGTCCGCGAAGAGGGCTAGTGTGACTCCTCTTTCACCTGGTGCTGGGTCTTCCAGGACTGGAATGTCGTCAGTGTAGGCAGCGTAGTAAGCTGGTGATGCACAACTCCCCTGTGGTACTCCCGCTTCGATCTTTCTATATCCGGAGGCGACGTTCTCGACGGATACGTAGAATCGACGGTCAGCAAGGGATGACGCCGCGACTCGCACTAGCGCAGGCGGCGTTGTGGTGTGCATCAGCTTAAAGATGAGGCCCTCGTGCCACACCCTGTCGAAGGCCTTTTCGACGTCAAGGAACACGGCGACGGACCGTCTCCCCATGTTGAGCTCATCTGTGAGGTGGTGCAAGACTCTCGTCAACTGGAGCGTGGTCGAGTGCTGTCTGCGGAATCCGAACTGTTCGTCCCTCGGCGTCAGATGGGGACGCATTCTCCGCAGCAGCAACTGCTCGAACAGTTTGGAGATCTGTGGAAGCAGTGTGATGGGGCGGTAGCTGGCAGGTTGTCTTAAATCCTTCCCAGGCTTCGGTATCACGATAACCTTGCCAGTCTTCCATGTCGAGGGGAAGTGACCGGTGCGAAGAATGCCGTTGAAGAGCCGGGTCAGACAAACCAGGCCTCTCATCGGCATCCCCTTGAGGGCGGCGTTTGGTATTCCGTCGTGACCCGGCGCTTTCCTCGCCTTCAGTCTTCTCACGGCTCTTGCTACTTCCGTTGGGGCAATAAAGTCCTGGCCTCCCAACGGAGTTGCCGGAGACTGAAGGTACTCCTTTACCTCCCTCTCGACTCGCCTGTGGTGTTCAATGATGGCCTCTGGTGCGTCTGGTGGGACAGGGTGCAGCTTGAACTGGTTCTCCAAATGGTTCGCTATCAATTCTGCCCTCTCGGTGGCTGAGTAGCAACGTTCGCCCGAGGCGTCCAACAGTGGGCAAACAACCGTTTTGGCTTTGGTTAGGAGGCGGTTCAGGCTGTAGAGGTTTGTCTTATCTTCCTCGCAACTGGCAATGCGGTCTTCCCAGACGTCCCCTCTCCAGGCCTTAACTTCTTCGGCCAGCCTCTCTGTGATGGCGTTTAGCTCGGTCTTCGTCCTTGGACAGCGAGTTTGGGTCCATCGCTGTCTGAGCTCACGCTTACGTCCGCGCATTGCTCTTAGGTGAGACGGGAGCTCTTCACGCCATCTGGTACGCGGTGTTTCAGTGGTAGCTTCTTTCAGTGCAGACGATATCTCTTCAGTCAGCTCGGTCGCGCATTGCTCCACCTCTTCTGCATTTGACAATTTGCCGACTTGAAGAGACATCATTCTTCTCTGGAATTTGGGCCAGTCCACTGTTTTCTTGGGTGGTCTCGGTGCTACACAAGACGTCGTTCCTCCTACGGTTATCAAAAGGGGGAGGTGCTGCTCATCAAGGTCGTATAATACCTCGATGGAGATTGCTGCCTCGAACCCCTTGTGGACTACGACGTCTAGCACGTCCGCCTGGTGACGCGGGTTGGTCGGAATGTTGGTGGGTGACTCGGGCCCGATGACGGTGTACCCGTTGTCCTCCGCTATTTTGAACATCTTCTTCCCTGAATTGGAGATCAGTCGTGACCCCCATGCCAAATGTTTCGCGTTCAGGTCAGCTGCCAGTAGGGTGGGTCCTCGATTGTTAAATATCTTTTTGAAATCTTGCTCGTTGACTTGAGTATTCTGTGGGGGTCTGTAGCCGGCGTAGATGTTCGTTTCCTTGCCGGCCACTTTGGTTCTAACCCCCACCGTCCTGGTTTGTTCAAAGTCTAGGAGCTCAAGGCTGTCGTGAACAATGTCTCTTCGTACCAGTACCGCCGTTCCTCTGTAAGGGTAACCTTTCGGGGATATTTCGTCCCGGCGGTACGTGGTGTAGTTGCCGATGTTGAGTCTATGTCTGGAGGATAGTTTGGTTTCCCCCAGCAAGATGATGTGGATGTCTTGTTCTGAGGCGAGCGTTTTCAGGGAAGGAATCTTTCCTTTGACGCCCCCCGGGTTCCAATATAGGATGCGTGTAAGGCCACTATCCATAATACGCTCTGTGTATTGAGGCCATTACACGCATCGCAGCCGCACGGGGTTCCTCCCCTGCCGCAATGGCTGCTACTAATTCCACCAAGGACCCCAGGATGATGGCCATGGGGTCCCCGTGTGGACGAGCAGTTAACTCCGCTTCTCTGCGGTAAGGTTGAAATGGTGGCGTGGGTCTGAGCATCTGCGGTCTTGGACCCGTTTGGAATCCAGGCGGCGCTCCCTGACTAAGACCTTGGTAGTATTGTGGGGGGCCCCACCCAGGTGGCTGGTTGAAGGGTGCCCCTGGGGCTCTAATTCCGCTGAGGGGTGCCTGCTGGCCCTGTGGTTGTAGTTGTGGCGGCTGTGGCTGGTACCTCTGTTGCAACCTGGGGTCTGCCCTCGGTGGGGCTGCTGTTGAGGGTATGGGCATGAAATGTACCCTCATGTCGACCCCAGTGGTGGGTTGAGCCATTTTTTGAGCCGGTGGAGGCGGTGCAGATCGGGACCTCTGGGTGATGCCCCTGCGTTTCCTCCTTTGGTTGCTTGTCGGTTGGGCTTGTATTTCCTTAGGTGGGGCTCCCGCTCCCTCATTAGGGGGTGGTTGGCTTTGCTGGGTTGGCGGTGCTGCGGCCGCTGCTTCCGCTACTTTTTTTGTGCTGCGGCTCCTTTGCCTTCTTGGGACGCGTTGGGGCAGTGGTTGCGCAGGGGGTTGGGGCACATCTTGAGCTCGCACCCCAGACTCCTGCGGTTCGAACGCTGGCAGGTTCCCTTGGGACAGCAGTGGGGTGGATGACGCAGGTGGGGGTCCCGCCCTTTCCTTCCTGCCTCTGCTTCTGCCTCTACTGTGTCCTCTACCCCTGCTACCTCCTCTTGCTATTGCAGGCATGTTTGCCGGAGGCTGCAGGGTTGTGGGCATTTGGTATGGGCCTGCTGGGGTCGGTAAGGCTGGCCAGCCCCAACCTGGCAGTGGGTACAGCTGTGGCATCGCCGGTGCCATCGGCTGGGGTCTGTCTTGTTGTGGAGCTGGAGCTGCTGGTGGCCTTGCATTTGTCCGAGGAGCTTGGGTGCCCCATGCAGTGGTGCTGGTCCTTTTTGGCTCCACCTGGCCTCTTCTGGCTTCAGGTGACTCGTCTCTGAGCCGTCTGTCGGGCTGTATTCTCTGGGCTTCTTGGGGCGGCGGGCGTGGGTCTCCCGGCAGCCTTATATTGCGTTTGCGCGCCTCCTTTCTGAATATTGCACACAACCTACTATTGGCTGTGTGCTTCCCCGCGCAATTGGCGCAGGTGGGTGGGGCCTCGATGGGGAGGGGGCATTCGCTCCCGAAGTGCGGTCCAGCGCAGCGTACACACTTCTGTGCCCTGTGGCAAGTCACCGATGAATGACCAAATTGTTGGCATCGGTGACATTGCGGCATCGTGGATGTCCCCCTCCAGGCTTCTATTATTATTCTCGGCATGTTTAGTAGGTCCTTAATTGCGTAGAGGCCTTCCAGCTGCTGTTTGTCCAGGTGCTCCAGCTGCACGTGGTAGACGCATTTTTGATTGGCTCTGCGCGTGGGAAGGCCTCTCGCGAAAATCGCTGGGAACCCTCTTTCCTTAAAGGCCTCCACTATGAGGGCTGGGTCAGTCCCTAGTGGGAGGCCCCAGAGGGCCACCTTGACGGGTTTCTCAGTTTCCAGGCTGTAGTAAACCCAGTCTATAGCCGGGTCCGCCTCTTTAGCTTCGTTTAGGTACCGTTGTATGGTCCTAAACTCTTCTGCCGATTTGGCACGGAAAATGAGGCCCTTTTCCATGGGCCTCGAGTTTGGAATGTGGCCCAGCCGGCGGCGTAGTTCAGCAAGGTGCACTGTCCAATTGGGCAGACAGTACACCTTGATTGGTGGATATTTACCGGCCTTCAGATTCGCATTCGCATTATTTACTGTTTGGGGACTCACTCGGGGGTTATCGGATGGCCGAGTGTAGGCACTCGTCCCCGGTTTTGGCGATTTTCCAGCTCCAGGTGGCGATTTTGGCGGAGATAGGGCCGCCAATGCACGGGCATAGTTCGCCGCCGCCCCTGGAGGGGGTGAAGGGGGGGACGGCATGGGGGCGGCATCCAGGGGCACCGATTCCAGTGCCGCGTATGAGGTCGCGTCCATCCTGTCTTCGGATACCTGACCCTGTGTCGCCGCTATCTCCTCTAGGGACATCAGGGTCTCTCCTTTGCTTCCATGGCTTGCTGGTGATGGAGGGGGGGAGGGTGATTTCCTCGAAGGGGGGGTCGTTTGGCCGTCCTGTCCCCTCTTCGATTTTTTGCCTTTGCCTTTGCCCTTACTTCTTGGTAGTAAGGGCTCAGGCTCGGCTGTGGTCGGCGGTGGTGATATGGTGGGGGGGGGTGAGTACACTAGTACCCCCCTCCGTCCTTGGTCAAGCTGTTCGGCCCCTTGCCGCCCTTCCTGCGGTGCGGTTTTCTTCATCTGCGGAGTGGGCGGTATTTCCACTACCACGTCGATGGGAGGCCTATGTACCACCGCGCGCGTCACTAGCGGTGGTTCGGGGGGCGGCAGCGGTGTCAGCGGAGACGACGGTCCACTCGGCACCTCTTCAGCTCGGTGGTCACAAAGTGAACCGTGGTCCCCGATTTTGCCGGCACGCCCGTCGGTTATCGCTGATTTTGCGACCAAGACGGGCACTTCATCAGAGCTCGGCCGATGAGTGGGCTCCCCTATTAGTGTTCCTGGGGGCCCGTGGTTGGTCGCGCGCGTTGCCGCAGGTGGCTCCATTGGTTGTTGTGATGGCCCCGAAGGCCGCTGAGTCAGTTGCAGACCCCCATCTTGGTGGTCTGATTGTAAACTATGGCCCGTGTATGAAGCGGGCGTCCTGTCCCGTGGTGTTGTTTTGACGACCGGGACAGGTATTTTGGTGGTCGCTGATGATTTGGATGATTTAGATGCGGGTTCTGACCCCGCTTCTGGTGACAGTGAACCGGTCCTTGGCATCTTGTCCACATGCTTGTATTTTTCGGGGGTGCGCCCCCTCTTCTTTAGCCTTGGACCGGCTATATTCCCCGTTGAGGCTGATGAGTCAGTTCTTGAGGTTACTGGTGCGGCTCGAGAGGAGCCACGCGACAGATTACCGGCCGAGCGCGATCGGCCGGCTCGGCCTCGGCCGATTCCAGGCACTCGGTGCAGTCCCACGCTGGAGGCCGGAACTATGGCCGAGTTATTCGGCTCATACAGGTCCCTGACCGCGATGAGTCCTTCCGTATGGCTGGTAATGGTTGCAGTGGTGGTGGTATTCGATATTGTGGTTGTGGTTGCAGTGGTGGTTATCATTTTTCCGTGCCCTAACATGCTTGTGCTGATGCTTGTACGGGGTTGGACACGGAAGGTGCCGGGGGTGGGGGGTGCAGTGGTCGTCGCAGTGAGATCATCACTCGACGAAGATGAGATATTAAAAGCCCAGTCATAAGACATAATGACGGGCAAGGGGCGGGGTGTTAGAGGTTGGGGGGGGAAAAAAGGAGCCTCGCTCACCTGTTGTGCCCGCTCCCACACTCCTCGGCGATCCCAGCACCAGTCAGGGGCTCCCAACTAGTGCGATCGCGACAGAGGTGCGCGAGAGTAGGCGAATCACAAATGTTGGCGGCTGGCCGACGGTTGTCCGTCGCGGCCTCCCGCTGGGCAGTCGTCCGGGCTGGACGGCAGGCAGCTGGGAGGAAGGCGGCGGGTGCAGACCTCCTGCACGTGGGTGGCGGCTGCTCGCGCGACCCCGCTCTCACGCCTAGACCGGCGGAGTGCTGGGGTCGCACAGGCGACGACACGAAGGAAGGCGCGCTTGTGGTGCGCCCTCGCTGTCAGCAGGGCAGGGTCTCGTAAGAGGCCCCACGCGACTGATGGAGGACGGGAACAAAAGCGCTGTACTCACTGGCTCGAAATAAAATAAAACTTACGATGTAAACAAATACACCGAGCGCAGCAAGCAAAAATTAGCAGCAAGTCAAGTAGGGGGTATAGATTGGAAACTTTACCGTAAAGAGAACACCACAGTCTAGAGACGATTTCTCGTAACAACGCTCGTGACTTTTCACTAACATCAGTCTCATTAAATAGCATTTTTTCATCATTTTAATATTGAACCGCGCGGCTGGCACTTTTCTAGTGCTACATTTTGAACGTGACCGTACGTCTGACATACTGGATCGAGCTTAATATGTACACATGAAACGATAGATGGATTAATTCGCACCACCCGCGACGCCGAGTAGCTCGGGTCATGTTTAAAATTGTATTTTCTCTATAAAATCGATTGATTTCATTCTTTTTCCACGATATTTAAACCGCAAAGATATCGTTTTTATTATATAACACAAAAACAGTCAAAATTTTCCCGTTTTAATAGTGTAAAACGATAGATTTTTTGATGCTCGTAAAACAGCTTCACCAGTTTCGTACCAACCGTTCAGCGCGATGCCATACCTTCGAACTGGATAGAAGCATTAATTTTTCTTACATTCATTTAGGATTGTGTTAATGTTTAGGCTATATAAATTGGTATAATGTACTATTCACATAGTGTACAATATAAGAAATGTCAACGAGCCTAGGTCTACGTTCACATCACACAAAACCAGAATGAGCGCGCGTAAATGTAGGTAAATAAAAACTTTACCATCACTTTGCCGTGTGGCCATTCGCTCTCGCAATGAATTTATTATAATTATTTGATATATTAAATTAAGCTCAGTTTAGAATGAATACTTGAATGAAATCAAATAAATAGCCAAAATTTGTTATTATCATTTATTTCACACGCCCGCCCAGCTATGTAACGCGCGCGCACGAAATACTTACCTACACAATGTCGCTTACTTGCCTGCCTACTTTTATTCGTAATAGCTAATAGAACGCACGATTTTGTAAGACGTTAAGAATTAACAGGCAGGCAGGCGTATGGAAAGTATTCATAGGTAGGTATTTGATTGAATCTTAGAAATGTAGGTACTTATTGTTTACCCATATATTATAGTTTCATTACTTCATGTAGGCCAATTATAATGTATAAAAGACTACTAAGTAGGTACTACTACTATGCGGGTTGAGATTCGTTAGGTAGTGTCATCGTATAGAAACATTTGCGCATCATAATATTGTAGCATTTGAAATTTTTGCGGCCCTGAAAAGGGCCTTTTTTCACAAACGATGAACAACCGACGCTGTTATCGGTGTCCGTCGATGTATGCAGACAGCAGCTTAGCCTCCGAAACCGTACAGAGTGCGACCCTGACGCTTCAGAGCGTAGACCACGTCCATGGCGGTGACGGTCTTCCTCTTCGCGTGCTCGGTGTAGGTGACGGCGTCACGAATCACATTCTCTAGGAACACCTTCAGCACACCTCTGGTCTCTTCGTAGATCAGACCGGAGATACGCTTCACTCCGCCTCTGCGCGCCAGACGACGGATGGCGGGCTTCGTGATACCCTGGATGTTATCGCGAAGCACTTTCCTGTGACGCTTGGCGCCACCTTTCCCCAGACCTTTTCCTCCCTTGCCGCGACCGGTCATCTTGTTGTTGTAGAATACGAATGAAAAATAACACAGAGAGCCGCGAGCGCTGACGCTGACGGCGTACTACGACTGACTGGAACCTTTTTGAACCGCACGGCACTCTTATATTTATACAAAACTCGTGCGATAGCGTCGCGCGAGACGGCCTATACACCGCTAGAGACGGACCGAGCGACCGAGGGGAACGGAGCGGGGTGAAGAGCAACGATGCCGCGTTCGAGTCTGTAATATTTTTGTATGTTTACATAATTATTTGTCTTAAATATAATACATTTAAATCTATTTATTAGAACTATATATCTAGGTATTTATTTATAAATCGTACCTGCTAATTATTTAATTTGCACGTAATTCGGATCACTAAAACGGATAAATTGATAAGATTTATTAATATTCTAATGTATATAATGCGGAGCAAAAACATTTTCTTCGGACGCCATATAATAATAATAATTATTGTTTTGTGGTGGATACATAGAGAAATAACAGATCACGGCATGCATTTTGAAAGATGATTTATCCACCACCTTGTTTCTATTATTAGATTAGGTATATATCAGAGGTACCTACATATTTTCTTAACTAATTCGACATTAATCTAAGCATCATATATTTATGTAGAGTTGTGTTATCGTTGTGAAACATGTTAATATGCATCAATGAATCGTGTGTGGCCCTGAAAAGGGCCTTTTTATGATCAAACAAACAAATCCGGCGGCGTTTTGATCAAGAGAGGGCGAGAGGCCTTCTTAGGCGCGCTCACCACGGATTCTGCGCGCCAATTGGATGTCCTTCGGCATGATGGTGACGCGCTTGGCGTGAATCGCGCAAAGGTTGGTGTCTTCAAACAGACCGACCAGGTAAGCTTCGCTGGCCTCCTGGAGAGCCATCACAGCGGAGCTCTGGAAACGCAGATCAGTCTTGAAGTCCTGTGCGATTTCACGCACCAGACGCTGGAACGGCAGCTTGCGGATCAGGAGCTCGGTGCTCTTCTGGTAGCGACGGATCTCGCGGAGAGCCACGGTGCCGGGCCTGTAGCGATGGGGCTTCTTCACTCCACCGGTGGCTGGTGCGCTCTTGCGCGCCGCTTTGGTGGCGAGCTGCTTGCGCGGCGCCTTACCACCGGTCGATTTACGGGCAGTCTGCTTGGTACGTGCCATTGTTGATTGACTTGACGCGAGTCGAGTTAGTTAGTAATGAATCAAAGAAATGAACGAGAGCACGAGCGGCGACTACGGTCTGTGCGCGAATGTGTAAAACACCGATACCGCGTCCCGCTTTATTTATACAAAAATGTATGTGGTACTATCGGACCTCTCGCTCACGCACACCACACGAACACGATGAGCGGTGCGGGGTGCGCGCAGGGGGGGGGGGGGGAAAGCTCTGGTGTTCTTTCGCTTCTCTATACTACTGGTCCCATCATAATAGGTGTAGGTACATACATACTTTTACTGATATTATGTATGTTAATTAAATTAATCATCACACGCCAATCATCCGTCGTGAAAAAAAAAAAAAAAAAAAAAACAATGTAACATTCAATATTCACTCTTATTTACTTCTAGGTAGGTACCTATCTATATAAATTCATTATTTCATTTGATCTTATTCAATTCGCTATTTTACTTACTTAATTATCTACCTTTAATCACGTACAGATATTGTATTGTATCGAAATAAATAACACAAAAGTCGTACGTGGACGCCTACTACTTACCTATATCATGAATCAATCAAACTTCTGATACCTAGTGGCTTTGCACGCGGGCATCCTTCATCATAATAATATCTATACCTAAGTAATTATTTTGTTGTGGCGTTAGCGTGCAGTGTTCAGATAAGAAACATATATTATGTCGCATTAAATATGCATTTATAATACAGAAATGTTTTGTGGCCCTGAAAAGGGCCTTTTGTGTGCGCACAGGATCGCACTGTTGGCTAGCAACGTCGCGTCGCTTCGCTCACTTAGAGCTGGTGTACTTGGTGACCGCCTTGGTGCCCTCGCTGACGGCGTGCTTTGCCAGCTCGCCGGGCAGCAGGAGTCTCACGGAGGTCTGCACCTCCCTCGATGTGATCGTGCTGCGCTTGTTGTAGTGTGCGAGACGGGAAGCCTCGGCGGCGATGCGCTCGAAGATGTCGTTCACGAACGAGTTCATGATGGACATGGCCTTCGAGGAGATACCGGTGTCCGGGTGGACCTGCTTGAGCACCTTGTAGATGTAGATGGCGTAGCTCTCCTTCCTCTTGTGCTTCTTCTTTCTCTTATCGGTCTTGGAGATGTTCTTCTGAGCCTTGCCGGATTTCTTGGCGGCCTTTCCGCTAGTCTTGGGCGGCATTGTTGTATCGTAGATTGAACACTAAGTTGTACTGTACTTCACCGTCGGCTGTCGGTAAGCGAGTGACAAGTTGGAAAAAACGAAAACGGACATCTACGAGAGCTATAAATGAGCGTTCGCTCGCCCCGCCGCGAGTGGACCTGTTTCCGTTCCACCAATAGCGATACAGCGAGGGTTAGACAGAGCAACAACGATATCGCATCACATTGTCCGTCTCGCTCTCGCCGTAAGTTGAACTCTGCTCTTTCTTCGATATTTCATCAAAATACCTACTCTATTTATTGGAATTAAGCTTAACAGGCAAAATTGTGCCCCTACTTATATATTTATTTATTAATTTAGCGGTTAGAGTGTCATTATCGAAAGAAATATTTAAAAAAAAAAAATCACTTAAATAATAAAAATAGATCTCCAACCTATGCATGTGTAATGAGTATATTCTAAATTAGCTGTCATATTATAAAAAGAGCAAAAAAAAAAATAAAATAAAAAAAAAAAAAAATATTATTTAGCGGTTAAGAGTTAGGTTCTCGAAAGAAATATTTTTAATTTTTTTTTTTTTTTTTTTTTTTTTTTACTTAAAGTAAATCATGAAAATAGATACATTCATATGTAGTAGAGTATATACTAAATTAGCTGTCATATTACAAAAAGAGCAAAAATAAATGAATATATATACTTAATTGATAATAAAACTAATATTCAGATCTAGCCAATGTACCTACATAAGGGTGACGAATTAACGTCAAATATGTTCCTGTGCCCCTAATTATTCATTTATTTATTAATTTAGCGGTTAGAGTGTTATTCTCGAAAGAAACATTCATAAATTGTATCGTACAAATTATGGTAAGAGATATATTGTGGCCCTGAAAAGGGCCTTTTTATGCGCAAAATAAATGTGCGCAGCGTAGCAGAAAGCGCCCAGCCCAGCGAAACACGTCGTCGGCTGTGCTGCGGTGGCATCCAGCCACCTTACGCTTTCTTCTCGGTCTTCTTGGGCAGGAGCACGGCCTGGATGTTGGGCAGCACACCTCCCTGTGCGATGGTCACGCCGGAGAGTAACTTGTTCAACTCCTCGTCGTTCCTGATCGCCAATTGCAAATGACGCGGGATGATCCTGGTCTTCTTGTTGTCCCTGGCGGCGTTGCCGGCCAACTCGAGCACCTCAGCGGCGAGATATTCCATCACGGCGGCGAGGTAAACGGGCGCTCCTGCACCGACGCGCTCGGCATAGTTGCCGTTACGCAGAAGACGATGAATACGACCGACGGGGAATTGTAGTCCGGCACGGTTGGAGCGAGACTTTGCCTTTCCCTTAACTTTTCCACCTTTGCCGCGTCCCGACATGTTGATTGATAGAGATTTGGTTTACTAACAGTATAAATCAAGCACCGTACCGCCTGAGCGTGCACAGCAGACTATTCTCTAAAGGCGCTCAATTTCTATATTTATAATAGCGCCCCACTCCGGCGCGACTGGAACGCCTCGGCGAGTGCCGTTATTCGGCGCGCGCATATCCGATGCGGGCCCGATGAACAACAATTAATGTGAAATTTTTCTATTTAATTAGTCATACATTTTTTTTTTTGTACCTACAACAAATAATAATAAACTCACTCATAATCATCATCACGTCACTCGGACAAAGTATTCAATGTTCCTGGCTCTAAAACATATTTAAAAAAAATCTCTCTATTTTGTGAAAATTGAACTATTTCAGGGACAAAATATCACATAAAAACACCCACATACGAGTACCTACGAGAGTTCTTGTTTAGTTATATTGTAAGTACCTAAATAATGCTGCTTGTTTTTAAAATAATGATTATGAATTGTATCATTTCAGGGTGAGGTGATAAGAGTACCATCGACATGTGGTGCCGCGAGAGCGACAGCGTCCAGTACCTACCTAATAAAGAACGTGAGTATTCTTGAACTGTTACATACTTACTTAATAAATAATATTATTATTTTTATATGCATTAGGTTTAGTTTCGTTATGGTTTAACACAGGTAGATAGGTATGTACGTAGTATGTCGCGCGAATTGTTTTCTTTGTATTACTTAAGTAAGTATAGGTAGGTTAGGTTAGGAGACGGACAGACAAGTCGGGCGCAGTCGGACGCTACTAACTACGAGTACTTATATTATTATTTATTATGTACCCCGCCGCTGCTGGATATAAAATACTACTTACTACCAACCAACTACTGTGGCGCTTGTACTACTACGGTGCAATGCAATATGTATGCATTGTACCTACTGAAAGAGAGTAGTGTTAGTTTTGGAGAAACATATAGGGCGCGCGATGCGCTCTTGAATGATATGTTAGCCCTGAAAAGGGCTTTTTGGTCGCGAGGCGAGGAGGATCTTGCGTCCGCCCCCGCACAAGCATAGCAGCAAGCAGCCGCCGTATCGGGCAAGGCAGCAAGGCAAGGCATGGCGCGGCGTGGCGTGAGGGAGCTCTGCAGAGAGAGAGACACACACAACACACACCACTGCACTGCAACCACTGTATGCCATGCATGCACTTGCACCGATTACTTCTTGGAGGCGGACGCCTTCTTGGTGGCAGCCTTCGATTTGGGAGTGGCCGCGGCCCTCTTCGGTTTGGGCGCTTTCGGCTTCTTGGTCGGAGGCCTGGCGGTCTTTTTGGCCTTCGGAGCGGCGGCGCTTTTCCCCTTGGCGGGCGTGGATGCGGCGGCCTTCTTCGCGGCGGCGGGCTTCTTCTTGGCGGCGGCGGCCTTCTTGTCCTTCGTCGCGGCCGAGGCCTTCGACTTTGCGGGCGAAGCGGCGGCGGTGGCGGCGGCCTTCCTGCCTCTGCCGGCGGCGGGCGCCGAGGCGGCCGCCTTCTTCGTCTTGGCGGCGGCGGTCTCCTTCGCGGCTGACCTGCCGGATGCCTTGGCGGCGGCGGGTTTCTTCGCGGACGATGACTTCGACTCGAGCTTGAAACTGCCCGATGCACCCTTGCCCTTGGTCTGAATGAGCGCGCCCGATTCTACGGCGCTCTTCAGATACTTCCTGATGAACGGCGCCAATTTCTCGGCGTCCACCTTGTACTGGGCCGCGATGTATTTCTTGATGGCCTTCAGCGATGATCCGCTGCGCTCCTTCAGCTCCTTGATGGCGTTGTTCACCATTTCGGAGGTCTTCGGGTGCGTCGGCTTCGCCTTGGGTTTCTTCGCGCCGCCGGCGGCGGCGGACGCCTTCGGCTTCTTCGCGGGCGTCGCTGGTGCGGGAGCCTCTGCAGCTACGGCGGTGTCGGCCATTTTTCAAAATTTAGAGTTTATTTATATTATGAACACTCAAAAATGGAGAAACTCAAGCAACTACCGAGTTAAACCTTGTGTTTTAATAATAATAAAAAAATTAGCAGCAAGTCAAGTAGGGGGTATAGATTGGAAACTTTACCGTAAAGAGAACACCACAGTCTAGAGACGATTTCTCGTAACAACGCTCGTGACTTTTCACTAACATCAGTCTCATTAAATAGCATTTTTTCATCATTTTAAGGCGCTATAGTATCAGCGTAATTTTTCATGTGAGGGGGTGAAATCCAATACGTCCTCCCCGCATGCGGGCGGCGCGACGCAGACCGGCCGCGCTATGACGCAGCGCGCGCGCGGTATCAGCCATACCTACTTACGAGAACTTGCGTCAACCACGTTAGCACTATATTAGCGTGTGCGTTGTTTTTAGTTTTCAGTAAATAGTAAGTAAGTTTTTTTAGGCCGGCTGGCTAGGCCTGGTGTCAAAGTATTTTTCAGTAAGTATAATGTAACCGTACAAATTCAATAGGTACTTGTGTAAGTTAGAATATAAAGGTAATTATCTTTAATATATTTATTTAGTATTTTATTGTAAGTAGGTATATAAGGTAGAATGAATAAGAGAAAAAAGTTATTTGACGTGGGGTTTCGAGACTTTTATTTTTGTTGATACTGAACATATACGTACGTAAATATTGGAATTCTAATTGCTTTCGTTTATTATAACATATTACATAACTACTTAGCTAGAAATTTAGATTCCAAAACGCTACTAATACTACTACGTAACATTTGGTTAGGTTAATTATATCTTTTGTAAATTTATTCTGTAAGCGCATTTTAAATAATGGCATGTAGCGTAGGTGTAATTCCGACGTAAGGGTAATTCCGTTTCATCAAAAGACAGAAAACAAAAATTACTCTTACGTCTGAATTACACCTACGCAACTTGTTATCATTTAACATGCGTGTAGTATAATTGTTTGTGGACAGTTGTGTTACAAAGCTTTTTGAGAAAACGGGATTACCCTTACGTTGGAATTACATCTACTGTTCAAAATTTTGTTTATAACATTTATGAGCGTGCACAAATAGTTAGACTAACCATGGAGGAGGTCGATGATAAGCTGTGCATTTATTGTGGTTAATGATAACGGGGAAATTTGGCATCACATAATGAAATGGAAGATGAATAAAATACAATAAATCGGTATATTTTACAAAATCAAGGATTGAAACATTGTATATTGGTATCATCTGTCATCACCTTTTGCGACTACCAAATTATGGTAAAACTTCACCTCACCGGTTGATAGAAATATTGATCCCTTGACACCTCTTAGGATTGTGGTCGAGATTATTTAGTATTAAGCCGTTTATAAACGGCTATCGGAACAATTTTTCATTAAGAGCTACTAGCGGCGCTGTGCCCTTTAACATTTTCACCCTGGAGTTAAGGTTCTTAGCTCTTACGGTATCGACTCCTGACCGTCGGCATAAAATTAACTGGAAGAGAGGTATGCATTTCCAGATTTATATTATTACTAGCTTTTACCCGCGGCTTTGCCCGCGTCACATTTTGATTTTTAATCTTTTCCATAGGAAATATTTAGTAAAATACTGTTTTGCTTATACTATGGGAACAATGTTTTATTTTCTGGATAAAAAGGAATCTATATCACTTTTCGGAACAAACCTAAAAAACAAATTGACAAACACACCTTTGGATTTATAATATTAGCAAGGAAGTAAGGATAATGTAATATATTGTCCGAGTCAACGATTAAAATGACTTCATTTCGGTTTTTAATAATTTCAAAACTCTTCAAAATCTATAGTACTGCTTTGTCCGGCTATTGGAGAAAGGCTTTGTTGTCTTTCATCTATTTTGTTTTCTTTGTTTCCTTCTTCATCCCTTACTGGTAAACCCCTACTGTGGCGCGAGTCAACCAACTCGACAAGAATGTGGTTTAAATAAAAGTTGACCAGTTTCGGCTCCATTTTATTTTTCCAGAAATTTTGATCTTTTGTTATCTTAATAACTCTGAGAGGTTTTGTGTCACTTTCCCATATTGCAAAAATGCAGACCTCTCTTCCAGAAACGTTTAATTGCCCTTGAACTTGGAAATACCAGTTGCTGTTGCAGTTAATTGATATTTCGTTGGTTTTTTTGTTAGTTTTTAAAATTTGAACTTTGTTTGCTTTAATGGCTTCATCCATACCAATTTTAGCAGCAGCAACTGGGCATTTCACTTCTACTATTAAGTTCTCGCCTACAAGTCCATCGGGACTCGCCCCAAGAAAGGGATATTCGTTATGGACGAAAAGGCCACAAGGCTCGATCGTTAAGCTTTCTTGTTTGGCCAGCTGTTCTAGCGCAAGTTTCTCGTTTTCGAGCCCATGCGATACCGAGGCCACGTTAGAAATATTTTTTTTGTACAAAATGTCTTTGATTAAATTTCCTGGTCCCTTTTTTCTTTTAATAACTCTTCCAAAATTCGAGGCAGTCAAAAGATTTTTTCGAATTTCTAACCACTCGCTACTGTCTCGTTGCAACACAGTTTGTCTTTCTACGGCTTTCCTGTCTGCAACAAGTTCTTCTAAGTTTAGCAAAAACTTTTGTTTTGCTAATTTCATATCTGAAACCAAAACGTTATTCCAGTTAAAAGTTTAAAATTCATCAACACTTATACACATTAAAATGTTACTGCAACATACCCTCAGGAGCCATATCTGGACTATTGTTGCAAGTTCCGTAATCGTTTTGAGTTTTAGCCGGCTTATGGAAAATCCTGTTCTTCTTCCTCGGAACTAGGATTGCCCTTCTTCTTAATTTATCGCGGTTAATTTCTAATCTGCGAATGTGCGATTTAGGGCTTTGGCCAATTAGTTTTTTGTGCAGTGTCGTAATGGGCTTTTCAGTATTAAAAGATACGACTGCAGCAGCACAGAGAGATTGATACGAGCGGCGCATGGAGAAGTTAATTCTCTTACCACCTACAAATTTTGCCACAACGCTATTAAATCTTTCCACAACATTTGTATCCACGTCCTCAATAAGGCTGCGTGTTTTTGATGCAACGCTGCCAACTATTACTTTCAGCCGAAACCACATTGCAGAATTTTTAAGTTCCAGAAAATGTGAGCTTTGTATTGTACCAACTTTGTCACAGCAATATGCTTTGCAGTGTTCATGGTTGCCAAAAGCATGTAAAGGTGAATTGCTTATATCATTATGTAGCGTGCGCATTGCTACGTTTTTGTTTAAATTATCTTTACTATGCTTAATAGCTGACACTACCACTTTACGCATAGTCATAACTTTTTTATCAGTCAGTAGTTTTCTCTGGGCTAAGGGGTATTTTAGATCTTTTGATACAGCTCTGAGCTTTTTGCACATATTTCGCAATATGTGGTTTCGGCATTCAATTTTTTCCACCACATGGTTAGGATATGGATCAGCAGCTAATATTTTTGCGTAAGTCGAGGAGTCACCATCTCCTATAACTTTCGCAAATATTATGCCGTACATATCGAGAGATTGTTTAAAGCCTTCACAAATAATCTCTGACTCCATGCTTGCTGAAGAGCTATCAAAATTTTTATAGCACACGTGCTCCTTCGGCTGCTGATTTTTCTTTTGAGCTCTTGCACATACAGTACAATACTTGTTTTTTACACCAATATATAGCACTTCACCATATTTTCGCCCAATGATGACTGCTGCCCCGGACAGTGCTCGGTAATTGTCACCATAAGATCTGGCACTCCAACATCCGTCAACATAGACATCTATTAAAGGAATACCGTTTTTTAGTCTACCTTCACAAATAGCGGCTTCTTTTTCGCGTTGAGCTGCAGCTTCCATCGTGTCGACTGCTGTTTTTTCCCAATTATCAAAAACACGATCTTGTAAAGTGCCATAATATTTTTCTGAAAATATGGGTATGTCCATGGCAGAAGTCAGTTCATGAAATTGTGAATAGCCAATTCCCGTCGCAATTATTCCAGAGACAGCTGCTGTATTAACTTCAACTTTGTTTTCGGCGTTCTGGTCTTCTGAATTTATAACAAATGATTTGTTGCAAAAGTTGCATTGAAATGTATATTTTGAAAACAGTCCGGTGCGTTTTTCGCCAATCAAAACTAGATTATTCAGTTTACAATCAAATAGAGAACTGTGGTTAGATATTTCTGTAAGTTTTGCCAAAAAGTAATTTAGATCTAAAATTCTACGTCCAGTCACAGGCTTGGTATTATTTTTTAGCTCAGTTTCGTTTTCTATAGAATACGGCAAATCTTCTTTGGAAGTGGTATCCCTATAAATGAAAAAAAAAACCATGATTCTTACCAATTACACTTATCACAACAGTCCATCATTTTGTTAGCTCATCAATTACAATAGCTTATTTTATACTTAAGGGAGACTCAATATTGGCATCGGCTCGATTGATGCCCACCAAAAGTACGGGCCCAGCCCGTGACGTGTTAACGAAATAAAAAAAACTTACTCCGAGGTTTTGTGTTGACCTATTTCAGCTTCAACGTTAGTTAGGGTGCAATATACGATTTTTTCGGGAGATCTGTAACAGATGTGTTTTTGTTTGTTCTATTTGTTACTATTTACCGTAACTAACATCAAAAAGACTAATCACCTTCATCTTAGGTCAACTAAACTAAAGCGACCTAAAAGTTAAAATATGTACTACGAAATAAAATGGCAGGTGATTTAAAGTTGCTAGAGAAATATATGGCATATTCCAGTGGTTGTTCATAATTACATACTCCATCAGTCACCATAATATTGTTTTATGTCTGCTACGTTTTTTATCAGTATTTATTTATTTAGAAAAAAAAAATAGATGTATTCTATCAGCCACCTGGTTCTCACAATACAAGCTCTGGTTAGCTTGAGACTAGATAGTGTTGGTTAAAAAGTTCCCTAATATTATTTTTGATTCATATATAATACATATATATGTAATGTGCACAATGTTATGCCATAGGTAGATAAACAATAATTTGTTATTATAAGCAGGCAAACAGTCAAACATCATCACTAACTTATGATACATAGCCCTCTGCTGTGCATGGGCTTACCTTCGATTATGCCTTGACGAGCTTTTCGTGTGGAACAACTGATACCTTTTCTTGAATTAGGTTGGTTCCGTTGATAAATTACTGATAATGATGATTATAACTTAAAGTACTAACTGGTACTTAAATAAAGTGCAAAAATACCACTTTAGCCATAATGCTGTTTGAGAATACGGACTTACCTTTGATCGGAATAACACCTACGCAACATGTCATTATCCAAAATGTGTGTTGTCAAGTTATGGTAATTAAATAAGTAATGTGCATAATGTTGTGCGTACAAGTATATCATCGTTGGTACTTACTCATAGACGGTGTCATTTGT
This sequence comes from Hypomecis atomaria, assembly GCA_964007245.1. NCBI lineage: Eukaryota > Metazoa > Arthropoda > Insecta > Lepidoptera > Geometridae > Hypomecis > Hypomecis atomaria. The sequence continues at coordinate 7,547,423 of OZ023310.1, forward strand.
ATGATTGTCGTACGCATTTGTATTTATATTATTTTCTGCGTCATTATCAATCTCAATCGAATGTGGTGGTAATTGGCTGAAAAAAAATATTTTATATGAATATCCATAGGTAGACAACAATTTGGCAAGCAGGCAAATGGTCAAATCATCATCATTACCTTATGATAGGTACCTAACCCTCTGCTGGCCTAGGTACCTTTGATTATGCCTCGACGAGCTTTATGTGTGGAATAACTGACATTTTCTTCTTTAATTAGCTTGGTCCAATAGTGAAAATTACGAATAATAACACAATGATTCCTTAGTGTTACTAGTATTTAAAAAAGATAAGTGGTAAAATACCACTTTAGCCTTATAGCTTTTTGAGAAAACGGCATTACCCTTACGTCGGAATTACACCTACTAAACATGTCAACATGTCATTATTCAAAATGCGAATGTATCAAATTATTTGTGCACAGATATAAATATTACAAAGCTTTTGAGAATACGGAATCACCCTGAAGTCGGAATTACACCTACGCATCATGTCAACATTCAAAATGCGGACGTATCAAATTATTATTATTTTTTATGTGTTATTTTAAAAAATCGCCTTAAAATAATATAAAGAAGAATAAGATTATACTAACATAGCTGTTTCAGATACATCCGAGATTTGTTGACGCCTGCAACAAAAAAAAAAAAACAATCAAATCGGTACCTACCTACTACACAAATACCTAAATTTTGGTTACCAATATAATTATTTGTAATCATATTTATAATACTTATAGTTGTAGATAAGTACAAAATATGTAGTTATGTACTTTTAATTAGATATGTTTCAGGCATTGCAATTTTAAATTAATGTTGTCATTATAAAATAGTAGGTACCTTTCTATAGGTATTAAGTAGGAACTATGTTATGTAATTAGTCACTTACCTGCGTTTTCTCTCTTGGAAAGCTTTGCGAATCGCCAAACTAGACGGTTTTCTTTTTTTGTTTTTTTTATCGCCCATTTTTGCCCAAAATACGTATATAATTTGGGAAGTACGGTTTCGCGAGAGCGGAAAAAATGGCGCGAAATCCGACACGCGTCCTGCGTCGGTGAGGTCTGCGACCGTACTGACTCTGTCATATTCCATGTCCGAGCGTGCGGGCGACGCCCGGTTTCGGGGGATTTTTGCATTCAAAAATCAATAATAAATTGGTATCACCACTTTTTGGTGAATTTTATGGGGCGGTACCGAAATTCAATTCAAGAGCATAAAGGACACATTTAAAGAAAAATTGCAAACGTGTAGGAAAGTGCTCAAAAATGCAATAAACTTTCTTCGAAAACATGAATTTGCTCTAAAAAAGCAGTATCTTCGCATTTATTTTCTATCGAGCGAAGTTTTTTTAATTGTGTTATGAGTATTACCATTCTGTACCGTATAGTTTTTAGAATATTGTGTATTTTTTTCAATCCAAAAACTTCAAGATTTGATGGGGAAAAATCAGTTTAACTAGGGCTCTTTTCAAGTATTTTGAGATTGGATAGCGGCTTAATATTGAACCGCGCGGCTGGCACTTTTCTAGTGCTACATTTTGAACGTGACCGTACGTCTGACATACTGGATCGAGCTTAATATGTACACATGAAACGATAGATGGATTAATTCGCACCACCCGCGACGCCGAGTAGCTCGGGTCATGTTTAAAATTGTATTTTCTCTATAAAATCGATTGATTTCATTCTTTTTCCACGATATTTAAACCGCAAAGATATCGTTTTTATTATATAACACAAAAACAGTCAAAATTTTCCCGTTTTAATAGTGTAAAACGATAGATTTTTTGATGCTCGTAAAACAGCTTCACCAGTTTCGTACCAACCGTTCAGCGCGATGCCATACCTTCGAACTGGATAGAAGCATTAATTTTTCTTACATTCATTTAGGATTGTGTTAATGTTTAGGCTATATAAATTGGTATAATGTACTATTCACATAGTGTACAATATAAGAAATGTCAACGAGCCTAGGTCTACGTTCACATCACACAAAACCAGAATGAGCGCGCGTAAATGTAGGTAAATAAAAACTTTACCATCACTTTGCCGTGTGGCCATTCGCTCTCGCAATGAATTTATTATAATTATTTGATATATTAAATTAAGCTCAGTTTAGAATGAATACTTGAATGAAATCAAATAAATAGCCAAAATTTGTTATTATCATTTATTTCACACGCCCGCCCAGCTATGTAACGCGCGCGCACGAAATACTTACCTACACAATGTCGCTTACTTGCCTGCCTACTTTTATTCGTAATAGCTAATAGAACGCACGATTTTGTAAGACGTTAAGAATTAACAGGCAGGCAGGCGTATGGAAAGTATTCATAGGTAGGTATTTGATTGAATCTTAGAAATGTAGGTACTTATTGTTTACCCATATATTATAGTTTCATTACTTCATGTAGGCCAATTATAATGTATAAAAGACTACTAAGTAGGTACTACTACTATGCGGGTTGAGATTCGTTAGGTAGTGTCATCGTATAGAAACATTTGCGCATCATAATATTGTAGCATTTGAAATTTTTGCGGCCCTGAAAAGGGCCTTTTTTCACAAACGATGAACAACCGACGCTGTTATCGGTGTCCGTCGATGTATGCAGACAGCAGCTTAGCCTCCGAAACCGTACAGAGTGCGACCCTGACGCTTCAGAGCGTAGACCACGTCCATGGCGGTGACGGTCTTCCTCTTCGCGTGCTCGGTGTAGGTGACGGCGTCACGAATCACATTCTCTAGGAACACCTTCAGCACACCTCTGGTCTCTTCGTAGATCAGACCGGAGATACGCTTCACTCCGCCTCTGCGCGCCAGACGACGGATGGCGGGCTTCGTGATACCCTGGATGTTATCGCGAAGCACTTTCCTGTGACGCTTGGCGCCACCTTTCCCCAGACCTTTTCCTCCCTTGCCGCGACCGGTCATCTTGTTGTTGTAGAATACGAATGAAAAATAACACAGAGAGCCGCGAGCGCTGACGCTGACGGCGTACTACGACTGACTGGAACCTTTTTGAACCGCACGGCACTCTTATATTTATACAAAACTCGTGCGATAGCGTCGCGCGAGACGGCCTATACACCGCTAGAGACGGACCGAGCGACCGAGGGGAACGGAGCGGGGTGAAGAGCAACGATGCCGCGTTCGAGTCTGTAATATTTTTGTATGTTTACATAATTATTTGTCTTAAATATAATACATTTAAATCTATTTATTAGAACTATATATCTAGGTATTTATTTATAAATCGTACCTGCTAATTATTTAATTTGCACGTAATTCGGATCACTAAAACGGATAAATTGATAAGATTTATTAATATTCTAATGTATATAATGCGGAGCAAAAACATTTTCTTCGGACGCCATATAATAATAATAATTATTGTTTTGTGGTGGATACATAGAGAAATAACAGATCACGGCATGCATTTTGAAAGATGATTTATCCACCACCTTGTTTCTATTATTAGATTAGGTATATATCAGAGGTACCTACATATTTTCTTAACTAATTCGACATTAATCTAAGCATCATATATTTATGTAGAGTTGTGTTATCGTTGTGAAACATGTTAATATGCATCAATGAATCGTGTGTGGCCCTGAAAAGGGCCTTTTTATGATCAAACAAACAAATCCGGCGGCGTTTTGATCAAGAGAGGGCGAGAGGCCTTCTTAGGCGCGCTCACCACGGATTCTGCGCGCCAATTGGATGTCCTTCGGCATGATGGTGACGCGCTTGGCGTGAATCGCGCAAAGGTTGGTGTCTTCAAACAGACCGACCAGGTAAGCTTCGCTGGCCTCCTGGAGAGCCATCACAGCGGAGCTCTGGAAACGCAGATCAGTCTTGAAGTCCTGTGCGATTTCACGCACCAGACGCTGGAACGGCAGCTTGCGGATCAGGAGCTCGGTGCTCTTCTGGTAGCGACGGATCTCGCGGAGAGCCACGGTGCCGGGCCTGTAGCGATGGGGCTTCTTCACTCCACCGGTGGCTGGTGCGCTCTTGCGCGCCGCTTTGGTGGCGAGCTGCTTGCGCGGCGCCTTACCACCGGTCGATTTACGGGCAGTCTGCTTGGTACGTGCCATTGTTGATTGACTTGACGCGAGTCGAGTTAGTTAGTAATGAATCAAAGAAATGAACGAGAGCACGAGCGGCGACTACGGTCTGTGCGCGAATGTGTAAAACACCGATACCGCGTCCCGCTTTATTTATACAAAAATGTATGTGGTACTATCGGACCTCTCGCTCACGCACACCACACGAACACGATGAGCGGTGCGGGGTGCGCGCAGGGGGGGGGGGGGGAAAGCTCTGGTGTTCTTTCGCTTCTCTATACTACTGGTCCCATCATAATAGGTGTAGGTACATACATACTTTTACTGATATTATGTATGTTAATTAAATTAATCATCACACGCCAATCATCCGTCGTGAAAAAAAAAAAAAAAAAAAAAACAATGTAACATTCAATATTCACTCTTATTTACTTCTAGGTAGGTACCTATCTATATAAATTCATTATTTCATTTGATCTTATTCAATTCGCTATTTTACTTACTTAATTATCTACCTTTAATCACGTACAGATATTGTATTGTATCGAAATAAATAACACAAAAGTCGTACGTGGACGCCTACTACTTACCTATATCATGAATCAATCAAACTTCTGATACCTAGTGGCTTTGCACGCGGGCATCCTTCATCATAATAATATCTATACCTAAGTAATTATTTTGTTGTGGCGTTAGCGTGCAGTGTTCAGATAAGAAACATATATTATGTCGCATTAAATATGCATTTATAATACAGAAATGTTTTGTGGCCCTGAAAAGGGCCTTTTGTGTGCGCACAGGATCGCACTGTTGGCTAGCAACGTCGCGTCGCTTCGCTCACTTAGAGCTGGTGTACTTGGTGACCGCCTTGGTGCCCTCGCTGACGGCGTGCTTTGCCAGCTCGCCGGGCAGCAGGAGTCTCACGGAGGTCTGCACCTCCCTCGATGTGATCGTGCTGCGCTTGTTGTAGTGTGCGAGACGGGAAGCCTCGGCGGCGATGCGCTCGAAGATGTCGTTCACGAACGAGTTCATGATGGACATGGCCTTCGAGGAGATACCGGTGTCCGGGTGGACCTGCTTGAGCACCTTGTAGATGTAGATGGCGTAGCTCTCCTTCCTCTTGTGCTTCTTCTTTCTCTTATCGGTCTTGGAGATGTTCTTCTGAGCCTTGCCGGATTTCTTGGCGGCCTTTCCGCTAGTCTTGGGCGGCATTGTTGTATCGTAGATTGAACACTAAGTTGTACTGTACTTCACCGTCGGCTGTCGGTAAGCGAGTGACAAGTTGGAATTTTTTTTTTTTTTTTTTTTTTTTTTTTTTTTTTTTTTTTTTTTTTTTTTTTGAATGACTTATAGCTGTTGGCCACTGAGGCCTCTACAGCTTACCGGACATGGGCGAGCGCGGATGGCAGCTGAGCCCTAAGATTAGGTTATAGGGTGACTAGCGCAAGGGCACCTGAGAAGGTACGGACCTCGGCTTGGGCCGTCACCCGGCGGGGGAGATCAGACATGCCCGGGCACCCCAGAAGGGGTGTGCCCTGTGGCCCTAATGGGTTGAGCTGGTTGACTATTTGGAGAGAATCTAACCGATCTTCTGACAGATCCAGAGGGTCCTCGACCTCGCCGGCGAGGTCGGTGTGTGACTGTGTGCCTATGGTAACCGGCGCCTATACCAAAGACGGAATACTTCCTGTTGCAGGGAGCTGTCGGATCGGCCGACCCCAGCGCCGCAGATGTGACTACGGCGATGGGGTCGTCCGGGTCGCCCAAGAGGTGTTTTGGGCGACGTCTGAGGGTGGGTGTGTTTGTCGTGTCTGTCGTATAGTCTGAGGCTTGGACTACGAGTGGGTTGGGGTGGTGGGGCGCCCTATCGAAGTAGCGGCGAGAGAGGTACTTGATGTACTGAGTGATGGAGGGGAGTTCGAGATCGCAGTGCAGGTCAGAGTTTCGCATGAACCAGCTAGCTCCGACTGCTTTGCGAATGAACCTGTTCTGAATGACCTGGAGTTTGTCCAGATCAATGCGGGAGGCGTGGCCAAAGACCACGGAAGCATAGGTCATGACTGTGCGGATACACGTTTTGTAAATTGTCACCTTATTTCTAAGGGACATTTTACTACGTGAGTCGAGAAGTGGGGAGAGGCGGCCTAGGAAGAAGGCTGCTCTGTTACGGACTATCTGAATGTGTTTGGAGAAGCTGAGTCGACGGTCGAGGGTCACGCCAAGGTATTTGGTCGTGGAGGCCCAGGGAATAGGCTGGCCGTTAAGCGTGAGTTGCTTTTTCGGGTTGCCTTTGAGTATAGTGGGATGAAAGTACATGGCTGCACTTTTATCGGGGTTTACCGAGATGGCCCATTTCCTAAACCATTTACCAAGCTGGTCAAGGGCTTTTTGGACATGGGTCACCTGGAGGCTCTTTTTCCAGCCTCTGGAGTAAAGAGCAGTGTCGTCCGCGAAGAGCGCAAGCTCAACGTTGGGAGAACGGGGGATGTCGTATGTGTAGAACGAGTATAGCACAGGGGCCAATGCTGAGCCTTGAGGGACTCCAGCAGTGATAGGGCGGGGGATCGAGCGGGCTCCTTCGACCTTGTAGGAAAACTTCCGACAAGATAGAAAGTCTTGTATTATGAATACAAGACGGTCTGGGAATTGTTTCGCAAACAGCTTGAAAATCAAGCCGTTGTGCCAGACTTTGTCGAATGCCTTGGCTACGTCCAGGAAGACCGCTACGGATCCCTGGGGCTTTGGCGTGGTAAGAAACCCGTGACTGGGTTTCTTGTTGAAGCCTTCTAGAATGTACTCCGTTATGCGGTGTACTTGTTGGACGCAAGAGTGTCTGGCCCTAAAGCCAAACTGCTCGTTGGGAAGGATATTGTTGTCCTTAATGTGGGACCAGATGCGCTTCAGAATGATGCGCTCATAGATCTTCCCCAGAGTAATGAGGAGACTGATAGGGCGATAGCTGGATGGCTCGGAGGCCTTCTTGCCGGGCTTGTGGATGCCGATGACATCGGCGGACTTCCACGCTTCGGGGAACATGCAGTTGTTCATAGCCGCATTGAATATGCTGACTAGAAGACACACTAGGGATAATGAGAAGTGCTTGAGCACTCTGTTGGAAATGCCATCAGCACCGGGAGCTTTCCTGGTGTGAAGGCGCTTTATGATCGACTCAACCTCCGAAGCCGTGACAGGCTCAAGGGCGTCAGTGGGGGGGACGGATAGTCTTTCTTCGACTTCTCTGTTCACCGTATCGAAGTGAACAGGGTCGACGAAGCCTAAGCTGGGGCTGCATTGCGACTCGAGGCTGTCGGCCAGGCATTCGGCCTTTTCCTCGTCCTCAAACGCAGGTGGGAGATTGGGACGGGTGAGGGGGGGCATATTCGTAACTACGTCGGATTTCAGAGCTCGGGCCAGCTTCCAGTATGCCTGGTGAGATGGCTCGATCTCCGAAAGTAAACTGTCCCACCTCTGATTGCGGAGTTCACTAATGCGGTTTTTTACGGCACGCTCGTAATACCGCAGAGTGGCTCTGTTCTCTTCGGAGGGACGGGAGTCGTAGGCCCTAGTGGCGGCGTGTTTAGCCCTCAGAAGGTCCCTCGCGTCCTCCGGCAGGGCCCAGCGTCGGTCATTGACCTCTGCTGGGACCTGCCTGGAGCACTCACGTACTGTGTTGCGAAGGTGACTGGTGAGGGCGTCAACCGAGAGGGTGACGTCATCGCGGGAAACGATGTTGTCAGGGATTTTGTCTAGATCGGGTGAGCTGGTGGCCTCCAGGGCTGTGCCTAGTCGGTCCCAGTCCACCACGGTCCTAGTACGGGGAGGTCTGTCAGTTGGGTCGGGACCTAGTCTCATGAGGACTGGTCTGTGGTCAGAGTCAAGTTCGTGGACCACTTCTAACGAGCGTAACCGGAGGGTTACACCCTTTAGAAGCGCAAAGTCTAAGATGTCGGGTCTATGGTCGACGATGAAGGGAAAGTGAGTTGGGGAGCTGGGTGGGATAATTTCAAAGTGAATTTCGTCTGAGAGGGAGTTGAGAAGGTTGCCCTTCGTGTTGGTCGTGTTGCAGCCCCATATTATGTGCTTGCTATTGAAATCGCCAGCCAGAATGACGGCGCTACTTAGGGAGAACAGGGCTTCAAAGTCACTTTTTTCAAGTGCTTTGTTGCAGGGGAGGTAGCATGACGCTATGGTAATTGGTTGATGACCAGTCATTGAGAGACGGCAACAGGAAGCTTCCAAGCTAATCAGGGGTGGGGTATCTATGGGAATACAGTGAAGGGACCTTCTGTAGTAGATCAGGGTACCGCCCCTTGGGCCGGTAGTCCTGTCACTACGTACCAGCGAGTAGTTTCCGATTTTCGGATCCCGCCTGCTGGGTTTGAGAAAAGTCTCGCTCACAAGTAAGATATCGACTTGGTGAGTGGACAAGAATTGTTGGATTAAGACACGTTGGTCTTTCTGGTCGCTAAAGAGACCGTTGGCATTGAACCATGCCAACGATAAGGAGTGGGGCTTCTCTCTTAATGGTGTACTATCCATAGTACTTCTTAAGGAGGTTTACCATGGCGGCTCCATGGACCTTGACATGGTCAAGGAGCGTGCGGTGTTCGGCCATGTATTGTGCGGTGTTGCACGGATTAGCGCGGACCTTAGCCGTGAACTCGGCTAGTTCGGCGGGGTCTACTATGGCGTGGTGCGCCATGAATTCTTTAGCGAATTCAATGTCGGTGATATAGCTCTCCATGGAAGAGCTATTGACGACGGCACCTAAGGGGGCGGGCTTAGCGGCCTTAGTGGCGACTTTGGGGGCTAGAGACGCAGGAGCGCGTGTTTGGGTCTGAGGGCGGGGGCGCGGTAGCTCTGGCTTGGCCGCGGATCCCCGTTGGGGCACTGCGCGTTGCCAAGCGTTGGCTACGGGGGCAGGGGCATCCACGAAAGTGGAAGGAGGGGTCGCAAGCTGGAGCTTGGACTGTGTGGGGTGGATAGGACGAGTCGGCCTGCCCCTGGGCTTGGGCTTGTGTTGGCCTTTAGCGGCCTTTGGAGCCATGGGGCAGCCGCGGTAATTCGCGGTGTGCCCCTGGGTCTCACAAAGGACGCAGCTGGGCGGGGTGGGGTCTTGTTTAGTGCGCGAGCACTCTGAGGTGCTGTGCGCGCCTGCACATTTCACGCAGCGGTATTCTGCGTGACAGAATCGCGCTGCGTGGCCGTATCGTTGGCAGCGGTGGCACTGCCCCGGGACGCCCCTTTTGTGAGGGGCCTCGATCTTGAAGCCGGAGAGCTTGCAGACCGAGCGAATAAGCTCGATCTTCTTGCCCTCCGGGGTGTTGTCAAGAACAGCTAAGACCATGTCTAGCTGTTTCTTTGTCCTGCCGCTGGTCATGCGGTGGACCTGACGTGCGGGAAGCCCCTGGGCGAGGAGATCCTGTAGGATGTCCTCGGTGGGGATTTCCTTTGGAATGCCGCGAAGTACAGCGCGGTACACCTTTTCCTCCTCAAGGGCCTGCATGAAGAACTGCAGGTGCTCCTCTTGAAGGAAGCGGGTGGCCAGTCTGTAGTGATCGGAGGTCGGGACAAAGATGGCTATGCCATCATGATTGGGCTTACCCGTAAAGGGTACTTGCAGCTCCGTCAGACGACGGGCTACGTAGGCCCATTTGGTCTTGTCCACAAGCGTGAAAGCTCTGGGGGCTTTCTGGGCCTTGGAGGGACCGGGCTGAGACGAGGAGGAGGTGGCGGTGGCAGTGGCGGTGGAGGCCGCAGGGCAGGGGACCTTAGGTGGGGGCGGGGGGGAAGAAGATTCGGCGGGCCGCTTCTTTTTCTTCCGCTCCACCAAGGTGAAGGGGTCGGACTCTCCCTGTGTGTCGAGGATTAGATCCTCTTCCATTTGGGAGTTGGGGGACTCCGGGGAGTCCGCAGTCGGAGTCGCGGGGGCCGGTTGATGGACCGCGAGGGGGGCTGGAGCGGGGGCCTCGAGCAAGAGCGAGCGGCTCTTGTCGTAGGGCGACAAGTTGGAAAAAACGAAAACGGACATCTACGAGAGCTATAAATGAGCGTTCGCTCGCCCCGCCGCGAGTGGACCTGTTTCCGTTCCACCAATAGCGATACAGCGAGGGTTAGACAGAGCAACAACGATATCGCATCACATTGTCCGTCTCGCTCTCGCCGTAAGTTGAACTCTGCTCTTTCTTCGATATTTCATCAAAATACCTACTCTATTTATTGGAATTAAGCTTAACAGGCAAAATTGTGCCCCTACTTATATATTTATTTATTAATTTAGCGGTTAGAGTGTCATTATCGAAAGAAATATTTAAAAAAAAAAAATCACTTAAATAATAAAAATAGATCTCCAACCTATGCATGTGTAATGAGTATATTCTAAATTAGCTGTCATATTATAAAAAGAGCAAAAAAAAAAATAAAATAAAAAAAAAAAAAAAATATTATTTAGCGGTTAAGAGTTAGGTTCTCGAAAGAAATATTTTTAATTTTTTTTTTTTTTTTTTTTTTTTTACTTAAAGTAAATCATGAAAATAGATACATTCATATGTAGTAGAGTATATACTAAATTAGCTGTCATATTACAAAAAGAGCAAAAATAAATGAATATATATACTTAATTGATAATAAAACTAATATTCAGATCTAGCCAATGTACCTACATAAGGGTGACGAATTAACGTCAAATATGTTCCTGTGCCCCTAATTATTCATTTATTTATTAATTTAGCGGTTAGAGTGTTATTCTCGAAAGAAACATTCATAAATTGTATCGTACAAATTATGGTAAGAGATATATTGTGGCCCTGAAAAGGGCCTTTTTATGCGCAAAATAAATGTGCGCAGCGTAGCAGAAAGCGCCCAGCCCAGCGAAACACGTCGTCGGCTGTGCTGCGGTGGCATCCAGCCACCTTACGCTTTCTTCTCGGTCTTCTTGGGCAGGAGCACGGCCTGGATGTTGGGCAGCACACCTCCCTGTGCGATGGTCACGCCGGAGAGTAACTTGTTCAACTCCTCGTCGTTCCTGATCGCCAATTGCAAATGACGCGGGATGATCCTGGTCTTCTTGTTGTCCCTGGCGGCGTTGCCGGCCAACTCGAGCACCTCAGCGGCGAGATATTCCATCACGGCGGCGAGGTAAACGGGCGCTCCTGCACCGACGCGCTCGGCATAGTTGCCGTTACGCAGAAGACGATGAATACGACCGACGGGGAATTGTAGTCCGGCACGGTTGGAGCGAGACTTTGCCTTTCCCTTAACTTTTCCACCTTTGCCGCGTCCCGACATGTTGATTGATAGAGATTTGGTTTACTAACAGTATAAATCAAGCACCGTACCGCCTGAGCGTGCACAGCAGACTATTCTCTAAAGGCGCTCAATTTCTATATTTATAATAGCGCCCCACTCCGGCGCGACTGGAACGCCTCGGCGAGTGCCGTTATTCGGCGCGCGCATATCCGATGCGGGCCCGATGAACAACAATTAATGTGAAATTTTTCTATTTAATTAGTCATACATTTTTTTTTTTGTACCTACAACAAATAATAATAAACTCACTCATAATCATCATCACGTCACTCGGACAAAGTATTCAATGTTCCTGGCTCTAAAACATATTTAAAAAAAATCTCTCTATTTTGTGAAAATTGAACTATTTCAGGGACAAAATATCACATAAAAACACCCACATACGAGTACCTACGAGAGTTCTTGTTTAGTTATATTGTAAGTACCTAAATAATGCTGCTTGTTTTTAAAATAATGATTATGAATTGTATCATTTCAGGGTGAGGTGATAAGAGTACCATCGACATGTGGTGCCGCGAGAGCGACAGCGTCCAGTACCTACCTAATAAAGAACGTGAGTATTCTTGAACTGTTACATACTTACTTAATAAATAATATTATTATTTTTATATGCATTAGGTTTAGTTTCGTTATGGTTTAACACAGGTAGATAGGTATGTACGTAGTATGTCGCGCGAATTGTTTTCTTTGTATTACTTAAGTAAGTATAGGTAGGTTAGGTTAGGAGACGGACAGACAAGTCGGGCGCAGTCGGACGCTACTAACTACGAGTACTTATATTATTATTTATTATGTACCCCGCCGCTGCTGGATATAAAATACTACTTACTACCAACCAACTACTGTGGCGCTTGTACTACTACGGTGCAATGCAATATGTATGCATTGTACCTACTGAAAGAGAGTAGTGTTAGTTTTGGAGAAACATATAGGGCGCGCGATGCGCTCTTGAATGATATGTTAGCCCTGAAAAGGGCTTTTTGGTCGCGAGGCGAGGAGGATCTTGCGTCCGCCCCCGCACAAGCATAGCAGCAAGCAGCCGCCGTATCGGGCAAGGCAGCAAGGCAAGGCATGGCGCGGCGTGGCGTGAGGGAGCTCTGCAGAGAGAGAGACACACACAACACACACCACTGCACTGCAACCACTGTATGCCATGCATGCACTTGCACCGATTACTTCTTGGAGGCGGACGCCTTCTTGGTGGCAGCCTTCGATTTGGGAGTGGCCGCGGCCCTCTTCGGTTTGGGCGCTTTCGGCTTCTTGGTCGGAGGCCTGGCGGTCTTTTTGGCCTTCGGAGCGGCGGCGCTTTTCCCCTTGGCGGGCGTGGATGCGGCGGCCTTCTTCGCGGCGGCGGGCTTCTTCTTGGCGGCGGCGGCCTTCTTGTCCTTCGTCGCGGCCGAGGCCTTCGACTTTGCGGGCGAAGCGGCGGCGGTGGCGGCGGCCTTCCTGCCTCTGCCGGCGGCGGGCGCCGAGGCGGCCGCCTTCTTCGTCTTGGCGGCGGCGGTCTCCTTCGCGGCTGACCTGCCGGATGCCTTGGCGGCGGCGGGTTTCTTCGCGGACGATGACTTCGACTCGAGCTTGAAACTGCCCGATGCACCCTTGCCCTTGGTCTGAATGAGCGCGCCCGATTCTACGGCGCTCTTCAGATACTTCCTGATGAACGGCGCCAATTTCTCGGCGTCCACCTTGTACTGGGCCGCGATGTATTTCTTGATGGCCTTCAGCGATGATCCGCTGCGCTCCTTCAGCTCCTTGATGGCGTTGTTCACCATTTCGGAGGTCTTCGGGTGCGTCGGCTTCGCCTTGGGTTTCTTCGCGCCGCCGGCGGCGGCGGACGCCTTCGGCTTCTTCGCGGGCGTCGCTGGTGCGGGAGCCTCTGCAGCTACGGCGGTGTCGGCCATTTTTCAAAATTTAGAGTTTATTTATATTATGAACACTCAAAAATGGAGAAACTCAAGCAACTACCGAGTTAAACCTTGTGTTTTAATAATAATAAAAAAATTAGCAGCAAGTCAAGTAGGGGGTATAGATTGGAAACTTTACCGTAAAGAGAACACCACAGTCTAGAGACGATTTCTCGTAACAACGCTCGTGACTTTTCACTAACATCAGTCTCATTAAATAGCATTTTTTCATCATTTTAATATTGAACCGCGCGGCTGGCACTTTTCTAGTGCTACATTTTGAACGTGACCGTACGTCTGACATACTGGATCGAGCTTAATATGTACACATGAAACGATAGATGGATTAATTCGCACCACCCGCGACGCCGAGTAGCTCGGGTCATGTTTAAAATTGTATTTTCTCTATAAAATCGATTGATTTCATTCTTTTTCCACGATATTTAAACCGCAAAGATATCGTTTTTATTATATAACACAAAAACAGTCAAAATTTTCCCGTTTTAATAGTGTAAAACGATAGATTTTTTGATGCTCGTAAAACAGCTTCACCAGTTTCGTACCAACCGTTCAGCGCGATGCCATACCTTCGAACTGGATAGAAGCATTAATTTTTCTTACATTCATTTAGGATTGTGTTAATGTTTAGGCTATATAAATTGGTATAATGTACTATTCACATAGTGTACAATATAAGAAATGTCAACGAGCCTAGGTCTACGTTCACATCACACAAAACCAGAATGAGCGCGCGTAAATGTAGGTAAATAAAAACTTTACCATCACTTTGCCGTGTGGCCATTCGCTCTCGCAATGAATTTATTATAATTATTTGATATATTAAATTAAGCTCAGTTTAGAATGAATACTTGAATGAAATCAAATAAATAGCCAAAATTTGTTATTATCATTTATTTCACACGCCCGCCCAGCTATGTAACGCGCGCGCACGAAATACTTACCTACACAATGTCGCTTACTTGCCTGCCTACTTTTATTCGTAATAGCTAATAGAACGCACGATTTTGTAAGACGTTAAGAATTAACAGGCAGGCAGGCGTATGGAAAGTATTCATAGGTAGGTATTTGATTGAATCTTAGAAATGTAGGTACTTATTGTTTACCCATATATTATAGTTTCATTACTTCATGTAGGCCAATTATAATGTATAAAAGACTACTAAGTAGGTACTACTACTATGCGGGTTGAGATTCGTTAGGTAGTGTCATCGTATAGAAACATTTGCGCATCATAATATTGTAGCATTTGAAATTTTTGCGGCCCTGAAAAGGGCCTTTTTTCACAAACGATGAACAACCGACGCTGTTATCGGTGTCCGTCGATGTATGCAGACAGCAGCTTAGCCTCCGAAACCGTACAGAGTGCGACCCTGACGCTTCAGAGCGTAGACCACGTCCATGGCGGTGACGGTCTTCCTCTTCGCGTGCTCGGTGTAGGTGACGGCGTCACGAATCACATTCTCTAGGAACACCTTCAGCACACCTCTGGTCTCTTCGTAGATCAGACCGGAGATACGCTTCACTCCGCCTCTGCGCGCCAGACGACGGATGGCGGGCTTCGTGATACCCTGGATGTTATCGCGAAGCACTTTCCTGTGACGCTTGGCGCCACCTTTCCCCAGACCTTTTCCTCCCTTGCCGCGACCGGTCATCTTGTTGTTGTAGAATACGAATGAAAAATAACACAGAGAGCCGCGAGCGCTGACGCTGACGGCGTACTACGACTGACTGGAACCTTTTTGAACCGCACGGCACTCTTATATTTATACAAAACTCGTGCGATAGCGTCGCGCGAGACGGCCTATACACCGCTAGAGACGGACCGAGCGACCGAGGGGAACGGAGCGGGGTGAAGAGCAACGATGCCGCGTTCGAGTCTGTAATATTTTTGTATGTTTACATAATTATTTGTCTTAAATATAATACATTTAAATCTATTTATTAGAACTATATATCTAGGTATTTATTTATAAATCGTACCTGCTAATTATTTAATTTGCACGTAATTCGGATCTCTAAAACGGATAAATTGATAAGATTTATTAATATTCTAATGTATATAATGCGGAGCAAAAACATTTTCTTCGGACGCCATATAATAATAATAATTATTGTTTTGTGGTGGATACATAGAGAAATAACAGATCACGGCATGCATTTTGAAAGATGATTTATCCACCACCTTGTTTCTATTATTAGATTAGGTATATATCAGAGGTACCTACATATTTTCTTAACTAATTCGACATTAATCTAAGCATCATATATTTATGTAGAGTTGTGTTATCGTTGTGAAACATGTTAATATGCATCAATGAATCGTGTGTGGCCCTGAAAAGGGCCTTTTTATGATCAAACAAACAAATCCGGCGGCGTTTTGATCAAGAGAGGGCGAGAGGCCTTCTTAGGCGCGCTCACCACGGATTCTGCGCGCCAATTGGATGTCCTTCGGCATGATGGTGACGCGCTTGGCGTGAATCGCGCAAAGGTTGGTGTCTTCAAACAGACCGACCAGGTAAGCTTCGCTGGCCTCCTGGAGAGCCATCACAGCGGAGCTCTGGAAACGCAGATCAGTCTTGAAGTCCTGTGCGATTTCACGCACCAGACGCTGGAACGGCAGCTTGCGGATCAGGAGCTCGGTGCTCTTCTGGTAGCGACGGATCTCGCGGAGAGCCACGGTGCCGGGCCTGTAGCGATGGGGCTTCTTCACTCCACCGGTGGCTGGTGCGCTCTTGCGCGCCGCTTTGGTGGCGAGCTGCTTGCGCGGCGCCTTACCACCGGTCGATTTACGGGCAGTCTGCTTGGTACGTGCCATTGTTGATTGACTTGACGCGAGTCGAGTTAGTTAGTAATGAATCAAAGAAATGAACGAGAGCACGAGCGGCGACTACGGTCTGTGCGCGAATGTGTAAAACACCGATACCGCGTCCCGCTTTATTTATACAAAAATGTATGTGGTACTATCGGACCTCTCGCTCACGCACACCACACGAACACGATGAGCGGTGCGGGGTGCGCGCAGGGGGGGGGGGGAAAGCTCTGGTGTTCTTTCGCTTCTCTATACTACTGGTCCCATCATAATAGGTGTAGGTACATACATACTTTTACTGATATTATGTATGTTAATTAAATTAATCATCACACGCCAATCATCCGTCGTGAAAAAAAAAAAAAAAAAAAAAACAATGTAACATTCAATATTCACTCTTATTTACTTCTAGGTAGGTACCTATCTATATAAATTCATTATTTCATTTGATCTTATTCAATTCGCTATTTTACTTACTTAATTATCTACCTTTAATCACGTACAGATATTGTATTGTATCGAAATAAATAACACAAAAGTCGTACGTGGACGCCTACTACTTACCTATATCATGAATCAATCAAACTTCTGATACCTAGTGGCTTTGCACGCGGGCATCCTTCATCATAATAATATCTATACCTAAGTAATTATTTTGTTGTGGCGTTAGCGTGCAGTGTTCAGATAAGAAACATATATTATGTCGCATTAAATATGCATTTATAATACAGAAATGTTTTGTGGCCCTGAAAAGGGCCTTTTGTGTGCGCACAGGATCGCACTGTTGGCTAGCAACGTCGCGTCGCTTCGCTCACTTAGAGCTGGTGTACTTGGTGACCGCCTTGGTGCCCTCGCTGACGGCGTGCTTTGCCAGCTCGCCGGGCAGCAGGAGTCTCACGGAGGTCTGCACCTCCCTCGATGTGATCGTGCTGCGCTTGTTGTAGTGTGCGAGACGGGAAGCCTCGGCGGCGATGCGCTCGAAGATGTCGTTCACGAACGAGTTCATGATGGACATGGCCTTCGAGGAGATACCGGTGTCCGGGTGGACCTGCTTGAGCACCTTGTAGATGTAGATGGCGTAGCTCTCCTTCCTCTTGTGCTTCTTCTTTCTCTTATCGGTCTTGGAGATGTTCTTCTGAGCCTTGCCGGATTTCTTGGCGGCCTTTCCGCTAGTCTTGGGCGGCATTGTTGTATCGTAGATTGAACACTAAGTTGTACTGTACTTCACCGTCGGCTGTCGGTAAGCGAGTGACAAGTTGGAAAAAACGAAAACGGACATCTACGAGAGCTATAAATGAGCGTTCGCTCGCCCCGCCGCGAGTGGACCTGTTTCCGTTCCACCAATAGCGATACAGCGAGGGTTAGACAGAGCAACAACGATATCGCATCACATTGTCCGTCTCGCTCTCGCCGTAAGTTGAACTCTGCTCTTTCTTCGATATTTCATCAAAATACCTACTCTATTTATTGGAATTAAGCTTAACAGGCAAAATTGTGCCCCTACTTATATATTTATTTATTAATTTAGCGGTTAGAGTGTCATTATCGAAAGAAATATTTAAAAAAAAAAAATCACTTAAATAATAAAAATAGATCTCCAACCTATGCATGTGTAATGAGTATATTCTAAATTAGCTGTCATATTATAAAAAGAGCAAAAAAAAAAATAAAATAAAAAAAAAAAAAAATATTATTTAGCGGTTAAGAGTTAGGTTCTCGAAAGAAATATTTTTAATTTTTTTAATTTTTTTTTTTTTTTTTTTTTTTTTTACTTAAAGTAAATCATGAAAATAGATACATTCATATGTAGTAGAGTATATACTAAATTAGCTGTCATATTACAAAAAGAGCAAAAATAAATGAATATATATACTTAATTGATAATAAAACTAATATTCAGATCTAGCCAATGTACCTACATAAGGGTGACGAATTAACGTCAAATATGTTCCTGTGCCCCTAATTATTCATTTATTTATTAATTTAGCGGTTAGAGTGTTATTCTCGAAAGAAACATTCATAAATTGTATCGTACAAATTATGGTAAGAGATATATTGTGGCCCTGAAAAGGGCCTTTTTATGCGCAAAATAAATGTGCGCAGCGTAGCAGAAAGCGCCCAGCCCAGCGAAACACGTCGTCGGCTGTGCTGCGGTGGCATCCAGCCACCTTACGCTTTCTTCTCGGTCTTCTTGGGCAGGAGCACGGCCTGGATGTTGGGCAGCACACCTCCCTGTGCGATGGTCACGCCGGAGAGTAACTTGTTCAACTCCTCGTCGTTCCTGATCGCCAATTGCAAATGACGCGGGATGATCCTGGTCTTCTTGTTGTCCCTGGCGGCGTTGCCGGCCAACTCGAGCACCTCAGCGGCGAGATATTCCATCACGGCGGCGAGGTAAACGGGCGCTCCTGCACCGACGCGCTCGGCATAGTTGCCGTTACGCAGAAGACGATGAATACGACCGACGGGGAATTGTAGTCCGGCACGGTTGGAGCGAGACTTTGCCTTTCCCTTAACTTTTCCACCTTTGCCGCGTCCCGACATGTTGATTGATAGAGATTTGGTTTACTAACAGTATAAATCAAGCACCGTACCGCCTGAGCGTGCACAGCAGACTATTCTCTAAAGGCGCTCAATTTCTATATTTATAATAGCGCCCCACTCCGGCGCGACTGGAACGCCTCGGCGAGTGCCGTTATTCGGCGCGCGCATATCCGATGCGGGCCCGATGAACAACAATTAATGTGAAATTTTTCTATTTAATTAGTCATACATTTTTTTTTTTGTACCTACAACAAATAATAATAAACTCACTCATAATCATCATCACGTCACTCGGACAAAGTATTCAATGTTCCTGGCTCTAAAACATATTTAAAAAAAATCTCTCTATTTTGTGAAAATTGAACTATTTCAGGGACAAAATATCACATAAAAACACCCACATACGAGTACCTACGAGAGTTCTTGTTTAGTTATATTGTAAGTACCTAAATAATGCTGCTTGTTTTTAAAATAATGATTATGAATTGTATCATTTCAGGGTGAGGTGATAAGAGTACCATCGACATGTGGTGCCGCGAGAGCGACAGCGTCCAGTACCTACCTAATAAAGAACGTGAGTATTCTTGAACTGTTACATACTTACTTAATAAATAATATTATTATTTTTATATGCATTAGGTTTAGTTTCGTTATGGTTTAACACAGGTAGATAGGTATGTACGTAGTATGTCGCGCGAATTGTTTTCTTTGTATTACTTAAGTAAGTATAGGTAGGTTAGGTTAGGAGACGGACAGACAAGTCGGGCGCAGTCGGACGCTACTAACTACGAGTACTTATATTATTATTTATTATGTACCCCGCCGCTGCTGGATATAAAATACTACTTACTACCAACCAACTACTGTGGCGCTTGTACTACTACGGTGCAATGCAATATGTATGCATTGTACCTACTGAAAGAGAGTAGTGTTAGTTTTGGAGAAACATATAGGGCGCGCGATGCGCTCTTGAATGATATGTTAGCCCTGAAAAGGGCTTTTTGGTCGCGAGGCGAGGAGGATCTTGCGTCCGCCCCCGCACAAGCATAGCAGCAAGCAGCCGCCGTATCGGGCAAGGCAGCAAGGCAAGGCATGGCGCGGCGTGGCGTGAGGGAGCTCTGCAGAGAGAGAGACACACACAACACACACCACTGCACTGCAACCACTGTATGCCATGCATGCACTTGCACCGATTACTTCTTGGAGGCGGACGCCTTCTTGGTGGCAGCCTTCGATTTGGGAGTGGCCGCGGCCCTCTTCGGTTTGGGCGCTTTCGGCTTCTTGGTCGGAGGCCTGGCGGTCTTTTTGGCCTTCGGAGCGGCGGCGCTTTTCCCCTTGGCGGGCGTGGATGCGGCGGCCTTCTTCGCGGCGGCGGGCTTCTTCTTGGCGGCGGCGGCCTTCTTGTCCTTCGTCGCGGCCGAGGCCTTCGACTTTGCGGGCGAAGCGGCGGCGGTGGCGGCGGCCTTCCTGCCTCTGCCGGCGGCGGGCGCCGAGGCGGCCGCCTTCTTCGTCTTGGCGGCGGCGGTCTCCTTCGCGGCTGACCTGCCGGATGCCTTGGCGGCGGCGGGTTTCTTCGCGGACGATGACTTCGACTCGAGCTTGAAACTGCCCGATGCACCCTTGCCCTTGGTCTGAATGAGCGCGCCCGATTCTACGGCGCTCTTCAGATACTTCCTGATGAACGGCGCCAATTTCTCGGCGTCCACCTTGTACTGGGCCGCGATGTATTTCTTGATGGCCTTCAGCGATGATCCGCTGCGCTCCTTCAGCTCCTTGATGGCGTTGTTCACCATTTCGGAGGTCTTCGGGTGCGTCGGCTTCGCCTTGGGTTTCTTCGCGCCGCCGGCGGCGGCGGACGCCTTCGGCTTCTTCGCGGGCGTCGCTGGTGCGGGAGCCTCTGCAGCTACGGCGGTGTCGGCCATTTTTCAAAATTTAGAGTTTATTTATATTATGAACACTCAAAAATGGAGAAACTCAAGCAACTACCGAGTTAAACCTTGTGTTTTAATAATAATAAAAAAATTAGCATCATTTTTTCATTTATAGTCTTCTCCTCCTCTTTAATTCGAGGAGACAGGTTCCAGTCCGAGGTTACCCTCCTTGCTGGGGCTGGACGCCCTGACGCATTGGTCAGGGGGCATTTACTGGGCGGATGCCCTCTGCCAATTCGGCTGTTTGACAGCCGTCTCGGCGTGGTCAGATATGGTGGCCATCACGGCTTAGTTGGCCTCTCGTGGCTTTGCGGAGCCCTTAGTGGGCCTCATCGTTACGGCTGCCTGTGAGCCCTCTTCGCCATCCTCCTCTCCCTCTGCGTCGGCTAGAAGTAGGTCTCTGGGGAGGGCGAGCCAGGTACGTACGGATTCGTCCGGGGGTCGAGCGTGGTGCGGTGCGATATTGTGCAAGTGGGGGTGTGGTCCGTTGTCTGCGCGGTCAAACATATTGCGCGCGAGTCGGACAACGAACTCCCCCACTGATTCTGCTTTTAGGTCCCGGGCTATGCAGTCGTTCCGCACGTACCGACCTGCTCCCGTTATGGTCCTTAGCGTGACATTTTGGACTGTTTGGAGCCTCTTCTTTCTTGCTTCCGAGCAGAGGGCGTACCATGCCGGCGCAGCATAGGTCAGCCTCGTCCTAATGTAGGTTTTGTATATGGCCATCTTTGTTTTCAGCTGCAGCTTCGAGCGGAGAACTGGCATGAGCAGAGCTCGAGCAGCCTTCGCCTGATTCACGGCATGTGAGGTCTGCGAGCTCATGCTTAATTTGGAGTCAATGAGGACGCCCAGGTACTTCACCTTCCTTTCCCATGAGACGTCCTGTCCGCGAAGCTGCAGTGGAGGCGGGAATGTGGACCTATGCGCGCTGCCGGTCACAAGGGCGGCCGTCTTCCCAACATTCACGGCTACACGCCACTTGTCCAGCCATTCCGGCAGGATGTCCAGGACTCTTTGAATCCTGCCTGCGGCGATGGTCGCTCTTCTGGACGATGCTATGTACGCACTGTCGTCCGCGAAGAGGGCTAGTGTGACTCCTCTTTCACCTGGTGCTGGGTCTTCCAGGACTGGAATGTCGTCAGTATAGGCAGCGTAGTAAGCTGGTGATGCACAACTCCCCTGTGGTACTCCCGCTTCGATCTTTCTATATCCGGAGGCAACGTTCTCGACGGACACGTAGAATCGACGGTCAGCAAGGGATGACGCCGCGACTCGCACTAGCGCAGGCGGCGTTGTGGTGTGCATCAGCTTAAAGATGAGGCCCTCGTGCCACACCCTGTCGAAGGCCTTTTCGACGTCAAGGAACACGGCGACGGACCGTCTCCCCATGTTGAGCTCATCTGTGAGGTGGTGCAAGACTCTCGTCAACTGGAGCGTAGTCGAGTGCTGTCTGCGGAATCCGAACTGTTCGTCCCTCGGCGTCAAATGGGGACGCATTCTCCGCAGCAGCAACTGCTCGAACAGTTTGGAGATCTGTGGAAGCAGTGTGATGGGGCGGTAGCTGGCAGGTTGTCT
This sequence comes from Hypomecis atomaria, assembly GCA_964007245.1. Classification (NCBI taxonomy): domain Eukaryota; kingdom Metazoa; phylum Arthropoda; class Insecta; order Lepidoptera; family Geometridae; genus Hypomecis; species Hypomecis atomaria. The sequence continues at coordinate 7,569,615 of OZ023310.1, forward strand.
CAAATCCTTCCCAGGCTTCGGTATTACGATAACCTTGCCATTCTTCCATGTCGAGGGGAAGTGACCGGTGCGAAGAATGCCGTTGAATAGCCGGGTCAGACAAACCAGGCCTCTCATCGGCATCCCCTTGAGGGCGGCGTTTGGTATTCCGTCGTGACCCGGCGCTTTCCTCGCCTTCAGTCTTCTCACGGCTCTTGCTACTTCCGTTGGGGCAATAAAGTCCTGGCCTCCCAACGGAGTTGCCGGAGACTGAAGGTACTCCTTAACCTCCCTCTCGACTCGCCTGTGGTGTTCTATGATGGCCTCTGGAGCGTCTGATGGGACAGGGTGCAGCTTGAACTGGTTCTCTAGGTGGTTCGCTATCAATTCTGCCCTCTCGGTGGCTGAGTAGCAACGTTGGCCCGAGGCGTCCAACAGTGGGCAAACAACCGTTTTGGCTTTGGTTAGGAGGCGATTCAGGCTGTAGAGGTTTGTCTTGTCTTCCTCGCAACTGGCAATGCGGTCTTCCCAGACGTCCCCTCTCCAGGCCTTAACTTCTTCGGCCAACCTCTCTGTGATGGCGTTTAGCTCCGTCTTCGTCCTTGGACAGCGAGTTTGGGTCCATCGCTGTCTGAGCTCACGCTTACGTCCGCGCATTGCTCTTAGGTGAGACGGGAGCTCTTCACGCCATCTGGTACGCGGTGTTTCAGTGGTAGCTTCGTTCAGTGCAGATGATATCTCTTCAGTCAGCTCGGTCGCGCATTGCTCCACCTCTTCTGCATTTGACAATTTGCCGACTTGAAGAGACATCATTCTTCGCTGGAATTTGGTCCAGTCCACTGTTTTCTTGGGTGGTCTCGGTGCTACGCAAGACGTCGTTCCTCCTACGGTTATCAAAAGGGGGAGGTGCTGCTCATCAAGGTCGTATAATACCTCGATGGAGATTGCTGCCTCGAACCCCTTGTGGACTACGACGTCTAGCACGTCCGCCTGGTGGCGCGGGTTTGTTGGAATGTTGGTGGGTGACTCGGGCCCGATGACGGTGTACCCGTTGTCCTCCGCTATTTTGAACATCTTCTTCCCTGAATTGGAGATCAGTCGTGACCCCCATGCCAAATGTTTCGCGTTCAGGTCAGCTGCCAGTAGGGTGGGTCCTCGGTTGTTAAATATCTTTTTGAAATCTTGCTCGTTGACTTGAGTATTCTGTGGGGGTCTGTAGCCGGCGTAGATGTTCGTTTCCTTGCCGGCCACTTTGGTTCTAACCCCCACCGTCCTGGTTTGTTCAAAGTCAAGGAGCTCAAGGCTGTCGTGAACAATGTCTCTTCGTACCAGTACCGCCGTTCCTCTGTAAGGGTAACCTTTCGGGGATATTTCGTCCCGGCGGTACGTGGTATAGTTGCCGATGTTGAGTCTATGTCTGGAGGATAGTTTAGTTTCCCCCAGCAAGATGATGTGGATGTCTTGTTCTGAGGCGAGCGTTTTCAGGGAAGGAATCTTTCCTTTGACGCCCCCCGGGTTCCAATATAGGATGCGTGTAAGGCCACTATCCATAATACGCTCTGTGTATTGTGGCCATTACACGCATCGCAGCCGCACGGGGTTCCTCCCCTGCCGCAATGGCTGCTACTAATTCCACCAAGGACCCCAGGATGATGGCCATGGGGTCCCCGTGTGGACGAGCAGTTAACTCCGCTTCTCTGCGGTAAGGTTGAAATGGTGGCGTGGGTCTGAGCATCTGCGGTCTGGGACCCGTTTGGAATCCAGGCGGCGCTCCCTGACTAAGACCTTGGTAGTATTGTGGGGGGCCCCACCCAGGTGGCTGGTTGAAGGGTGCCCCTGGGGCTCTAATTCCGCTGAGGGGTGCCTGCTGACCCTGTGGTTGTAGTTGTGGCGGCTGTGGCTGGTACCTCTGTTGCAACCTGGGGTCTGCCCTCAGTGGGGCTACTGTTGAGGGTATGGGCATGAAATGTACCCTCATGTCAACCCCAGTGGTTGGTTGAGCCATTTTTTGAGCCGGTGGAGGCGGTGCAGATCGGGACCTTTGGGTGATGCCCCTGCGTTTCCTCCTTTGGTTGCTTGTCGGTTGGGCTTGTATTTCCTTAGGTGGGGCTCCCGCTCCCTCATTAGGGGGTGGTTGGCTTTGCTGGGTTGGCGGTGCTGCGGCCGCTGCTTCCGCTACTTTTTTTGTGCTGCGGCTCCTTTGCCTTCTTGGGACGCGTTGGGGCAGTGGTTGCGCAGGGGGTTGGGGCACATCTTGAGCTCGCACCCCAGACTCCTGCGGTTCGAACGCTGGCAGGTTCCCTTGGGACAGCAGTGGGGTGGATGACGCAGGTGGGGGTCCCGCCCTTTCCTTCCTGCCTCTGCTTCTGCCTCTACTGTTTCCTCTACCCCTGCTACCTCCTCTTGCTATTGCAGGCATGTTTGCCGGAGGCTGCAGGGTTGTGGGCCTTTGGTATGGGCCTGCTGCGATCGGTAAGGCTGGCCAGCCCCAACCTGGCAGTGGGTACAGCTGTGGCATCGCCGGTGCCATCGGCTGGGGTCTGTCTTGTTGTGGAGCTGGAGCTGCTGGTGGCCTTGCATTTGTCCGAGGGGCTTGGGTGCCCCATGCAGTGGTGCTGGCCCTTTTTGGCTCCACCTGGCCTCTTCTGGCTTCTGGTGATTCGCCTCTGAGCCGTCTGTCGGGCTGTATTCTCTGGGCTTCCTGGGGCGGCGGGCGTGGGTCTCCCGGTAACCTTATATTGCGTTTGCGCGCCTCCTTTCTGAATATTGCACACAACCTACTGTTGGCTGTGTGCTTCCCCGCGCAATTGGCGCAGGTGGGTGGGGCCTCGATGGGGAGGGGGCATTCGCTCCCGAAGTGCGGTCCAGCGCAGCGTACGCACTTCTGTGCCCTGTGGCAAGTCACCGATGAATGACCGAATTGTTGGCATCGGTGACATTGCGGCATCGTGGATGTCCCCCTCCAGGCTTCTATTATTATTCTCGGCATGTTTAGTAGGTCCTTAATTGCGTAGAGGCCTTCCAGCTGCTGCTTGTCCAGGTGCTCCAGCTGCACGTGGTAGACGCATTTTTGATTGGCTCTGCGCGTGGGAAGGCCTCTCGCGAAAATCGCTGGGAACCCTCTTTCCTTAAAGGCCTCCACTATGAGGGCTGGGTCAGTCCCTAGTGGGAGGCCCCAGAGGGCCACCTTGACGGGTTTCTCAGTTTCCAGACTGTAGTAAACCCAGTCTACAGTCGGGTCCGCCTCTTTAGCTTCGTTTAGGTACCGTTGTATGGTCCTAAACTCTTCTGCCGATTTGGCACGGAAAATGAGGCCCTTTTCCATGGGCCTCGAGTTGGGAATGTGGCCCAGCCGGCGGCGTAGTTCAGCAAGGTGCACTGTCCAATTGGGCAGACAGTACACCTTGATTGGTGGATATTTACCGGCCTTCAGATTCGCATTCGCATTATTTACTGTTTGGGGACTCACTCGGGGGTTGTCGGATGGCCGAGTGTAGGCACTCGTCCCCGGTTTTGGCGATTTTCCAGCTCCAGGTGGCGATTTTGGCGGAGATAGGGCCGCCAATGCACGGGCATAGTTCGCCGCCGGGCATAGTTCGCCGCCGCCCCTGGAGGGGGTGAAGGGGGGGACGGCATGCCGCGACCGGTCATCTTGTTGTTGTAGAATACGAATGAAAAATAACACAGAGAGCCGCGAGCGCTGACGCTGACGGCGTACTACGACTGACTGGAACCTTTTTGAACCGCACGGCACTCTTATATTTATACAAAACTCGTGCGATAGCGTCGCGCGAGACGGCCTATACACCGCTAGAGACGGACCGAGCGACCGAGGGGAACGGAGCGGGGTGAAGAGCAACGATGCCGCGTTCGAGTCTGTAATATTTTTGTATGTTTACATAATTATTTGTCTTAAATATAATACATTTAAATCTATTTATTAGAACTATATATCTAGGTATTTATTTATAAATCGTACCTGCTAATTATTTAATTTGCACGTAATTCGGATCACTAAAACGGATAAATTGATAAGATTTATTAATATTCTAATGTATATAATGCGGAGCAAAAACATTTTCTTCGGACGCCATATAATAATAATAATTATTGTTTTGTGGTGGATACATAGAGAAATAACAGATCACGGCATGCATTTTGAAAGATGATTTATCCACCACCTTGTTTCTATTATTAGATTAGGTATATATCAGAGGTACCTACATATTTTCTTAACTAATTCGACATTAATCTAAGCATCATATATTTATGTAGAGTTGTGTTATCGTTGTGAAACATGTTAATATGCATCAATGAATCGTGTGTGGCCCTGAAAAGGGCCTTTTTATGATCAAACAAACAAATCCGGCGGCGTTTTGATCAAGAGAGGGCGAGAGGCCTTCTTAGGCGCGCTCACCACGGATTCTGCGCGCCAATTGGATGTCCTTCGGCATGATGGTGACGCGCTTGGCGTGAATCGCGCAAAGGTTGGTGTCTTCAAACAGACCGACCAGGTAAGCTTCGCTGGCCTCCTGGAGAGCCATCACAGCGGAGCTCTGGAAACGCAGATCAGTCTTGAAGTCCTGTGCGATTTCACGCACCAGACGCTGGAACGGCAGCTTGCGGATCAGGAGCTCGGTGCTCTTCTGGTAGCGACGGATCTCGCGGAGAGCCACGGTGCCGGGCCTGTAGCGATGGGGCTTCTTCACTCCACCGGTGGCTGGTGCGCTCTTGCGCGCCGCTTTGGTGGCGAGCTGCTTGCGCGGCGCCTTACCACCGGTCGATTTACGGGCAGTCTGCTTGGTACGTGCCATTGTTGATTGACTTGACGCGAGTCGAGTTAGTTAGTAATGAATCAAAGAAATGAACGAGAGCACGAGCGGCGACTACGGTCTGTGCGCGAATGTGTAAAACACCGATACCGCGTCCCGCTTTATTTATACAAAAATGTATGTGGTACTATCGGACCTCTCGCTCACGCACACCACACGAACACGATGAGCGGTGCGGGGTGCGCGCAGGGGGGGGGGGGGGAAAGCTCTGGTGTTCTTTCGCTTCTCTATACTACTGGTCCCATCATAATAGGTGTAGGTACATACATACTTTTACTGATATTATGTATGTTAATTAAATTAATCATCACACGCCAATCATCCGTCGTGAAAAAAAAAAAAAAAAAAAAAACAATGTAACATTCAATATTCACTCTTATTTACTTCTAGGTAGGTACCTATCTATATAAATTCATTATTTCATTTGATCTTATTCAATTCGCTATTTTACTTACTTAATTATCTACCTTTAATCACGTACAGATATTGTATTGTATCGAAATAAATAACACAAAAGTCGTACGTGGACGCCTACTACTTACCTATATCATGAATCAATCAAACTTCTGATACCTAGTGGCTTTGCACGCGGGCATCCTTCATCATAATAATATCTATACCTAAGTAATTATTTTGTTGTGGCGTTAGCGTGCAGTGTTCAGATAAGAAACATATATTATGTCGCATTAAATATGCATTTATAATACAGAAATGTTTTGTGGCCCTGAAAAGGGCCTTTTGTGTGCGCACAGGATCGCACTGTTGGCTAGCAACGTCGCGTCGCTTCGCTCACTTAGAGCTGGTGTACTTGGTGACCGCCTTGGTGCCCTCGCTGACGGCGTGCTTTGCCAGCTCGCCGGGCAGCAGGAGTCTCACGGAGGTCTGCACCTCCCTCGATGTGATCGTGCTGCGCTTGTTGTAGTGTGCGAGACGGGAAGCCTCGGCGGCGATGCGCTCGAAGATGTCGTTCACGAACGAGTTCATGATGGACATGGCCTTCGAGGAGATACCGGTGTCCGGGTGGACCTGCTTGAGCACCTTGTAGATGTAGATGGCGTAGCTCTCCTTCCTCTTGTGCTTCTTCTTTCTCTTATCGGTCTTGGAGATGTTCTTCTGAGCCTTGCCGGATTTCTTGGCGGCCTTTCCGCTAGTCTTGGGCGGCATTGTTGTATCGTAGATTGAACACTAAGTTGTACTGTACTTCACCGTCGGCTGTCGGTAAGCGAGTGACAAGTTGGAAAAAACGAAAACGGACATCTACGAGAGCTATAAATGAGCGTTCGCTCGCCCCGCCGCGAGTGGACCTGTTTCCGTTCCACCAATAGCGATACAGCGAGGGTTAGACAGAGCAACAACGATATCGCATCACATTGTCCGTCTCGCTCTCGCCGTAAGTTGAACTCTGCTCTTTCTTCGATATTTCATCAAAATACCTACTCTATTTATTGGAATTAAGCTTAACAGGCAAAATTGTGCCCCTACTTATATATTTATTTATTAATTTAGCGGTTAGAGTGTCATTATCGAAAGAAATATTTAAAAAAAAAAAATCACTTAAATAATAAAAATAGATCTCCAACCTATGCATGTGTAATGAGTATATTCTAAATTAGCTGTCATATTATAAAAAGAGCAAAAAAAAAAATAAAATAAAAAAAAAAAAAAATATTATTTAGCGGTTAAGAGTTAGGTTCTCGAAAGAAATATTTTTAATTTTTTTTTTTTTTTTTTTTTTTTTTTACTTAAAGTAAATCATGAAAATAGATACATTCATATGTAGTAGAGTATATACTAAATTAGCTGTCATATTACAAAAAGAGCAAAAATAAATGAATATATATACTTAATTGATAATAAAACTAATATTCAGATCTAGCCAATGTACCTACATAAGGGTGACGAATTAACGTCAAATATGTTCCTGTGCCCCTAATTATTCATTTATTTATTAATTTAGCGGTTAGAGTGTTATTCTCGAAAGAAACATTCATAAATTGTATCGTACAAATTATGGTAAGAGATATATTGTGGCCCTGAAAAGGGCCTTTTTATGCGCAAAATAAATGTGCGCAGCGTAGCAGAAAGCGCCCAGCCCAGCGAAACACGTCGTCGGCTGTGCTGCGGTGGCATCCAGCCACCTTACGCTTTCTTCTCGGTCTTCTTGGGCAGGAGCACGGCCTGGATGTTGGGCAGCACACCTCCCTGTGCGATGGTCACGCCGGAGAGTAACTTGTTCAACTCCTCGTCGTTCCTGATCGCCAATTGCAAATGACGCGGGATGATCCTGGTCTTCTTGTTGTCCCTGGCGGCGTTGCCGGCCAACTCGAGCACCTCAGCGGCGAGATATTCCATCACGGCGGCGAGGTAAACGGGCGCTCCTGCACCGACGCGCTCGGCATAGTTGCCGTTACGCAGAAGACGATGAATACGACCGACGGGGAATTGTAGTCCGGCACGGTTGGAGCGAGACTTTGCCTTTCCCTTAACTTTTCCACCTTTGCCGCGTCCCGACATGTTGATTGATAGAGATTTGGTTTACTAACAGTATAAATCAAGCACCGTACCGCCTGAGCGTGCACAGCAGACTATTCTCTAAAGGCGCTCAATTTCTATATTTATAATAGCGCCCCACTCCGGCGCGACTGGAACGCCTCGGCGAGTGCCGTTATTCGGCGCGCGCATATCCGATGCGGGCCCGATGAACAACAATTAATGTGAAATTTTTCTATTTAATTAGTCATACATTTTTTTTTTTGTACCTACAACAAATAATAATAAACTCACTCATAATCATCATCACGTCACTCGGACAAAGTATTCAATGTTCCTGGCTCTAAAACATATTTAAAAAAAATCTCTCTATTTTGTGAAAATTGAACTATTTCAGGGACAAAATATCACATAAAAACACCCACATACGAGTACCTACGAGAGTTCTTGTTTAGTTATATTGTAAGTACCTAAATAATGCTGCTTGTTTTTAAAATAATGATTATGAATTGTATCATTTCAGGGTGAGGTGATAAGAGTACCATCGACATGTGGTGCCGCGAGAGCGACAGCGTCCAGTACCTACCTAATAAAGAACGTGAGTATTCTTGAACTGTTACATACTTACTTAATAAATAATATTATTATTTTTATATGCATTAGGTTTAGTTTCGTTATGGTTTAACACAGGTAGATAGGTATGTACGTAGTATGTCGCGCGAATTGTTTTCTTTGTATTACTTAAGTAAGTATAGGTAGGTTAGGTTAGGAGACGGACAGACAAGTCGGGCGCAGTCGGACGCTACTAACTACGAGTACTTATATTATTATTTATTATGTACCCCGCCGCTGCTGGATATAAAATACTACTTACTACCAACCAACTACTGTGGCGCTTGTACTACTACGGTGCAATGCAATATGTATGCATTGTACCTACTGAAAGAGAGTAGTGTTAGTTTTGGAGAAACATATAGGGCGCGCGATGCGCTCTTGAATGATATGTTAGCCCTGAAAAGGGCTTTTTGGTCGCGAGGCGAGGAGGATCTTGCGTCCGCCCCCGCACAAGCATAGCAGCAAGCAGCCGCCGTATCGGGCAAGGCAGCAAGGCAAGGCATGGCGCGGCGTGGCGTGAGGGAGCTCTGCAGAGAGAGAGACACACACAACACACACCACTGCACTGCAACCACTGTATGCCATGCATGCACTTGCACCGATTACTTCTTGGAGGCGGACGCCTTCTTGGTGGCAGCCTTCGATTTGGGAGTGGCCGCGGCCCTCTTCGGTTTGGGCGCTTTCGGCTTCTTGGTCGGAGGCCTGGCGGTCTTTTTGGCCTTCGGAGCGGCGGCGCTTTTCCCCTTGGCGGGCGTGGATGCGGCGGCCTTCTTCGCGGCGGCGGGCTTCTTCTTGGCGGCGGCGGCCTTCTTGTCCTTCGTCGCGGCCGAGGCCTTCGACTTTGCGGGCGAAGCGGCGGCGGTGGCGGCGGCCTTCCTGCCTCTGCCGGCGGCGGGCGCCGAGGCGGCCGCCTTCTTCGTCTTGGCGGCGGCGGTCTCCTTCGCGGCTGACCTGCCGGATGCCTTGGCGGCGGCGGGTTTCTTCGCGGACGATGACTTCGACTCGAGCTTGAAACTGCCCGATGCACCCTTGCCCTTGGTCTGAATGAGCGCGCCCGATTCTACGGCGCTCTTCAGATACTTCCTGATGAACGGCGCCAATTTCTCGGCGTCCACCTTGTACTGGGCCGCGATGTATTTCTTGATGGCCTTCAGCGATGATCCGCTGCGCTCCTTCAGCTCCTTGATGGCGTTGTTCACCATTTCGGAGGTCTTCGGGTGCGTCGGCTTCGCCTTGGGTTTCTTCGCGCCGCCGGCGGCGGCGGACGCCTTCGGCTTCTTCGCGGGCGTCGCTGGTGCGGGAGCCTCTGCAGCTACGGCGGTGTCGGCCATTTTTCAAAATTTAGAGTTTATTTATATTATGAACACTCAAAAATGGAGAAACTCAAGCAACTACCGAGTTAAACCTTGTGTTTTAATAATAATAAAAAAATTAGCATTCATTCATCATTTACAGTCTTCTCCTCCTCTTTAATTCGAGGAGACAGGTTCCAGTCCGAGGTTACCCTCCTTGCTGGGGCTGGACGCCCTGACACATTGGTCAGGGGGCATTTACTGGGCGGATGCCCTCTGCCAATTCGGCTGTTTGACAGCCGTCTCGGCGTGGTCAGATACGGTGGCCATCACGGCTTAGTTGGCCTCTCGTGGCTTTGCGGAGCCCTTAGTGGGCCTCATCGTTACGGCTGCCTGTGAGCCCTCTTCGCCATCCTCCTCTCCCTCTGCGTCGGCTAGAAGTAGGTCTCTGGGGAGGGCGAGCCAGGTACGTACGGATTCGTCCGGGGGTCGAGCGTGGTGCGGTGCGATATTGTGCAAGTGGGGGTGTGGTCCGTTGTCTGCGCGGTCAAACATATTGCGCGCGAGTCGGACAACGAACTCCCCCACTGATTCTGCTTTTAGGTCCCGGGCTATGCAGTCGTTCCGCACGTACCGACCTGCTCCCGTTATGGTCCTTAGCGTGACATTTTGGACTGTTTGGAGCCTCTTCTTTCTTGCTTCCGAGCAGAGGGCGTACCATGCCGGCGCAGCATAGGTCAGCCTCGTCCTAATGTAGGTTTTGTATATGGCCATCTTTGTTTTCAGCTGCAGCTTCGAGCGGAGAACTGGCATGAGCAGAGCTCGAGCAGCCTTCGCCTGATTCACGGCATGTGAGGTCTGCGAGCTCATGCTTAATTTGGAGTCAATGAGGACGCCCAGGTACTTCACCTTCCTTTCCCATGAGACGTCCTGTCCGCGAAGCTGCAGTGGAGGCGGGAATGTGGACCTATGCGCGCTGCCGGTCACAAGGGCGGCCGTCTTCCCAACATTCACGGCTACACGCCACTTGTCCAGCCATTCCGGCAGGATGTCCAGGACTCTTTGAATCCTGCCTGCGGCGATGGTCGCTCTTCTGGACGATGCTATGTACGCACTGTCGTCCGCGAAGAGGGCTAGTGTGACTCCTCTTTCACCTGGTGCTGGGTCTTCCAGGACTGGAATGTCGTCAGTATAGGCAGCGTAGTAAGCTGGTGATGCACAACTCCCCTGTGGTACTCCCGCTTCGATCTTTCTATATCCGGAGGCAACGTTCTCGACGGACACGTAGAATCGACGGTCAGCAAGGGATGACGCCGCGACTCGCACTAGCGCAGGCGGCGTTGTGGTGTGCATCAGCTTAAAGATGAGGCCCTCGTGCCACACCCTGTCGAAGGCCTTTTCGACGTCAAGGAACACGGCGACGGACCGTCTCCCCATGTTGAGCTCATCTGTGAGGTGGTGCAAGACTCTCGTCAACTGGAGCGTAGTCGAGTGCTGTCTGCGGAATCCGAACTGTTCGTCCCTCGGCGTCAAATGGGGACGCATTCTCCGCAGCAGCAACTGCTCGAACAGTTTGGAGATCTGTGGAAGCAGTGTGATGGGGCGGTAGCTGGCAGGTTGTCTCAAATCCTTCCCAGGCTTCGGTATTACGATAACCTTGCCAGTCTTCCATGTCGAGGGGAAGTGACCGGTGCGAAGAATGCCGTTGAATAGCCGGGTCAGACAAACCAGGCCTCTCATCGGCATCCCCTTGAGGGCGGCGTTTGGTATTCCGTCGTGACCCGGCGCTTTCCTCGCCTTCAGTCTTCTCACGGCTCTTGCTACTTCCGTTGGGGCAATAAAGTCCTGGCCTCCCAACGGAGTTGCCGGAGACTGAAGGTACTCCTTAACCTCCCTCTCGACTCGCCTGTGGTGTTCTATGATGGCCTCTGGAGCGTCTGATGGGACAGGGTGCAGCTTGAACTGGTTCTCTAGGTGGTTCGCTATCAATTCTGCCCTCTCGGTGGCTGAGTAGCAACGTTGGCCCGAGGCGTCCAACAGTGGGCAAACAACCGTTTTGGCTTTGGTTAGGAGGCGATTCAGGCTGTAGAGGTTTGTCTTGTCTTCCTCGCAACTGGCAATGCGGTCTTCCCAGACGTCCCCTCTCCAGGCCTTAACTTCTTCGGCCAACCTCTCTGTGATGGCGTTTAGCTCCGTCTTCGTCCTTGGACAGCGAGTTTGGGTCCATCGCTGTCTGAGCTCACGCTTACGTCCGCGCATTGCTCTTAGGTGAGACGGGAGCTCTTCACGCCATCTGGTACGCGGTGTTTCAGTGGTAGCTTCGTTCAGTGCAGATGATATCTCTTCAGTCAGCTCGGTCGCGCATTGCTCCACCTCTTCTGCATTTGACAATTTGCCGACTTGAAGAGACATCATTCTTCGCTGGAATTTGGTCCAGTCCACTGTTTTCTTGGGTGGTCTCGGTGCTACGCAAGACGTCGTTCCTCCTACGGTTATCAAAAGGGGGAGGTGCTGCTCATCAAGGTCGTATAATACCTCGATGGAGATTGCTGCCTCGAACCCCTTGTGGACTACGACGTCTAGCACGTCCGCCTGGTGACGCGGGTTTGTTGGAATGTTGGTGGGTGACTCGGGCCCGATGACGGTGTACCCGTTGTCCTCCGCTATTTTGAACATCTTCTTCCCTGAATTGGAGATCAGTCGTGACCCCCATGCCAAATGTTTCGCGTTCAGGTCAGCTGCCAGTAGGGTGGGTCCTCGGTTGTTAAATATCTTTTTGAAATCTTGCTCGTTGACTTGAGTATTCTGTGGGGGTCTGTAGCCGGCGTAGATGTTCGTTTCCTTGCCGGCCACTTTGGTTCTAACCCCCACCGTCCTGGTTTGTTCAAAGTCAAGGAGCTCAAGGCTGTCGTGAACAATGTCTCTTCGTACCAGTACCGCCGTTCCTCTGTAAGGGTAACCTTTCGGGGATATTTCGTCCCGGCGGTACGTGGTATAGTTGCCGATGTTGAGTCTATGTCTGGAGGATAGTTTGGTTTCCCCCAGCAAGATGATGTGGATGTCTTGTTCTGAGGCGAGCGTTTTCAGGGAAGGAATCTTTCCTTTGACGCCCCCCGGGTTCCAATATAGGATGCGTGTAAGGCCACTATCCATAATACGCTCTGTGTATTGAGGCCATTACACGCATCGCAGCCGCACGGGGTTCCTCCCCTGCCGCAATGGCTGCTACTAATTCCACCAAGGACCCCAGGATGATGGCCATGGGGTCCCCGTGTGGACGAGCAGTTAACTCCGCTTCTCTGCGGTAAGGTTGAAATGGTGGCGTGGGTCTGAGCATCTGCGGTCTTGGACCCGTTTGGAATCCAGGAGGCGCTCCCTGACCTTGACCAATACTACCAAGACCTTGGTAGTATTGTGGGGGGCCCCACCCAGGTGGCTGGTTGAAGGGTGCCCCTGGGGCTCTAATTCCGCTGAGGGGTGCCTGCTGACCCTGTGGTTGTAGTTGTGGCGGCTGTGGCTGGTACCTCTGTTGCAACCTGGGGTCTGCCCTCGGTGGGGCTGCTGTTGAGGGTATGGGCATGAAATGTACCCTCATGTCGACCCCAGTGGTTGGTTGAGCCATTTTTTGAGCCGGTGGAGGCGGTGCAGATCGGGACCTTTGGGTGATGCCCCTGCGTTTCCTCCTTTGGTTGCTTGTCGGTTGGGCTTGTATTTCCTTAGGTGGGGCTCCCGCTCCCTCATTAGGGGGTGGTTGGCTTTGCTGTGTTGGTGGTGCTGCGGCCGCTGCTTCCGCTACTTTTTTTGTGCTGCGGCTCCTTTGCCTTCTTGGGACGCGTTGGGGCAGTGGTTGCGCAGGGGGTTGGGGCACATCTTGAGCTCGCACCCCAGACTCCTGCGGTTCGAACGCTGGCAGGTTCCCTTGGGACAGCAGTGGGGTGGATGACGCAGGTGGGGGTCCCGCCCTTTCCTTCCTGCCTCTGCTTCTGCCTCTACTGTTTCCTCTACCCCTGCTACCTCCTCTTGCTATTGCAGGCATGTTTGCCGGAGGCTGCAGGGTTGTGGGCATTTGGTATGGGCCTGCTGCGGTCGGTAAGGCTGGCCAGCCCCAACCTGGCAGTGGGTACAGCTGTGGCATCGCCGGTGCCATCGGCTGGGGTCTGTCTTGTTGTGGAGCTGGAGCTGCTGGTGGCCTTGCATTTGTCCGAGGGGCTTGGGTGCCCCATGCAGTGGTGCTGGCCCTTTTTGGCTCCACCTGGCCTCTTCTGGCTTCTGGTGACTCGCCTCTGAGCCGTCTGTCGGGCTGTATTCTCTGGGCTTCCTGGGGCGGCGGGCGTGGGTCTCCCGGTAACCTTATATTGCGTTTGCGCGCCTCCTTTCTGAATATTGCACACAACCTACTGTTGGCTGTGTGCTTCCCCGCGCAATTGGCGCAGGTGGGTGGGGCCTCGATGGGGAGGGGGCATTCGCTCCCGAAGTGCGGTCCAGCGCAGCGTACGCACTTCTGTGCCCTGTGGCAAGTCACCGATGAATGACCGAATTGTTGGCATCGGTGACATTGCGGCATCGTGGATGTCCCCCTCCAGGCTTCTATTATTATTCTCGGCATGTTTAGTAGGTCCTTAATTGCGTAGAGGCCTTCCAGCTGCTGCTTGTCCAGGTGCTCCAGCTGCACGTGGTAGACGCATTTTTGATTGGCTCTGCGCGTGGGAAGGCCTCTCGCGAAAATCGCTGGGAACCCTCTTTCCTTGAAGGCCTCCACTATGAGGGCTGGGTCAGTCCCTAGTGGGAGGCCCCAGAGGGCCACCTTGACGGGTTTCTCAGTTTCCAGACTGTAGTAAACCCAGTCTACAGTCGGGTCCGCCTCTTTAGCTTCGTTTAGGTACCGTTGTATGGTCCTAAACTCTTCTGCCGATTTGGCACGGAAAATGAGGCCCTTTTCCATGGGCCTCGAGTTGGGAATGTGGCCCAGCCGGCGGCGTAGTTCAGCAAGGTGCACTGTCCAATTGGGCAGACAGTACACCTTGATTGGTGGATATTTACCGGCCTTCAGATTCGCATTCGCATTATTTACTGTTTGGGGACTCACTCGGGGGTTGTCGGATGGCCGAGTGTAGGCACTCGTCCCCGGTTTTGGCGATTTTCCAGCTCCAGGTGGCGATTTTGGCGGAGATAGGGCCGCCAACGCACGGGCATAGTTCGCCGCCGCCCCTGGAGGGGGTGAAGGGGGGGACGGCATGGGGGCGGCATCCAGGGGCACCGATTCCAGTGCCGCGTATGAGGTTGCGTCCATTCCCTCATTTGTTATGTCGGGTTGCGCCGCTGCCAGATCCTCCAGGGACATCAGCGTCTCTCCCTTGCTTCCCTGGCTCGGCGACGGTGAGGGGGGGGGCGACTCTCTAGGTGATGGAGTCGGTTGCCCCTTCTTCGACTTCTTGCCCTTACCCTTTCCTTTATTTTTGGGCTTGGGCTCATCAGTGGTAGGTGGGGGTGATACAGTGGGGGGGGGGGAGTACACCAGTACCCCCCGCCCCTGGTCCGGCTGCGCTGGTACTTGCCGCCCCTCGCTCTGCGCAGTTTTCTTGGTTGGTGGAGTGGGTGGGATGTCCACTATCACCTCCGATTGCGGCCGGTGCACTTGCGCGCGCACTACTAGGGGGGGGGCGGGGGGCGGCAATGGTGTCAGTGGTGATGGTGGACCACTTTGCACCACTCCCGCTCGGTGGTCTGAAAGTACACCTGAGCCTAGTTCGTCCCAAGGAACTAGGTCGGCACGCCCGTCCGTTATCAATGTTTTAGCGACCGGGACGGGCAACTCTTCGGTAATGTTTTGATAATTTTTTCCCTCTTGAGTTGCTATTTGCGGCTCGTGGGGTGGGTTTCTCGTAGCTTGCGGTTTACTGTCGGGTAGCTGTTGAGCTACTGGTGGCTGTTGTTCGCTCCGCGTCCCTTCATTCGGGTGGTCATTTTCGACACTTGGGGCCCGATATGACGTGGGCCGCCTGTCCATCGCCACCGTTTTAACGACTGGGACTGGGACTTTCTGGGTTTGTTTTGATTTTGCTAATTTTGATTCCGGCTCTTCTGGAGACAGGGAGCCGAATCGCGGTTTCTTGTCCTCGTGTTTGTATTGTTCAGGCGTGCGGTCCCTCTTCCTGAACCAGGTTTTGCCAGTGGAGTCAGTAGCCAAGTCGAAAAGCAGCTCGTCGCGGCTTCTGGAGGTTGAGGTTGAGGTTGAGGCGCCCCGAGAGTGACCTCTTGCTGGGTTGCCAGCCGATCGCGATCGGCCGGCTCGGCCTCGGCCAGGACCAGGTATCTTTCGGATCCCAACGCTGGAGGCCGAGACAATCCTTGAACTATTAGGTTCGTATAGGTCCCTGACCGCGATGAGTCCTTCTGGTTTCGTGGTTGTGGTTGCAGTGGTGGTTTTCATTGATGTCGAAGATTGTAGCACCTTAGTGCTGCCATGCCCTACAGTAGCCGTTGCTGCTATGCTTGTGCGGGTTTGGGCACGGAAGGTGCTGGGGGTGGGGGGTGTAGTGGTCGTCGGAGTGGAGTCTTCACTCGACGACGAAATATTCAAAGCCCAGTCACTAGACATTGTGACGGGCGAGGGGCGGGGTGTTAGTGGTTGGGGGGGGAAAAAAGGAGCCTCGCTCACCTGTTGTGCCCGCTCCCACACTCCTCGGCGATCCCAGCACCAGTCAGGGGCTCCCAACTAGTGCGATCGCGACAGAGGTGCGCGAGAGTGGGCGAATCACAAATGTTGGCGGCTGGCCGACGGTTGTCCGTCGCGGCCTCCCGCTGGGCAGTCGTCCGGGCTGGACGGCAGGCAGCTGGGAGGAAGGCGGCGGGTGCAGACCTCCTGCACGTGGGTGGCGGCTGCTCGCGCGACCCCGCTCTCACGCCTAGACCGGCGGAGTGCTGGGGTCGCACAGGCGACGACACGAAGGAAGGCGCGCTTGTGGTGCGCCCTCGCTGTCAGCAGGGCAGGGTCCCGTAAGAGGCCCCACGCGACTGATGGAGGACGGGAACACAAACACTGTACTCGCTGGCTCAAAATGTAGACACAGTAAAAACGTAAATAAAGACACCGAGCGAAGCGAGCAAAAATTAGCATTTTCATTCATTCATTTACAGTCTTCTCCTCCTCTTTAATTCGAGGAGACAGGTTCCAGTCCGAGGTTACCCTCCTTGCTGGGGCTGGACGCCCTGACACATTGGTCAGGGGGCATTTACTGGGCGGATGCCCTCTGCCAATTCGGCTGTTTGACAGCCGTCTCGGCGTGGTCAGATACGGTGGCCATCACG
Organism: Hypomecis atomaria; assembly: GCA_964007245.1. Taxonomy (NCBI): domain Eukaryota; kingdom Metazoa; phylum Arthropoda; class Insecta; order Lepidoptera; family Geometridae; genus Hypomecis; species Hypomecis atomaria. Next base: position 7,586,131 of record OZ023310.1, read on the forward strand.
GCTTAGTTGGCCTCTCGTGGCTTTGCGGAGCCCTTAGTGGGCCTCATCGTTACGGCTGCCTGTGAGCCCTCTTCGCCATCCTCCTCTCCCTCTGCGTCGGCTAGAAGTAGGTCTCTGGGGAGGGCGAGCCAGGTACGTACGGAGTCGTCCGGGGGTCGAGCGTGGTGCGGTGCGATATTGTGCAAGTGGGGGTGTGGTCCGTTGTCTGCGCGGTCAAACATATTGCGCGCGAGTCGGACAACGAACTCCCCCACTGATTCTGCTTTTAGGTCCCGGGCTATGCAGTCGTTCCGCACGTACCGACCTGCTCCCGTTATGGTCCTTAGCGTGACATTTTGGACTGTTTGGAGCCTCTTCTTTCTTGCTTCCGAGCAGAGGGCGTACCATGCCGGCGCAGCATAGGTCAGCCTCGTCCTAATGTAGGTTTTGTATATGGCCATCTTTGTTTTCAGCTGCAGCTTCGAGCGGAGTACTGGCATGAGCAGAGCTCGAGCAGCCTTCGCCTGATTCACGGCATGTGAGGTCTGCGAGCTCATGCTTAATTTGGAGTCAATGAGGACGCCCAGGTACTTCACCTTCCTTTCCCATGAGACGTCCTGTCCGCGAAGCTGCAGTGGAGGCGGGAATGTGGACCTATGCGCGCTGCCGGTCACAAGGGCGGCCGTCTTCCCAACATTCACGGCTACACGCCACTTGTCCAGCCATTCCGGCAGGATGTCCAGGACTCTTTGAATCCTGCCTGCGGCGATGGTCGCTCTTCTGGACGATGCTATGTACGCACTGTCGTCCGCGAAGAGGGCTAGTGTGACTCCTCTTTCACCTGGTGCTGGGTCTTCCAGGACTGGAATGTCGTCAGTATAGGCAGCGTAGTAAGCTGGTGATGCACAACTCCCCTGTGGTACTCCCGCTTCGATCTTTCTATATCCGGAGGCAACGTTCTCGACGGACACGTAGAATCGACGGTCAGCAAGGGATGACGCCGCGACTCGCACTAGCGCAGGCGGCGTTGTGGTGTGCATCAGCTTAAAGATGAGGCCCTCGTGCCACACCCTGTCGAAGGCCTTTTCGACGTCAAGGAACACGGCGACGGACCGTCTCCCCATGTTGAGCTCATCTGTGAGGTGGTGCAAGACTCTCGTCAACTGGAGCGTAGTCGAGTGCTGTCTGCGGAATCCGAACTGTTCGTCCCTCGGCGTCAAATGGGGACGCATTCTCCGCAGCAGCAACTGCTCGAACAGTTTGGAGATCTGTGGAAGCAGTGTGATGGGGCGGTAGCTGGCAGGTTGTCTCAAATCCTTCCCAGGCTTCGGTATTACGATAACCTTGCCAGTCTTCCATGTCGAGGGGAAGTGACCGGTGCGAAGAATGCCGTTGAATAGCCGGGTCAGACAAACCAGGCCTCTCATCGGCATCCCCTTGAGGGCGGCGTTTGGTATTCCGTCGTGACCCGGCGCTTTCCTCGCCTTCAGTCTTCTCACGGCTCTTGCTACTTCCGTTGGGGCAATAAAGTCCTGGCCTCCCAACGGAGTTGCCGGAGACTGAAGGTACTCCTTAACCTCCCTCTCGACTCGCCTGTGGTGTTCTATGATGGCCTCTGGAGCGTCTGATGGGACAGGGTGCAGCTTGAACTGGTTCTCTAGGTGGTTCGCTATCAATTCTGCCCTCTCGGTGGCTGAGTAGCAACGTTGGCCCGAGGCGTCCAACAGTGGGCAAACAACCGTTTTGGCTTTGGTTAGGAGGCGATTCAGGCTGTAGAGGTTTGTCTTGTCTTCCTCGCAACTGGCAATGCGGTCTTCCCAGACGTCCCCTCTCCAGGCCTTAACTTCTTCGGCCAACCTCTCTGTGATGGCGTTTAGCTCCGTCTTCGTCCTTGGACAGCGAGTTTGGGTCCATCGCTGTCTGAGCTCACGCTTACGTCCGCGCATTGCTCTTAGGTGAGACGGGAGCTCTTCACGCCATCTGGTACGCGGTGTTTCAGTGGTAGCTTCGTTCAGTGCAGATGATATCTCTTCAGTCAGCTCGGTCGCGCATTGCTCCACCTCTTCTGCATTTGACAATTTGCCGACTTGAAGAGACATCATTCTTCGCTGGAATTTGGTCCAGTCCACTGTTTTCTTGGGTGGTCTCGGTGCTACGCAAGACGTCGTTCCTCCTACGGTTATCAAAAGGGGGAGGTGCTGCTCATCAAGGTCGTATAATACCTCGATGGAGATTGCTGCCTCGAACCCCTTGTGGACTACGACGTCTAGCACGTCCGCCTGGTGGCGCGGGTTTGTTGGAATGTTGGTGGGTGACTCGGGCCCGATGACGGTGTACCCGTTGTCCTCCGCTATTTTGAACATCTTCTTCCCTGAATTGGAGATCAGTCGTGACCCCCATGCCAAATGTTTCGCGTTCAGGTCAGCTGCCAGTAGGGTGGGTCCTCGGTTGTTAAATATCTTTTTGAAATCTTGCTCGTTGACTTGAGTATTCTGTGGGGGTCTGTAGCCGGCGTAGATGTTCGTTTCCTTGCCGGCCACTTTGGTTCTAACTCCCACCGTCCTGGTTTGTTCAAAGTCAAGGAGCTCAAGGCTGTCGTGAACAATGTCTCTTCGTACCAGTACCGCCGTTCCTCTGTAAGGGTAACCTTTCGGGGATATTTCGTCCCGGCGGTACGTGGTATAGTTGCCGATGTTGAGTCTATGTCTGGAGGATAGTTTAGTTTCCCCCAGCAAGATGATGTGGATGTCTTGTTCTGAGGCGAGCGTTTTCAGGGAAGGAATCTTTCCTTTGACGCCCCCCGGGTTCCAATATAGGATGCGTGTAAGGCCACTATCCATAATACGCTCTGTGTATTGTGGCCATTACACGCATCGCAGCCGCACGGGGTTCCTCCCCTGCCGCAATGGCTGCTACTAATTCCACCAAGGACCCCAGGATGATGGCCATGGGGTCCCCGTGTGGACGAGCAGTTAACTCCGCTTCTCTGCGGTAAGGTTGAAATGGTGGCGTGGGTCTGAGCATCTGCGGTCTGGGACCCGTTTGGAATCCAGGCGGCGCTCCCTGACTAAGACCTTGGTAGTATTGTGGGGGGCCCCACCCAGGTGGCTGGTTGAAGGGTGCCCCTGGGGCTCTAATTCCGCTGAGGGGTGCCTGCTGACCCTGTGGTTGCAAAAATTAGCAGCAAGTCAAGTAGGGGGTATAGATTGGAAACTTTACCGTAAAGAGAACACCACAGTCTAGAGACGATTTCTCGTAACAACGCTCGTGACTTTTCACTAACATCAGTCTCATTAAATAGCATTTTTTCATCATTTTAATATTGAACCGCGCGGCTGGCACTTTTCTAGTGCTACATTTTGAACGTGACCGTACGTCTGACATACTGGATCGAGCTTAATATGTACACATGAAACGATAGATGGATTAATTCGCACCACCCGCGACGCCGAGTAGCTCGGGTCATGTTTAAAATTGTATTTTCTCTATAAAATCGATTGATTTCATTCTTTTTCCACGATATTTAAACCGCAAAGATATCGTTTTTATTATATAACACAAAAACAGTCAAAATTTTCCCGTTTTAATAGTGTAAAACGATAGATTTTTTGATGCTCGTAAAACAGCTTCACCAGTTTCGTACCAACCGTTCAGCGCGATGCCATACCTTCGAACTGGATAGAAGCATTAATTTTTCTTACATTCATTTAGGATTGTGTTAATGTTTAGGCTATATAAATTGGTATAATGTACTATTCACATAGTGTACAATATAAGAAATGTCAACGAGCCTAGGTCTACGTTCACATCACACAAAACCAGAATGAGCGCGCGTAAATGTAGGTAAATAAAAACTTTACCATCACTTTGCCGTGTGGCCATTCGCTCTCGCAATGAATTTATTATAATTATTTGATATATTAAATTAAGCTCAGTTTAGAATGAATACTTGAATGAAATCAAATAAATAGCCAAAATTTGTTATTATCATTTATTTCACACGCCCGCCCAGCTATGTAACGCGCGCGCACGAAATACTTACCTACACAATGTCGCTTACTTGCCTGCCTACTTTTATTCGTAATAGCTAATAGAACGCACGATTTTGTAAGACGTTAAGAATTAACAGGCAGGCAGGCGTATGGAAAGTATTCATAGGTAGGTATTTGATTGAATCTTAGAAATGTAGGTACTTATTGTTTACCCATATATTATAGTTTCATTACTTCATGTAGGCCAATTATAATGTATAAAAGACTACTAAGTAGGTACTACTACTATGCGGGTTGAGATTCGTTAGGTAGTGTCATCGTATAGAAACATTTGCGCATCATAATATTGTAGCATTTGAAATTTTTGCGGCCCTGAAAAGGGCCTTTTTTCACAAACGATGAACAACCGACGCTGTTATCGGTGTCCGTCGATGTATGCAGACAGCAGCTTAGCCTCCGAAACCGTACAGAGTGCGACCCTGACGCTTCAGAGCGTAGACCACGTCCATGGCGGTGACGGTCTTCCTCTTCGCGTGCTCGGTGTAGGTGACGGCGTCACGAATCACATTCTCTAGGAACACCTTCAGCACACCTCTGGTCTCTTCGTAGATCAGACCGGAGATACGCTTCACTCCGCCTCTGCGCGCCAGACGACGGATGGCGGGCTTCGTGATACCCTGGATGTTATCGCGAAGCACTTTCCTGTGACGCTTGGCGCCACCTTTCCCCAGACCTTTTCCTCCCTTGCCGCGACCGGTCATCTTGTTGTTGTAGAATACGAATGAAAAATAACACAGAGAGCCGCGAGCGCTGACGCTGACGGCGTACTACGACTGACTGGAACCTTTTTGAACCGCACGGCACTCTTATATTTATACAAAACTCGTGCGATAGCGTCGCGCGAGACGGCCTATACACCGCTAGAGACGGACCGAGCGACCGAGGGGAACGGAGCGGGGTGAAGAGCAACGATGCCGCGTTCGAGTCTGTAATATTTTTGTATGTTTACATAATTATTTGTCTTAAATATAATACATTTAAATCTATTTATTAGAACTATATATCTAGGTATTTATTTATAAATCGTACCTGCTAATTATTTAATTTGCACGTAATTCGGATCTCTAAAACGGATAAATTGATAAGATTTATTAATATTCTAATGTATATAATGCGGAGCAAAAACATTTTCTTCGGACGCCATATAATAATAATAATTATTGTTTTGTGGTGGATACATAGAGAAATAACAGATCACGGCATGCATTTTGAAAGATGATTTATCCACCACCTTGTTTCTATTATTAGATTAGGTATATATCAGAGGTACCTACATATTTTCTTAACTAATTCGACATTAATCTAAGCATCATATATTTATGTAGAGTTGTGTTATCGTTGTGAAACATGTTAATATGCATCAATGAATCGTGTGTGGCCCTGAAAAGGGCCTTTTTATGATCAAACAAACAAATCCGGCGGCGTTTTGATCAAGAGAGGGCGAGAGGCCTTCTTAGGCGCGCTCACCACGGATTCTGCGCGCCAATTGGATGTCCTTCGGCATGATGGTGACGCGCTTGGCGTGAATCGCGCAAAGGTTGGTGTCTTCAAACAGACCGACCAGGTAAGCTTCGCTGGCCTCCTGGAGAGCCATCACAGCGGAGCTCTGGAAACGCAGATCAGTCTTGAAGTCCTGTGCGATTTCACGCACCAGACGCTGGAACGGCAGCTTGCGGATCAGGAGCTCGGTGCTCTTCTGGTAGCGACGGATCTCGCGGAGAGCCACGGTGCCGGGCCTGTAGCGATGGGGCTTCTTCACTCCACCGGTGGCTGGTGCGCTCTTGCGCGCCGCTTTGGTGGCGAGCTGCTTGCGCGGCGCCTTACCACCGGTCGATTTACGGGCAGTCTGCTTGGTACGTGCCATTGTTGATTGACTTGACGCGAGTCGAGTTAGTTAGTAATGAATCAAAGAAATGAACGAGAGCACGAGCGGCGACTACGGTCTGTGCGCGAATGTGTAAAACACCGATACCGCGTCCCGCTTTATTTATACAAAAATGTATGTGGTACTATCGGACCTCTCGCTCACGCACACCACACGAACACGATGAGCGGTGCGGGGTGCGCGCAGGGGGGGGGGGGAAAGCTCTGGTGTTCTTTCGCTTCTCTATACTACTGGTCCCATCATAATAGGTGTAGGTACATACATACTTTTACTGATATTATGTATGTTAATTAAATTAATCATCACACGCCAATCATCCGTCGTGAAAAAAAAAAAAAAAAAAAAAACAATGTAACATTCAATATTCACTCTTATTTACTTCTAGGTAGGTACCTATCTATATAAATTCATTATTTCATTTGATCTTATTCAATTCGCTATTTTACTTACTTAATTATCTACCTTTAATCACGTACAGATATTGTATTGTATCGAAATAAATAACACAAAAGTCGTACGTGGACGCCTACTACTTACCTATATCATGAATCAATCAAACTTCTGATACCTAGTGGCTTTGCACGCGGGCATCCTTCATCATAATAATATCTATACCTAAGTAATTATTTTGTTGTGGCGTTAGCGTGCAGTGTTCAGATAAGAAACATATATTATGTCGCATTAAATATGCATTTATAATACAGAAATGTTTTGTGGCCCTGAAAAGGGCCTTTTGTGTGCGCACAGGATCGCACTGTTGGCTAGCAACGTCGCGTCGCTTCGCTCACTTAGAGCTGGTGTACTTGGTGACCGCCTTGGTGCCCTCGCTGACGGCGTGCTTTGCCAGCTCGCCGGGCAGCAGGAGTCTCACGGAGGTCTGCACCTCCCTCGATGTGATCGTGCTGCGCTTGTTGTAGTGTGCGAGACGGGAAGCCTCGGCGGCGATGCGCTCGAAGATGTCGTTCACGAACGAGTTCATGATGGACATGGCCTTCGAGGAGATACCGGTGTCCGGGTGGACCTGCTTGAGCACCTTGTAGATGTAGATGGCGTAGCTCTCCTTCCTCTTGTGCTTCTTCTTTCTCTTATCGGTCTTGGAGATGTTCTTCTGAGCCTTGCCGGATTTACTTATAGCTGTTGGCCACTGAGGCCTCTACAGCTTACCGGACATGGGCGAGCGCGGATGGCGGCTGAGCCCTAAGATTAGGACAAGTTGGAAAAAAAAAAAAAAAAAAAAAAAAAAAAAAAAAAAAAAAAAAAAAAAAACGAAAACGGACATCTACGAGAGCTATAAATGAGCGTTCGCTCGCCCCGCCGCGAGTGGACCTGTTTCCGTTCCACCAATAGCGATACAGCGAGGGTTAGACAGAGCAACAACGATATCGCATCACATTGTCCGTCTCGCTCTCGCCGTAAGTTGAACTCTGCTCTTTCTTCGATATTTCATCAAAATACCTACTCTATTTATTGGAATTAAGCTTAACAGGCAAAATTGTGCCCCTACTTATATATTTATTTATTAATTTAGCGGTTAGAGTGTCATTATCGAAAGAAATATTTAAAAAAAAAAAATCACTTAAATAATAAAAATAGATCTCCAACCTATGCATGTGTAATGAGTATATTCTAAATTAGCTGTCATATTATAAAAAGAGCAAAAAAAAAAATAAAATAAAAAAAAAAAAAAAATATTATTTAGCGGTTAAGAGTTAGGTTCTCGAAAGAAATATTTTTAATTTTTTTTTTTTTTTTTTTTTTTTTTTTTTTTTTTTTTTTTTTTTTTTTTTTTTTTTTTACTTAAAGTAAATCATGAAAATAGATACATTCATATGTAGTAGAGTATATACTAAATTAGCTGTCATATTACAAAAAGAGCAAAAATAAATGAATATATATACTTAATTGATAATAAAACTAATATTCAGATCTAGCCAATGTACCTACATAAGGGTGACGAATTAACGTCAAATATGTTCCTGTGCCCCTAATTATTCATTTAGTTATTAATTTAGCGGTTAGAGTGTTATTCTCGAAAGAAACATTCATAAATTGTATCGTACAAATTATGGTAAGAGATATATTGTGGCCCTGAAAAGGGCCTTTTTATGCGCAAAATAAATGTGCGCAGCGTAGCAGAAAGCGCCCAGCCCAGCGAAACACGTCGTCGGCTGTGCTGCGGTGGCATCCAGCCACCTTACGCTTTCTTCTCGGTCTTCTTGGGCAGGAGCACGGCCTGGATGTTGGGCAGCACACCTCCCTGTGCGATGGTCACGCCGGAGAGTAACTTGTTCAACTCCTCGTCGTTCCTGATCGCCAATTGCAAATGACGCGGGATGATCCTGGTCTTCTTGTTGTCCCTGGCGGCGTTGCCGGCCAACTCGAGCACCTCAGCGGCGAGATATTCCATCACGGCGGCGAGGTAAACGGGCGCTCCTGCACCGACGCGCTCGGCATAGTTGCCGTTACGCAGAAGACGATGAATACGACCGACGGGGAATTGTAGTCCGGCACGGTTGGAGCGAGACTTTGCCTTTCCCTTAACTTTTCCACCTTTGCCGCGTCCCGACATGTTGATTGATAGAGATTTGGTTTACTAACAGTATAAATCAAGCACCGTACCGCCTGAGCGTGCACAGCAGACTATTCTCTAAAGGCGCTCAATTTCTATATTTATAATAGCGCCCCACTCCGGCGCGACTGGAACGCCTCGGCGAGTGCCGTTATTCGGCGCGCGCATATCCGATGCGGGCCCGATGAACAACAATTAATGTGAAATTTTTCTATTTAATTAGTCATACATTTTTTTTTTTTTTTTTTTTTTTTTTTTTTTTTTTTTTTTTTTTTTTTTTTTTTTTTTTTTTTTTTTTTTTTTGTACCTACAACAAATAATAATAAACTCACTCATAATCATCATCACGTCACTCGGACAAAGTATTCAATGTTCCTGGCTCTAAAACATATTTAAGAAAAATCTCTCTATTTTGTGAAAATTGAACTATTTCAGGGACAAAATATCACATAAAAACACCCACATACGAGTACCTACGAGAGTTCTTGTTTAGTTATATTGTAAGTACCTAAATAATGCTGCTTGTTTTTAAAATAATGATTATGAATTGTATCATTTCAGGGTGAGGTGATAAGAGTACCATCGACATGTGGTGCCGCGAGAGCGACAGCGTCCAGTACCTACCTAATAAAGAACGTGAGTATTCTTGAACTGTTACATACTTACTTAATAAATAATATTATTATTTTTATATGCATTAGGTTTAGTTTCGTTATGGTTTAACACAGGTAGATAGGTATGTACGTAGTATGTCGCGCGAATTGTTTTCTTTGTATTACTTAAGTAAGTATAGGTAGGTTAGGTTAGGAGACGGACAGACAAGTCGGGCGCAGTCGGACGCTACTAACTACGAGTACTTATATTATTATTTATTATGTACCCCGCCGCTGCTGGATATAAAATACTACTTACTACCAACCAACTACTGTGGCGCTTGTACTACTACGGTGCAATGCAATATGTATGCATTGTACCTACTGAAAGAGAGTAGTGTTAGTTTTGGAGAAACATATAGGGCGCGCGATGCGCTCTTGAATGATATGTTAGCCCTGAAAAGGGCTTTTTGGTCGCGAGGCGAGGAGGATCTTGCGTCCGCCCCCGCACAAGCATAGCAGCAAGCAGCCGCCGTATCGGGCAAGGCAGCAAGGCAAGGCATGGCGCGGCGTGGCGTGAGGGAGCTCTGCAGAGAGAGAGACACACACAACACACACCACTGCACTGCAACCACTGTATGCCATGCATGCACTTGCACCGATTACTTCTTGGAGGCGGACGCCTTCTTGGTGGCAGCCTTCGATTTGGGAGTGGCCGCGGCCCTCTTCGGTTTGGGCGCTTTCGGCTTCTTGGTCGGAGGCCTGGCGGTCTTTTTGGCCTTCGGAGCGGCGGCGCTTTTCCCCTTGGCGGGCGTGGATGCGGCGGCCTTCTTCGCGGCGGCGGGCTTCTTCTTGGCGGCGGCGGCCTTCTTGTCCTTCGTCGCGGCCGAGGCCTTCGACTTTGCGGGCGAAGCGGCGGCGGTGGCGGCGGCCTTCCTGCCTCTGCCGGCGGCGGGCGCCGAGGCGGCCGCCTTCTTCGTCTTGGCGGCGGCGGTCTCCTTCGCGGCTGACCTGCCGGATGCCTTGGCGGCGGCGGGTTTCTTCGCGGACGATGACTTCGACTCGAGCTTGAAACTGCCCGATGCACCCTTGCCCTTGGTCTGAATGAGCGCGCCCGATTCTACGGCGCTCTTCAGATACTTCCTGATGAACGGCGCCAATTTCTCGGCGTCCACCTTGTACTGGGCCGCGATGTATTTCTTGATGGCCTTCAGCGATGATCCGCTGCGCTCCTTCAGCTCCTTGATGGCGTTGTTCACCATTTCGGAGGTCTTCGGGTGCGTCGGCTTCGCCTTGGGTTTCTTCGCGCCGCCGGCGGCGGCGGACGCCTTCGGCTTCTTCGCGGGCGTCGCTGGTGCGGGAGCCTCTGCAGCTACGGCGGTGTCGGCCATTTTTCAAAATTTAGAGTTTATTTATATTATGAACACTCAAAAATGGAGAAACTCAAGCAACTACCGAGTTAAACCTTGTGTTTTAATAATAATAAAAAAATTAGCATTCATTCATTCATTTATAGTCTTCTCCTCCTCTTTAATTCGAGGAGACAGGTTCCAGTCCGAGGTTACCCTCCTTGCTGGGGCTGGACGCCCTGACACATTGGTCAGGGGGCATTTACTGGGCGGATGCCCTCTGCCAATTCGGCTGTTTGACAGCCGTCTCGGCGTGGTCAGCTACGGTGGCCATCACGGCTTAGTTGGCCTCTCGTGGCTTTGCGGAGCCCTTAGTGGGCCTCATCGTTACGGCTGCCTGTGAGCCCTCTTCGCCATCCTCCTCTCCCTCTGCGTCGGCTAGAAGTAGGTCTCTGGGGAGGGCGAGCCAGGTACGTACGGAGTCGTCCGGGGGTCGAGCGTGGTGCGGTGCGATATTGTGCAAGTGGGGGTGTGGTCCGTTGTCTGCGCGGTCAAACATATTGCGCGCGAGTCGGACAACGAACTCCCTCACTGATTCTGCTTTTAGGTCCCGGGCTATGCAGTCGTTCCGCACGTACCGACCTGCTCCCGTTATGGTCCTTAGCGTGACATTTTGGACTGTTTGGAGCCTCTTCTTTCTTGCTTCCGAGCAGAGGGCGTACCATGCCGGCGCAGCATAGGTCAGCCTCGTCCTAATGTAGGTTTTGTATATGGCCATCTTTGTTTTCAGCTGCAGCTTCGAGCGGAGAACTGGCATGAGCAGAGCTCGAGCAGCCTTCGCCTGATTCACGGCATGTGAGGTCTGCGAGCTCATGCTTAATTTGGAGTCAATGAGGACGCCCAGGTACTTCACCTTCCTTTCCCATGAGACGTCCTGTCCGCGAAGCTGCAGTGGAGGCGGGAATGTGGACCTATGCGCGCTGCCGGTCACAAGGGCGGCCGTCTTCCCAACATTCACGGCTACACGCCACTTGTCCAGCCATTCCGGCAGGATGTCCAGGACTCTTTGAATCCTGCCTGCGGCGATGGTCGCTCTTCTGGACGATGCTATGTACGCACTGTCGTCCGCGAAGAGGGCTAGTGTGACTCCTCTTTCACCTGGTGCTGGGTCTTCCAGGACTGGAATGTCGTCAGTATAGGCAGCGTAGTAAGCTGGTGATGCACAACTCCCCTGTGGTACTCCCGCTTCGATCTTTCTATATCCGGAGGCAACGTTCTCGACGGACACGTAGAATCGACGGTCAGCAAGGGATGACGCCGCGACTCGCACTAGCGCAGGCGGCGTTGTGGTGTGCATCAGCTTAAAGATGAGGCCCTCGTGCCACACCCTGTCGAAGGCCTTTTCGACGTCAAGGAACACGGCGACGGACCGTCTCCCCATGTTGAGCTCATCTGTGAGGTGGTGCAAGACTCTCGTCAACTGGAGCGTAGTCGAGTGCTGTCTGCGGAATCCGAACTGTTCGTCCCTCGGCGTCAAATGGGGACGCATTCTCCGCAGCAGCAACTGCTCGAACAGTTTGGAGATCTGTGGAAGCAGTGTGATGGGGCGGTAGCTGGCAGGTTGTCTCAAATCCTTCCCAGGCTTCGGTATTACGATAACCTTGCCAGTCTTCCATGTCGAGGGGAAGTGACCGGTGCGAAGAATGCCGTTGAATAGCCGGGTCAGACAAACCAGGCCTCTCATCGGCATCCCCTTGAGGGCGGCGTTTGGTATTCCGTCGTGACCCGGCGCTTTCCTCGCCTTCAGTCTTCTCACGGCTCTTGCTACTTCCGTTGGGGCAATAAAGTCCTGGCCTCCCAACGGAGTTGCCGGAGACTGAAGGTACTCCTTAACCTCCCTCTCGACTCGCCTGTGGTGTTCTATGATGGCCTCTGGAGCGTCTGATGGGACAGGGTGCAGCTTGAACTGGTTCTCTAGGTGGTTCGCTATCAATTCTGCCCTCTCGGTGGCTGAGTAGCAACGTTGGCCCGAGGCGTCCAACAGTGGGCAAACAACCGTTTTGGCTTTGGTTAGGAGGCGATTCAGGCTGTAGAGGTTTGTCTTGTCTTCCTCGCAACTGGCAATGCGGTCTTCCCAGACGTCCCCTCTCCAGGCCTTAACTTCTTCGGCCAACCTCTCTGTGATGGCGTTTAGCTCCGTCTTCGTCCTTGGACAGCGAGTTTGGGTCCATCGCTGTCTGAGCTCACGCTTACGTCCGCGCATTGCTCTTAGGTGAGACGGGAGCTCTTCACGCCATCTGGTACGCGGTGTTTCAGTGGTAGCTTCGTTCAGTGCAGATGATATCTCTTCAGTCAGCTCGGTCGCGCATTGCTCCACCTCTTCTGCATTTGACAATTTGCCGACTTGAAGAGACATCATTCTTCGCTGGAATTTGGTCCAGTCCACTGTTTTCTTGGGTGGTCTCGGTGCTACGCAAGACGTCGTTCCTCCTACGGTTATCAAAAGGGGGAGGTGCTGCTCATCAAGGTCGTATAATACCTCGATGGAGATTGCTGCCTCGAACCCCTTGTGGACTACGACGTCTAGCACGTCCGCCTGGTGACGCGGGTTTGTTGGAATGTTGGTGGGTGACTCGGGCCCGATGACGGTGTACCCGTTGTCCTCCGCTATTTTGAACATCTTCTTCCCTGAATTGGAGATCAGTCGTGACCCCCATGCCAAATGTTTCGCGTTCAGGTCAGCTGCCAGTAGGGTGGGTCCTCGGTTGTTAAATATCTTTTTGAAATCTTGCTCGTTGACTTGAGTATTCTGTGGGGGTCTGTAGCCGGCGTAGATGTTCGTTTCCTTGCCGGCCACTTTGGTTCTAACCCCCACCGTCCTGGTTTGTTCAAAGTCAAGGAGCTCAAGGCTGTCGTGAACAATGTCTCTTCGTACCAGTACCGCCGTTCCTCTGTAAGGGTAACCTTTCGGGGATATTTCGTCCCGGCGGTACGTGGTATAGTTGCCGATGTTGAGTCTATGTCTGGAGGATAGTTTGGTTTCCCCCAGCAAGATGATGTGGATGTCTTGTTCTGAGGCGAGCGTTTTCAGGGAAGGAATCTTTCCTTTGACGCCCCCCGGGTTCCAATATAGGATGCGTGTAAGGCCACTATCCATAATACGCTCTGTGTATTGAGGCCATTACACGCATCGCAGCCGCACGGGGTTCCTCCCCTGCCGCAATGGCTGCTACTAATTCCACCAAGGACCCCAGGATGATGGCCATGGGGTCCCCGTGTGGACGAGCAGTTAACTCCGCTTCTCTGCGGTAAGGTTGAAATGGTGGCGTGGGTCTGAGCATCTGCGGTCTTGGACCCGTTTGGAATCCAGGAGGCGCTCCCTGACCTTGACCAATACTACCAAGACCTTGGTAGTATTGTGGGGGGCCCCACCCAGGTGGCTGGTTGAAGGGTGCCCCTGGGGCTCTAATTCCGCTGAGGGGTGCCTGCTGACCCTGTGGTTGTAGTTGTGGCGGCTGTGGCTGGTACCTCTGTTGCAACCTGGGGTCTGCCCTCGGTGGGGCTGCTGTTGAGGGTATGGGCATGAAATGTACCCTCATGTCGACCCCAGTGGTTGGTTGAGCCATTTTTTGAGCCGGTGGAGGCGGTGCAGATCGGGACCTTTGGGTGATGCCCCTGCGTTTCCTCCTTTGGTTGCTTGTCGGTTGGGCTTGTATTTCCTTAGGTGGGGCTCCCGCTCCCTCATTAGGGGGTGGTTGGCTTTGCTGTGTTGGTGGTGCTGCGGCCGCTGCTTCCGCTACTTTTTTTGTGCTGCGGCTCCTTTGCCTTCTTGGGACGCGTTGGGGCAGTGGTTGCGCAGGGGGTTGGGGCACATCTTGAGCTCGCACCCCAGACTCCTGCGGTTCGAACGCTGGCAGGTTCCCTTGGGACAGCAGTGGGGTGGATGACGCAGGTGGGGGTCCCGCCCTTTCCTTCCTGCCTCTGCTTCTGCCTCTACTGTTTCCTCTACCCCTGCTACCTCCTCTTGCTATTGCAGGCATGTTTGCCGGAGGCTGCAGGGTTGTGGGCATTTGGTATGGGCCTGCTGCGGTCGGTAAGGCTGGCCAGCCCCAACCTGGCAGTGGGTACAGCTGTGGCATCGCCGGTGCCATCGGCTGGGGTCTGTCTTGTTGTGGAGCTGGAGCTGCTGGTGGCCTTGCATTTGTCCGAGGGGCTTGGGTGCCCCATGCAGTGGTGCTGGCCCTTTTTGGCTCCACCTGGCCTCTTCTGGCTTCTGGTGACTCGCCTCTGAGCCGTCTGTCGGGCTGTATTCTCTGGGCTTCCTGGGGCGGCGGGCGTGGGTCTCCCGGTAACCTTATATTGCGTTTGCGCGCCTCCTTTCTGAATATTGCACACAACCTACTGTTGGCTGTGTGCTTCCCCGCGCAATTGGCGCAGGTGGGTGGGGCCTCGATGGGGAGGGGGCATTCGCTCCCGAAGTGCGGTCCAGCGCAGCGTACGCACTTCTGTGCCCTGTGGCAAGTCACCGATGAATGACCGAATTGTTGGCATCGGTGACATTGCGGCATCGTGGATGTCCCCCTCCAGGCTTCTATTATTATTCTCGGCATGTTTAGTAGGTCCTTAATTGCGTAGAGGCCTTCCAGCTGCTGCTTGTCCAGGTGCTCCAGCTGCACGTGGTAGACGCATTTTTGATTGGCTCTGCGCGTGGGAAGGCCTCTCGCGAAAATCGCTGGGAACCCTCTTTCCTTGAAGGCCTCCACTATGAGGGCTGGGTCAGTCCCTAGTGGGAGGCCCCAGAGGGCCACCTTGACGGGTTTCTCAGTTTCCAGACTGTAGTAAACCCAGTCTACAGTCGGGTCCGCCTCTTTAGCTTCGTTTAGGTACCGTTGTATGGTCCTAAACTCTTCTGCCGATTTGGCACGGAAAATGAGGCCCTTTTCCATGGGCCTCGAGTTGGGAATGTGGCCCAGCCGGCGGCGTAGTTCAGCAAGGTGCACTGTCCAATTGGGCAGACAGTACACCTTGATTGGTGGATATTTACCGGCCTTCAGATTCGCATTCGCATTATTTACTGTTTGGGGACTCACTCGGGGGTTGTCGGATGGCCGAGTGTAGGCACTCGTCCCCGGTTTTGGCGATTTTCCAGCTCCAGGTGGCGATTTTGGCGGAGATAGGGCCGCCAACGCACGGGCATAGTTCGCCGCCGCCCCTGGAGGGGGTGAAGGGGGGGACGGCATGGGGGCGGCATCCAGGGGCACCGATTCCAGTGCCGCGTATGAGGTTGCGTCCATTCCCTCATTTGTTATGTCGGGTTGCGCCGCTGCCAGATCCTCCAGGGACATCAGCGTCTCTCCCTTGCTTCCCTGGCTCGGCGACGGTGAGGGGGGGGGCGACTCTCTAGGTGATGGAGTCGGTTGCCCCTTCTTCGACTTCTTGCCCTTACCCTTTCCTTTATTTTTGGGCTTGGGCTCATCAGTGGTAGGTGGGGGTGATACAGTGGGGGGGGGGGAGTACACCAGTACCCCCCGCCCCTGGTCCGGCTGCGCTGGTACTTGCCGCCCCTCGCTCTGCGCAGTTTTCTTGGTTGGTGGAGTGGGTGGGATGTCCACTATCACCTCCGATTGCGGCCGGTGCACTTGCGCGCGCACTACTAGGGGGGGGGCGGGGGGCGGCAATGGTGTCAGTGGTGATGGTGGACCACTTTGCACCACTCCCGCTCGGTGGTCTGAAAGTACACCTGAGCCTAGTTCGTCCCAAGGAACTAGGTCGGCACGCCCGTCCGTTATCAATGTTTTAGCGACCGGGACGGGCAACTCTTCGGTAATGTTTTGATAATTTTTTCCCTCTTGAGTTGCTATTTGCGGCTCGTGGGGTGGGTTTCTCGTAGCTTGCGGTTTACTGTCGGGTAGCTGTTGAGCTACTGGTGGCTGTTGTTCGCTCCGCGTCCCTTCATTCGGGTGGTCATTTTCGACACTTGGGGCCCGATATGACGTGGGCCGCCTGTCCATCGCCACCGTTTTAACGACTGGGACTGGGACTTTCTGGGTTTGTTTTGATTTTGCTAATTTTGATTCCGGCTCTTCTGGAGACAGGGAGCCGAATCGCGGTTTCTTGTCCTCGTGTTTGTATTGTTCAGGCGTGCGGTCCCTCTTCCTGAACCAGGTTTTGCCAGTGGAGTCAGTAGCCAAGTCGAAAAGCAGCTCGTCGCGGCTTCTGGAGGTTGAGGTTGAGGTTGAGGCGCCCCGAGAGTGACCTCTTGCTGGGTTGCCAGCCGATCGCGATCGGCCGGCTCGGCCTCGGCCAGGACCAGGTATCTTTCGGATCCCAACGCTGGAGGCCGAGACAATCCTTGAACTATTAGGTTCGTATAGGTCCCTGACCGCGATGAGTCCTTCTGGTTTCGTGGTTGTGGTTGCAGTGGTGGTTTTCATTGATGTCGAAGATTGTAGCACCTTAGTGCTGCCATGCCCTACAGTAGCCGTTGCTGCTATGCTTGTGCGGGTTTGGGCACGGAAGGTGCTGGGGGTGGGGGGTGTAGTGGTCGTCGGAGTGGAGTCTTCACTCGACGACGAAATATTCAAAGCCCAGTCACTAGACATTGTGACGGGCGAGGGGCGGGGTGTTAGTGGTTGGGGGGGGAAAAAAGGAGCCTCGCTCACCTGTTGTGCCCGCTCCCACACTCCTCGGCGATCCCAGCACCAGTCAGGGGCTCCCAACTAGTGCGATCGCGACAGAGGTGCGCGAGAGTGGGCGAATCACAAATGTTGGCGGCTGGCCGACGGTTGTCCGTCGCGGCCTCCCGCTGGGCAGTCGTCCGGGCTGGACGGCAGGCAGCTGGGAGGAAGGCGGCGGGTGCAGACCTCCTGCACGTGGGTGGCGGCTGCTCGCGCGACCCCGCTCTCACGCCTAGACCGGCGGAGTGCTGGGGTCGCACAGGCGACGACACGAAGGAAGGCGCGCTTGTGGTGCGCCCTCGCTGTCAGCAGGGCAGGGTCCCGTAAGAGGCCCCACGCGACTGATGGAGGACGGGAACACAAACACTGTACTCGCTGGCTCAAAATGTAGACACAGTAAAAACGTAAATAAAGACACCGAGCGAAGCGAGCAAAAATTAGCAGCAAGTCAAGTAGGGGGTATAGATTGGAAACTTTACCGTAAAGAGAACACCACAGTCTAGAGACGATTTCTCGTAACAACGCTCGTGACTTTTCACTAACATCAGTCTCATTAAATAGCATTTTTTCATCATTTTAATATTGAACCGCGCGGCTGGCACTTTTCTAGTGCTACATTTTGAACGTGACCGTACGTCTGACATACTGGATCGAGCTTAATATGTACACATGAAACGATAGATGGATTAATTCGCACCACCCGCGACGCCGAGTAGCTCGGGTCATGTTTAAAATTGTATTTTCTCTATAAAATCGATTGATTTCATTCTTTTTCCACGATATTTAAACCGCAAAGATATCGTTTTTATTATATAACACAAAAACAGTCAAAATTTTCCCGTTTTAATAGTGTAAAACGATAGATTTTTTGATGCTCGTAAAACAGCTTCACCAGTTTCGTACCAACCGTTCAGCGCGATGCCATACCTTCGAACTGGATAGAAGCATTAATTTTTCTTACATTCATTTAGGATTGTGTTAATGTTTAGGCTATATAAATTGGTATAATGTACTATTCACATAGTGTACAATATAAGAAATGTCAACGAGCCTAGGTCTACGTTCACATCACACAAAACCAGAATGAGCGCGCGTAAATGTAGGTAAATAAAAACTTTACCATCACTTTGCCGTGTGGCCATTCGCTCTCGCAATGAATTTATTATAATTATTTGATATATTAAATTAAGCTCAGTTTAGAATGAATACTTGAATGAAATCAAATAAATAGCCAAAATTTGTTATTATCATTTATTTCACACGCCCGCCCAGCTATGTAACGCGCGCGCACGAAATACTTACCTACACAATGTCGCTTACTTGCCTGCCTACTTTTATTCGTAATAGCTAATAGAACGCACGATTTTGTAAGACGTTAAGAATTAACAGGCAGGCAGGCGTATGGAAAGTATTCATAGGTAGGTATTTGATTGAATCTTAGAAATGTAGGTACTTATTGTTTACCCATATATTATAGTTTCATTACTTCATGTAGGCCAATTATAATGTATAAAAGACTACTAAGTAGGTACTACTACTATGCGGGTTGAGTTTCGTTAGGTAGTGTCATCGTATAGAAACATTTGCGCATCATAATATTGTAGCATTTGAAATTTTTGCGGCCCTGAAAAGGGCCTTTTTTCACAAACGATGAACAACCGACGCTGTTATCGGTGTCCGTCGATGTATGCAGACAGCAGCTTAGCCTCCGAAACCGTACAGAGTGCGACCCTGACGCTTCAGAGCGTAGACCACGTCCATGGCGGTGACGGTCTTCCTCTTCGCGTGCTCGGTGTAGGTGACGGCGTCACGAATCACATTCTCTAGGAACACCTTCAGCACACCTCTGGTCTCTTCGTAGATCAGACCGGAGATACGCTTCACTCCGCCTCTGCGCGCCAGACGACGGATGGCGGGCTTCGTGATACCCTGGATGTTATCGCGAAGCACTTTCCTGTGACGCTTGGCGCCACCTTTCCCCAGACCTTTTCCTCCCTTGCCGCGACCGGTCATCTTGTTGTTGTAGAATACGAATGAAAAATAACACAGAGAGCCGCGAGCGCTGACGCTGACGGCGTACTACGACTGACTGGAACCTTTTTGAACCGCACGGCACTCTTATATTTATACAAAACTCGTGCGATAGCGTCGCGCGAGACGGCCTATACACCGCTAGAGACGGACCGAGCGACCGAGGGGAACGGAGCGGGGTGAAGAGCAACGATGCCGCGTTCGAGTCTGTAATATTTTTGTATGTTTACATAATTATTTGTCTTAAATATAATACATTTAAATCTATTTATTAGAACTATATATCTAGGTATTTATTTATAAATCGTACCTGCTAATTATTTAATTTGCACGTAATTCGGATCTCTAAAACGGATAAATTGATAAGATTTATTAATATTCTAATGTATATAATGCGGAGCAAAAACATTTTCTTCGGACGCCATATAATAATAATAATTATTGTTTTGTGGTGGATACATAGAGAAATAACAGATCACGGCATGCATTTTGAAAGATGATTTATCCACCACCTTGTTTCTATTATTAGATTAGGTATATATCAGAGGTACCTACATATTTTCTTAACTAATTCGACATTAATCTAAGCATCATATATTTATGTAGAGTTGTGTTATCGTTGTGAAACATGTTAATATGCATCAATGAATCGTGTGTGGCCCTGAAAAGGGCCTTTTTATGATCAAACAAACAAATCCGGCGGCGTTTTGATCAAGAGAGGGCGAGAGGCCTTCTTAGGCGCGCTCACCACGGATTCTGCGCGCCAATTGGATGTCCTTCGGCATGATGGTGACGCGCTTGGCGTGAATCGCGCAAAGGTTGGTGTCTTCAAACAGACCGACCAGGTAAGCTTCGCTGGCCTCCTGGAGAGCCATCACAGCGGAGCTCTGGAAACGCAGATCAGTCTTGAAGTCCTGTGCGATTTCACGCACCAGACGCTGGAACGGCAGCTTGCGGATCAGGAGCTCGGTGCTCTTCTGGTAGCGACGGATCTCGCGGAGAGCCACGGTGCCGGGCCTGTAGCGATGGGGCTTCTTCACTCCACCGGTGGCTGGTGCGCTCTTGCGCGCCGCTTTGGTGGCGAGCTGCTTGCGCGGCGCCTTACCACCGGTCGATTTACGGGCAGTCTGCTTGGTACGTGCCATTGTTGATTGACTTGACGCGAGTCGAGTTAGTTAGTAATGAATCAAAGAAATGAACGAGAGCACGAGCGGCGACTACGGTCTGTGCGCGAATGTGTAAAACACCGATACCGCGTCCCGCTTTATTTATACAAAAATGTATGTGGTACTATCGGACCTCTCGCTCACGCACACCACACGAACACGATGAGCGGTGCGGGGTGCGCGCAGGGGGGGGGGGAAAGCTCTGGTGTTCTTTCGCTTCTCTATACTACTGGTCCCATCATAATAGGTGTAGGTACATACATACTTTTACTGATATTATGTATGTTAATTAAATTAATCATCACACGCCAATCATCCGTCGTGAAAAAAAAAAAAAAAAAAAAAACAATGTAACATTCAATATTCACTCTTATTTACTTCTAGGTAGGTACCTATCTATATAAATTCATTATTTCATTTGATCTTATTCAATTCGCTATTTTACTTACTTAATTATCTACCTTTAATCACGTACAGATATTGTATTGTATCGAAATAAATAACACAAAAGTCGTACGTGGACGCCTACTACTTACCTATATCATGAATCAATCAAACTTCTGATACCTAGTGGCTTTGCACGCGGGCATCCTTCATCATAATAATATCTATACCTAAGTAATTATTTTGTTGTGGCGTTAGCGTGCAGTGTTCAGATAAGAAACATATATTATGTCGCATTAAATATGCATTTATAATACAGAAATGTTTTCCTTTGGTTGCTTGTCGGTTGGGCTTGTATTTCCTTAGGTGGGGCTCCCTCTCCCTCATTAGGGGGTGGTTGGCTTTGCTGGGTTGGCGGTGCTGCGGCCTCTGCTTCAGCTACTTTTTTTGTGCTGCGGCTCCTTTGCCTTCTTGGGGCGCGTTGAGGCAGTGGTTGCGCGGGGGGTTGGGGCACATCTTGAGCTCGCACCCCAGACTCTTGCGGTTCGAACGCTGGCAGGTTCCCTTGGGACAGCAGTGGGGTGGATGACGCAGGTGGGGGTCCCGCCCTTTCCTTCCTGCCTCTGCTTCTGCCTCTACTGTGTCCTCTACCCCTGCTACCTCCTCTTGCTATTGCAGGCATGTTTGCCGGAGGCTGCAGGGTTGTGGGCATTTGGTATGGGCCTGCTGGGGTCGGTAAGGCTGGCCAGCCCCAACCTGGCAGTGGGTACAGCTGTGGCATCGCCGGTGCCATCGGCTGGGGTCTGTCTTGTTGTTGAGCTGGAGCTGCTGGTGGCCTTGCATTTGTCCGAGGAGCTTGGGTGCCCCATGCAGTGGTGCTGGTCCTTTTTGGCTCCACCTGGCCTCTTCTGGCTTCTGGTGACTCGCCTCTGAGCCGTCTGTCGGGCTGTATTCTCTGGGCTTCCTGGGGCGGCGGGCGTGGGTCTCCCGGCAGCCTTATATTGCGTTTGCGCGCCTCCTTTCTGAATATTGCACACCACCTACTATTGGCTGTGTGCTTCCCCGCGCAATTGGCGCAGGTGGGTGGAGCCTCGATGGGGAGGGGGCATTCGCTCCCGAAGTGCGGTCCAGCGCAGCGCACGCACTTCTGTGCCCTGTGGCAAGTCACCGATGAATGACCAAATTGTTGGCATCGGTGACATTGCGGCATCGTGGATGTCCCCCTCCAGGCTTCTATTATTATTCTCGGCATGTTTAGTAGGTCCTTAATTGCGTAGAGGCCTTCCAGCTGCTGTTTGTCCAGGTGCTCCAGCTGCACGTGGTAGACGCATTTTTGATTGGCTCTGCGCGTGGGAAGGCCTCTCGCGAAAATCGCTGGGAACCCTCTTTCCTTAAAGGCCTCCACTATGAGGGCTGGGTCAGTCCCTAGTGGGAGGCCCCAGAGGGCCACCTTGACGGGTTTTTCTGTTTCCAGACTGTAGTAGACCCAGTCTACAGTCGGGTCCGCCTCTTTGGCTTCGTTTAGGTACCTCTGTATGGTCCTAAACTCTTCTGCCGATTTGGCACGGAATATGAGGCCCTTTTCCATGGGCCTCGAGTTGGGAATGTGGCCCAGCCGGCGGCGTAGTTCAGCAAGGTGCACTGTCCAATTGGGCAGACAGTACACCTTGATTGGTGGATATTTACTGGCCTTGAGATTCGCATTCGCCTTATTTACTGTTTGGGGACTCACTCGGGGGTTGTCGGATGGCCGAGTGTAGGCACTCGTCCCCGGTTTTGGCGATTTTCCAGCTCCAGGTGGCGATTTTGGCGGAGATAGGGCCGCCAATGCACGGGCATAGTTCGCCGCCGCCCCTGGAGGGGGTGAAGGGGGGGACGGCATGGGGGCGGCATCCAGGGGCACCGATTCCAGTGCCGCGTATGAGGTCGCGTCCATCCTGTCTTCGGATACCTGACCCTGTGTCGCCGCTATCTCCTCTAGGGACATCAGGGTCTCTCCTTTGCTTCCATGGCTTGCTGGTGATGGAGGGGGGGAGGGTGATTTCCTCGAAGGGGGGGTCGTTTGGCCGTCCTGTCCCCTCTTCGATTTTTTGCCTTTGCCTTTGCCCTTACTTCTTGGTAGTAAGGGCTCAGGCTCGGCTGTGGTCGGCGGTGGTGATATGGTGGGGGGGGGTGAGTACACTAGTACCCCCCTCCGTCCTTGGTCAAGCTGTTCGGCCCCTTGCCGCCCTTCCTGCGGTGCGGTTTTCTTCATCTGCGGAGTGGGCGGTATTTCCACTACCACGTCGATGGGAGGCCTATGTACCACCGCGCGCGTCACTAGCGGTGGTTCGGGGGGCGGCAGCGGTGTCAGCGGAGACGACGGTCCACTCGGCACCTCTTCAGCTCGGTGGTCACAAAGTGAACCGTGGTCCCCGATTTTGCCGGCACGCCCGTCGGTTATCGCTGATTTTGCGACCAAGACGGGCACTTCATCAGAGCTCGGCCGATGAGTGGGCTCCCCTATTAGTGTTCCTGGGGGCCCGTGGTTGGTCGCGCGCGTTGCCGCAGGTGGCTCCATCGGTTGTTGTGATGGCCCCGAAGGCCGCTGAGTCAGTTGCAGACCCCCATCTTGGTGGTCTGATTGTAAACTATGGCCCGTGTATGAAGCGGGCGTCCTGTCCCGTGGTGTTGTTTTGACGACCGGGACAGGTATTTTGGTGGTCGCTGATAATTTAGATGCGGGTTCTGACCCCGCTTCTGGTGACAGTGAACCGGTCCTTGGCATCTTGTCCACGTGCTTGTATTTTTCGGGGGTGCGCCCCCTCTTCTTTAGCCTTGGACCGGCTATATTCCCCGTTGAGGCTGATGGGGTGTCAGTTCTTGAGGTTACTGGTGCGGCTCGAGAGGAGCCACGCGACAGATTACCGGCCGAGCGCGATCGGCCGGCTCGGCCTCGGCCGATTCCAGGCACTCGGTGCAGTCCCACGCTGGAGGCCGGAACTATGGCCGAGTTATTCGGCTCATACAGGTCCCTGACCGCGATGAGTCCTTCCGTATGGCTGGTAATGGTTGCAGTGGTGGTGGTATTCGATTTTGTGGTTGTGGTTGCAGTGGTGGTTATCATTTTTCCGTGCCCTAACATGCTTGTGCTGATGCTTGTACGGGGTTGGACACGGAAGGTGCCGGGGGTGGGGGGTGCAGTGGTCGTCGCAGTGAGATCATCACTCGACGAAGATGAGATATTAAAAGCCCAGTCATAAGACATAATGACGGGCAAGGGGCGGGGTGTTAGAGGTTGGGGGGGGAAAAAAGGAGCCTCGCTCACCTGTTGTGCCCGCTCCCACACTCCTCGGCGATCCCAGCACCAGTCAGGGGCTCCCAACTAGTGCGATCGCGACAGAGGTGCGCGAGAGTAGGCGAATCACAAATGTTGGCGGCTGGCCGACGGTTGTCCGTCGCGGCCTCCCGCTGGGCAGTCGTCCGGGCTGGACGGCAGGCAGCTGGGAGGAAGGCGGCGGGTGCAGACCTCCTGCACGTGGGTGGCGGCTGCTCGCGCGACCCCGCTCTCACGCCTAGACCGGCGGAGTGCTGGGGTCGCACAGGCGACGACACGAAGGAAGGCGCGCTTGTGGTGCGCCCTCGCTGTCAGCAGGGCAGGGTCTCGTAAGAGGCCCCACGCGACTGATGGAGGACGGGAACAAAAGCGCTGTACTCACTGGCTCGAAATAAAATAAAACTTACGATGTAAACAAATACACCGAGCGCAGCAAGCAAAAAATTAGGATTCATTCATTTACAGTCTTCTCCTCCTCTTTAATTCGAGGAGACAGGTTCCAGTCCGAGGTTACCCTCCTTGCTGGGGCTGGACGCCCTGACACATTGGTCAGGGGGCATTTACTGGGCGGATGCCCTCTGCCAATTCGGCTGTTTGACAGCCGTCTCGGCGTGGTCAGATACGGTGGCCATCACGGCTTAGTTGGCCTCTCGTGGCTTTGCGGAGCCCTTAGTGGGCCTCATCATTACGGCTGCCTGTGAGCCCTCTTCGCCATCCTCCTCTCCCTCTGCGTCGGCTAGAAGTAGGTCTCTGGGGAGGGCGAGCCAGGTACGTACGGAGTCGTCCGGGGGTCGAGCGTGGTGCGGTGCGATATTGTGCAAGTGGGGGTGTGGTCCGTTGTCTGCGCGGTCAAACATATTGCGCGCGAGTCGGACAACGAACTCCCCCACTGATTCTGCTTTTAGGTCCCGGGCTATGCAGTCGTTCCGCACGTACCGACCTGCTCCCGTTATGGTCCTTAGCGTGACATTTTGAACTGTTTGGAGCCTCTTCTTTCTTGCTTCCGAGCAGAGGGCGTACCATGCCGGCGCAGCATAGGTCAGCCTCGTCCTAATGTAGGTTTTGTATATGGCCATCTTTGTTTTCAGCTGCAGCTTCGAGCGGAGAACTGGCTGGAGCAGAGCTCGAGCAGCCTTCGCCTGATTCACGGCATGTGAGGTCTGCGAGCTCATGCTTAATTTGGAGTCAATGAGGACGCCCAGGTACTTCACCTTCCTTTCCCATGAGACGTCCTGTCCGCGAAGCTGCAGTGGAGGCGGAAATGTGGACCTATGCGCGCTGCCGGTCACAAGGGCGGCCGTCTTCCCAACATTCACGGCTACACGCCACTTGTCCAGCCATTCCGGCAGGATGTCCAGGACTCTTTGAATCCTGCCTGCGGCGATGGTCGCTCTTCTGGACGATGCTATGTACGCACTGTCGTCCGCGAAGAGGGCTAGTGTGACTCCTCTTTCACCTGGTGCTGGGTCTTCCAGGACTGGAATGTCGTCAGTATAGGCAGCGTAGTAAGCTGGTGATGCACAACTCCCCTGTGGTACTCCCGCTTCGATCTTTCTATATCCGGAGGCAACGTTCTCGACGGACACGTAGAATCGACGGTCAGCAAGGGATGACGCCGCGACTCGCACTAGCGCAGGCGGCGTTGTGGTGTGCATCAGCTTAAAGATGAGGCCCTCGTGCCACACCCTGTCGAAGGCCTTTTCGACGTCAAGGAACACGGCGACGGACCGTCTCCCCATGTTGAGCTCATCTGTGAGGTGGTGCAAGACTCTCGTCAACTGGAGCGTAGTCGAGTGCTGTCTGCGGAATCCGAACTGTTCGTCCCTCGGCGTCAGATGGGGACGCATTCTCCGCAGCAGCAACTGCTCAAACAGTTTGGAGATCTGTGGAAGCAGTGTGATGGGGCGGTAGCTGGCAGGTTGTCTTAAATCCTTCCCAGGCTTCGGTATCACGATAACCTTGCCAGTCTTCCATGTCGAGGGGAAGTGACCGGTGCGAAGAATGCCGTTGAAGAGCCGGGTCAGACAAACCAGGCCTCTCATCGGCATCCCCTTGAGGGCGGCGTTTGGTATTCCGTCGTGACCCGGCGCTTTCCTCGCCTTCAGTCTTCTCACGGCTCTTGCTACTTCCGTTGGGGCAATAAAGTCCTGGCCTCCCAACGGAGTTGCCGGAGACTGAAGGTACTCCTTTACCTCCCTCTCGACTCGCCTGTGGTGTTCAATGATGGCCTCTGGTGCGTCTGGTGGGACAGGGTGCAGCTTGAACTGGTTCTCCAAATGGTTCGCTATCAATTCTGCCCTCTCGGTGGCTGAGTAGCAACGTTCGCCCGAGGCGTCCAACAGTGGGCAAACAACCGTTTTAGCTTTGGTTAGGAGGCGGTTCAGGCTGTAGAGGTTTGTCTTATCTTCCTCGCAACTGGCAATGCGGTCTTCCCAGACGTCCCCTCTCCAGGCCTTAACTTCTTCGGCCAGCCTCTCTGTGATGGCGTTTAGTTCGGTCTTCGTCCTTGGACAGCGAGTTTGGGTCCATCGCTGTCTGAGCTCACGCTTACGTCCACGCATTGCTCTTAGGTGAGACGGGAGCTCTTCACGCCATCTGGTACGCGGTGTTTCAGTGGTAGCTTCTTTCAGTGCAGAAGATATCTCTTCAGTCAGCTCGGTCGCGCATTGCTCCACCTCTTCTGCATTTGACAATTTGCCGACTTGAAGAGACATCATTCTTCTCTGGAATTTGGGCCAGTCCACTGTTTTCTTGGGTGGTCTCGGTGCTACACAAGACGTCGTTCCTCCTACGGTTATCAAAAGGGGGAGGTGCTGCTCATCAAGGTCGTATAATACCTCGATGGAGATTGCTGCCTCGAACCCCTTGTGGACTACGACGTCTAGCACGTCCGCCTGGTGACGCGGGTTGGTCGGAATGTTGGTGGGTGACTCGGGCCCGATGACGGTGTACCCGTTGTCCTCCGCTATTTTGAACATCTTCTTCCCTGAATTGGAGATCAGTCGTGACCCCCATGCCAAATGTTTCGCGTTCAGGTCAGCTGCCAGTAGGGTGGGTCCTCGGTTGTTAAATATCTTTTTGAAATCTTGCTCGTTGACTTGAGTATTCTGTGGGGGTCTGTAGCCGGCGTAGATGTTCGTTTCCTTGCCGGCCACTTTGGTTCTAACCCCCACCGTCCTGGTTTGTTCAAAGTCTAGGAGCTCAAGGCTGTCGTGAACAATGTCTCTTCGTACCAGTACCGCCGTTCCTCTGTAAGGGTAACCTTTCGGGGATATTTCATCCCGGCGGTACGTGGTATAGTTGCCGATGTTGAGTCTATGTCTGGAGGATAGTTTGGTTTCCCCCAGCAAGATAATGTGGATGTCTTGTTCTGAGGCGAGCGTTTTCAGGGAAGGAATCTTTCCTTTGACGCCCCCCGGGTTCCAATATAGGATGCGTGTAAGGCCACTATCCATAATACGCTCTGTGTATTGAGGCCATTACACGCATCGCAGCCGCACGGGGTTCCTCCCCTGCCGCAATGGCTGCTACTAATTCCACCAAGGACCCCAGGATGATGGCCATGGGGTCCCCGTGTGGACGAGCAGTTAACTCCGCTTCTCTGCGGTAAGGTTGAAATGGTGGCGTGGGTCTGAGCATCTGCGGTCTTGGACCCGTTTGGAATCCAGGCGGCGCTCCCTGACTAAGACCTTGGTAGTATTGTGGGGGGCCCCACCCAGGTGGCTGGTTGAAGGGTGCCCCTGGGGCTCTAATTCCGCTGGGGGGTGCCTGCTGGCCCTGTGGTTGTAGTTGTGGCGGCTGTGGCTGGTACCTCTGTTGCAACCTGGGGTCTGCCCTCGGTGGGGCTGCTGTTGAGGGTATGGGCATGAAATGTACCCTCATGTCGACCCCAGTGGTGGGTTGAGCCATTTTTTGAGCCGGTGGAGGCGGTGCAGATCGGGACCTCTGGGTGATGCCCCTGCGTTTCCTCCTTTGGTTGCTTGTCGGTTGGGCTTGTATTTCCTTAGGTGGGGCTCCCTCTCCCTCATTAGGGGGTGGTTGGCTTTGCTGGGTTGGCGGTGCTGCGGCCGCTGCTTCAGCTACTTTTTTTGTGCTGCGGCTCCTTTGCCTTCTTGGGACGCGTTGAGGCAGTGGTTGCGCGGGGGGTTGGGGCACATCTTGAGCTCGCACCCCAGACTCTTGCGGTTCGAACGCTGGCAGGTTCCCTTGGGACAGCAGTGGGGTGGATGACGCAGGTGGGGGTCCCGCCCTTTCCTTCCTGCCTCTGCTTCTGCCTCTACTGTTTCCTCTACCCCTGCTACCTCCTCTTGCTATTGCAGGCATGTTTGCCGGAGGCTGCAGGGTTGTGGGCATTTGGTATGGGCCTGCTGGGGTCGGTAAGGCTGGCCAGCCCCAACCTGGCAGTGGGTACAGCTGTGGCATCGCCGGTGCCATCGGCTGGGGTCTGTCTTGTTGTGGAGCTGGAGCTGCTGGTGGCCTTGCATTTGTCCGAGGAGCTTGGGAGCCCCATGCAGTGGTGCTGGTCCTTTTTGGCTCCACCTGGCCTCTTCTGGCTTCTGGTGACTCGCCTCTGAGCCGTCTGTCGGGCTGTATTCTCTGGGCTTCCTGGGGCGGCGGGCGTGGGTCTCCCGGCAACCTTATATTGCGTTTGCGCGCCTCCTTCCTGAATATTGCACACAACCTACTATTGGCTGTGTGCTTTCCCGCGCAATTGGCGCAGGTGGGTGGGGCCTCGATGGGGAGGGGGCATTCGCTCCCGAAGTGCGGTCCAGCGCAGCGTACGCACTTCTGTGCCCTGTGGCAAGTCACCGATGAATGACCAAATTGTTGGCATCGGTGACATTGCGGCATCGTGGATGTCCCCCTCCAGGCTTCTATTATTATTCTCGGCATGTTTAGTAGGTCCTTAATTGCGTAGAGGCCTTCCAGCTGCTGTTTGTCCAGGTGCTCCAGCTGCACGTGGTAGACGCATTTTTGATTGGCTCTGCGCGTGGGAAGGCCTCTCGCGAAGATCGCTGGGAACCCTCTTTCCTTAAAGGCCTCCACTATGAGGGCTGGGTCAGTCCCTAGTGGGAGGCCCCAGAGGGCCACCTTGACGGGTTTCTCAGTTTCCAGACTGTAGTAAACCCAGTCTACAGTCGGGTCCACCTCTTTAGCTTCGTTTAGGTACCTCTGTATGGTCCTAAACTCTTCTGCCGATTTGGCACGGAATATGAGGCCCTTTTCCATGGGCCTCGAGTTGGGAATGTGGCCCAGCCGGCGGCGTAGTTCAGCAAGGTGCACTGTCCAATTGGGCAGACAGTACACCTTGATTGGTGGATATTTACTGGCCTTGAGATTCGCATTCGCCTTGTTTACTGTTTGGGGACTCACTCGGGGGTTGTCGGATGGCCGAGTGTAGGCACTCGTCCCCGGTTTCGGCGATTTTTCGGCTCCAGGTGGCGATTTTGGCGGAGATAGGGCCGCCAATGCACGGGCGTAGTTCGCCGCCGCCCCTGGAGGGGGTGAAGGGGGGGACGGCATGGGGGCGGCATCCAGGGGCACCGATTCCAGTGCCGCGTATGAGGTCGCGTCCATCCTGTCTTCGGATAGCTGACCCTGTGTCGCCGCTATCTCCTCTAGGGACATCAGGGTCTCTCCTTTGCTTCCATGGCTTGCTGGTGATGGAGGGGGGGAGGGTGATTTCCTCGAAGGGGGGGTCGTTTGGCCGTCCTGTCCCCTCTTCGATTTTTTGCCTTTGCCTTTGCCCTTACTTCTTGGTAGTAAGGGCTCAGGCTCGGCTGTGATCGGCGGTGGTGATATGGTGGGGGGGGGTGAGTACACTAGTACCCCCCTCCGTCCTTGGTCAAGCTGTTCGGCCCCTTGCCGCCCTTCCTGCGGTGCGGTTATCTTCATCTGCGGAGTGGGCGGTATTTCCACTACCACGTCGATGGGAGGCCTATGTACCACCGCGCGCGTCACTAGCGGTGGTTCGGGGGGCGGCAGCGGTGTCAGCGGAGACGACGGTCCACTCGGCACCTCTTCAGCTCGGTGGTCACAAGGTGAACCGTGGTCCCCGATTTTGCCGGCACGCCCGTCGGTTATCGCTGATTTTGCGACCAAGACGGGCACTTCATCAGAGCTCGGCCGATGAGTGGGCTCCCCTACTAGTGTTCCTGGGGGCCCGTGGTTGGTCGCGCGCGTTGCCGCAGGTGGCTCCATCGGTTGTTGTGATGGCCCCGAAGGCCGCTGAGTCGGTTGCAGACCCCCATCTTGGTGGTCTGATTGTAAACTATGGCCCGTGTATGAAGCGGGCGTCCTGTCCCGTGGTGTTGTTTTGACGACCGGGACAGGTATTTTGGTGGTCGCTGATAATTTAGATGCGGGTTCTGACCCCGCTTCTGGTGATAGTGAACCGGTCCTTGGCATCTTGTCCACATGCTTGTATTTTTCGGGGGTGCGCCCCCTCTTCTTCAGCCTTGGACCGGCTATATTCCCCGTTGAGGCTGATGGGGTGTCAGTCCTTGAGGTTACTGGCGCGGCTCGAGAGGAGCCACGCGACAGATTACCGGCCGAGCGCGATCGGCCGGCTCGGCCTCGGCCGATTCCAGGCACTCGGTGCAGTCCCACGCTGGAGGCCGGAACTATGGCCGAGTTATTCGGCTCATACAGGTCCCTGACCGCGATTAGTCCTTCCGTATGGCTGGTAGTGGTTGCAGTGGTGGTGGTATTCGATTTTGTGGTTGTGGTTGCAGTGGTGGTTATCATTTTTCCGTGCCCTAACATGCTTGTGCTGATGCTTGTACGGGGTTGGACACGGAAGGTGCCGGGGGTGGGGGGTGCAGTGGTCGTCGCAGTGAGATCATCACTCGACGAAGATGAGATATTGAAAGCCCAGTCATAAGACATAATGACGGGCAAGGGGCGGGGTGTTAGAGGTTGGGGGGGGAAAAAAAGGAGCCTCGCTCACCTGTTGTGCCCGCTCCCACACTCCTCGGCGATCCCAGCACCAGTCAGGGGCTCCCAACTAGTGCGATCGCGACAGAGGTGCGCGAGAGTAGGCGAATCACAAATGTTGGCGGCTGGCCGACGGTTGTCCGTCGCGGCCTCCCGCTGGGCAGTCGTCCGGGCTGGACGGCAGGCAGCTGGGAGGAAGGCGGCGGGTGCAGACCTCCTGCACGTGGGTGGCGGCTGCTCGCGCGACCCCGCTCTCACGCCTAGACCGGCGGAGTGCTGGGGTCGCACAGGCGACGACACGAAGGAAGGCGCGCTTGTGGTGCGCCCTCGCTGTCAGCAGGGCAGGGTCTCGTAAGAGGCCCCACGCGACTGATGGAGGACGGGAACAAAAGCGCTGTACTCACTGGCTCGAAATAAAATAAAACTTACAGGATGTAAACAAATACACCGAGCGCAGCAAGCAAAAAAAATTCATCATCATCATCATCATGGTTCTTCTCCTCCTACTGTGAGTTGGAGTCAGGTACCAGCGTCAGGGTTACCCCTCTTGCTGGGGCTGGACGCCCTGGGACTCTGCCCAGGGGGCAATGCAGGGGGTGGTCTGTAACTCTTCCCCCTCTTACGGTACGGTGTGAAACGTCCGTACCGCGTTGGTCATTACGACTTTGTTGGCCTTCTAACGGCTTAGTTGGCCAGTCTGGGCATATGTGGATCCTCATCTTAATGGCTGCCTACATTCCCTCCTCTTCAGTCTCCTCTCCTTCCTCTGCATCGGCCAACAGGAGGTCTCTAGGGAGGGCTCGCCAGGTACGTACGTCTGGAGGTCGAGTGTGAAGCGGAGCGATGTTGTTCAGATGGGGGTGTGGTCCGTTGTCTGCGCGATCAAACATGCCGCGCGACAGTCGGACAACGAACTCCCCCACTGTCTCGATTTTAAGGTCACGGGCGATTCGGTCGTTTCGTACGTACCGGCCGGCTCCCGTGATTATGCGCAAGGTGGTGCTCTGCACTGTCTGGAGCCTCTTCTTCCTTGCGGCCGAGCAGAGGGCATACCATGCCGGCGCAGCATAAGTCAGCCTCGTTCTGACGTAAGTTTTGTAAATAGACAACTTGGTCTTGAGCGACAGCCTCGATCTGAGTACTGGCATTAGTAGAGCTCGAGCAGCCTTCGCCTGATTCACGGCATGTGAGGTCTGCGAGCTCATCTTTAAATCGGAATCAATGAGGACGCCCAGGTACTTGATCTTCTTTTCCCACTTGACGTCCTGTCCTCGAAGCTGAAGCAGAGGCGGTATATCGGACTTACGTGCGCTGCCGGTCACAAGGGCGGCCGTTTTCCCCACGTTGACGGCTACGCGCCACTTGTCCAGCCATTCCGGCAGGATATCAAGGACTCTCTGGATCCTGCCTGCGTCAATGGTAGCTTTCCTAGACGACGCGATGTATGCGCTATCGTCTGCGAAGAGGGCTAGGATGACTTCCCTTTCACCTGGGATTGGGTCTGCCAGGACCGGTATGTCATCCGTGTAGGCAGCATAGTAGTCGGGTGACGCACAGCTCCCCTGTGGTACTCCGGCTTCAATCCTTCTGTATCCGGAGTCTACGTTCTCGACGGACACGAAGAATCGGCGGTCAGCAAGGGAGGACGCCGCGACTCGAACTAGCGCGGGCGGCGTCGTGGTGTGCATCAGCTTGAAGATGAGGCCCTCGTGCCACACCCTGTCAAAGGCCTTTTCGACGTCTAGGAACACGGCGACGGACCGTCTCCCCATATTGAGCTCGTCTGTGAGATAATGTATCACTCTGGTTAGCTGGAGCGTTGTCGAGTGCTGCGTGCGGAATCCGAATTGTTCATCCCGGGGCTTCAGATGGGGACGCATTCTCCGCAGCAGCAGCCGCTCAAACAGCTTTGACAACATTGGTAGCAGTGTTATGGGGCGGTAGCTGGCAGGTAATCTCAAGTCCTTGCCGGGCTTCGGCAGTACGATCACTCTGCCAGTCTTCCATATCGAGGGGAAGTGTCCGGTGCGAAGAATGCCGTTGAATAGCCGGGTCAGACAAACCAGGCCTCTCATCGGCATCCACTTGAGGGCGGCGTTCGGTATTCCGTCGTAACCCGGCGCCTTCTTCGTCTTCAGTCTCCTCACGGCTCTTGCTACTTCCGTTGGGGCAATAAAGTCCTGGCCTGCCAACGGAGTCGCCGGTGACCGAAGATACTCCTCTACTTCCCTCTCGACTCGCCTGTGGTGCTCCTTGATGGCCTCTGATGCGTCTGATGGGACAGGGTGCGGCTTGAACTGATCCTCCAGGTGGTCAGCCAAGAGCTCTGCCCTTTCTGCAGCTGAGTAACGGCGTTTGCCTGAGGCGTCTTTTAGTGGGCAAACGACCGCTTTAGCTTGGGTCAGGTGGCGATTGAGGCTGTACAGATCGGTCTTGTATTCCTCGCATTGGTCTATCTTGTTGTCCCAAGCGGTGCCTCTCCAGGCCTTTACCTCTTCTGACAGCCTCTCTGCGATGGCGTTCAACTCCCTTTTGGTCCTTGGGCAGCGAGTTCGGGCCCATCGCTGCCTAAGCTCACGCTTGTATCCACGCATCGCTTTAAGGTGCCTAGGGAGTTCTTCACGCCATCCGGTCTGTGGGAGTATGGTGGTCGCCTCTTCTAAGGCTGCGGCTATCCCCTCAGTCAGTTTGGTCGCGCAATCTTCCACCTCTTCTGCTTCAGACAGTTTACCGACTTGAAGGGACAGCATCCTCTGCTGGTAGCGGAGCCAGTCTATTCGCTTCCTGGGTGGTCTGGGTTCTCTGGTCGTCATATCTCCTCCAACGGTAATCAGAAGGGGGAGGTGCTGCTCGTCAAGGTCATACAGGACCTCGACGGAGATTGCTACCTCCAGGCCCTTATGTACAACGACATCAAGTACATCCGCCTGATGTCTCGGATTGTTTGGGATGTTTGTGGGCGTGTTTGGGCCTATGACCGTCAATTTGTTTTCCTCGGCAATCCTGAACATCTTTTTCCCCGATGGAGATATCAGGCGGGACCCCCACGCCAGGTGCTTGGCGTTCAAATCGGCTGCCAACAGGGTGGGATATTTGCCATCAAAGATGTTTCTGAAGTCCTGGGCATTCACAATCGTCTCTTTTGGGGGCCTGTAGCCGGCATAGATGTTGGTTTCCCTGCCGGCCACTCTGGTTCGGACCCCCACCGTCCTCGTCTGTTGAAAGTCCAGGTGCTCCAGTTCTTCATGAATGACGTTTCTTCTCACCAGTACCGCCGTCCCCCTATAGGCCGAGCCTTTTGGAGATACTTCGTCCCGGCGGTACGTGGCGTAGTTGGTGATATTGAACTTTACTCCCTTCTTGAGTTTAGTTTCGCCCAGGAGAATAATGTCCACGTCTTGCTCCTGCGCAAGCAACGTAAGGGACTGCTTCTTCCCTTTTACTCCCCCTGGGTTCCAGTATAGAATGCGTGTAAGGCCACTATCCATAATAGGCGCCTTGAATTGTGGCCATTACACGCATCGCTGCTGCTCGGGGTTCCTCCCCTGCGGCGATGGACGCTACCAATTCCACCAGGGCCCCCAGGATTGTAGCCATGGGGTCCCCGTATGGACGAGCTGGGGTCACCGCCTCCGGGCGGTGAGGTTGCAATGGAATTGGAGGTCTTACTAGTCTTGGGCCGCAGGGGTGCCCAGGAGGGGCTCCCATTGCTGGCCTCTGTATTGGCCTCTGGAACATTTGTGGCGATTCCCAGTGCGGTTGGAGTAGTGGTACTCCAGGCATCCTAGGCATCATCCCAGGCATCATCCCCATCACCGCCGCTGCCGGACCCCTATAGGCCGGCCCCTGTTGTGTCTGCATATGGTGTGGGTACTGTGCCCTTGGTTGGACCCTGGGGTCCCGGATGTTTAGTGCTGGGCCGGCCACCGTTATCGGGGCAAAGAATGCTTTGGCATCCAGGCCGGGTGGGGGTTGGATCGGTCTCTCTGCCGGTGGAGGTGCCGAGAGGGACCTCTGCTTGGTGCCCTGGCGTTTCCCCTTCTGGTTCCGTGCCATAGGCTTGTTGCCCTGAGCTGTGGTCGTTGCCCTCTGTGGCGGTTGGGGCTGTGCCTCTTGTGGCGGTTGGCTTGGTGGGGCCTGCGGCTCCTCCTCCTTCTTGCCGCTGCGGCTTCTTTTGCGCCTAATTCTTTGCGGCAGCGGCGGCGGCTGCACTTGTGTTTTTTGCACTTCATCTGTGGATGGTGCAAATGCCGGTAAATTTTGAAAGATCGGCAGCGGTGTTGATGCTACCGGTGGTGGGGGTCGTGGTGGTGGGGCCCTAGCTGCGACTCCTCTTCTGCTCTTGCTCCTACCTCTCACTCCTCCCCGATTTGACCCCCTTGCCGCTGCTGGCATATTTGCTGGGGGTTGTAGGGTTGTCGGAGGGGCGGGGACCCCTCTTGTAGGTAACGCTGGCCACCCCCATCCAGGTAGTGGGTACAGTCTTGGCTGGGTCGGTATGACGAAGGGTGGCGGTGGCACGTGGACCTCGACCGCCGGTGGAGCTCTTGGGGCCCTCCCTGGGCCTGCTCTGGCCGCTGGTGACTCCCCCCGGAGGCGTCGGTCCGCTTGGGGTTGTGGCTGCCTTGGAGGTTCCTGAGGCGGCGGGCGTGGGTCTCCAGGCAGCTTAATATTCCTCTTCCTGGCCTCTTTCCTGAAGATGGCACACTGCCTGCTGTTGGCAGTGTGCTTGCCAGCGCAGTTGGCACAGGTGGGGGGGGTCTCAATGGGGAGTGGGCACTCGCTCCCGAAGTGTGGTCCGGCACATCTCACACACTTCTGTGGCCGGTGGCAGTTAACTGATGAGTGCCCAAACTGCTGGCATCTGTGGCACTGTGGCATCGTCGAGGTCCCCTTCCATGCCTCGAAGATTATCCTCGGCATATTGAGAAGGTCTTTAGTGGCGTAGAGACCTTCCAGCTGTTCTTTTTCCATGTGCTCCAGCTGCACATGGAAGACGCACTTTTGATTTGCCCTGCGTACTGGAAGGCCCCTCGCAAAGATTGCCGGGAAGCCCTTCTCCTTCAGCGCCTCCACAATTAATGCCGGGTCAGTGCCATTTGGGAGGCCCCATAAGGCCACCTTCAGAGGCCTCTCAGAAACCGGGCTGTAGTATACCCAGTCGACCGCCGGGTCCGCCTTCTCGGCCTCCGTTAGGTATCTCTGAATAACGCGGAATTCTTCCGGCGTTTTTGCTCTGAAAATGAGGCCCTTATCCATGGGCCTCGAGTTGGGTATGTGGCCCAGCCGGCGGCGCAGTTCAGCAAGGTGCACTGTCCAATTGGGCAGACAGTACACCTTGATTGGCGGATATTTCTCGGCCTTCGCGTTTAAGTTCCCCTTATTTGAGATTTGGGGACTCACTCGGGGGTTATCGGATGGCCGAGTGTAGGCACTCGTCCCCGGTTTTGGTGATTTTCCAGCTCCAGGTGGCGATTTTGGCGGAGATAGGGCCGCCAATGCACGGGCATAGTTCGCCGCCGCCCCTGGAGGGGGTGAAGGGGGGGACGGCATGGGGGCGGCATCCAGGGGCACCGATTCCAGTGCCGCGTATGAGGTTGCGTCCATCCCCTCATTTGTTATGTCGGGTTGCGCCGCTGCCAGATCCTCCAGGGACATCAGCGTCTCTCCCTTGCTTCCCTGGCTCGGCGACGGTGAGGGGGGGGGCGACTCTCTAGGTGATGGAGTCGGTTGCCCCTTCTTCGACTTCTTGCCCTTGCCCTTTCCTTTATTTTTGGGCTTGGGCTCATCAGTGGTAGGTGGGGGTGATACAGTGGGGGGGGGGGAGTACACCAGTACCCCCCGCCCCTGGTCCGGCTGCGCTGGTACTTGCCGCCCTTCGCTCTGCGCAGTTTTCTTGGTTGGTGGAGTGGGTGGGATGTCCACTATCACCTCCGATTGCGGCCGGTGCACTTGCGCGCGCACTACTAGGGGGGGGGCGGGGGGCGGCAATGGTGTCAGTGGTGATGGTGGACCACTTTGCACCACTCCCGCTCGATGGTCTGAAAGTACACCTGAGCCTAGTTCGTCCCAAGGAACTAGGTCGGCACGCCCGTCCGTTATCAATGATTTTGCGACCGGGACGGGCACTTCTTCGGTAATGTTTTGATGATTTTTTCCCTCTTGAGTTGCTATTTGCGGCTCGTTGGGTGGGTTTCTCGTGGCTTGCGGTATACTGTCGGGTAGCTGTTGAGCCACTGGTGGCTGCTGAGCACTCCGCGTCCCTTCATTCGGGTGGTCATTTTCGACACTTGGGGCCCGATATGACGTGGGCCGCCTGTCCATCGCCACCGTTTTAACGACTGGGACTGGGACTTTCTCGGTTTGTTTTGATTTTTCTAATTTTGATTCCGGCTCTTCTGGAGACAGGGAGCCGAATCGCGGTTTCTTGTCCTCGTGTTTGTATTGTTCAGGCGTGCGGTCCCTCTTCCTGAACCAGGTTTTGCCAGTGGAGTCAGTAGCCAAGTCAAAAAACAGCTCGTCGCGGCTTCTTGAGGTTGAGGTTGAGGTTGAGGCTCCCCGAGAGGAGTGTCCTCTTGATGGGTTGCCAGCCGATCGCGATCGGCCGGCTCGGCCTCGGCCAAGACCAGGTATCTTACGGATCCCAACGCTGGAGGCCGAGACAATTCTTGAACTATTGGGTTCGTATAGGTCCCTGACCGCGATGAGTCCTTCTGGTTTCGTGGTTGTGGTTGCAGTGGTGGTTTTCATTGATGTCGAAGATTGTAGCACCTTAGTGCTGCCATGCCCTACAGTAGCCGTTGCTGCTATGCTTGTGCGGGTTTGGGCACGGAAGGTGCTGGGGGTGGGGGGTGTAGTGGTCGTCGGAGTGGATTCTTCACTCGACGACGAAATATTCAAAGCCCAGTCACTAGACATTGTGACGGGCGAGGGGCGGGGTGTTAGTGGTTGGGGGGGGAAAAAAGGAGCCTCGCTCACCTGTTGTGCCCGCTCCCACACTCCTCGGCGATCCCAGCACCAGTCAGGGGCTCCCAACTAGTGCGATCGCGACAGAGGTGCGCGAGAGTGGGCGAATCACAAATGTTGGCGGCTGGCCGACGGTTGTCCGTCGCGGCCTCCCGCTGGGCAGTCGTCCGGGCTGGACGGCAGGCAGCTGGGAGGAAGGCGGCGGGTGCAGACCTCCTGCACGTGGGTGGCGGCTGCTCGCGCGACCCCGCTCTCACGCCTAGACCGGCGGAGTGCTGGGGTCGCACAGGCGACGACACGAAGGAAGGCGCGCTTGTGGTGCGCCCTCGCTGTCAGCAGGGCAGGGTCTCGTAAGAGGCCCCACGCGACTGATGGAGGACGGGAACAAAAGCGCTGTACTCACTGGCTCGAAATAAAATAAAACTTACAGGATGTAAACAAATACACCGAGCGCAGCAAGCAAAAAAAAAAAAAAAAAAAAAAATTAGGAGCAAGTCAAGTAGGGGGTATAGATTGGAAACTTTACCGTAAAGAGAACACCACAGTCTAGAGACGATTTCTCGTAACAACGCTCGTGACTTTTCACTAACATCAGTCTCATTAAATAGCATTTTTTCATCATTTTAATATTGAACCGCGCGGCTGGCACTTTTCTAGTGCTACATTTTGAACGTGACCGTACGTCTGACATACTGGATCGAGCGTAATATGTACACATGAAACGATAGATGGATTAATTCGCACCACCCGCGACGCCGAGTAGCTCGGGTCATGTTTAAAATTGTATTTTCTCTATAAAATCGATTGATTTCATTCTTTTTCCACGATATTTAAACCGCAAAGATATCGTTTTTATTATATAACACAAAAACAGTCAAAATTTTCCCGTTTTAATAGTGTAAAACGATAGATTTTTTGATGCTCGTAAAACAGCTTCACCAGTTTCGTACCAACCGTTCAGCGCGATGCCATACCTTCGAACTGGATAGACGCATTAATTTTTCTTACATTCATTTAGGATTGTGTTAATGTTTAGGCTATATAAATTGGTATAATGTACTATTCACATAGTGTACAATATAAGAAATGTCAACGAGCCTAGGTCTACGTTCACATCACACAAAACCAGAATGAGCGCGCGTAAATGTAGGTAAGTAAATAAAAACTTTACCATCACTTTGCCGTGTGGCCATTCGCTCTCGCAATGAATTTATTATAATTATTTGATATATTAAATTAAGCTCAGTTTGGAATGAATACTTGAATGAAATCAAATAAATAGCCAAATTTGTTATTATCATTTATTTCACACGCCCGCCCAGCTATGTAACGCGCGCGCACGAAATACTTATCTACACAATGTCGCTTACTTGCCTGCCTACTTTTATTCGCAATAGCTAATAGAACGCACGATTTTGTAAGACGTTAAGAATTAACAGGCAGGCAGGCGTATGGAAAGTATTCATAGGTAGGTATTTGATTGAATCTTAGAAATGTAGGTACTTATTGTTTACCCATATATTATAGTTTCATTACTTCATGTAGGCCAATTATAATGTATAAAAGACTACTAAGTAGGTACTACTACTATGCGGGTTGAGTTTCGTTAGGTAGTGTCATCGTATAGAAACATTTGCGCATCATAATATTGTAGCATTTGAAATTTTTGCGGCCCTGAAAAGGGCCTTTTTTCACAAACGATGAACAACCGACGCTGTTATCGGTGTCCGTCGATGTATGCAGACAGCAGCTTAGCCTCCGAAACCGTACAGAGTGCGACCCTGACGCTTCAGAGCGTAGACCACGTCCATGGCGGTGACTGTCTTCCTCTTCGCGTGCTCGGTGTAGGTGACGGCGTCACGAATCACATTCTCTAGGAACACCTTCAGCACACCTCTGGTCTCTTCGTAGATCAGACCGGAGATACGCTTCACTCCGCCTCTGCGCGCCAGACGACGGATGGCGGGCTTCGTGATACCCTGGATGTTATCGCGAAGCAGTTTCCTGTGACGCTTGGCGCCACCTTTCCCCAGACCTTTTCCTCCCTTGCCGCGACCGGTCATCTTGTTGTAGAATACGAATGAAAAATAACACTGAGAGCCGCGAGCGCTGACGCTGACGGCTTACTACGACTGACTGGAACCTTTTTGAACCGCGCGGCACTCTTATATTTATACAAAACTCGTGCGATAGCGTCGCGCGAGACGGCCTATACACCGCTAGAGACGGACCGAGCGACAGAGGGGAACGGAGCGGGGTGAAGAGCAACGATGCCGCGTTCGAGTCTGTAATATTTTTGTATGTTTACATAATTATTTGTCTTAAATATAAATTTATTTATTAGAACTATATATCTAGGTATTTATTTATAAATCGTACCTGCTAATTATTTAATTTGCACGTAATTCGGATCTCTAAAACGGATAAATTGATAAGATTTATTAATATTCTTATGTATATAATGCGGAGCAAAAACATTTTCTTCGGACGCCATATAATAATAATTATTGTTTTGTGGTGGATACAGAGAGAAATAACAGATCACGGCATGCATTTTGAAAGATGATTTATCCACCACCTTGTTTCTATTATTAGATTAGGTATATATCTGAGGTACCTACATATTTTCTTAACTAATTCGACATTAATCTAAGCATCATATATTTATGTAGAGTTGTGTTATCGTTGTGAAACATGTTAATATGCATCAATGAATCGTGTGTGGCCCTGAAAAGGGCCTTTTTCATGATCAAACAAACAAATCCGGCGGCGTTTTGATCAAGAGAGGGCGAGAGGCCTTCTTAGGCGCGCTCACCACGGATTCTGCGCGCCAATTGGATGTCCTTCGGCATGATGGTGACGCGCTTGGCGTGAATCGCGCAAAGGTTGGTGTCTTCAAACAGACCGACCAGGTAAGCTTCGCTGGCCTCCTGGAGAGCCATCACAGCGGAGCTCTGGAAACGCAGATCAGTCTTGAAGTCCTGTGCGATTTCACGCACCAGACGCTGGAACGGCAGCTTGCGGATCAGGAGCTCGGTGCTCTTCTGGTAGCGACGGATCTCGCGGAGAGCCACGGTGCCGGGCCTGTAGCGATGGGGCTTCTTCACTCCACCGGTGGCTGGTGCGCTCTTGCGCGCCGCTTTGGTGGCGAGCTGCTTGCGCGGCGCCTTACCACCGGTCGATTTACGGGCAGTCTGCTTGGTACGTGCCATTGTTGATTGACTTGACGCGAGTAGAGTTAGTTAGTGATGAATCAAAGAAATGAACGAGAGCACGAGCGGCGACTACGGTCTGTGCGCGAATGTGTAAAACACCGATACCGCGTCCCGCTTTATTTATACAAAAATGTATGTGGTACTATCGGACCTCTCGCTCACGCACACCACACGAACACGATGAGCGGTGCGGGGTGCGCGCAGGGGGGGGGAAAGCTCTGGTGTTCTTTCGCTTCTCTATACTACTGGTCCCATCATAATAGGTGTAGGTACATACATACTTTTACTGATATTATGTATGTTAATTAAATTAATCATCACACGCCAATCATCCGTCGTGAAAAAAAAAAAAAAAAACAATGTAACATTCAATATTCACTCTTATTTACTTCTAGGTAGGTACCTACCTATATAAATTCATTATTTCATTTGATCTTATTCAATTCGCTATTTTACTTACTTAATTATCTACCTTTAATCACGTATAGATATTGTATTGTATCGAAATAAATAACACAAAAGTCGTACGTGGATGCCTACTACTTACCTATATCATGAATCAATCAAACGTCTGATACCTAGTGGCTTTGCACGCGGGCATCCTTCATCATAATAATATCTATACCTAAGTAATTATTTTGTTGTGGCGTTAGCGTGCAGTGTTCAGATAAGAAACATATATTATGTCGCATTAAATATGCATTTATAATACAGAAATGTTTTGTGGCCCTGAAAAGGGCCTTTTGTGTGCGCACAGGATCGCACTGTTGGCTAGCAACGTCGCGTCGCTTCGCTCACTTAGAGCTGGTGTACTTGGTGACCGCCTTGGTGCCCTCGCTGACGGCGTGCTTTGCCAGCTCGCCGGGCAGCAGGAGTCTCACGGAGGTCTGCACCTCCCTCGATGTGATCGTGCTGCGCTTGTTGTAGTGTGCGAGACGGGAAGCCTCGGCGGCGATGCGCTCGAAGATGTCGTTCACGAACGAGTTCATGATGGACATGGCCTTCGAGGAGATACCGGTGTCCGGGTGGACCTGCTTGAGCACCTTGTAGATGTAGATGGCGTAGCTCTCCTTCCTCTTGTGCTTCTTCTTTCTCTTATCGGTCTTGGAGATGTTCTTCTGAGCCTTGCCGGATTTCTTGGCGGCCTTTCCGCTAGTCTTGGGCGGCATTGTTGTATCGTAGATTGAACACTAAGTTGTACTGTACTTCACCGTCGGCTGTCGGTAAGCGAGTGACAAGTTGGAAAAAACGAAAACGGACATCTACGAGAGCTATAAATGAGCGTTCGCTCGCCCCGCCGCGAGTGGACCTGTTTCCGTTCCACCAATAGCGATACAGCGAGGGTTAGACAGAGCAACAACGATATCGCATCACATTGTCCGTCTCGCTCTCGCCGTAAGTCGAACTCTGCTCTTTCTTCGATATTTCATCAAAATACCTACTCTATTTATTGGAATTAAGCTTAACAGGCACAATTGTGCCCCTACTTATATATTTATTTATTAATTTAGCGGTTAGAGTGTCATTATCGAAAGAAATATTAAAAAAAAAAAAAAACACTTAAATAATAAAAATAGATCTCCAACCTATGCATGTGTAATGAGTATATTCTAAATTAGCTGTCATATTATAAAAAGAGCAAAAAAAAAAAAAAAAAAAATTATTTTGCGGTTAAGAGTTAGGTTAGGTTCTTGAAAGAAATATTTTTTTTTTTTTTTTACTTAAAAGTAAATCATGAAAATAGATACATTCATATGTAGTAGAGTATATACTAAATTAGCTGTCATATTACAAAAAGAGCAAAAATAAATGAATATATATACTTAATTGATAATGAAACTAATATTCAGATCTAGCCAATGTACCTACATAAGGGTGACGAATTAACGTCAAATATGTTCCTGTGCCCCTAATTATTCATTTATTAATTAATTTAACGGTTAGAGTGTTATTCTCGAAAGAAACATTCATAAATTGTATCGTACAAATTATGGTAAGAGATATATTGTGGCCCTGAAAAGGGCCTTTTTATGCGCAAAATAAATGTGCGCAGCGTAGCAGAAAGCGCCCAGCCCAGCGAAACACGTCGTCGGCTGTGCTGCGGTGGCATCCAGCCACCTTACGCTTTCTTCTCGGTCTTCTTGGGCAGGAGCACGGCCTGGATGTTGGGCAGCACACCTCCCTGTGCGATGGTCACGCCGGAGAGTAGCTTGTTCAACTCCTCGTCGTTCCTGATCGCCAATTGCAAATGACGCGGGATGATCCTGGTCTTCTTGTTGTCCCTGGCGGCGTTGCCGGCCAACTCGAGCACCTCAGCGGCGAGATATTCCATCACGGCGGCGAGGTAAACGGGCGCTCCTGCACCGACGCGCTCGGCATAGTTGCCGTTACG
Organism: Hypomecis atomaria; assembly: GCA_964007245.1. Taxonomy (NCBI): domain Eukaryota; kingdom Metazoa; phylum Arthropoda; class Insecta; order Lepidoptera; family Geometridae; genus Hypomecis; species Hypomecis atomaria. Next base: position 7,629,641 of record OZ023310.1, read on the forward strand.
CAGAAGACGATGAATACGACCGACGGGGAATTGTAGTCCGGCACGGTTGGAGCGAGACTTTGCCTTTCCCTTAACTTTTCCACCTTTGCCGCGTCCCGACATGTTGATTGATAGAGATTTAGTTTACTAACAGTATAAATCAAGCACCGTACCGCCTGAGCGTGCACAGCAGACTATTCTCTAAAGGCGCTCAATTTCTATATTTATAATAGCGCCCCACTCCGGCGCGACACGAACGCCTCGGCGAGTGCCGTTATTCGGCGCGCGCATATCCGATGCGGGCCCGATGAACAACAATTAATGTAAAATTTTTCTATTTAATTAGTCATACAATTTTTTTTGTACCTACAACAAATAATAATAAACTCACTCATAATCATCATCACGTCACTCGGACAAAGTATTCAATGTTCCTGGCTCTAAAACATATTTAAAAAAAATCTCTCTATTTTGTTAAAATTGAACTATTTCAGGGACAAAATATCACATAAAAACACCCACATACGAGTACCTACGAGAGTTCTTGTTTAGTTATATTGTAAGTACCTAAATAATGCTGCTTGTTTTTAAAATAATGATTATGAATTGTATCATTTCAGGGTGAGGTGATAAGAGTACCATCGACATGTGGTGCCGCGAGAGCGACAGCGTCCAATACCTACCTAATAAAGAACGTGAGTATTCTTGAACTGTTACATACTTACTTAATAAATAGTATTATTATGTGAACATATTATTATTTTTATATGCATTAGGTTTAGTTTCGTTATGGTTTAACACAGGTAGATAGGTATGTACGTAGTATGTCGCGCGAATTGTTTTCTTTGTATTAAGTAAGTATAGGTAGGTTAGGTTAGGAGACGGACAGACAAGTCGGGCGCAGTCGGGCGCTACTAACTACGAGTATATTATTATTTATTATGTACATACCCCGCCCCGCTGCTGGATATAATACCACTTACTACCAATCAACTAACTACTGTGGCGCTTGTACTACGGTGCAATGCAATATGTATGCATTGTACCTACTGAAAGAGAGTAGTGTTAGTTTTGGAGAAACATATAGGGCGCGCGATGCGCTCTTGAATGATATGTTAGCCCTGAAAAGGGCTTTTTGGTCGCGAGGCGAGGAGGATCTTGCGTCCGCCCCCGCACAAGCAAAGCAGCAAGCAGCCGCCGTATCGGGCAAGGCAGCAAGGCAAGGCATGGCGCGGCGTGGCGTGAGGGAGCTCTGCAGAGAGAGAGACACACACAACACACACCACTGCACTGCAACCACTGTATGCCATGCATGCACTTGCACCGATTACTTCTTGGAGGCGGACGCCTTCTTGGTGGCAGCCTTCGATTTGGGAGTGGCCGCGGCCCTCTTCGGCTTGGGCGCTTTCGGCTTCTTGGTCGGAGGCCTGGCGGTCTTTTTGGCCTTCGGAGCGGCGGCGCTTTTCCCCTTGGCGGGCGTGGATGCGGCGGCCTTCTTCGCGGCGGCGGGCTTCTTCTTGGCGGCGGCGGCCTTCTTGTCCTTCGTCGCGGCCGAGGCCTTCGACTTTGCGGGCGAAGCGGCGGCGGTGGCGGCGGCCTTCCTGCCTCTGCCGGCGGCGGGCGCCGAAGCGGCCGCCTTCTTCGTCTTGGCGGCGGCGGTCTCCTTCGCGGCTGACCTGCCGGACGCCTTGGCGGCGGCGGGTTTCTTCGCGGACGATGACTTCGACTCGAGCTTGAAACTGCCCGATGCACCCTTGCCCTTGGTCTGAATGAGCGCGCCCGATTCTACGGCGCTCTTCAGATACTTCCTGATGAACGGCGCCAATTTCTCGGCGTCCACCTTGTACTGGGCCGCGATGTATTTCTTGATGGCCTTCAGCGATGATCCGCTGCGCTCCTTCAGCTCCTTGATGGCGTTGTTCACCATTTCGGAGGTCTTCGGGTGCGTCGGCTTCGCCTTGGGTTTCTTCGCGCCGCCGGCGGCGGCGGACGCCTTCGGCTTCTTCGCGGGCGTCGCTGGTGCGGGAGCCTCTGCAGCTACGGCGGTGTCGGCCATTTTTCAAAATTTAGAGTTTATTTATATTATGAACACTCAAAAATGGAGAAACTCAAGCAACTACCGAGTTAAACCTTGTGTTTTAATAATAATAAAAAAATTAGCATTCATTCATTCATTTATAGTCTTCTCCTCCTCTTTAATTCGAGGAGACAGGTTCCAGTCCGAGGTTACCCTCCTTGCTGGGGCTGGACGCCCTGACACATTGGTCAGGGGGCATTTACTGGGCGGATGCCCTCTGCCAATTCGGCTGTTTGACAGCCGTCTCGGCGTGGTCAGATACGGTGGCCATCACGGCTTAGTTGGCCTCTCGTGGCTTCGCGGAGCCCTTAGTGGGCCTCATCGTTACGGCTGCCTGTGAGCCCTCTTCGCCATCCTCCTCTCCCTCTGCGTCGGCTAGAAGTAGGTCTCTGGGGAGGGCGAGCCAGGTACGTACGGAGTCGTCCGGGGGTCGAGCGTGGTGCGGTGCGATATTGTGCAAGTGGGGGTGTGGTCCGTTGTCTGCGCGATCAAACATATTGCGCGCGAGTCGGACAACGAACTCCCTCACTGATTCTGCTTTTAGGTCCCGGGCTATGCAGTCGTTCCGCACGTACCGACCTGCTCCCGTTATGGTCCTTAGCGTGACATTTTGGACTGTTTGAAGCCTCTTCTTTCTTGCTTCCGAGCAGAGGGCGTACCATGCCGGCGCAGCATAGGTCAGCCTCGTCCTAATGTAGGTTTTATATATGGCCATCTTTGTTTTCAGCTGCAGCTTCGAGCGGAGAACTGGCATGAGCAGAGCTCGAGCAGCCTTCGCCTGATTCACGGCATGTGAGGTCTGCGAGCTCATGCTTAATTTGGAGTCAATGAGGACGCCCAGGTACTTCACCTTCCTTTCCCATGAGACGTCCTGTCCGCGAAGCTGCAGTGGAGGCGGAAATGTGGACCTATGCGCGCTGCCGGTCACAAGGGCGGCCGTCTTCCCAACATTCACGGCTACACGCCACTTGTCCAGCCATTCCGGCAGGATGTCCAGGACTCTTTGAATCCTGCCTGCGGCGATGGTCGCTCTTCTGGACGATGCTATGTACGCACTGTCGTCCGCGAAGAGGGCTAGTGTGACTCCTCTTTCACCTGGTGCTGGGTCTTCCAGGACTGGAATGTCGTCAGTATAGGCAGCGTAGTAAGCTGGTGATGCACAACTCCCCTGTGGTACTCCCGCTTCGATCTTTCTATATCCGGAGGCAACGTTCTCGACGGACACGTAAAATCGACGGTCAGCAAGGGATGACGCCGCGACTCGCACTAGCGCAGGCGGCGTTGTGGTGTGCATCAGCTTAAAGATGAGGCCCTCGTGCCACACCCTGTCGAAGGCCTTTTCGACGTCAAGGAACACGGCGACGGACCGTCTCCCCATGTTGAGCTCATCTGTGAGGTGGTGCAAGACTCTCGTCAACTGGAGCGTAGTCGAGTGCTGTCTGCGGAATCCGAACTGTTCGTCCCTCGGCGTCAGATGGGGACGCATTCTCCGCAGCAGCAACTGCTCAAACAGTTTGGAGATCTGTGGAAGCAGTGTGATGGGGCGGTAGCTGGCAGGTTGTCTTAAATCCTTCCCAGGCTTCGGTATCACGATAACCTTGCCAGTCTTCCATGTCGAGGGGAAGTGACCGGTGCGAAGAATGCCGTTGAAGAGCCGGGTCAGACAAACCAGGCCTCTCATCGGCATCCCCTTGAGGGCGGCGTTTGGTATTCCGTCGTGACCCGGCGCTTTCCTCGCCTTCAGTCTTCTCACGGCTCTTGCTACTTCCGTTGGGGCAATAAAGTCCTGGCCTCCCAACGGAGTTGCCGGAGACTGAAGGTACTCCTTTACCTCCCTCTCGACTCGCCTGTGGTGTTCAATGATGGCTTCTGGTGCGTCTGGTGGGACAGGGTGCAGCTTGAACTGGTTCTCCAAATGGTTCGCTATCAATTCTGCCCTCTCGGTGGCTGAGTAGCAACGTTCGCCCGAGGCGTCCAACAGTGGGCAAACAACCGTTTTAGCTTTGGTTAGGAGGCGGTTCAGGCTGTAGAGGTTTGTCTTATCTTCCTCGCAACTGGCAATGCGGTCTTCCCAGACGTCCCCTCTCCAGGCCTTAACTTCTTCGGCCAGCCTCTCTGTGATGGCGTTTAGCTCGGTCTTCGTCCTTGGACAGCGAGTTTGGGTCCATCGCTGTCTGAGCTCACGCTTACGTCCGCGCATTGCTCTTAGGTGAGACGGGAGCTCTTCACGCCATCTGGTACGCGGTGTTTCAGTGGTAGCTTCTTTCAGTGCAGATGATATCTCTTCAGTCAGCTCGGTCGCGCATTGCTCCACCTCTTCTGCATTTGACAATTTGCCGACTTGAAGAGACATCATTCTTCTCTGGAATTTGGGCCAGTCCACTGTTTTCTTGGGTGGTCTCGGTGCTACACAAGACGTCGTTCCTCCTACGGTTATCAAAAGGGGGAGGTGCTGCTCATCAAGGTCGTATAATACCTCGATGGAGATTGCTGCCTCGAACCCCTTGTGGACTACGACGTCTAGCACGTCCGCCTGGTGGCGCGGGTTGGTCGGAATGTTGGTGGGTGACTCGGGCCCGATGACGGTGTACCCGTTGTCCTCCGCTATTTTGAACATCTTCTTCCCTGAATTGGAGATCAGTCGTGACCCCCATGCCAAATGTTTCGCGTTCAGGTCAGCTGCCAGTAATGGGTCCTCGGTTGTTAAATATCTTTTTGAAATCTTGCTCGTTGACTTGAGTATTCTGTGGGGGTCTGTAGCCGGCGTAGATGTTCGTTTCCTTGCCGGCCACTTTGGTTCTAACCCCCACCGTCCTGGTTTGTTCAAAGTCTAGGAGCTCGAGGCTGTCGTGAACTATGTCTCTACGTACCAGTACCGCCGTTCCTCTGTAAGGGTAACCTTTTGGGGATATTTCGTCCCGGCGGTACGTGGTATAGTTGCCGATGTTGAGTCTATGTCTGGAGGATAGTTTGGTTTCCCCCAGCAAGATGATGTGGATGTCTTGTTCTGAGGCGAGCGTTTTCAGGGAAGGAATCTTTCCTTTGACGCCCCCCGGGTTCCAATATAGGATGCGTGTAAGGCCACTATCCATAATACGCTCTGTGTATTGAGGCCATTACACGCATCGCAGCCGCACGGGGTTCCTCCCCTGCCGCAATGGCTGCTACTAATTCCACCAAGGACCCCAGGATGATGGCCATGGGGTCCCCGTGTGGACGAGCAGTTAACTCCGCTTCTCTGCGGTAAGGTTGAAATGGTGGCGTGGGTCTGAGCATCTGCGGTCTTGGACCCGTTTGGAATCCAGGCGGCGCTCCCTGACTAAGACCTTGGTAGTATTGTGGGGGGCCCCACCCAGGTGGCTGGTTGAAGGGTGCCCCTGGGGCTCTAATTCCGCTGAGGGGTGCCTGCTGGCCCTGTGGTTGTAGTTGTGGCGGCTGTGGCTGGTACCTCTGTTGCAACCTGGGGTCTGCCCTCGGTGGGGCTGCTGTTGAGGGTATGGGCATGAAATGTACCCTCATGTCGACCCCAGTGGTGGGTTGAGCCATTTTTTGAGCCGGTGGAGGCGGTGCAGATCGGGACCTCTGGGTGATGCCCCTGCGTTTCCTCCTTTGGTTGCTTGTCGGTTGGGCTTGTATTTCCTTAGGTGGGGCTCCCTCTCCCTCATTAGGGGGTGGTTGGCTTTGCTGGGTTGGCGGTGCTGCGGCCTCTGCTTCAGCTACTTTTTTTGTGCTGCGGCTCCTTTGCCTTCTTGGGGCGCGTTGAGGCAGTGGTTGCGCGGGGGGTTGGGGCACATCTTGAGCTCGCACCCCAGACTCTTGCGGTTCGAACGCTGGCAGGTTCCCTTGGGACAGCAGTGGGGTGGATGACGCAGGTGGGGGTCCCGCCCTTTCCTTCCTGCCTCTGCTTCTGCCTCTACTGTGTCCTCTACCCCTGCTACCTCCTCTTGCTATTGCAGGCATGTTTGCCGGAGGCTGCAGGGTTGTGGGCATTTGGTATGGGCCTGCTGGGGTCGGTAAGGCTGGCCAGCCCCAACCTGGCAGTGGGTACAGCTGTGGCATCGCCGGTGCCATCGGCTGGGGTCTGTCTTGTTGTTGAGCTGGAGCTGCTGGTGGCCTTGCATTTGTCCGAGGAGCTTGGGTGCCCCATGCAGTGGTGCTGGTCCTTTTTGGCTCCACCTGGCCTCTTCTGGCTTCTGGTGACTCGCCTCTGAGCCGTCTGTCGGGCTGTATTCTCTGGGCTTCCTGGGGCGGCGGGCGTGGGTCTCCCGGCAGCCTTATATTGCGTTTGCGCGCCTCCTTTCTGAATATTGCACACCACCTACTATTGGCTGTGTGCTTCCCCGCGCAATTGGCGCAGGTGGGTGGAGCCTCGATGGGGAGGGGGCATTCGCTCCCGAAGTGCGGTCCAGCGCAGCGCACGCACTTCTGTGCCCTGTGGCAAGTCACCGATGAATGACCAAATTGTTGGCATCGGTGACATTGCGGCATCGTGGATGTCCCCCTCCAGGCTTCTATTATTATTCTCGGCATGTTTAGTAGGTCCTTAATTGCGTAGAGGCCTTCCAGCTGCTGTTTGTCCAGGTGCTCCAGCTGCACGTGGTAGACGCATTTTTGATTGGCTCTGCGCGTGGGAAGGCCTCTCGCGAAAATCGCTGGGAACCCTCTTTCCTTAAAGGCCTCCACTATGAGGGCTGGGTCAGTCCCTAGTGGGAGGCCCCAGAGGGCCACCTTGACGGGTTTTTCTGTTTCCAGACTGTAGTAGACCCAGTCTACAGTCGGGTCCGCCTCTTTGGCTTCGTTTAGGTACCTCTGTATGGTCCTAAACTCTTCTGCCGATTTGGCACGGAATATGAGGCCCTTTTCCATGGGCCTCGAGTTGGGAATGTGGCCCAGCCGGCGGCGTAGTTCAGCAAGGTGCACTGTCCAATTGGGCAGACAGTACACCTTGATTGGTGGATATTTACTGGCCTTGAGATTCGCATTCGCCTTATTTACTGTTTGGGGACTCACTCGGGGGTTGTCGGATGGCCGAGTGTAGGCACTCGTCCCCGGTTTTGGCGATTTTCCAGCTCCAGGTGGCGATTTTGGCGGAGATAGGGCCGCCAATGCACGGGCATAGTTCGCCGCCGCCCCTGGAGGGGGTGAAGGGGGGGACGGCATGGGGGCGGCATCCAGGGGCACCGATTCCAGTGCCGCGTATGAGGTCGCGTCCATCCTGTCTTCGGATACCTGACCCTGTGTCGCCGCTATCTCCTCTAGGGACATCAGGGTCTCTCCTTTGCTTCCATGGCTTGCTGGTGATGGAGGGGGGGAGGGTGATTTCCTCGAAGGGGGGGTCGTTTGGCCGTCCTGTCCCCTCTTCGATTTTTTGCCTTTGCCTTTGCCCTTACTTCTTGGTAGTAAGGGCTCAGGCTCGGCTGTGGTCGGCGGTGGTGATATGGTGGGGGGGGGTGAGTACACTAGTACCCCCCTCCGTCCTTGGTCAAGCTGTTCGGCCCCTTGCCGCCCTTCCTGCGGTGCGGTTTTCTTCATCTGCGGAGTGGGCGGTATTTCCACTACCACGTCGATGGGAGGCCTATGTACCACCGCGCGCGTCACTAGCGGTGGTTCGGGGGGCGGCAGCGGTGTCAGCGGAGACGACGGTCCACTCGGCACCTCTTCAGCTCGGTGGTCACAAAGTGAACCGTGGTCCCCGATTTTGCCGGCACGCCCGTCGGTTATCGCTGATTTTGCGACCAAGACGGGCACTTCATCAGAGCTCGGCCGATGAGTGGGCTCCCCTATTAGTGTTCCTGGGGGCCCGTGGTTGGTCGCGCGCGTTGCCGCAGGTGGCTCCATCGGTTGTTGTGATGGCCCCGAAGGCCGCTGAGTCAGTTGCAGACCCCCATCTTGGTGGTCTGATTGTAAACTATGGCCCGTGTATGAAGCGGGCGTCCTGTCCCGTGGTGTTGTTTTGACGACCGGGACAGGTATTTTGGTGGTCGCTGATGATTTGGATGATTTAGATGCGGGTTCTGACCCCGCTTCTGGTGACAGTGAACCGGTCCTTGGCATCTTGTCCACGTGCTTGTATTTTTCGGGGGTGCGCCCCCTCTTCTTTAGCCTTGGACCGGCTATATTCCCCGTTGAGGCTGATGGGGTGTCAGTTCTTGAGGTTACTGGTGCGGCTCGAGAGGAGCCACGCGACAGATTACCGGCCGAGCGCGATCGGCCGGCTCGGCCTCGGCCGATTTCAGGCACTCGGTGCAGTCCCACGCTGGAGGCCGGAACTATGGCCGAGTTATTCGGCTCATACAGGTCCCTGACCGCGATGAGTCCTTCCGTATGGCTGGTAATGGTTGCAGTGGTGGTGGTATTCGATTTTGTGGTTGTGGTTGCAGTGGTGGTTATCATTTTTCCGTGCCCTAACATGCTTGTGCTGATGCTTGTACGGGGTTGGACACGGAAGGTGCCGGGGGTGGGGGGTGCAGTGGTCGTCGCAGTGAGATCATCACTCGACGAAGATGAGATATTAAAAGCCCAGTCATAAGACATAATGACGGGCAAGGGGCGGGGTGTTAGAGGTTGGGGGGGGAAAAAAGGAGCCTCGCTCACCTGTTGTGCCCGCTCCCACACTCCTCGGCGATCCCAGCACCAGTCAGGGGCTCCCAACTAGTGCGATCGCGACAGAGGTGCGCGAGAGTAGGCGAATCACAAATGTTGGCGGCTGGCCGACGGTTGTCCGTCGCGGCCTCCCGCTGGGCAGTCGTCCGGGCTGGACGGCAGGCAGCTGGGAGGAAGGCGGCGGGTGCAGACCTCCTGCACGTGGGTGGCGGCTGCTCGCGCGACCCCGCTCTCACGCCTAGACCGGCGGAGTGCTGGGGTCGCACAGGCGACGACACGAAGGAAGGCGCGCTTGTGGTGCGCCCTCGCTGTCAGCAGGGCAGGGTCTCGTAAGAGGCCCCACGCGACTGATGGAGGACGGGAACAAAAGCGCTGTACTCACTGGCTCGAAATAAAATAAAACTTACGATGTAAACAAATACACCGAGCGCAGCAAGCAAAAAATTAGGATTCATTCATTTACAGTCTTCTCCTCCTCTTTAATTCGAGGAGACAGGTTCCAGTCCGAGGTTACCCTCCTTGCTGGGGCTGGACGCCCTGACACATTGGTCAGGGGGCATTTACTGGGCGGATGCCCTCTGCCAATTCGGCTGTTTGACAGCCGTCTCGGCGTGGTCAGATATGGTGGCCATCACGGCTTAGTTGGCCTCTCGTGGCTTTGCGGAGCCCTTAGTGGGCCTCATCATTACGGCTGCCTGTGAGCCCTCTTCGCCATCCTCCTCTCCCTCTGCGTCGGCTAGAAGTAGGTCTCTGGGGAGGGCGAGCCAGGTACGTACGGAGTCGTCCGGGGGTCGAGCGTGGTGCGGTGCGATATTGTGCAAGTGGGGGTGTGGTCCGTTGTCTGCGCGGTCAAACATATTGCGCGCGAGTCGGACAACGAACTCCCCCACTGATTCTGCTTTTAGGTCCCGGGCTATGCAGTCGTTCCGCACGTACCGACCTGCTCCCGTTATGGTCCTTAGCGTGACATTTTGAACTGTTTGGAGCCTCTTCTTTCTTGCTTCCGAGCAGAGGGCGTACCATGCCGGCGCAGCATAGGTCAGCCTCGTCCTAATGTAGGTTTTGTATATGGCCATCTTTGTTTTCAGCTGCAGCTTCGAGCGGAGAACTGGCTGGAGCAGAGCTCGAGCAGCCTTCGCCTGATTCACGGCATGTGAGGTCTGCGAGCTCATGCTTAATTTGGAGTCAATGAGGACGCCCAGGTACTTCACCTTCCTTTCCCATGAGACGTCCTGTCCGCGAAGCTGCAGTGGAGGCGGAAATGTGGACCTATGCGCGCTGCCGGTCACAAGGGCGGCCGTCTTCCCAACATTCACGGCTACACGCCACTTGTCCAGCCATTCCGGCAGGATGTCCAGGACTCTTTGAATCCTGCCTGCGGCGATGGTCGCTCTTCTGGACGATGCTATGTACGCACTGTCGTCCGCGAAGAGGGCTAGTGTGACTCCTCTTTCACCTGGTGCTGGGTCTTCCAGGACTGGAATGTCGTCAGTATAGGCAGCGTAGTAAGCTGGTGATGCACAACTCCCCTGTGGTACTCCCGCTTCGATCTTTCTATATCCGGAGGCAACGTTCTCGACGGACACGTAGAATCGACGGTCAGCAAGGGATGACGCCGCGACTCGCACTAGCGCAGGCGGCGTTGTGGTGTGCATCAGCTTAAAGATGAGGCCCTCGTGCCACACCCTGTCGAAGGCCTTTTCGACGTCAAGGAACACGGCGACGGACCGTCTCCCCATGTTGAGCTCATCTGTGAGGTGGTGCAAGACTCTCGTCAACTGGAGCGTAGTCGAGTGCTGTCTGCGGAATCCGAACTGTTCGTCCCTCGGCGTCATATGGGGACGCATTCTCCGCAGCAGCAACTGCTCAAACAGTTTGGAGATCTGTGGAAGCAGTGTGATGGGGCGGTAGCTGGCAGGTTGTCTTAAATCCTTCCCAGGCTTCGGTATCACGATAACCTTGCCAGTCTTCCATGTCGAGGGGAAGTGACCGGTGCGGAGAATGCCGTTGAAGAGCCGGGTCAGACAAACCAGGCCTCCCATCGGCATCCCCTTGAGGGCGGCGTTTGGTATTCCGTCGTGACCCGGCGCTTTCCTCGCCTTCAGTCTTCTCACGGCTCTTGCTACTTCCGTTGGGGCAATAAAGTCCTGGCCTCCCAACGGAGTTGCCGGAGACTGAAGGTACTCCTTTACCTCCCTCTCGACTCGCCTGTGGTGTTCAATGATGGCCTCTGGTGCGTCTGGTGGGACAGGGTGCAGCTTGAACTGGTTCTCCAAATGGTTCGCTATCAATTCTGCCCTCTCGGTGGCTGAGTAGCAACGTTCGCCCGAGGCGTCCAACAGTGGGCAAACAACCGTTTTAGCTTTGGTTAGGAGGCGGTTCAGGCTGTAGAGGTTTGTCTTATCTTCCTCGCAACTGGCAATGCGGTCTTCCCAGACGTCCCCTCTCCAGGCCTTAACTTCTTCGGCCAGCCTCTCTGTGATGGCGTTTAGCTCGGTCTTCGTCCTTGGACAGCGAGTTTGGGTCCATCGCTGTCTGAGCTCACGCTTACGTCCACGCATTGCTCTTAGGTGAGACGGGAGCTCTTCACGCCATCTGGTACGCGGTGTTTCAGTGGTAGCTTCTTTCAGTGCAGAAGATATCTCTTCAGTCAGCTCGGTCGCGCATTGCTCCACCTCTTCTGCATTTGACAATTTGCCGACTTGAAGAGACATCATTCTTCTCTGGAATTTGGGCCAGTCCACTGTTTTCTTGGGTGGTCTCGGTGCTACACAAGACGTCGTTCCTCCTACGGTTATCAAAAGGGGGAGGTGCTGCTCATCAAGGTCGTATAATACCTCGATGGAGATTGCTGCCTCGAACCCCTTGTGGACTACGACGTCTAGCACGTCCGCCTGGTGACGCGGGTTGGTCGGAATGTTGGTGGGTGACTCGGGCCCGATGACGGTGTACCCGTTGTCCTCCGCTATTTTGAACATCTTCTTCCCTGAATTGGAGATAAGTCGTGACCCCCATGCCAAATGTTTCGCGTTCAGGTCAGCTGCCAGTAGGGTGGGTCCTCGGTTGTTAAATATCTTTTTGAAATCTTGCTCGTTGACTTGAGTATTCTGTGGGGGTCTGTAGCCGGCGTAGATGTTCGTTTCCTTGCCGGCCACTTTGGTTCTAACCCCCACCGTCCTGGTTTGTTCAAAGTCTAGGAGCTCAAGGCTGTCGTGAACAATGTCTCTTCGTACCAGTACCGCCGTTCCTCTGTAAGGGTAACCTTTCGGGGATATTTCATCCCGGCGGTACGTGGTATAGTTGCCGATGTTGAGTCTATGTCTGGAGGATAGTTTGGTTTCCCCCAGCAAGATAATGTGGATGTCTTGTTCTGAGGCGAGCGTTTTCAGGGAAGGAATCTTTCCTTTGACGCCCCCCGGGTTCCAATATAGGATGCGTGTAAGGCCACTATCCATAATACGCTCTGTGTATTGAGGCCATTACACGCATCGCAGCCGCACGGGGTTCCTCCCCTGCCGCAATGGCTGCTACTAATTCCACCAAGGACCCCAGGATGATGGCCATGGGGTCCCCGTGTGGACGAGCAGTTAACTCCGCTTCTCTGCGGTAAGGTTGAAATGGTGGCGTGGGTCTGAGCATCTGCGGTCTTGGACCCGTTTGGAATCCAGGCGGCGCTCCCTGACTAAGACCTTGGTAATATTGTGGGGGGCCCCACCCAGGTGGCTGGTTGAAGGGTGCCCCTGGGGCTCTAATTCCGCTGAGGGGTGCCTGCTGGCCCTGTGGTTGTAGTTGTGGCGGCTGTGGCTGGTACCTCTGTTGCAACCTGGGGTCTGCCCTCGGTGGGGCTGCTGTTGAGGGTATGGGCATGAAATGTACCCTCATGTCGACCCCAGTGGTGGGTTGAGCCATTTTTTGAGCCGGTGGAGGCGGTGCAGATCGGGACCTCTGGGTGATGCCCCTGCGTTTCCTCCTTTGGTTGCTTGTCGGTTGGGCTTGTATTTCCTTAGGTGGGGCTCCCTCTCCCTCATTAGGGGGTGGTTGGCTTTGCTGGGTTGGCGGTGCTGCGGCCGCTGCTTCAGCTACTTTTTTTGTGCTGCGGCTCCTTTGCCTTCTTGGGACGCGTTGAGGCAGTGGTTGCGCGGGGGGTTGGGGCACATCTTGAGCTCGCACCCCAGACTCTTGCGGTTCGAACGCTGGCAGGTTCCCTTGGGACAGCAGTGGGGTGGATGACGCAGGTGGGGGTCCCGCCCTTTCCTTCCTGCCTCTGCTTCTGCCTCTACTGTTTCCTCTACCCCTGCTACCTCCTCTTGCTATTGCAGGCATGTTTGCCGGAGGCTGCAGGGTTGTGGGCATTTGGTATGGGCCTGCTGGGGTCGGTAAGGCTGGCCAGCCCCAACCTGGCAGTGGGTACAGCTGTGGCATCGCCGGTGCCATCGGCTGGGGTCTGTCTTGTTGTGGAGCTGGAGCTGCTGGTGGCCTTGCATTTGTCCGAGGAGCTTGGGAGCCCCATGCAGTGGTGCTGGTCCTTTTTGGCTCCACCTGGCCTCTTCTGGCTTCTGGTGATTCGCCTCTGAGCCGTCTGTCGGGCTGTATTCTCTGGGCTTCCTGGGGCGGCGGGCGTGGGTCTCCCGGCAACCTTATATTGCGTTTGCGCGCCTCCTTTCTGAATATTGCACACAACCTACTATTGGCTGTGTGCTTTCCCGCGCAATTGGCGCAGGTGGGTGGGGCCTCGATGGGGAGGGGGCATTCGCTCCCGAAGTGCGGTCCAGCGCAGCGTACGCACTTCTGTGCCCTGTGGCAAGTGGCATCGGTGACATTGCGGCATCGTGGATGTCCCCCTCCAGGCTTCTATTATTATTCTCGGCATGTTTAGTAGGTCCTTAATTGCGTAGAGGCCTTCCAGCTGCTGTTTGTCCAGGTGCTCCAGCTGCACGTGGTAGACGCATTTTTGATTGGCTCTGCGCGTGGGAAGGCCTCTCGCGAAGATCGCTGGGAACCCTCTTTCCTTAAAGGCCTCCACTATGAGGGCTGGGTCAGTCCCTAGTGGGAGGCCCCAGAGGGCCACCTTGACGGGTTTCTCAGTTTCCAGACTGTAGTAAACCCAGTCTACAGTCGGGTCCGCCTCTTTAGCTTCGTTTAGGTACCTCTGTATGGTCCTAAACTCTTCTGCCGATTTGGCACGGAATATGAGGCCCTTTTCCATGGGCCTCGAGTTGGGAATGTGGCCCAGCCGGCGGCGTAGTTCAGCAAGGTGCACTGTCCAATTGGGCAGACAGTACACCTTGATTGGTGGATATTTACTGGCCTTGAGATTCGCATTCGCCTTGTTTATTGTTTGGGGACTCACTCGGGGGTTGTCGGATGGCCGAGTGTAGGCACTCGTCCCCGGTTTCGGCGATTTTTCGGCTCCAGGTGGCGATTTTGGCGGAGATAGGGCCGCCAATGCACGGGCGTAGTTCGCCGCCGCCCCTGGAGGGGGTGAAGGGGGGGACGGCATGGGGGCGGCATCCAGGGGCACCGATTCCAGTGCCGCGTATGAGGTCGCGTCCATCCTGTCTTCGGATAACTGACCCTGTGTCGCCGCTATCTCCTCTAGGGACATCAGGGTCTCTCCTTTGCTTCCATGGCTTGCTGGTGATGGAGGGGGGGAGGGTGATTTCCTCGAAGGGGGGGTCGTTTGGCCGTCCTGTCCCCTCTTCGATTTTTTGCCTTTGCCTTTGCCCTTACTTCTTGGTAGTAAGGGCTCAGGCTCGGCTGTGATCGGCGGTGGTGATATGGTGGGGGGGGGTGAGTACACTAGTACCCCCCTCCGTCCTTGGTCAAGCTGTTCGGCCCCTTGCCGCCCTTCCTGCGGTGCGGTTTTCTTCGTCTGCGGAGTGGGCGGTATTTCCACTACCACGTCGATGGGAGGCCTATGTACCACCGCGCGCGTCACTAGCGGTGGTTCGGGGGGCGGCAGCGGTGTCAGCGGAGACGACGGTCCACTCGGCACCTCTTCAGCTCGGTGGTCACAAGGTGAACCGTGGTCCCCGATTTTGCCGGCACGCCCGTCGGTTATCGCTGATTTTGCGACCAAGACGGGCACTTCATCAGAGCTCGGCCGATGAGTGGGCTCCCCTACTAGTGTTCCTGGGGGCCCGTGGTTGGTCGCGCGCGTTGCCGCAGGTGGCTCCATCGGTTGTTGTGATGGCCCCGAAGGCCGCTGAGTCGGTTGCAGACCCCCATCTTGGTGGTCTGATTGTAAACTATGGCCCGTGTATGAAGCGGGCGTCCTGTCCCGTGGTGTTGTTTTGACGACCGGGACAGGTATTTTGGTGGTCGCTGATGATTTGGATGATTTAGATGCGGGTTCTGACCCCGCTTCTGGTGACAGTGAACCGGTCCTTGGCATCTTGTCCACATGCTTGTATTTTTCGGGGGTGCGCCCCCTCTTCTTTAGCCTTGGACCGGCTATATTCCCCGTTGAGGCTGATGGGGTGTCAGTTCTTGAGGTTACTGGTGCGGCTCGAGAGGAGCCACGCGACAGATTACCGGCCGAGCGCGATCGGCCGGCTCGGCCTCGGCCGATTCCAGGCACTCGGTGCAGTCCCACGCTGGAGGCCGGAACTATGGCCGAGTTATTCGGCTCATACAGGTCCCTGACCGCGATGAGTCCTTCCGTATGGCTGGTAGTGGTTGCAGTGGTGGTGGTATTCGATTTTGTGGTTGTGGTTGCAGTGGTGGTTATCATTTTTCCGTGCCCTAACATGCTTGTGCTGATGCTTGTACGGGGTTGGACACGGAAGGTGCCGGGGGTGGGGGGTGCAGTGGTCGTCGCAGTGAGATCATCACTCGACGAAGATGAGATATTAAAAGCCCAGTCATAAGACATAATGACGGGCAAGGGGCGGGGTGTTAGAGGTTGGGGGGGGAAAAAAGGAGCCTCGCTCACCTGTTGTGCCCGCTCCCACACTCCTCGGCGATCCCAGCACCAGTCAGGGGCTCCCAACTAGTGCGATCGCGACAGAGGTGCGCGAGAGTAGGCGAGTCACAAATGTTGGCGGCTGGCCGACGGTTGTCCGTCGCGGCCTCCCGCTGGGCAGTCGTCCGGGCTGGACGGCAGGCAGCTGGGAGGAAGGCGGCGGGTGCAGACCTCCTGCACGTGGGTGGCGGCTGCTCGCGCGACCCCGCTCTCACGCCTAAACCGGCGGAGTGCAGGGGTCGCACAGGCGACGACACGAAGGACGGCGCGCTTGTGGTGCGCCCTCGCTGTCAGCAGGGCAGGGTCTCGTAAGAGGCCCCACGCGACTGATGGAGGACGGGAACACAAACACTGTACTCGCTGGCTCAAAATGTATACACAGTAAAAACGTAAATAAAGACACCGAGCGAAGCGAGCTAAAAAAAAATTAGGACTTGACTTGACTTGGGATCTTCTCCTCCTGTATTAACATAGGAGTCAGGAAACAGCGTCGAGGCGAACCTCCTTACTGTGGCTGGACGCTACACCACACTGGATGTAGGGCATTGTAAAGGGAGGGCGCGAGTACCCAATCCCGACCGCGAGGTCGGGCGGCATCTCTCAGCGCCCTCTACCCGCCATTCTGGCAGACAATTCGTCGGCCGTCATGGCATTTTGGTTCTCAGATTCGGAGTCCTCACAACCTGCAACCGCCGGGTGCAGGCGGCATCTCCTCCTCTTCGAATAGGTGTTCGACGTGACGCACGTCGATCCGGTGGCGTACTCGGTCAGGCGAACGCAGCTTCAAATGGTTGAGCTCGGGAGTAAACTCGACCAAGCCCAACTGAAGCGCGGAGCAATGCTCTCTCGGCCTGCCGGTCTCGTAGCGATGCGGAGATGGGGAGTGGGATCGCTGGCCCGGCTCAAGCGCGCCGCCGCGCGAGCCAGGCACCACGTCTCTAACTGCCCCTTTGGTAGATGGTCGTCGAGCGCTGTGTCGACGACGATGGTCGAGCGGCGTCGAGCTCACGCGTAAGGCGGAGCGACGCCTACTCAGGTAGGTACAGTAGTGTGCCTCTAGGCACCGGTATGCAGTGAAGCGGCGCCGGGGGAGAGGCTCGACCCCGGCCGCCGAGGCAGGCCCGCGTAGTGGCGGAGCCCGGTAGGGGCCGCGCGTCGCATAAGCGACCGCAGCGGCACCAAGGCTGGGCGTCGCGACGCTAGGCGTCGCGAGATGAGGGTTCAGGTGTTGGCGCGATGCGCAGGAATGTCCGATGAGTTGTCTGGTCCGGTAGTGTGCGCCCCGATCAAAGTCGAGGGGCGCGAGGTCTTGATGGTGGTAAGCGGCCCGCATGCGCCCACTCGGTGAAGGGCACACGAGTTGGCGGAGCGGGTCGCGCCGCAGTCGCGTCGGGTCGTCGACTCATCAGGTCGCCGCGCGCGGCGTCGCCGGGCACCAACCGGGAGGCGGCGCGTCAGCGGGCCTGGCGCCAGCACGTCCCTGGTCGCGTCTGCGGGGTTTTGGCCTGGACTACGTCGACAGGCCGCTGGAGTGTGCGTCGCTCGATATACGAGCGGCGCGGTGTGCTCGGGGCGCATTACGCGCACTCGCCGATGCGTCAGTCTAAGTCGGCAGGCGCCGTGTGCGCTTGGGCCGAAGAGGGCGGTTTGCTAGGCCGCCCTCTGGTCGTTTTCAGGTATTGTATCGGGGGAGGCGAACCTCGACCCCGATGGTGGCTTCAGATGCGGCGCGTCTCGGTGGTGTCGCCTCGTCCGCGGGCCGGTGGGTTTCCCGCCCGACGGCGTGCACTCCGTCAGGACATGGAGCCATGCAGCCCTCAGTCGAGGCAAGGCAGGCGATGGCGCGCCGGTGCGCCGGGCGAGCGACCGCTCGGGCCCGGCGCTGGTTGTCTTGTCAGGTGTGGATGGACGACGCGGAGCAAGCTCGACGCGACGTTAAGTGGTGGCAGTGATGGAGGGACGCGATGCTCGTTCCGGGACAGGTCGCGCCCGGGCACAACAGCCGGCGGCGTAATCACGCCCCTCATAGGTTAATCCAGGGCGGCCGCGGCTAGGTCGACATTTGCGGGGCAAATGCCAGTTCAGCAGGCGGCCGCAAGCTGGCGCACGGTGCGCACGAATGCGCTCGGTGCATGGGTGCGGCAAGCCAGGGCGGCCCGCTCGACGTCGCTAGCAGACGGAGCGAGGTCGCGGTCGGCGGCGCGCACGTGGACGGCGTGTTTCTGTAGGCGCTCGATCGCTGCGGGGTGGGGGGGGGGACCCGCAAGGGCCCGCACCCCCGCCCGTGGTCGCGGTTTACAGAAAGACTGTAGTCTCAAGCGCGTGTTGGGAGCCCGAGCTCTCGACCAAGCACGGCGAGACCAAAAAAAATTAGGAGCAAGTCAAGTAGGGGGTATAGATTGGAAACTTTACCGTAAAGAGAACACCACAGTCTAGAGACGATTTCTCGTAACAACGCTCGTGACTTTTCACTAACATCAGTCTCATTAAATAGCATTTTTTCATCATTTTAATATTGAACCGCGCGGCTGGCACTTTTCTAGTGCTACATTTTGAACGTGACCGTACGTCTGACATACTGGATCGAGCGTAATATGTACACATGAAACGATAGATGGATTAATTCGCACCACCCGCGACGCCGAGTAGCTCGGGTCATGTTTAAAATTGTATTTTCTCTATAAAATCGATTGATTTCATTCTTTTTCCACGATATTTAAACCGCAAAGATATCGTTTTTATTATATAACACAAAAACAGTCAAAATTTTCCCGTTTTAATAGTGTAAAACGATAGATTTTTTGATGCTCGTAAAACAGCTTCACCAGTTTCGTACCAACCGTTCAGCGCGATGCCATACCTTCGAACTGGATAGACGCATTAATTTTTCTTACATTCATTTAGGATTGTGTTAATGTTTAGGCTATATAAATTGGTATAATGTACTATTCACATAGTGTACAATATAAGAAATGTCAACGAGCCTAGGTCTACGTTCACATCACACAAAACCAGAATGAGCGCGCGTAAATGTAGGTAAGTAAATAAAAACTTTACCATCACTTTGCCGTGTGGCCATTCGCTCTCGCAATGAATTTATTATAATTATTTGATATATTAAATTAAGCTCAGTTTGGAATGAATACTTGAATGAAATCAAATAAATAGCCAAATTTGTTATTATCATTTATTTCACACGCCCGCCCAGCTATGTAACGCGCGCGCACGAAATACTTACCTACACAATGTCGCTTACTTGCCTGCCTACTTTTATTCGCAATAGCTAATAGAACGCACGATTTTGTAAGACGTTAAGAATTAAGAATCAATCGAGCTTACCTGTTAAGTGAAGATTGATGATAATTATCCGAAATCACCGAGAAAGAGACTGCATAGCTCCATTATTTAATTTACTCAGTTGCAGAGCGTCCCGGCGTGCGTATTATTTCCACAATTTTAAAGTTTTTTTTTTTTTTTTTTTTGTATAGCAACACTCTTCCGTTAAGTCATTGGAGTTCAAAGTAGAGATGTGGGAACATTTCACAACCTCTACATAGAGGCTGAGTCTTACAGGAAGGACCAGCGTAGGACAGATTTATCTTTCTGGGACTTCCATAATGATATCGATCGAGGTTTACCTGTATTATACTGATACCTTATAATTCCCTTGATTAAATTACTCATAACTGCATAGTGTCACCTCCGGGCAAGGGAGGGAGGGATTGAGTCACTATGCAGTCTCTTTCTCGGTGATTTCGGATAATTATCATCAATCTTCACTTAACAGGTAAGCTCGATTGATTCTTAATTATCCTTCAATCACCTCTAAAGAGACTGCATAGCTCCATTATTTAATTTACTCAGTTGCAGATGTTTAAAGGGTTGTGAAATGTTTTTACCTCGATATTTTATATTTATATTTACTTTTATATTTTACCCATGGGTTTAATACAAAAGATATATATCATTTATAAGCTATTCCTCGTTACCAGATAAATCAAATTTGTCCCTTTGACCCCAAATGTTTTGTCTGTTAATTTTGCCACTGCTTGATGCAAATATGCCTATATTTTTGTATTACGTATACTCGTACTTACCTAATCGAATATTTTGTGTTACTGTTGTACACCCAAGAGAAGTGAAGTTATTTGTATAATTATAGAATATGATGGTTAAAGAACACCTGTATCAGGTTCTAATATTTTAAGCCATAGGTCTACAAACTTGATACTAAGGTTCTATCTGGTTCAATGAATAGTAATCTTTATAGATATTTATCAATAATCTGATTTGATATAGCTATCTCATATTGGTTTGCTAAAACTTGTTATTTACAGCTTAATATTATTTTTGAGCATCAGTATGTAGGTTTATTCAATTATAATTACATAACCATAATTATGTATCTTCTAGTTGAATCGTGTCATTATGGCTCATTTTCTAAGCCACTTTAATATGCTCTTAGTTTATGTAATGCAGACCCCAACAATGGATTTTAGAATATATTTATACAATATATCAACTTGTCTGGTGATTTCCAGCTAATTTTCTTTACAAAGGTACTTAATCTATACAGTATTAAGTAAAGTAAAATCTAAGATTTTCAATCAGTTCACCATGTAGTTAGAAAAAAGGTAACAATATTCCATTGTGATATGCTTTTTTATGTATTTTTATTATTATTATAAATATATTTATATAGGTATATTTTTATTTTATTTTATTTATTGATATATTTATGTCAGGGATTTCCCTTACCTATATTTTTACCTAAATTTCATAAATTGTCACCCTTGACACTTACCTACCAGCATACCTAATATCCAAGACTTTAAACAATTATGGGTTGTTTTCCTTATCTTAAGTTTTTAAAATAGGACATTCATAACGGGTGAATTAATATCGTTTATTTAAGGCTGAAGCTTACATTTTTTAAGAGACAAAAAAGTAAGAGGTAATAATAGATGGTATATCTTGAAATGGCACATACTTGTTTTATTGTGACTTATCTAGTCATATATTATAGCTCATCCAGCCACATAAAGTCATAAGGAGCTGTAAAACTATACCAGCTTAGACCATAGTTATGTTAACAAAATATAATGGTCCTGTCTACGTTTTAAAGTATTGCCACCCTTTTTATATTTATAAAATTTAACTACATGCTCTCATTATTCTCTTAAAAATATCCAGCAACATGCATGTTTGTTATAACATGCATGTTGCTGGATATAACAAACATGCTACACCACATACCATATTATATTATTTTGTCATACAAGATCAAATAAATGGGTATGTAACAAGGTCAGCCAAATTAATTAAGATCTTGGTGCTGTTTTGTTTTTTATATTCTAAGTACCTCCTAGGTACACAATATACAAATTATACAGTGATGTACCGACTTATCAGTTGTCATTTCAGACAGACAAACCTAATTGAATATATTTTGTCTTATTAACTATTAAAATTAAAATGTATTTCTAATTGACCCATATATTTTAATAAAGATTATTTATAGATAGATTTAAATCCTGTGAAAACTGGATTTTTATTTATTTGAAGTGGATGTCTTAAACATTGGCTCAATATTTTATTTAAATAAGTATAGTTATCATTAATGTTCCGACAGCTTTGCTTGATTATGTTCCATATTACTTTAATTTACTTAATTCTTTAGTACTATTTCATATGTCTATATTTATATAATTATCTTTATGTACTGTTTAATATCAATATGTAAGTATTTATTATTTGGGTCCCCATGAATAGGGGTATGAGTAGGCAAATAAAGCCTGAGGAACAATCAGTGTCTACAGCCTGATGTCTAGGTTCTTGACTCATAATAAATAAATATTTATTTCAGGCATACAACCCATATGAAGGGACATACATAATATAAAATAATAAACAATACAACAATAATAATTACCTATCCCAGTCCAAAAATTAATTAAAATATAATTTAAAGTCAAACCTAGGTTTGATAATCCTTACTTAGCTCCCCATTTCCCCTTTAGTTTAAATTATAAGATGGATACCTACTGTCACATTTGTGAATAAACTTTCAGTAGGTACTGAAATTCGTTAAGCATAATTATCATGAAATTTATTGCTTCATAATGTTATTTACAGGTAGCATCTAATTATTCAAGCCCGTGTAGTAGATTGTAATGACATACAACTTTACAGTATGTCAAGAAAGAAAAACAGCTTTAGGTACTCAGGATATACCCTGAGGAATACAGAAATTTATGATATTATAATTATGCCCTTAAATCACAGGTGTTATATTTCATGGCATAATCACAGTATTTCATGGAGATGTAAGGTATATCATCCCTTGAACTGAAATTACTTTAAAGTTTCAGTAGATAAACTGTATTTAAATAACCAATAATCAATTCCTATAATTATAATTGTATAAGTTAATATAGTCAGCTTAATTATGTTAGTAATTCAATTAACTTAGTACCTATGTATGTACCTAATGTAATAACTTACGAGTAGGTACCTATCATCCTAGTTTTCTGAAGGACTGAAGAATTTCTGACTACCATGTTGGCTTACCATATTATTTATGACATAGGTATAAGAATTCATTTTTGATGGGATACCAGGTTAGGTACGGTCTTTGTAAAGCATTGAATAGGTATGTATGTTCAGCAACATGGCAAATTCTATTTATGAAATCCATCAATATGAAATAATGCCCAGTCAATGATGAAATCCCTTCCAAGATATCCCCAAAAGGTAAAATAAAATAAGGGGTTGTTAGACCTCACATGTACCACAGTATGGATAGTAACTACCTATATGGCATAAATAGTTACTTTAATATATTTTATTCCTCAATTTTTAGGGCCCTGAACATGAGATCAAGCATTTTTATCTTTGATTTATGATATCTAATTAGGTGCTTACTAACCACAACAGTGAGTGTTTCACTTTATGTATTAATGTCTAACTAGGTACAAAATTATTATTATACATCAGATAACTTTTTTAAAAAAATATATTGACCCTGTTCCTTATCACATGTAAGGTATGTGTGTAATAGGTAGGGAGGTACCTAAATAACAAGTATTAATTTTGTTGTTTATATTTTTGCAGTTGAATTTTTATGGTATTTAACTAGCACAGAGCCATCGGCCAGAGTGATAGTTATGGCCCAATCGCCCTACCTGGGTAGGCCTATGTTTAGTAGTAGACTATTAAAGTCCAGTATAGTATAAGTACAAGTACCATATTTTGTGCTAGAGATGATTCTACTGATATAATTTATGTTACTTGGTAACTTTGATTGGTATTTTCTTGGTAATAATTCTTTATGGAATGAGTACCTATCATGGTGCGTTGAAACAATGTGTTTATAACCAGCTTGGTATAAATAAGAAGAGAAAGAGACAGAAATATTTCCATACTTGTATTTGGACTGTTTACAGGTCATCTTGAATACTCAGAGTTTGAGATATTAATCAGATGGAAGAAGGAAAAATACTATTTTCGCTTAGAGTTCATTAACTTACTGTTAGAGAAGATTTTTTAATAGGTGGTAGCTGTGACCCCGTATCTCTTCCTAAGCATAATATGACATGACGACCTCACATACTTTACTATTTGAGAAAAAAACATTTGTCCTCGTTCAATGATTGCTCACTGAGATACTGAGATACTCGTAACGCATCAGTAAATACTGTGCAAAAATTTGCATTGGTGTATACCATGCTGCGGTGCTATTGTATCCTTTGTAGGATGATTTTTCTGTACGTTTAAACACGCAGTTTAACTCAAGACAGATAATTTAGGTAGTGTGTCTTTTGACCACTTCACCGCTTAGAAGTTTTCCAGAAGTAACTATAATAATTTTGTTGTTTGTCGAATTCTCTCACTAGAGGGTACTTCTAGCTGTAATAATTTCATTGTGAGGCTCTTATCTTTGAAAGAATTATAGCATATAAAGAAAAACAGACCTACCTATCTTTCCCGTTCTGTTTCTTACAGTCTGTCTGCCCATCATATAAGTACATAGATGTCATCTTGGAAACTCATTGAGTTCCATTACATAAATTCCAGTTTTCTTATGTACCTACTCTATTTTATTGTTTATAAATCGTGACAAAACGTTAGCAAGGTTACGGTTACTATAAATTAGAGCCACGAAATGCAAACTTTCTGCTAGGTACTTGTGAAGAAATCAATTATTTGAATGGATTCCCCAGTTTGGGTAGTTACTTACTGTCATTATATAAGACCTTTTACTTGTATTTAATTCAGTTTTTTGTTGCCGGAAGGCGTAAAAACGTTAAATAAGTTAATTTTTTGTCGAACACATATTCATGTACACAGTCACTTATTTTTACACAGTGTGAGATGTGTGCTTAACTTCTCGTAGTCTGCAGGTTATCTTACACGCTATTTACGTAATAACTAGTGGAATCGGCATTGGAAAAAAACATTTTTCATCTAAACGACGAAAAATGCCTGCCATTTTACGTCACACAAAGGACCACAATGACTTAACGGAAGAGTGTTGCTATACAAAAAAAAAAAAAAAAAAAAACTTTAAAATTGTGGAAATAATACGCACGCCGGGACGCTCTGCAACTGAGTAAATTAAATAATGGAGCTATGCAGTCTCTTTAGAGGTGATTGAAGGATAATTAACAGGCAGGCAGGCGTATGGAAAGTATTCATAGGTAGGTATTTGATTGAATCTTAGAAATGTAGGTACTTATTGTTTACCCATATATTATAGTTTCATTACTTCATGTAGGCCAATTATAATGTATAAAAGACTACTAAGTAGGTACTACTACTATGCGGGTTGAGTTTCGTTAGGTAGTGTCATCGTATAGAAACATTTGCGCATCATAATATTGTAGCATTTGAAATTTTTGCGGCCCTGAAAAGGGCCTTTTTTCACAAACGATGAACAACCGACGCTGTTATCGGTGTCCGTCGATGTATGCAGACAGCAGCTTAGCCTCCGAAACCGTACAGAGTGCGACCCTGACGCTTCAGAGCGTAGACCACGTCCATGGCGGTGACTGTCTTCCTCTTCGCGTGCTCGGTGTAGGTGACGGCGTCACGAATCACATTCTCTAGGAACACCTTCAGCACACCTCTGGTCTCTTCGTAGATCAGACCGGAGATACGCTTCACTCCGCCTCTGCGCGCCAGACGACGGATGGCGGGCTTCGTGATACCCTGGATGTTATCGCGAAGCACTTTCCTGTGACGCTTGGCGCCACCTTTCCCCAGACCTTTTCCTCCCTTGCCGCGACCGGTCATCTTGTTGTAGAATACGAATGAAAAATAACACTGAGAGCCGCGAGCGCTGACGCTGACGGCTTACTACGACTGACTGGAACCTTTTTGAACCGCGCGGCACTCTTATATTTATACAAAACTCGTGCGATAGCGTCGCGCGAGACGGCCTATACACCGCTAGAGACGGACCGAGCGACAGAGGGGAACGGAGCGGGGTGAAGAGCAACGATGCCGCGTTCGAGTCTGTAATATTTTTGTATGTTTACATAATTATTTGTCTTAAATATAATACTTTTAAATTTATTTATTAGAACTATATATCTAGGTATTTATTTATAAATCGTACCTGCTAATTATTTAATTTGCACGTAATTCGGATCTCTAAAACGGATAAATTGATAAGATTTATTAATATTCTTATGTATATAATGCGGAGCAAAAACATTTTCTTCGGACGCCATATAATAATAATTATTGTTTTGTGGTGGATACAGAGAGAAATAACAGATCACGGCATGCATTTTGAAAGATGATTTATCCACCACCTTGTTTCTATTATTAGATTAGGTATATATCTGAGGTACCTACATATTTTCTTAACTAATTCGACATTAATCTAAGCATCATATATTTATGTAGAGTTGTGTTATCGTTGTGAAACATGTTAATATGCATCAATGAATCGTGTGTGGCCCTGAAAAGGGCCTTTTTATGATCAAACAAACAAATCCGGCGGCGTTTTGATCAAGAGAGGGCGAGAGGCCTTCTTAGGCGCGCTCACCACGGATTCTGCGCGCCAATTGGATGTCCTTCGGCATGATGGTGACGCGCTTGGCGTGAATCGCGCAAAGGTTGGTGTCTTCAAACAGACCGACCAGGTAAGCTTCGCTGGCCTCCTGGAGAGCCATCACAGCGGAGCTCTGGAAACGCAGATCAGTCTTGAAGTCCTGTGCGATTTCACGCACCAGACGCTGGAACGGCAGCTTGCGGATCAGGAGCTCGGTGCTCTTCTGGTAGCGACGGATCTCGCGGAGAGCCACGGTGCCGGGCCTGTAGCGATGGGGCTTCTTCACTCCACCGGTGGCTGGTGCGCTCTTGCGCGCCGCTTTGGTGGCGAGCTGCTTGCGCGGCGCCTTACCACCGGTCGATTTACGGGCAGTCTGCTTGGTACGTGCCATTGTTGATTGACTTGACGCGAGTAGAGTTAGTTAGTGATGAATCAAAGAAATGAACGAGAGCACGAGCGGCGACTACGGTCTGTGCGCGAATGTGTAAAACACCGATACCGCGTCCCGCTTTATTTATACAAAAATGTATGTGGTACTATCGGACCTCTCGCTCACGCACACCACACGAACACGATGAGCGGTGCGGGGTGCGCGCAGGGGGGGGGAAAGCTCTGGTGTTCTTTCGCTTCTCTATACTACTGGTCCCATCATAATAGGTGTAGGTACATACATACTTTTACTGATATTATGTATGTTAATTAAATTAATCATCACACGCCAATCATCCGTCGTGAAAAAAAAAAAAAAAAAACAATGTAACATTCAATATTCACTCTTATTTACTTCTAGGTAGGTACCTACCTATATAAATTCATTATTTCATTTGATCTTATTCAATTCGCTATTTTACTTACTTAATTATCTACCTTTAATCACGTATAGATATTGTATTGTATCGAAATAAATAACACAAAAGTCGTACGTGGATGCCTACTACTTACCTATATCATGAATCAATCAAACGTCTGATACCTAGTGGCTTTGCACGCGGGCATCCTTCATCATAATAATATCTATACCTAAGTAATTATTTTGTTGTGGCGTTAGCGTGCAGTGTTCAGATAAGAAACATATATTATGTCGCATTAAATATGCATTTATAATACAGAAATGTTTTGTGGCCCTGAAAAGGGCCTTTTGTGTGCGCACAGGATCGCACTGTTGGCTAGCAACGTCGCGTCGCTTCGCTCACTTAGAGCTGGTGTACTTGGTGACCGCCTTGGTGCCCTCGCTGACGGCGTGCTTTGCCAGCTCGCCGGGCAGCAGGAGTCTCACGGAGGTCTGCACCTCCCTCGATGTGATCGTGCTGCGCTTGTTGTAGTGTGCGAGACGGGAAGCCTCGGCGGCGATGCGCTCGAAGATGTCGTTCACGAACGAGTTCATGATGGACATGGCCTTCGAGGAGATACCGGTGTCCGGGTGGACCTGCTTGAGCACCTTGTAGATGTAGATGGCGTAGCTCTCCTTCCTCTTGTGCTTCTTCTTTCTCTTATCGGTCTTGGAGATGTTCTTCTGAGCCTTGCCGGATTTCTTGGCGGCCTTTCCGCTAGTCTTGGGCGGCATTGTTGTATCGTAGATTGAACACTAAGTTGTACTGTACTTCACCGTCGGCTGTCGGTAAGCGAGTGACAAGTTGGATTTTTTTTTTTTTTTTTTTTTTGAATGACTTATAGCTGTTGGCCACTGAGGCCTCTACAGCTTACCGGAGCGATGGGCGAGCGCGGATGGCAGCTGAGCCCTAAGATTAGGTTATAGGGTGACTAGCGCAAGGGCACCTCAGAAGGTACGGACCTCGGCTTGGGCCGTCACCCGGCGGGGGAGATCAGACTTGCCCGGGCACCCCCGAAGGGGTGTGCCCTGTGGCCCTAATGGGTTGAGCTGGTTGACTATTTGGAGAGAATCTAACCGATCTTCTGACAGATCCAGAGGGTCCTCGACCTCGCCGGCGAGGTCGGTGTGTGACTGTGTGCCTATGGTAACCGGCGCCTATACCAAAAACGGAATACTTCCTGTTGCAGGGAGCTGTCGGATCGGCCGACCCCAGCGCCGCAGATGTGACTACGGCGATGGGGTCGTCCGGGTCGCCCAAGAGGTGTTTTGGGCGACGTCTGAGGGTGGGTGTGTTTGTCGTGTCTGTCGTATAGTCTGAGGCTTGGACTACGAGTGGGTTGGGGTGGTGGGGCGCCCTATCAAAGTAGCGGCGAGAGAGGTACTTGATGTACTGTGTGATGGAGGGGAGTTCGAGATCGCAGTGCAGGTCAGAGTTTCGCATGAACCAGCTAGCTCCGACGGCTTTGCGAATGAACCTGTTCTGAATGACCTGGAGTTTGTCCAGATCAATGCGGGAGGCGTGGCCAAAGACCACGGAAGCATAGGTCATGACTGTGCGAATACACGTTTTGTAAATTGTCACCTTATTTCTAAGGGACATTTTACTACGTGAGTCGAGAAGTGGGGAGAGGCGGCCTAGGAAGAAGGCTGCTCTGTTACGGACTATCTGAATGTGTTTGGAGAAGCTGAGTCGACGGTCGAGGGTCACGCCAAGGAATTTGGTCGTGGAGGCCCAGGGAATAGGCTGGCCGTTAAGCGTGAGTTGCTTTTTCGGGTTGCCTTTGAGTATAGTGGGATGAAAGTACATGGCTGCACTTTTATCGGGATTTACCGAGATGGCCCATTTCCTAAACCATTTACCAAGCTGGTCAAGGGCTTTTTGGACATGGGTCATCTGGAGGTTCTTTTTCCAGCCTCTGGAGTAAAGAGCAGTGTCGTCCGCGAAGAGCGCAAGCTCAACGTTGGGAGAACGGGGAATGTCGTATGTGTAGAACGAGTATAGCACAGGGGCCAATGCTGAGCCTTGAGGGACTCCAGCAGTGATAGGGCGGGGGATCGAGCGGGCTCCTTCGACCTTGTAGGAAAACTTCCGACAAGATAGAAAGTCTTGTATTATGAATACAAGACGGTCTGGGAATTGTTTCGCAAACAGCTTGAAAATCAAGCCGTTGTGCCAGACTTTGTCGAATGCCTTCGCTACGTCCAGGAAGACCGCTACGGATCCCTGGGGCTTTGGCGTGGTAAGAAACCCGTGACTGGGTTTCTTGTTGAAGCCTTCTAGAATGTACTCCGTTATGCGGTGTACTTGTTGGACGCAAGAGTGTCTGGCCCTAAAGCCAAACTGCTCGTTGGGAAGGATATTGTTGTCCTTTATGTGGGACCAGATGCGCTTCAGAATGATGCGCTCATAGATCTTCCCCAGAGTACTGAGGAGACTGATAGGGCGATAGCTGGATGGCTCGGAGGCCTTCTTGCCGGGCTTGTGGATGCCGATGACATCGGCGGACTTCCACGCTTCGGGGAACATGCAGTTGTTCATAGCCGCATTGAATATGCTGACTAAGAGACAAACTAGGGATACTGAGAAGTGCTTGAGCACTCTGTTGGAAATGCCATCAGCACCGGGAGCTTTCCTGGTGTGAAGGCGCTTTATGATCGACTCAACCTCCGAAGCCGTGACAGGCTCAAGGGCGTCAGTGGGGGGGACGGATAGTCTTTCTTCGACTTCTCTGTTCACCGTATCGAAGTGAACAGGGTCGACGAAGCCTAAGCTGGGGCTGCATTGCGACTCGAGGCTGTCGGCCAGGCATTCGGCCTTTTCCTCGTCCTCAAACGCAGGTGGGAGATTGGGACGGTTGAGGGGGGGCATATTCGTAACTACGTCGGATTTCAGAGCTCGGGCCAGCTTCCAGTATGCCTGGTGAGATGGCTCGATCTCCGAAAGTAAACTGTCCCACCTTTGATTGCGGAGTTCACTCATGCGGTTTTTTACGGCACGCTCGTAATACCGCAGAGTGGCTCTGTTCTCTTCGGAGGGACGGGAGTCGTAGGCCCTAGTGGCGGCGTGTTTAGCCCTCAGAAGGTCCCTCGCGTCCTCCGGCAGGGCCCAGCGTCGGTCATTGACCTCTGCTGGGACCCGCCTGGAGCACTCACGTACTGTGTTGCGAAGGTGACTGGTGAGGGCGTCAACCGAGAGGGTGACGTCATCGCGGGAAACGATGTTGTCTGGGATTTTGTCTAGGTCGGGTGAGCTGGTGGCCTCCAGGGCTGTGCCTAGTCGGTCCCAGTCCACCACGGTCCTAGTACGGGGAGGTCTGTCGGTTGGGTCGGGACCTAGTCTCATGAGGACTGGTCTGTGGTCAGAGTCAAGTTCGTGGATCACTTCTAGTGAGCGTAACCGGAGGGTTACACCCTTTAGAAGCGCAAAGTCTAAGATGTCGGGTCTATGGTCGACGATGAAGGGAAAGTGAGTTGGGGAGCTGGGTGGGATAATTTCAAAGTGAATTTCGTCTGAGAGGGAGTTGAGAAGGTTGCCCTTCGTGTTGGTCGTGTTGCAGCCCCATATTATGTGCTTGCTATTGAAATCGCCAGCCAGAATGACGGCGCTACTTAGGGAGAACAGAGCTTCAAAGTCACTTTTTTCAAGTGCTTTGTTGCAGGGGAGGTAGCATGACGCTATGGTAATTGGTTGATGACCAGTCATTGAGAGACGGCAACAGGAAGCTTCCAAGCTAATCAGGGGTGGGGTATCTATGGGAATACAGTGAAGGGACCTTCTGTAGTAGATCAGGGTACCGCCCCTTGGGCCGGTAGTCCTGTCACTACGTACCAGCGAGTAGTTTCCGATTTTCGGATCCCGCCTGCTGGGTTTGAGAAAAGTCTCGCTCACAAGTAAGATATCGACTTGGTGAGTGGACAAGAATTGTTGAATTAAGACACGTTGGTCTTTTTGGTCGCTAAAGAGACCGTTGGCACTGAACCATGCCAAAGATAAGGAGTGGGGCTTCTCTCTTAATGGTGTACTATCCATAGTACTTCTTAAGGAGGTTTACCATGGCGGCTCCATGGACCTTGACATGGTCAAGGAGCGTGCGGTGTTCGGCCATGAATTGTGCGGTGTTGCACGGATTAGCGCGGACCTTAGCCGTGAACTCGGCTAGTTCGGCGGGGTCTACTATGGCGTGGTGCGCCATGAATTCTTTAGCGAATTCAATGTCGGTGATATAGCTCTCCATGGAAGAGCTATTGACGACGGCACCTAAGGGGGCGGGCTTAGCGGCCTTAGTGGCGACTTTGGGGGCTAGAGACGCAGGAGCGCGTGTTTGGGTCTGAGGGCGGGGGCGCGGTAGCTCTGGCTTGGCCGCGGATCCCCGTTGGGGCACTGCGCGTTGCCAAGCGTTGGCTACGGGGGCAGGGGCATCCACGAAAGTGGAAGGAGGGGTCGCAAGCTGGAGCTTGGACTGTGTGGGGTGGGTGGGACGAGTCGGCCTGCCCCTGGGCTTGGGCTTGTGTTGGCCTTTAGCGGCCTTTGGAGCCATGGGGCAGCCGCGGTAATTCGCGGTGTGCCCCTGGGTCTCACAAAGGACGCAGCTGGGCGGGGTGGGGTCTTGTTTAGTGCGCGAGCACTCTGAGGTGCTGTGCGCGCCTGCACATTTCACGCAGCGGTATTCTGCGTGACAGAATCGCGCTGCGTGGCCGTATCGTTGGCAGCGGTGGCACTGCCCCGGGACGCCCCTTTTGTGAGGGGCCTCGATCTTGAAGCCGGAGAGCTTGCAGACCGAGCGAATAAGCTCGATCTTCTTGCCCTCCGGGGTGTTGTCAAGAACAGCTAAGACCATGTCTAGCTGTTTCTTTGTCCTGCCGCTGGTCATGCGGTGGACCTGACGTGCGGGAAGCCCCTGGGCGAGGAGATCCTGTAGGATGTCCTCGGTGGGGATTTCAGACGACGGGCTACGTAGGCCCATTTGGTCTTGTCCACAAGCGTGAAAGCTCTGGGGGCTTTCTGGGCCTTGGAGGGACCGGGCTGAGACGAGGAGGAGGTGGCGGTGGCAGTGGCGGTGGAGGCCGCAGGGCAGGGGACCTTAGGTGGGGGCGGGGGGGAAGAAGATTCGGCGGGCCGCTTCTTTTTCTTCCGCTCCACCAAGGTGAAGGGGTCGGACTCTCCCTGTGTGTCGAGGATTAGATCCTCTTCCATTTGGGAGTTGGGGGACTCCGGGGAGTCCGCAGTCGGCGTCGCGGGGGCCGGTTGATGGACCGCGAGGGGGGCTGGAGCGGGGGCCTCGAGCAAGAGCGAGCGGCTCTTGTCGTAGGGCGTAGCCCTAGAAGGAGCGATCGAGCGAGACCGCCCACGGTGGGAACGGTCCTTGGCGGCGTTCCGACCGCGTTCGGGGCTCGAGTGAGCGGAGGCCCGTGAGGCGGGACCTTTGAATTCGGGCGTTAGAAATGCGGCTGCCGCCTTGCTCTTTGGGGAGACTTGGCGGGGCGCGGGTGAGGGCGGGGGGGCAGCCTTAAAGGCGGGACGGGGGAGCGTCTCAGGGACGAAAGGGGTTTCCGGCTCTAGGCCGGGCAAGACTTGTCTTGCGGCATGAATGAACGCGTCGATGGCGTCAACGGAATCTTCGTTGGACACGTAGGCAGCCCGGATGTAGTTTAGCACCTCGTCGAGTTTGCAAAACGCCTCCCGGGTTGCCATGGTGATAAGAGTGAGGGTGCCGGGGGAGGAGGTCCTCAGCGGGGAAGAAAATGAGAGATCTCCCTGCCGGGTATAGGCAGGGAGGTGGGTACCTAAGTGTGCCCTAGCGTGTGCCGGCTGCCAATCTCAATGTGCAGCCGGTTGTGTGCCTAGCGGCCCTAGCTGCCACAGGGGAGAGGCAGGGACTCCGGTTTTTAGGCCGGTCGTCCAAGCCAAACACACACCCGAGGAATAGGTAAGGGATGGGTAGGGTGGGAGGGAGATGTCTGGTGTCGGCGAGGGTCGCTCCCAAGGCCGGTGGTTCCAGACCCAGCCGGATTCCGTTGTTCCCCTGAAGGGGGAAAAACGTACGTCCCGGGTCAACGCACGCTCAGCTTCGTTGGCACGGTTACGTATCCACTGAACGACCACTAAGCGTGGATTTCTTGTTTAGAAACGAAGGGTCGCTCTGAAAAGAGCGTTTTTCGAAACACAGGATGGGTCGCTCTGAAAAGAGCGTTTTGCGAAACTGGATGGTCGCTCTGAAAAGAGCGGTTTGGGTGGCGGAGCACGGAGCGAGTCCGGCACTCGCGATTAACCGCGGTACGTAATTATTTGCGCTTGCACAAGGCCAGCGCAAATAAAACGTTGCCGGGCAATCGGTGCACAGGCTCGGAGACTCGGCGGCCGACTGATGGCGGACCCCGCACAGGGCGGAGCGAGCAGCAGGAGCGGAGCGGCGGAGACGTCCGTACGGCGCGGCGAGCAGGAGCGGAGTGATGAATTTCTCGGCAAAATGGGCCTACTGATAAGCTGCCTATTGTCTACAGCCTAGTCGTGCGCGGCGAGAGTGCGTGAAGCGCGCTCGGCCAATGGGAGAGGCGTATGTTGCCTCTCGCTCAGGCGCATGTTCCCTCTCGCTCGCACCTATAGCTACTCCGTTGGTCGGAGCGTTACCCTATGGAGAGCACCTACTCTATTTCTATTTATTTTCACTTACAAATACGGTACTATACAATTTCAACTATATTACAACTATCTATAACTTATGAACTAATCTTGAAGGCGTCGTCCTGCACAAAAACCCAAGTAACTATAACTAAATATACTTATCTAGGTAGGCACACGCGCCAAACTCGTGTTGGTTTTTTTTATTTATCCTTGACTAGCGACCCGCCCCGGCTTCGCACAGGTGTATTATACATGCGCTCATAGCGTAGTTTGACTAGGTGTTCGTAATCAAACATCGAAGTTAAGCAACGTTCAGCACGGCCAGTCTTCGGATGGGTGACCGCGGGTGGCATTTACAACTGAGTGCTACCGTGGCTCGGATGACACGTAGAATTCACTTAGCGAGTACGTGCAGTTTCAGCGATAAACTGCGGCGTTGGCCCGGCCCGGCGGGAAAACCGGCCGCGAGCTCGGCCGTGCGCAGGACCGGCGGCGGCCCGGCCCGGCGGGACAACCGGCCGCGGGCTCGGCCGTGCGCAGGACCGGCGGCGGCCCGGCCCGGCGGGACAACCGGCCGCGGGCTCGGCCGTGCGCAGGACCGGCGGCGGCCCGGCCCGGCGGGACAACCGGCCGCGGGCTCGGCCGTGCGCAGGACCGGCGGCGGCCCGGCCCGGCGGGACAACTCAAAAATTAGAGAAAAAAATATAAGCTGTTTCATACTCATACTCATTTATTGGTAACAATTAGTTACAGGTTACAGGTCAAACACTCTTAATCAATATAAATAATTAAACAATTAATAGATTTTAAGGTAATTAAGTTTAAAAAATAAGTTGTTAATACGTGTCGAGACACGCGTATGATAGGCGTCCGTAGATGGTTACGATGATAATGATGATGATTATGATATAACCGATAATATAATGTCTTCATTGATTAAATATTTCATTGATTAAATAATAAGATGGTTTAGTGCAAGAAAACATAACTGGCTAAAATATGTGAGGTCAATTGTGCAAGCATTTCAATTTTTCATTATAACTTAAAAAGCTATTATCCCACAGTGTTCAAAATAATTTTTGAGATAAAGTTTTTAATGTGGTCTATATTCTCAGAAAGTTTGAACATTATATCTTATAGAAATTAAGGGGGACACACTCTTTTCAATCATGGAATTCCTTTTCACTGATAAGTAAAGTTGCTCGCACGGGACCTAAAGGTATTTGGTTGAGCTAATAGTATCCTATATTTGTAAAACCTTCCATAAAATACATACCATTTTCTGGCTATCGTTTTACATTACGGTTCACAAAGGTAAATTCCAACAATACCTAAAATTAGCTAAACTTTTTGTTTTGTTTCGCAGAATGTAAGCCCACACATGGTTGTAACCGTCTAGAGCTTTTAATTTTTTTTTTAAGGTTAGCAAACAACACGTAACAAACGACGTATACCTATACTGTATGTATTTAGATTTTAGAATCGTGTAAAACAAGTAATTTAAAACAGAATCATAAGCGAATATTGCTCGTCCCTACCCACTAACATATGGGCATAGAAGTGGGTATAATAATTTAATTATTATTTCCCCCTACAGAGCCCAGCTTTTAGTAGTTACCGTAATTTCGAGTTTTAACGGAACCTTTGATGTGTTCAACTTATAATAATAGCAGTGGAAATAGCCTGACGTAGTGACAAAATGTAGGTAACCGCTGACTAGACTTTAGTACTTAATATTTTTAAATTTTAGATTTGATGTTTAGCGAAAACTGTTGCTAAAGCTTACGTCGTTCTAAAAAGAGGTTATCAATTCGACTGTATATTTTTTTTAAATTTATGTTTCGAGATAACTCCGCCAATTATATTGCTTGAACGATAATATGTTATGTAATAACTATAATTAAATTAAAAATTTAAAAAACCCCCGACACAAAAACACTTCAACAAACATTTGTAGAATTTTGGTTCTTCCATCCCCACTTTAACCCACCATAACTCTTAAACGGCTCAATCGATTTTTATAAATCATAGCTAAGAACACTCTCGATTAAGTCTCCTTTCATCCAAAAAAAACTAAACTGCAATCGGTTCAGTGGTTCGGGCGCTATGATGCCACAGACAGACAGACACACAGACAAACAGACATGTCAAACTTATAACACCCCTCTTTTGCGTCGGGAGTTAAAAATGAACTTCATTACAGACGTATTGATGAATTTTACAGCTGTACTCGTATTGTAGAAACGTTGCGGTCTGCAGCGGTGCATAGTAAAGTTTTAGTACTAAAATAAGTAGGAAGTATAAGAAAATCGTAGGGTGGAATTTTCACGTCAAGCGGGCGCATGTCAAGTCAAGAGAAATGTTTTCGTTATGGGTATTGTACGGTAGGCCGCGCTCGGGTTATCATTATGAGAACATGACCTCCTCGCGCAGAGAGTACAAGGTCGCGCTTAAGTACGTTCTAAAAAATCAAGACAAAATTAGATTGGATGTGCTGGCTCGACATCGTACCGATCGTGACTTTTAGCAGTTCTGGAAAGAGACGAAGAAACTTGACCACAGAAATAGTCTACCGACTACCGTTGAGGGAGAAAGTGATAAGAAAAAAATAGCGAACTTATTTCGTGATCAATTTGAAGTTAAAGTCCGGAGCAGCACAACCGGACCCCAGGCATGTCGGGGCTCGGAGCTTCAACACGTGATAGTAACGCCAGAACAAATTGTGGCAATTCTGAAATCTATGAAGCGTGGAAAGTCTCCGGGTCACGACTGCCTAAGTATTGAACATCTATTATTTGCTGGGCAGCACATTTGTCTTGTCTTAGGGCGGCTTTTTAATCTCTGCTTGAGGCATTGTTATCTACCCGAGGAACTGACTCAGACATTAGTTATACCTATCGTGAAAAACAGAACAGGTGATTTCTCGAGCGCGGCAAAACCCTGGATTTGGCGTTTACTCATAACTTCAAAAATTGCGTGACAAACTGCTTCTCGTCAACCATGTGATTTGTGATGTCATTTGTACATCTTGCTTGCTGAATTATGCGTATATGCCGTTTTTCTGACTTGCCAGGTGGAGATGTCCCATACAAAATGTCCTCGAATTCCAAAATAAGCTTCCAGAGTCTTCGTCGTCTACACATTGTGATTTATCTAAGTCACGTAAAACATCTAAATCACGAACTAGTTAATCACGCTATACTTATCTAAAACATTCCATCGAGCTGCAACAAAAACATTTTCATGTGAAATGAAGCCAAGTCTAAATCACAGTTCCCACTATCAAAAAGTTGTCAGATCTCACGTAAAGCTAAGCTTCTAACTCTACACACCTTACTCTACAAGTCCTTACTCCACAAACTCTACAGCTTAGTCAATAATGTGACTTGGCCGTTTCGTTATAAGAATTGTTTGAATAACAGAATTAACCGAACCGTCTTAATGAGGTCATCCGTCCACCTTGTGGGTGGACGTCCTACGCTGCGGTTGCCGGTACGTGGTCTACGTCCGGTCGAGAACTTATCGACCCCATCGGTCATCAGTCCTCCGAGCTATGTGCCCTGCCCACTGCCATTTCAACTTGCCAATCCGCTGGGCTCTGTCGGTATAGTCGGTAACTTTGGTTCTTCTACGGATCTCCTCATTCCTGATTCGATCCCGCCGAGACTCCGAGCATAGCCCTCTCCATAGCTCATAGCTATGGAGAGGGCATAGCTCATAAAGTCCCCGTCACGAGAAGCTATAAATTATGTAAACAAACATCTTTTACTAAGTAAACATTTTATACTGCGAGATAATAATAAATTGACCAAATTCAATCGACACGAAATATAGACGGGTTATATAAAAGTAACAACCTATTTAATTTAGTCGGATCATATTTTAGCGACGCAAAGCGCTATCGTTTATGTTTCTTGGTACCGGAACGCGTCCGTCGCAGGGATTGTAAACTATCGGGACGCCCGCGCCATTTTGAAATAAACGCGTCATTCGAGTTTCGGATGCGTACGAGTTTGTTTCATTGCTTTGCATATATCGCGGATCTGGTTGTTATTGTTAATTTTGTTATTGTTTCGTTATCACTTTTTTATTGTTGTTGCTTTAATTGTTGCGTTAATTTTATTTGTTATTACGTATAATGGAGCCAGTAGCCAGTACATCTAAGGAAATAAATTCGCCTCGAAAAAAACGTCAAAAGGTGCGTAATACAGTTTATCTAAAATATATAATAAATAAAAATAAAGAGTTGTTTGTTCAAACGCGCTTATCTTTAAAAACTTCTAATATTAGAAGTAGGTTTTAAATTGTGAAGTAATTGGTTAGGTTAATTGGTATACCTGGAGATATAGCTTATATAGCGAATAATTATTCTTAAATAATATGTGTTAATTAATATTTGTTACTTAATAATTTATTAAATCTTTAAAAAAAATCATTTTTTTTTGTTGGTCCAAATGTTGTGAACTCCTGAACACTTGTTTACAAAATTTATAGCTTCTCGTGACGGGGACTTTAGCTATGGAGAGGGCTATAGCATAGATAAAAATGCATCATACTGTCTTATTGTATCTGCAGATGGCAGTAGTGCGCGACATATCATGACAATTTATATTAAATTTCCCAATCCCAAACTACGTTATATTTTTAGAGGTAATGAGGAAGATGTAAATCAAAATTTATTCCTCTTTTTCAGCCCTAACAAAAACTTTAAGCAATGAAAAGACTAACTGTGAAAAAATCGTATTGATATCTCAAAAATTGAATGATTTATAAGCAAATCAATTTGGGAATTGGGAACGCGCGAAAACTGATTGCGCCCGTCGGGTAATGGCTGTGACGTCACGTCGCCGGTTGTGTTGTGAGACGGGCGCGGCGCGGCGGCGGTGGCGGCGCGCGGGCGGTAGCTTAGCGACAGTATGCATTGCATACAGTATGTGATTGGCACGCGCTCTGTAAACTTACTTTCGATCATTTCGATACATTTGTTATTTTTAACCGACTTCCAAAAAGAAGGAGGTTCTATGTTCATCTGTATGTATTGTTTTTTGTGTATATTCATCGATAATTTCGCCAATTGTGAACCGAATCGAAAAATTTTTTTTTAGTTCGAAAGGGTATACTCCCGAAGTGGTCCCATTTAAATTTTACAGAAATCGGATGAGCCGTTTTTGAAAAAATCAACAGTAAAGTAAGCAATATCCGAATTTTGGACGCGATGAACATCGATAATTTCGCCAATTATTAACCGAATCGAACAATTATTTTTTAGTTGGAAAGGATATACCTACTCCCGAGGTGGTACTTTTGTATTTATTTAATTTAAGACTAAATAAACTTGTTATCCTATTTGTACAAATCAGTCATGAAAAAGATGATTAAAAAACGCAAATAGCCACAGAGCTAATACAACAAGAGAGATAGCGCTGTTATCGCTTGAGGCAATTCTCATCTACAAAAATATATGGAAAATCTGGCTCAGAGCTGGCAAAACTGTCAAATATGTATTGGTTTTTGACACTACTGAGAAAAAACCACGGCAACTAGATCGAGATTTTTTCATGTCTCTTTCTAACTCGTGCCTTTTTTAGATCATTGCATCTCTTTCGTTCTTTTCTCGATCGACTACATTATCCTGCAGGGTTATTCTCAAGGCAGTGGAATCGAATACGGGAACGTTCCCGACACGAATTTCATTTCAGCGATTCTCGTTTCCGAATTCGAGATCGTTTGACATTTCAATTCGAGAACTCAGACTGCATCAGCTGATTTTTGTCGGAAAAGTTCCCGACAGCTAATTGCTCTCGGAAAGCATTCCGATAACTGTGAGTGCAACATAAAAAGTACTTTTTGAGGCCTTTTCAGCGGTTTTTTCCAGGTTTTTTATCAATAATGCTTTCCTTCTTGAAGCGTCGGCACCGGCGACTCGACCACGGGCCAAGTCGTCGTGCCCCATCATGTACCTATTCCAGCATTCTCTCCCGCTGTTCTAATGACACCCTTGTCCTCTAGGAATCATAGGGAACTATCATATTATTAGATGCTACAGTCACGATAATAAAATAATATGAATCCAAATAAGTTAAACAGGTAAAACTACTTTAACTAATTATACTCACTGTGTTCATTTTTATTATTTTAACTCAATTCAATTCTTTATTTTTGGCTTTTGCGAGGTTGTTACACAATTTCAATATAAGTTTTCACAATTTCGCCAATATCTTTAACGCACGCAGGTAGGTAAACAAAAGAAAGGTATAGAAACGTAAACAAAAGTTAACTGCAACCTTAGGTATTCTAGGCCTAATTTCACCGAGCGATGTCAAATATTTGATGCCGTGTTAGAGCTATTAACAGACTGTCTACGTTATCGAGTGTCCCACCATGCGCTAATGCTTCGTTAGTTCTCTTGACATGATGTTAAATCTAATCACTGCTTTTGAGGTCCGTTAACAGTTGACAGACTGCCAGATGACAGATGTTAGGGGGAAAACAGGGCAATGGTGGTCAGCGGGGAAACATGGTCACGCTCATAATTAAAAGAAATTTCTTCTCAAAATATATTTTTGCTTGTGTTTTATCTCTTTTGTTTCCATTAAGTCTGATGCATCAATTAACCACAAAAAGAGACTAAAAAGAAAGAGTTAAACAAGCTAAAAATGAAAGTTCTTCAATAAGAAAGCGATTTCTCATATTATATGGGTCATCAGTCCTCCGCGCTATGTGCCCTGCCCATTGACTAACGTAGATATTGCGGGCTTCTGCGTAAATAATGATGATCCGGAAATCCATTCTTATATTGCTCGTGTGTGTACAATGGTGGTCAAAGATTTTTTTTTTATTTTTTTTTGATATATCTAAAGAAGCCTGGAAGAAATAGCTTGAAGTGATAAGGCCACCATTTAGTATAGCTAATAGTATAGCACGAAAAAAAAGCATTACAAATGCTTTTTTTTCGTGTTTTTTTTTGTATTGTAATTGTGGTTAAACTAATAAAGAATTATCTATCTATTTATTAGATGAATACTCCAAAGATGATTGTTTTGATGTCAAATAATATTCCGATAATGTAGAATAACTATGTTATTTTGCTCATAAAGCTGTGATTTATATTGTGAATTTTATTTTAAAAGCGTTTAATTGACCGTCATTGCTCTATTCTCCCCCACTGATTGTCAAAAAGATCAACCAAATCTGTTCCTCCTGTGACGATTGACCCAAGTCGAGTCTTACCCTTTTTAATTTTGACAGATAAAATATGATGAGAAAAAAATTGCGAACTTTTTGGTATCTATTTACACGGTAAATACATATGTAGTTAATTCAGGGGTATAACTAGACTTGTATCATTCAACACATATTTCAAAAGACTAGATTTTTAGCAAACTGATACAATTCAAGTAAATTATGATAATACAGACAGACAAGTAAACCAAAATAATCTTTAGGTTAATATGACTATTATTTGTTTGAGCAACATTTGGTTAAGAACATATTATAGTGGAATATTACGTTTTTTAACTTCTTGTATATCATTTTACACAAAAACAACTTAATAGATGCAAAATGGTTTAATTGTACTTGTATCACCTACCACGTAATTTAAACACATATTAAAAATAAAAAAGGTACAACTTACAGATTGTTCATGAACTACTTTAAAACTATAATATGTAAAATGAAAATTTAAATGCACATTGAAAGTAAATATTTTTTATGTACAAAACGAGGTACTTAAATGTAACTAAAGCCCCTTAGTTCACGAACTAGATTTTTTTAGAACTTGTTTTTGCTCTCCTGTAAAATGGTAATTTTTGACTTATATCACTTTTCACAGGAGGCACAGAAATAACTTCAGTCAAGTTTGACATTTTACCTAAGTATTAAAATTAAAAGTAGGCCGGTTGCATTATAATCCTATAGAGTGATCGTTATTTAAAATTGGTCACATAGCATTATTGAGCAACTAAGAAGAAAGTTGTGCAAATGTACATGCAATGATATATCAAATACAAACTTTTCGATTAGGTCGTATTACAATGAGAATGAACATAGAGTGAACAATTTGTTTAACGTGGGATTTACTAACGATTTGTTATATTTTCTTCATAGGACAGAAAATGATCCAACAGTTCTGTTACTTTTAAAGACCCATCAGTTAATGCCTCATTAAGAACTAACAAACATCGTCCGGTGAAATTGGGTCTAAGACTGCAACTGTGGAGTTTTGGCGGGAACGCGGAAAAATCATGTCGCCTCATTGTATTATTTTGTTAAACTTGTGTTTTTATTAGCGATAATTAGTGAAAAATTGTGGTATTTCGTTGATTATGAGCTGATTTACGTGCATGAGTGTAGGCAAGTGATATAATGTGACGTATCATGTTGTTCCGTGTTGTTACCAATACTCCATAGACGCCTCTAGTAAAGTTCCCACTGCTTTACTGAGGTATGACTTGAACTATGTTTGGAATAATCGCGACTTTATTGGACTATGACGTGATTACGACAGTGACTATTTTGATGAAATATCAAAAAATATTAAAACTAAATACTTGACACTTGCAAATGTACAATTATGCGACGCCAAAACATAAAAAAAGAAGAAGACTGCAACTGAAAACTGGAAAGTCAAGAGTGACAATGACAGTTATAAACCACCATGTTTTTGTTTACGAAGTATGTTCCTGCAAAATGCAGTCGACGCAAGTAATCTTAAACGTCGCTTATGTGAAATATTCATAAGTTTATATATTCATAGACGTCTGCTTTATGTAAAAGATCATATCGTCGGTGATTTGTAGAAAGGGCGAATAAGCCACTTTTTAAGAAAAGTACTTTTGTATGCTAAACTGCTTTTTATTAGCTTTGCTACCGATCTGTAAAAAAGGCGAAGCTCCAAGCCATCGGAATCAAGATATAATAAGAGTTTATAACGGCGAATATCACCTTCTTGTTTTGAAGTAAAGCTTAATGAGGCATATTCGCCTTTTCACCGTCTCATTATTTAGATTGTCAAACAGTTTTGGTATGTGAAACGGCGATTAGCGTTACGTTCGCCCTTTATGCATATCTCTTTGTAAATTTTCGTTTTGGTTTAAGCACGTTCGCCTAGGTGGCAGCACATTCTTTTGTAATGCGTATGACATGACGACGAAGCAAATTCAGCCATTGCAACGTTCGCCCTTCGCAAGTTGTTTGTCCTTGTAAAACTGTTTTTAATTAATAAATTTGCGATCATTTTGTGATTTGTATGTATGAGCGCGAATGTTGGATAAACTACATAATAGCAATCGTCGACATTGTGATTCTTTTTAATATACTCAAAATCTGTGCGTGTACCAAACCAAACCAAACAAATTAAAGAGACTATCGAGCGAAACAAAGGCTCTAAAGTGTTTGCAAGGAGTTTGTCTATTGGGCAAAGCCAGCTGACAAAGCTAAAGAGAGAGGACGGCAGTATGACGTCAACCAAGGCATAGGTATTGGAGGAGATCGAAGGGTTCTATGGACAGTTATACGCTTCGGTAGCTAAGCCTGTTAACAGAACGGCTAAAGACCCGAGAGCCAAGCTGACTCGACACTTCACCGAAGATATCCCGGACATCAGCCTGTACGAGATTAGAATGGCCTTGAATCAGCTTAAGAACAACAAGGCACCGGGTGTTGACGGAATCACTTCAGAGCTTCTGAAAGCGGGTGGTAAACCGGTACTTAAAGTCCTTCAGAAGCTTTTCAACACCGTCGTCCTCGAGGGCATAACGCCGGAAGCATGGAACAGAAGCGTGGTGGTGCTATTCTTTAAAAAAGGTGACAACACCTTATTGAAGAATAACAGACCTATCTCGCTTCTGAGCCATGTTTATAAGCTGTTTTCAAGGGTCATTACGAATCGTCTCGAGCGCAGGCTTGATGACTTCCAGCCTCCCGAACAAGCCGGCTTCCGAAAAGGCTTTAGCACCATGGACCACATCCATACGCTGCGGCAAGTTATACAGAAGACTGAAGAGTATAACTTGCCACTTTGCTTAGCGTTTGTGGACTATGAGAAAGCCTTTGATTCATTCGGTCGAGACATGGGCTGTGCTTGAGTGTCTTCAGCGATGCCGTATTGACTATCGGTATATCGAAGTGTTGAAGTGTTTGTATAATAACGCCACTATGTCGGTCCGAGTACAGGAAGAAAGCTCGAAGGCGATCCCTTTGAAAAGAGGCGTCAGACAGGGAGATGTGATATCTCCGAAACTGTTTACTGCCACTTTGGAGAACGCCTTTAAGCTCCTGGAATGGAAAGGATTTGGCATCAACATCAATGGCGAATACATCACTCACCTTCGGTTTGCCGACGATATCGTGGTCATGGCGAAATCGATGGAAGAGCTCAGCACGATGCTCGAAGGCCTCAATCGAGCTTCTCAACAGGTGGGTCTCAAAATGAACATGGATAAAACAAAAGTCATGTGTAATGCCCATGTCGTACCCACCCCAATATCTGTTAAGAGCTCGGTTCTTGAAGTTGTTGACTCGTACGTCTACCTAGGACAAGTAGTCCAGCTAGGTAAGTCCAAATTCAAGAAAGAGGTCAATCGCCGAATCCAACTCGGTTGGGCAGCCTTCGGAAAACTGCGTGACGTCTTTTCATCTGATATACCTCAGTGCCTCAAGACGAAAGTTTTCGATTTTTGTGTGTTGCCAGTGATGACATATGGAACTGAAACGTGGTCTTTTACTGTGGGCCTTATGAATAAGCTCAGGATAGCCCAACGTGCTATGGAGAGGGCTATGCTCGGCGTCTCTCTGCGAGATCGAATCAGAAATGAGGAGATCCGCAGACGAACCAAAATTACCGACATAGCTCAGCGGATTAGCAAATTAAAGTGGCAATGGGCAGGGCACATAGTTCGGAGAACGGATGGCCGATGGGGCAGTAAAGTTCTCGAATGGAGACCACGGACCAGCAAGCGCAGCGTAGGACGTCCACCGACTAGGTGGACTGACGATATAATAAAGATCGCAGGAACGCGCTGGATGCAGGCCGCTTCCAACTGGCCTTATTGGAAATCCATTGGGGAGGCCTATGTCCAGCAGTGGACGTCTTACGGCTGATGGATGGATGGATGGACACTGACAAAATTCCTATAACGAAAGCGAAGTATAATGATTTGGTATCATTATGTAAATCTGGCGTTATTTCACGCAACTTTCATGAATATTACGAAAAACTTCCTTACGCAGGCGACTAAACATACTTAGTCGCCTGCGTAAGGAAGTTTTTCTTTACTAACTACTTTGCCTGTTACTAGATTA
The DNA here is from genome assembly GCA_964007245.1 of Hypomecis atomaria. Classification (NCBI taxonomy): domain Eukaryota; kingdom Metazoa; phylum Arthropoda; class Insecta; order Lepidoptera; family Geometridae; genus Hypomecis; species Hypomecis atomaria. Next base: position 7,674,082 of record OZ023310.1, read on the forward strand.
TAATAATTGTGGTGCTCAAAATTATTAAATGTCAATTTTCATTACCAATGAGTATTATTATTAATTATATAATTATAATGCAATCTATCCATACTAATATTATTAATGCGAAAGTAACTCTGTCTGTCTGTCTGTGTAGCTGTCACGCCAAAACTACTGAACCGATTTAAATGAAATTTGGTACACCGGTAGTCTAGAACCTGAGAAAGGACATAGGCTACTTTTTATCCCGGATTAACATTCTAATCCTGGATTAAAGCAGGTAACACCGCAGGGAGACGCTAGTATAATTATAATTTTAGGTTGTATATGCAATTTTGTGGCTCTTGATATCTACACTTGACATATACATTAAATTTATACGTTTGATTCAGTACGTATTTTAAAAACAAGATATTTTTAGATAGTTTGTAAGCTCTCCACACTACCTGCCTTAATAAATATTGTGGCGAATGTACAAAGATTGATTGATTATGTTATGTTTTATGGGCGAACATCCCTATTTTGTTCGTTTAAACCAATACTGAGCATTTTCGTTAATATTTAATTATACCATAGGTATTGTATGCCATTATAATTTATGATATAAAATAAATTCATTTAAAAAATAAACTAATTTAGAAGATTTTAACGATAGAAAACAAAAATCAGCTGTCCTGAAAAGTTTAGGTTTGGTGGATTCGCCTTTTCTACAAATCACCGACGATATACTTTGATAATTGATGGTCGTAATTGACTACAATTCCATACATTTAAATTTCTACCATTGTCTCTTTTTTCTACCAATACGTATCATTCTCTGTAAATGTTTCCTCGATTTAATGTCTACCTTGACTATGGTATTTCAATCGGAAAAACCCGAAGAATGCCGAAGTTCATTCCGAACGGATTCTAGAATGCAGTTTCACGGCTCCTTCGGAAGCGAATCCGTATCCGACGGAAAATGTATATCTCGATTCGGAAGTGAGTTCGGAAACGAGAATATGGCTGCTGGTATCTGTGTGCAAATAGCGCTACGGGCGTTATTATTCTAACTATGAATGAATGCAAATAATATAATAATAATTAACCCCCGACGAAAAAGAGGGGTGTTATAAGTTTGACGTGTCTGTTTGTCTGTGTGTCTGTCTGTCTGTCTGTCTGTGGCATCATAGCGCCCGAACCACTGAACCGATTTCAGTTTAGTTTTTTTTGGATGAAAGGAGACTTAATCGAGAGTGTTCTTAGCTTTGTTTTATAAAAATCGATTGAGCCGTTTAAGAGTTATGGTGGGTTAAAGTGGGGATGGAAGAACCAAAATTCTACAAATGTGCCCAAAATGGTTGTCAATTGAAAGTTTGTTGCCAAATATTTTTGTGTCGGGGGTTTTTTAATTAGGTATATTATACTACGTACGCTACGCATGAAATGAAAAGCATGCGCCTGTTGTGTAACTGACGCGCTAGATGTCGCTTATGCACAATTACAATCGATTACTACGGATTTTTACTGACTTTTAAAAAGGAGGAGGTACTACGTTCGTCTATATTTATGTATATTATTTTTGTGTATGTTCATCGACATTTTCGCCAATTGTGAACCGATTTAAAAATATTTTTTTAGTTCGAAAAAGTAGTAGTAGTAGCATATCTATCTCCAAGGTGGTTCCACCTGGACCACCCATTTAATTTTTTTCGAAATCGGCTGTACCATTTTTGTTAAATCAACAAAAATATACAAGGATGTCACATCGATTCGTGCAAATTATTCAAATTCTGTACACTTTGGAAGTCGGTGTTGTTTTTGCGAAAAATATTATTTCACGGGATTTTTTTTCGCATAGTACCTACCTTAATGTACTTACGACAGTTTTAAATGCGTTTTTTTTTAATATTGATCTTAGCGGTATCTTTCATTTTACAGTTACATTTAATAAACTCCAACGAGCTATGGAGAGGAAAAATTCTCAGTCTCTCTGCAAGATCGAATCAGAAATTAGATTCGTGGAAGAAAAAAGGTTAGCGACATAGAACAGCGGATTGGCAAGTTGAAATGGCAGTAGGCAGGGCAAATACTTCGGTGACTGATGAGTCAGAGGGTCATAAGTGATGACCCATGACCATGTGTCATCACAGTGGTCACAGTCACACGTACCTGGCATTATCGGTACCACGTATCGGCAAGTACGTGGTACCGGTGTCGACAAATAAGGTGAACGACTCATTAAGACCACAGGATAGAGCTGGGTGCAAGCCGCTACCAACCGATCTAATTGGAGGTCTACAGGGGAGGCCTATGTACAACAGTGACGTCCTATGGCTGATGGAAGACAAGTTTTCCTCGAAATATTGCGCAACACGACATCTAGCCGTACATATTCGTACTCGTAAGACCGTGTGCTGGAAAGCTTGCAACGCCTAGCTAAAATTCGTACGCTAGTAAAATAGTTAACGGAAATTTCAAGAGATGTCGCTAATTGTTTGTAATCCTCATGCGTAATGCAATTCTTCATTAAAATACTAAGTGTTAGACGCGATTTTAAATCTGTCAAGCCTTCATAATTAAGCGCAATTAGTAAAGATTGTGTAGCAAGCAACCCTAACGCCAGAGGCGTTAGGGTTGCTTGCGAGGTTAGTCCAGGTTTACACGTAAATTGAAACTACAGCTGTTTCCGTATGGCTCGATACATTTTTTTGTACAGCGCCCCTGACGGAAACAAGACCTAACCAAAATGTTTAAAGCCACACGCGAAACTATGTAAAACCTAAACTAAGGGCAAACAATATATAATAAATAAGGGCTCAGAACGTTATCATGGTAATGGTATCTATACAGTATTCCGTCTTCATACAAACGATCGGAACGCGAGTCATACCTACTCGCTCGGAGTTCGGTAGACGACAGTCGCAGGGGCGCACTGCGCACCGTGGTGACGAACGAACCTTGTAATCAGTAAGCGTGCGATTTATCTGCCAGGCTGGCAGTCAGAGCCGATCTATCATAATATGGCTTTTTGGGCTTCAACCTAGGGCCCCTTGGATTCCAGGGTGCCAGCTACGTTAAGTTCAAGACAAAAATGTCGATAATGCGAAAATATCTATAATTTTATCAAAATAAACAGATCGTAAGGTTTGCAACCTTGAGAATCCTGCGATTATGTAATCAAACACATAAATTATTTTAATTCAGCTGAAGTTTAGGTGGGCCTCTAAGTAAGTAGTATTACTTCAGGGCCCCCCTACTCACGGTCCGGCCCAACTGGCAGTCCTAGCGCGTGTTACGTACCCACTGCGTGACCGCGAGGAGCTGTAGATATTTAGACAAGGTCGAGACGCAATACCGTATTTGTATGTATGAGCGCGAATGTTGGATAAACTACATAATAGCAATCGTCGACATTGTGATTCTTTTTAATATACTCAAAATCTGTGCGTGTACCAAACCAAACCAAACAAATTAAAGAGACTATCGAGCGAAACAAAGGCTCTAAAGTGTTTGCAAGGAGTTTGTCTATTGGGCAAAGCCAGCTGACAAAGCTAAAGAGAGAGGACGGCAGTATGACGTCAACCAAGGCATAGGTATTGGAGGAGATCGAAGGGTTCTATGGACAGTTATACGCTTCGGTAGCTAAGCCTGTTAACAGAACGGCTAAAGACCCGAGAGCCAAGCTGACTCGACACTTCACCGAAGATATCCCGGACATCAGCCTGTACGAGATTAGAATGGCCTTGAATCAGCTTAAGAACAACAAGGCACCGGGTGTTGACGGAATCACTTCAGAGCTTCTGAAAGCGGGTGGTAAACCGGTACTTAAAGTCCTTCAGAAGCTTTTCAACACCGTCGTCCTCGAGGGCATAACGCCGGAAGCATGGAACAGAAGCGTGGTGGTGCTATTCTTTAAAAAAGGTGACAACACCTTATTGAAGAATAACAGACCTATCTCGCTTCTGAGCCATGTTTATAAGCTGTTTTCAAGGGTCATTACGAATCGTCTCGAGCGCAGGCTTGATGACTTCCAGCCTCCCGAACAAGCCGGCTTCCGAAAAGGCTTTAGCACCATGGACCACATCCATACGCTGCGGCAAGTTATACAGAAGACTGAAGAGTATAACTTGCCACTTTGCTTAGCGTTTGTGGACTATGAGAAAGCCTTTGATTCATTCGGTCGAGACATGGGCTGTGCTTGAGTGTCTTCAGCGATGCCGTATTGACTATCGGTATATCGAAGTGTTGAAGTGTTTGTATAATAACGCCACTATGTCGGTCCGAGTACAGGAAGAAAGCTCGAAGGCGATCCCTTTGAAAAGAGGCGTCAGACAGGGAGATGTGATATCTCCGAAACTGTTTACTGCCACTTTGGAGAACGCCTTTAAGCTCCTGGAATGGAAAGGATTTGGCATCAACATCAATGGCGAATACATCACTCACCTTCGGTTTGCCGACGATATCGTGGTCATGGCGAAATCGATGGAAGAGCTCAGCACGATGCTCGAAGGCCTCAATCGAGCTTCTCAACAGGTGGGTCTCAAAATGAACATGGATAAAACAAAAGTCATGTGTAATGCCCATGTCGTACCCACCCCAATATCTGTTAAGAGCTCGGTTCTTGAAGTTGTTGACTCGTACGTCTACCTAGGACAAGTAGTCCAGCTAGGTAAGTCCAAATTCAAGAAAGAGGTCAATCGCCGAATCCAACTCGGTTGGGCAGCCTTCGGAAAACTGCGTGACGTCTTTTCATCTGATATACCTCAGTGCCTCAAGACGAAAGTTTTCGATTTTTGTGTGTTGCCAGTGATGACATATGGAACTGAAACGTGGTCTTTTACTGTGGGCCTTATGAATAAGCTCAGGATAGCCCAACGTGCTATGGAGAGGGCTATGCTCGGCGTCTCTCTGCGAGATCGAATCAGAAATGAGGAGATCCGCAGACGAACCAAAATTACCGACATAGCTCAGCGGATTAGCAAATTAAAGTGGCAATGGGCAGGGCACATAGTTCGGAGAACGGATGGCCGATGGGGCAGTAAAGTTCTCGAATGGAGACCACGGACCAGCAAGCGCAGCGTAGGACGTCCACCGACTAGGTGGACTGACGATATAATAAAGATCGCAGGAACGCGCTGGATGCAGGCCGCTTCCAACTGGCCTTATTGGAAATCCATTGGGGAGGCCTATGTCCAGCAGTGGACGTCTTACGGCTGATGGATGGATGGATGGACACTGACAAAATTCCTATAACGAAAGCGAAGTATAATGATTTGGTATCATTATGTAAATCTGGCGTTATTTCACGCAACTTTCATGAATATTACGAAAAACTTCCTTACGCAGGCGACTAAACATACTTAGTCGCCTGCGTAAGGAAGTTTTTCTTTACTAACTACTTTGCCTGTTACTAGATTATAATAATTGTGGTGCTCAAAATTATTAAATGTCAATTTTCATTACCAATGAGTATTATTATTAATTATATAATTATAATGCAATCTATCCATACTAATATTATTAATGCGAAAGTAACTCTGTCTGTCTGTCTGTGTAGCTGTCACGCCAAAACTACTGAACCGATTTAAATGAAATTTGGTACACCGGTAGTCTAGAACCTGAGAAAGGACATAGGCTACTTTTTATCCCGGATTAACATTCTAATCCTGGATTAAAGCAGGTAACACCGCAGGGAGACGCTAGTATAATTATAATTTTAGGTTGTATATGCAATTTTGTGGCTCTTGATATCTACACTTGACATATACATTAAATTTATACGTTTGATTCAGTACGTATTTTAAAAACAAGATATTTTTAGATAGTTTGTAAGCTCTCCACACTACCTGCCTTAATAAATATTGTGGCGAATGTACAAAGATTGATTGATTATGTTATGTTTTATGGGCGAACATCCCTATTTTGTTCGTTTAAACCAATACTGAGCATTTTCGTTAATATTTAATTATACCATAGGTATTGTATGCCATTATAATTTATGATATAAAATAAATTCATTTAAAAAATAAACTAATTTAGAAGATTTTAACGATAGAAAACAAAAATCAGCTGTCCTGAAAAGTTTAGGTTTGGTGGATTCGCCTTTTCTACAAATCACCGACGATATACTTTGATAATTGATGGTCGTAATTGACTACAATTCCATACATTTAAATTTCTACCATTGTCTCTTTTTTCTACCAATACGTATCATTCTCTGTAAATGTTTCCTCGATTTAATGTCTACCTTGACTATGGTATTTCAATCGGAAAAACCCGAAGAATGCCGAAGTTCATTCCGAACGGATTCTAGAATGCAGTTTCACGGCTCCTTCGGAAGCGAATCCGTATCCGACGGAAAATGTATATCTCGATTCGGAAGTGAGTTCGGAAACGAGAATATGGCTGCTGGTATCTGTGTGCAAATAGCGCTACGGGCGTTATTATTCTAACTATGAATGAATGCAAATAATATAATAATAATTAACCCCCGACGAAAAAGAGGGGTGTTATAAGTTTGACGTGTCTGTTTGTCTGTGTGTCTGTCTGTCTGTCTGTCTGTGGCATCATAGCGCCCGAACCACTGAACCGATTTCAGTTTAGTTTTTTTTGGATGAAAGGAGACTTAATCGAGAGTGTTCTTAGCTTTGTTTTATAAAAATCGATTGAGCCGTTTAAGAGTTATGGTGGGTTAAAGTGGGGATGGAAGAACCAAAATTCTACAAATGTGCCCAAAATGGTTGTCAATTGAAAGTTTGTTGCCAAATATTTTTGTGTCGGGGGTTTTTTAATTAGGTATATTATACTACGTACGCTACGCATGAAATGAAAAGCATGCGCCTGTTGTGTAACTGACGCGCTAGATGTCGCTTATGCACAATTACAATCGATTACTACGGATTTTTACTGACTTTTAAAAAGGAGGAGGTACTACGTTCGTCTATATTTATGTATATTATTTTTGTGTATGTTCATCGACATTTTCGCCAATTGTGAACCGATTTAAAAATATTTTTTTAGTTCGAAAAAGTAGTAGTAGTAGCATATCTATCTCCAAGGTGGTTCCACCTGGACCACCCATTTAATTTTTTTCGAAATCGGCTGTACCATTTTTGTTAAATCAACAAAAATATACAAGGATGTCACATCGATTCGTGCAAATTATTCAAATTCTGTACACTTTGGAAGTCGGTGTTGTTTTTGCGAAAAATATTATTTCACGGGATTTTTTTTCGCATAGTACCTACCTTAATGTACTTACGACAGTTTTAAATGCGTTTTTTTTTAATATTGATCTTAGCGGTATCTTTCATTTTACAGTTACATTTAATAAACTCCAACGAGCTATGGAGAGGAAAAATTCTCAGTCTCTCTGCAAGATCGAATCAGAAATTAGATTCGTGGAAGAAAAAAGGTTAGCGACATAGAACAGCGGATTGGCAAGTTGAAATGGCAGTAGGCAGGGCAAATACTTCGGTGACTGATGAGTCAGAGGGTCATAAGTGATGACCCATGACCATGTGTCATCACAGTGGTCACAGTCACACGTACCTGGCATTATCGGTACCACGTATCGGCAAGTACGTGGTACCGGTGTCGACAAATAAGGTGAACGACTCATTAAGACCACAGGATAGAGCTGGGTGCAAGCCGCTACCAACCGATCTAATTGGAGGTCTACAGGGGAGGCCTATGTACAACAGTGACGTCCTATGGCTGATGGAAGACAAGTTTTCCTCGAAATATTGCGCAACACGACATCTAGCCGTACATATTCGTACTCGTAAGACCGTGTGCTGGAAAGCTTGCAACGCCTAGCTAAAATTCGTACGCTAGTAAAATAGTTAACGGAAATTTCAAGAGATGTCGCTAATTGTTTGTAATCCTCATGCGTAATGCAATTCTTCATTAAAATACTAAGTGTTAGACGCGATTTTAAATCTGTCAAGCCTTCATAATTAAGCGCAATTAGTAAAGATTGTGTAGCAAGCAACCCTAACGCCAGAGGCGTTAGGGTTGCTTGCGAGGTTAGTCCAGGTTTACACGTAAATTGAAACTACAGCTGTTTCCGTATGGCTCGATACATTTTTTTGTACAGCGCCCCTGACGGAAACAAGACCTAACCAAAATGTTTAAAGCCACACGCGAAACTATGTAAAACCTAAACTAAGGGCAAACAATATATAATAAATAAGGGCTCAGAACGTTATCATGGTAATGGTATCTATACAGTATTCCGTCTTCATACAAACGATCGGAACGCGAGTCATACCTACTCGCTCGGAGTTCGGTAGACGACAGTCGCAGGGGCGCACTGCGCACCGTGGTGACGAACGAACCTTGTAATCAGTAAGCGTGCGATTTATCTGCCAGGCTGGCAGTCAGAGCCGATCTATCATAATATGGCTTTTTGGGCTTCAACCTAGGGCCCCTTGGATTCCAGGGTGCCAGCTACGTTAAGTTCAAGACAAAAATGTCGATAATGCGAAAATATCTATAATTTTATCAAAATAAACAGATCGTAAGGTTTGCAACCTTGAGAATCCTGCGATTATGTAATCAAACACATAAATTATTTTAATTCAGCTGAAGTTTAGGTGGGCCTCTAAGTAAGTAGTATTACTTCAGGGCCCCCCTACTCACGGTCCGGCCCAACTGGCAGTCCTAGCGCGTGTTACGTACCCACTGCGTGACCGCGAGGAGCTGTAGATATTTAGACAAGGTCGAGACGCAATACCGTATTTGTATGTATGAGCGCGAATGTTGGATAAACTACATAATAGCAATCGTCGACATTGTGATTCTTTTTAATATACTCAAAATCTGTGCGTGTACCAAACCAAACCAAACAAATTAAAGAGACTATCGAGCGAAACAAAGGCTCTAAAGTGTTTGCAAGGAGTTTGTCTATTGGGCAAAGCCAGCTGACAAAGCTAAAGAGAGAGGACGGCAGTATGACGTCAACCAAGGCATAGGTATTGGAGGAGATCGAAGGGTTCTATGGACAGTTATACGCTTCGGTAGCTAAGCCTGTTAACAGAACGGCTAAAGACCCGAGAGCCAAGCTGACTCGACACTTCACCGAAGATATCCCGGACATCAGCCTGTACGAGATTAGAATGGCCTTGAATCAGCTTAAGAACAACAAGGCACCGGGTGTTGACGGAATCACTTCAGAGCTTCTGAAAGCGGGTGGTAAACCGGTACTTAAAGTCCTTCAGAAGCTTTTCAACACCGTCGTCCTCGAGGGCATAACGCCGGAAGCATGGAACAGAAGCGTGGTGGTGCTATTCTTTAAAAAAGGTGACAACACCTTATTGAAGAATAACAGACCTATCTCGCTTCTGAGCCATGTTTATAAGCTGTTTTCAAGGGTCATTACGAATCGTCTCGAGCGCAGGCTTGATGACTTCCAGCCTCCCGAACAAGCCGGCTTCCGAAAAGGCTTTAGCACCATGGACCACATCCATACGCTGCGGCAAGTTATACAGAAGACTGAAGAGTATAACTTGCCACTTTGCTTAGCGTTTGTGGACTATGAGAAAGCCTTTGATTCATTCGGTCGAGACATGGGCTGTGCTTGAGTGTCTTCAGCGATGCCGTATTGACTATCGGTATATCGAAGTGTTGAAGTGTTTGTATAATAACGCCACTATGTCGGTCCGAGTACAGGAAGAAAGCTCGAAGGCGATCCCTTTGAAAAGAGGCGTCAGACAGGGAGATGTGATATCTCCGAAACTGTTTACTGCCACTTTGGAGAACGCCTTTAAGCTCCTGGAATGGAAAGGATTTGGCATCAACATCAATGGCGAATACATCACTCACCTTCGGTTTGCCGACGATATCGTGGTCATGGCGAAATCGATGGAAGAGCTCAGCACGATGCTCGAAGGCCTCAATCGAGCTTCTCAACAGGTGGGTCTCAAAATGAACATGGATAAAACAAAAGTCATGTGTAATGCCCATGTCGTACCCACCCCAATATCTGTTAAGAGCTCGGTTCTTGAAGTTGTTGACTCGTACGTCTACCTAGGACAAGTAGTCCAGCTAGGTAAGTCCAAATTCAAGAAAGAGGTCAATCGCCGAATCCAACTCGGTTGGGCAGCCTTCGGAAAACTGCGTGACGTCTTTTCATCTGATATACCTCAGTGCCTCAAGACGAAAGTTTTCGATTTTTGTGTGTTGCCAGTGATGACATATGGAACTGAAACGTGGTCTTTTACTGTGGGCCTTATGAATAAGCTCAGGATAGCCCAACGTGCTATGGAGAGGGCTATGCTCGGCGTCTCTCTGCGAGATCGAATCAGAAATGAGGAGATCCGCAGACGAACCAAAATTACCGACATAGCTCAGCGGATTAGCAAATTAAAGTGGCAATGGGCAGGGCACATAGTTCGGAGAACGGATGGCCGATGGGGCAGTAAAGTTCTCGAATGGAGACCACGGACCAGCAAGCGCAGCGTAGGACGTCCACCGACTAGGTGGACTGACGATATAATAAAGATCGCAGGAACGCGCTGGATGCAGGCCGCTTCCAACTGGCCTTATTGGAAATCCATTGGGGAGGCCTATGTCCAGCAGTGGACGTCTTACGGCTGATGGATGGATGGATGGACACTGACAAAATTCCTATAACGAAAGCGAAGTATAATGATTTGGTATCATTATGTAAATCTGGCGTTATTTCACGCAACTTTCATGAATATTACGAAAAACTTCCTTACGCAGGCGACTAAACATACTTAGTCGCCTGCGTAAGGAAGTTTTTCTTTACTAACTACTTTGCCTGTTACTAGATTATAATAATTGTGGTGCTCAAAATTATTAAATGTCAATTTTCATTACCAATGAGTATTATTATTAATTATATAATTATAATGCAATCTATCCATACTAATATTATTAATGCGAAAGTAACTCTGTCTGTCTGTCTGTGTAGCTGTCACGCCAAAACTACTGAACCGATTTAAATGAAATTTGGTACACCGGTAGTCTAGAACCTGAGAAAGGACATAGGCTACTTTTTATCCCGGATTAACATTCTAATCCTGGATTAAAGCAGGTAACACCGCAGGGAGACGCTAGTATAATTATAATTTTAGGTTGTATATGCAATTTTGTGGCTCTTGATATCTACACTTGACATATACATTAAATTTATACGTTTGATTCAGTACGTATTTTAAAAACAAGATATTTTTAGATAGTTTGTAAGCTCTCCACACTACCTGCCTTAATAAATATTGTGGCGAATGTACAAAGATTGATTGATTATGTTATGTTTTATGGGCGAACATCCCTATTTTGTTCGTTTAAACCAATACTGAGCATTTTCGTTAATATTTAATTATACCATAGGTATTGTATGCCATTATAATTTATGATATAAAATAAATTCATTTAAAAAATAAACTAATTTAGAAGATTTTAACGATAGAAAACAAAAATCAGCTGTCCTGAAAAGTTTAGGTTTGGTGGATTCGCCTTTTCTACAAATCACCGACGATATACTTTGATAATTGATGGTCGTAATTGACTACAATTCCATACATTTAAATTTCTACCATTGTCTCTTTTTTCTACCAATACGTATCATTCTCTGTAAATGTTTCCTCGATTTAATGTCTACCTTGACTATGGTATTTCAATCGGAAAAACCCGAAGAATGCCGAAGTTCATTCCGAACGGATTCTAGAATGCAGTTTCACGGCTCCTTCGGAAGCGAATCCGTATCCGACGGAAAATGTATATCTCGATTCGGAAGTGAGTTCGGAAACGAGAATATGGCTGCTGGTATCTGTGTGCAAATAGCGCTACGGGCGTTATTATTCTAACTATGAATGAATGCAAATAATATAATAATAATTAACCCCCGACGAAAAAGAGGGGTGTTATAAGTTTGACGTGTCTGTTTGTCTGTGTGTCTGTCTGTCTGTCTGTCTGTGGCATCATAGCGCCCGAACCACTGAACCGATTTCAGTTTAGTTTTTTTTGGATGAAAGGAGACTTAATCGAGAGTGTTCTTAGCTTTGTTTTATAAAAATCGATTGAGCCGTTTAAGAGTTATGGTGGGTTAAAGTGGGGATGGAAGAACCAAAATTCTACAAATGTGCCCAAAATGGTTGTCAATTGAAAGTTTGTTGCCAAATATTTTTGTGTCGGGGGTTTTTTAATTAGGTATATTATACTACGTACGCTACGCATGAAATGAAAAGCATGCGCCTGTTGTGTAACTGACGCGCTAGATGTCGCTTATGCACAATTACAATCGATTACTACGGATTTTTACTGACTTTTAAAAAGGAGGAGGTACTACGTTCGTCTATATTTATGTATATTATTTTTGTGTATGTTCATCGACATTTTCGCCAATTGTGAACCGATTTAAAAATATTTTTTTAGTTCGAAAAAGTAGTAGTAGTAGCATATCTATCTCCAAGGTGGTTCCACCTGGACCACCCATTTAATTTTTTTCGAAATCGGCTGTACCATTTTTGTTAAATCAACAAAAATATACAAGGATGTCACATCGATTCGTGCAAATTATTCAAATTCTGTACACTTTGGAAGTCGGTGTTGTTTTTGCGAAAAATATTATTTCACGGGATTTTTTTTCGCATAGTACCTACCTTAATGTACTTACGACAGTTTTAAATGCGTTTTTTTTTAATATTGATCTTAGCGGTATCTTTCATTTTACAGTTACATTTAATAAACTCCAACGAGCTATGGAGAGGAAAAATTCTCAGTCTCTCTGCAAGATCGAATCAGAAATTAGATTCGTGGAAGAAAAAAGGTTAGCGACATAGAACAGCGGATTGGCAAGTTGAAATGGCAGTAGGCAGGGCAAATACTTCGGTGACTGATGAGTCAGAGGGTCATAAGTGATGACCCATGACCATGTGTCATCACAGTGGTCACAGTCACACGTACCTGGCATTATCGGTACCACGTATCGGCAAGTACGTGGTACCGGTGTCGACAAATAAGGTGAACGACTCATTAAGACCACAGGATAGAGCTGGGTGCAAGCCGCTACCAACCGATCTAATTGGAGGTCTACAGGGGAGGCCTATGTACAACAGTGACGTCCTATGGCTGATGGAAGACAAGTTTTCCTCGAAATATTGCGCAACACGACATCTAGCCGTACATATTCGTACTCGTAAGACCGTGTGCTGGAAAGCTTGCAACGCCTAGCTAAAATTCGTACGCTAGTAAAATAGTTAACGGAAATTTCAAGAGATGTCGCTAATTGTTTGTAATCCTCATGCGTAATGCAATTCTTCATTAAAATACTAAGTGTTAGACGCGATTTTAAATCTGTCAAGCCTTCATAATTAAGCGCAATTAGTAAAGATTGTGTAGCAAGCAACCCTAACGCCAGAGGCGTTAGGGTTGCTTGCGAGGTTAGTCCAGGTTTACACGTAAATTGAAACTACAGCTGTTTCCGTATGGCTCGATACATTTTTTTGTACAGCGCCCCTGACGGAAACAAGACCTAACCAAAATGTTTAAAGCCACACGCGAAACTATGTAAAACCTAAACTAAGGGCAAACAATATATAATAAATAAGGGCTCAGAACGTTATCATGGTAATGGTATCTATACAGTATTCCGTCTTCATACAAACGATCGGAACGCGAGTCATACCTACTCGCTCGGAGTTCGGTAGACGACAGTCGCAGGGGCGCACTGCGCACCGTGGTGACGAACGAACCTTGTAATCAGTAAGCGTGCGATTTATCTGCCAGGCTGGCAGTCAGAGCCGATCTATCATAATATGGCTTTTTGGGCTTCAACCTAGGGCCCCTTGGATTCCAGGGTGCCAGCTACGTTAAGTTCAAGACAAAAATGTCGATAATGCGAAAATATCTATAATTTTATCAAAATAAACAGATCGTAAGGTTTGCAACCTTGAGAATCCTGCGATTATGTAATCAAACACATAAATTATTTTAATTCAGCTGAAGTTTAGGTGGGCCTCTAAGTAAGTAGTATTACTTCAGGGCCCCCCTACTCACGGTCCGGCCCAACTGGCAGTCCTAGCGCGTGTTACGTACCCACTGCGTGACCGCGAGGAGCTGTAGATATTTAGACAAGGTCGAGACGCAATACCGTATAGAGTATTACCGTGATGTTATATTCAAGCCGGAACATGTGTCGGTTTGGCAAACATTTTGCTTCGTAGACCAGACTAAGATGCAGATTACTATAGTCTTTTGCAAATAGTCACTTATGACACATCCGAAATGTCAGCTGTCAAACATAAATTGACAATTTTAATGATGTACCGCACCTATATTCGATTATTATCGATTTTACGTACTTAGCGAAGTTATCGAACAATATACCTAAAACTGTTTTGGTGAATTTATCTACAAGTCAGTAGGACTTACTAAGACGATAGTTTTAGAGGAATCAAAAAGAAATAAAGTGACAGGGAAAAAAAAGATTTATTTGGGAAATAATGTCCTCGTCACTTCGTCATCGGAGCTATCATCATTATCATCATTTGACGAATCTTCCAGATTTATAATCATTTGATTATCCGTTATATTGTCTATGTGAACATCGGAGGTAAATGGAAACTAAGTTTTTCATATAATTTTGTATCGAATACGCACTACATATTTTATAATTTTTGTACTAGGGGTACAGATTAAAGATAACCCTTGCTTATCAAGTCGATTAATATGTTTTGTTTTCGATATTCTTCGATTTCAACAATAGTCGATTTCCCAGCCCTCTTATCATGACGTACGATCGGCAATAGCACGTAACATAACAATTTAACGAATTTGATATTTTATTAAATTGAAAAGTGAATGCGAATATGTTTACGCGAATCAATAACCTTTATTCTATTTCTTGCGTCCTTTGTCGTTTATTTTAGTAGTTTTTCTTGTAAGTTTGCTTAATGTTTTCACTGATAAATAGAAATATTCAACTATTTGTGTGACGTCACATGATGTATTTACGTAATATTTTACGTTCTATGGACCTGTCATAAGTGACTTGCTATTTGAAAAAGACTATAAGCTTATGCCAAATCAGAGTTCTTAGTGTCAGTAAACACGAGGCGAGTGCTTGTATAATATACTAGCAGCCTCCCTTTCATTATTTAAAATTAACTAATTTATTTGAAAATATAATATGGCCTATGACACCCGGTGATTGTGTAGCTTCCAAACAGTGAAAGAATTTTTCACATCGGTACAGCAGTTTCGGAGCCTATTCAATGCAAACAATCAAATTTTTCCTCTTTATAATATTGGTATGGATAGTAGTAAAATATCCATAATGATGTGAGCGGCGCATGAGAGGGGATGTGCGCAGTTTGTAGCTTCTATCTACACAGCAGCTAACAAGTTTGATTCGGGGTTTATTGAGATTTGAAACTAAAATAAAACAATAATTCCATAGTAATTCAATAAATACATTTATTTGGTATGTATCGTTTACAATGTAATGTGCAATGTATTTCAGTAGGTATAACACATAAATGCCAGGTACTTATTACATTCATACAAATTAAAATTATCCCTATTGATTTTGTAAAATAACAGCGGTTCCAAAGAAATTACAAATTATTTCCTGTAGGTATATACTCGAAGCTTCGAGCAAATATCTATAGTCACAATCATGCAAAAAATGTATCCGAGCCAAGACTCTGCCCAAGCTAAGTGGGCAGGCTTTTTAGTTAGTCGTAAGGCGATTGCAAGCCGACTACAACGCGATACCAACGTGCTCGGTTACAAGCACTAATTAGGTGACATAACGTCGAGATTCGAGAAAACGGGTCATTGTGAATTATTTAATGTAAATATCTAAGTCGGTATGTATGACGGCGCTCGGACTACTACTTTCACTGAGGGACTGTGGCTCTGTAGATATTTGCTGGGAGGTATGCAGGTAGCTATTTTTTTATCGATTTCTATATAATATCGATAAAAAAAAATAGCTTAAGTATTATTTTACTATTTTTTACTTGTACTTTATTATTTTTTATCGATATTCTATTGAATATCGATAAAAAATAGCTACCTACATACCTCCCAGCAAATATCTACAGAGCCGTATGCACGATATAACATTAAATATTTCTATCGTCTCGCGATAATCATATCGCGATTTTAGGGTGGGCCCCGTGGTAAAAGTTAAGTATATAATGAGTATAGGTATATATAATATAGGTATAGGTCGAATCAAACTCCTTGGCTTCTCTGAAGTGATATCTGAAGCTGGTAGCTGCGCAAACCCCAATCCAGAGTGAAGCTCGCACGACACCTGCGTGGGGATTGAGTGGCGCAGCTTGTAACTGACTTCAGTCTCACAAGTTTGATTCAGCCTTACACCTCTTTAAATATTTGCACTTTACAAAACAGCACCAAGTGTATAATACTGGTTAGGAAATTAAATTAGTAAACAATTTTTTTAAATTAAACGGTTTCATGTCCTAAAAGCTAAAAAATAATGAACAAATTAAATCGTGAGGCCTTCGCCTGGAAGATTTCATTGTGTACGTTGCGCCCCACGATTTTATTTTTGAGTCATTATTTTTTAGCTTTTAGTAGGTACGAGTACATAAAACTGTTTAATTTAGAAAAGTTTTTCACTAATTTTATTTTTGTGTTTTTAGATTATATTTTGCTACTACAAACTGTGTTCTACATAAAAGCACTTTCATTTGATACCCATATCTTAAAAATATAACAATATGATAAGCTCAAGAGAAACTAATATAAACGACTAATCTGTACCTATTACTGTGTACATAGAAACTTAATAACGACTAATACTCTGCTAAAAAGTGCTTGAAATTATAACTATAGAACTACTACTAACAATTAGTAACAATAATTAACAAAATCAACAAGTAACTGTAACAATAATTTAATACACAAAGAGTGAAAAAGAGATACAATTTTTATTCTTACTCTGCTAATATTTGAAATTATAGGCTGAATCCACACTTAATGGATCTGTGAAGTTAGCTACAAGTAGCGCACATACTCATTCCTCAGATCGCTGACAAATAACTTGGTACTGCGCAATGACTCGCCTCATGTTCAAAGACCTCATACAGTTTGATTCAGCCTGTTGCGGACATATGAGTCCCAAATGAATATGTATGGAGCCTAGGTCTCTATTTAGTTCCATTTACGGTTTTTTACCTAACGCCGTAAATGGAACTGGATTGGTCACACGCTCCGTAGGACTCAAGACCACATTCCAAAACAAGCTTTGGACTGGAACCCGCAAGGCAAGAGAAGACCGGGCCGACCAAAGCACACCTGGCGGCGTTCTATCATGGCGGACATCCGGAAAATTGGCAAAACATGGCCGGAGGAGAAGCTCAAGATAGGCTGCGATGGAGAGTCTCTGTAGACGCCCTCTGCCCCACCCTGGGGACCTAGGAATATAAGTAAGTCTAGGTCTGTATTAGCTTTCGTTTCGTTACCTTTGCATTGCATAAAACTTAGATTTCGCTTTTCGCCTTGGTACTTGACTTAGCTCAGTACATACAACCTTTGTTTCTCGAATAATGTTTGACATGTAATGCAGTTTCTTAAGTAAAACGACTCTAAGTCGTTAATGTTTGCACCTAGCTATTTGAACGTTAGTGCTAAGCTACTGTGAACGTGTAGAAATGTAATTAGCAGGCTGTGATTATGAAAAGCGCTAATGTGTAAACATACCTAGATTCTTAGGAAACATTTATGTAAGTACAGTGTGAGTATGAACGTACTTTTAAGCGGAAAATTGCATAAGTTTATGGTTTCAAATGTAAAGCGGCCCATTACATAATCGCGACGGACAACCGTCGGCCAGCCGCCAACTTCTGTGATTCGCCTACTCTCGTGCACCTCTGTCGCGATCGCACTAGTCGGGAGCGTCTCACTGCGACGACCACTGCACCCCCCACCCCCGGCACCTTCCGTGTCCAACCCCGTACAAGCATTAGCACAAGCATGTTAGGGCACGGAAAAATGAATACCACCACTCAATTCAATTTTTAAAAGTCTTTATTAATCATAAATATAACAAATACATAAGCACAATACCAGTTTACATGCGTCCTGGTAGTACCATTAAAATAATTTACATAAGACATATTTTGTTCGAGCTCGTAGGCTCATATAAAATTTTTGAAGTGAGTATATTATTCTAGGGATTGAACATGTGAAATATGTATATTGTTTAACATCATATAATTAAGTTACATATGCTTTAGTAAAGCAATACATTTATTATCTTGATGAAAAATATTCAACCAAAGGAGGTAGGCACGGCAACGCATTTTAAAAGAACGCTCGGCAGTTCACACCTAACAACAAGAGCTCTGTCATAGCTTGGTCACACACACGAGCGCGCGCGGGCCGCTGCGTGCCGCGCGCGCCACACCCGCCCGAAACCGGCCGGTAATACGGGCGAGAGTGGCGCGCGAATACCACCACTGCAACCACTAAATCGAATACCACCACCACTGCAACCACTACCAGCCATACGGAAGGACTCATCGCGGTCAGGGATCTGTAGGAGCCGAATAACTCGGCCATAGTTCCGGCCTCCAGCGTGGGACTTCACCGAGTGCCTGGAATCGGCCGAGGCCGAGCCGGCCGATCGCGATCTACTGGCAATCCATCAAGAGGTCATTCTCGGGGCGCCTCAACATCAACCTCGAGAAGCCGTGACGAACTTTTCTTCGATGTTTCAACCGACTCCACTGGCGCGACTTGGTTCAGGAAGAGGGACCGCACGCCAGAGTGCTACAAGCACGAATATAAAAAACCACGATTCGGCTCCCTGTCTCCAGAGGAGCCGACACCTGAATCAAAACAATCAAAACAAACCGAAAAAATTCCCATCCCAGTCGTGAAAACGGTGGCGACGGACAGGCGGCCCACGTCATATCGGGCCTCAAGTGTAGACGAAGACCACCCGATTGGAAGGACGCGGAGTGCTCAGCAGCCACCAGTAGCTCAACAGCTACTACCCGCCAGACAACCCCATGCCACGAGCGAACCACCTTACGGGCCTCCAACAGGAACCCAAGAGGGCAATATTTACCCAGTTACTACCGAAGAATTGCCCGTCTCGGGCACTCAATCAGTGATAAAAGACGGGCGTGCCGACCTAGTTCCTTGGGACGAACTAGGCTCAGGGTTACTTTGTGACCACCGAGCGGGAGTGGTGCAAAGTGGTCCACCGTCACCACTGACACCATGTCACCACTTCATGGGATGGCCAGCACTTCCGGCCACTAGAGCAACTGCCCCACCGCCCACGACGCTACAACCGCCGGCAAACATGCCCGCGCTAGCCAGAGGCGGCAAAAAGGGCGGCAGCAGAGGCAGAGGCAGGAGCCGAAGCAGGAGAGAGAGGGCCATGCCCCCACCTGCGTCCTCGGCCCCGTTACCTACGGCATTAGACCCGCCAGCCTTCCAGCCCTCAGCTTCGGAGGTACAGGCACAGCCTGCGGCACAACCACTGGAACCACTGCCTCAAAGGATTCCCAAAAGGCAAAGGAGCCGCAGCAACAAGGTAGTGAAAGACGCGGCTCCTGCTCCCACGCCCACAACCAGCAACAAGAGTGCCAAGCAACCACCACCAGCAAAGGGAAGGAAACGCCGCGCCACAGCCCAAAAGTCTAGGATCCGCTCCTACACCAGTACCCGAGGAGAAACTGCCCTCGACGGGGCCGGATGCGAGAGTCCATTTCACTCCAATAGCCCCGCAACCAAGGACTGACTCCAGGCTGATGTCCAGACCTCAAGCCCAGCACCAAAGAGTGGAAATGGAACCACAGGCGCCCCCCAACAGGCCAAGAGTACCAGGTGCGCCTCTTACCCAGCCACCTTGGTGGGGCCTCCCACATTGCTACCAAGGTCCAAATCTGGGGCCACCTCCAGGATTCCAACAGCCTAGCGGGGCCGAGACCCCAACCGAACCCAAACCCAAACCAACCACACCGCCAAGAAGCGGGATTTACTGCTCGTCCACATGGGGACCCCATGGCCATCATCCTGGGGTCCTTATTGGAACTCGTAGCAGCCATCGCAGCAGGGGAGGAGCCCCGCTTGGCGGCGATGCGTGTAATGGCCACGATACACAGAACGTATTATGGATAGTGGCCTTACACGCATCCTCTACTGGAACCCAGGAGGAATATCTGGGAAGGTGCCGTCCTTAACTATGCTGGCACAAGAACAGGACGTGCACATAATCCTCCGGGGGGAAACAAAGCTACGACCTAGTGCGCCGCTCAAGATTGCCAACTACACCACGTACCGCCGAGACGAAGTCTCTCCGAAAAACATACCATATAGAGGAACGGCGGTACTGGTCAGAAGAGACGTCATACACGATGCACTGGAGTGAACGGATTTCGAGCAGCTGAGGTCGGTGGGAGTCCGCACCAACATGGCAGGTCGAGAAACAGATATCTACGCCGGATACAGACCACCCCTCAAGGGCAAGCTGGTTGTTGCCCAGGATTTGAAGAATATCTTCAAGGACGACAGGCAGCCCACCTTGCTGGCAGCGGACTTGAATGCCAAACATCTGGCGTGGAGATCCCGCCTGATCTCGGATGCGGGTAGAAAGATGTTCCAACTCGCGGAGGAGAACGGACTCACGATCATTGGACCAGAGTCCCCTACCCACATACCGAATAACCCAAAAAGCACCAGGCGGGCGTCCTCGACGTCGTCGTCCACAAGGGACTGGAGGTAGCAATCTCCATCGAGGTCCTATATGACCTCGATGAGGCACCTCCCCCTTCTGATTACCGTCAGGGGAAAAACGTCCACAATGATGCCCAGACAACCCAGAAGACACGTGGACTGGCTCCGCTACCAGCAGAGAATGCTGTCCCTTCAGGTCGGCAAATTGTCAGAAGCAGAAGAGGTGGAGAAGTGCGCGACCGAGCTGACAGAAGGGATAGCAGCCGCGCTGGAAGAAATGACTACCTTGAAACCGCAAACCAGATGGCGTGAAGAACTCCCCAGGCACCTAAAAGCTCTGCGCGGACGCAAGCGCGAGCTCAGGCAGCGATGGACCCGAACTCGCTGCCCAAGGACCAAGAAGGAGTTGAACGCCATCACGGAGAGGCTGTCAGAAGAGGTCAAGGCCTGGAAAGGCACCGCATGGGATAACAAGATGGAGGAATGCGACGAGAACAAGACCAATCTGTACAGCCTCAACCGCCACCTGACCCAGGCTAAAACGATCGTTTGCCCACTATTGGATGCCTCAGGCAGACGACGCTATTCAGCCGAAGAGAGGGCAGAGCTTCTAGCAGACCATCTGGAAGACCAGTTCAAGCTGCACCCTGTACCATCAGACGCACCAGAGGCTATCAAGGAACACCACAGGCGAGTCGAGAGGGAAGTGGAGGAGTATCTTCGATCCCCGGCGACTCCGTTGGCAGGCCAGGATTTTATTGCCCCAACGGAAGTAGCAAGAGCCGTGAGGAGATTGAAGACGAAGAAGGCGCCGGGTTATGACGGTATACCGAACGCCGCACTAAAATGGTTGCCGATGAGAGGCCTGGTCTGTCTGACCCGGCTCTTCAACGGCATTCTTCGCACCGGACACTACCCCTCGGCATGGAAGACTGCCAAGGTCATCGTGTTGCCGAAGCCCGGCAAGGACTTGAGACAACCTGCCAGCTACCGCCCCATCACTCTCTTACCGCAGATGTCGAAACTGTTTGAGCGGTTGCTGCTGCGGAGAATGCGTCCCCACCTGACGCCTCGGGATGAGCAGTTCGCGATCAAACTTCAAAACATTGTCACGATAACCGTGACAATGTTTTGAACTTGCCTAGACGCCAAAGGATACTTGAAAAATCCGATGTTAACACGGAATATCACCGAGAAGATGGGTGAACATCATCGGTCAAGATGGTGCGATTTCGATGAACAACACGGGAGCGCGAGTGAGGCTGAAATAGTGACTTTGTCGCGTTTCTTTATGAGAAGCGGAGCGCGCGGTTCGTCACTGCTACTCGGCGCCAGCAGCGCAACCATCAAGACCGAGCAATAACAGAGAGAGTCAACTGGCATCGCGGCCCACGCAACAGTCGTCACGACCTGCGCCTCGACCAACTAAGGCGCATGTCTTCGCAACAACAACCGACACGTCAAAACAAAGCGCTTGCTTTTGTTGTGGGAGCGTCGATCACGTGACCACCAAATGTAAGAAGCTATACGGCATGACATCGGACGACCGTTGGCGTTGGGCGAAGGAGACAGCGATATGCTTTCTGTTTAGAAAGCAAGCATAGAAGGTTCAAGTGTAGAGCTAAGATATACGGCTTGAACGGGTGCCAGTCGCCTCACCACTCTCTGCTTCATGTACCTAATAAAACACGCGATGATACGTCAGCAGAGAGCAACGAAGACTCTGCGATAATCGCCTCAGCGCAGATTAATACAAATCGACGTGTGTTGCTTTTAGTGTGCCGGCACCGTCGAGACTTATGGTCTGTTGGATGAGGGCTCCACTGTAAGCCTAATCGACGACGACTTAGCCTCGCAAATTGGAGCGCGTGGGCCCTCTCGACCTCTCAACATTCACGGCGTCACAAATAGCCAGCGTGAGGCGGTAAGCCCTGCAATCGAGATAGGTATAAGAGGGCGTCGTCACTACTACAACTCGATTAAGGCGCGAACAGTGCGATGCCTAGCTCTGGGCGGCCAGTCTGTGTCGCGAGAGTTATTAAATAACCCTCACCTTAGGCAGCTGGACGGAGACGACGTGTGTTACAAGAACGTGCGCCCGCGCATACTCATCGGCGCCGATAACTGGCACCTTCTTCGTATCGCGCAAATTACTTATGGGCAAAAGAACGCAGCCAGCGGCGTCTCTGACCAGATTGGAGTGGGTGGTGCATGGTACTACTCCGCACAGAATTGTAACAACTCAAGATGAGCGAGTGTTACATATAACTACGTCGCAAGAAAAGGAGCGCGACGAATTACACGAGCTCGTGAAGACGCACTTCGAGTTTGATTCGCTTGGTATAACCAACAAACCGAAGCCAGTCGCAGCGAATGAACGAGCGATAGCCGTATTTAACCGGACTGTGAATAGGAGGGACGGTTATTACGAGGTCGGGTTACCGTGGCGTACCGATGATCCGGTGGACCACCAAGCCAAGAAATACCAGTGGACCATCAAGCCAAGAAATACCAGTTGACCACCAAGCCAAGAAATACCAGTTGACCACCAAGCCAAAAAATACCAGTTGACCACGTAAGCCAAGAAATACCAGTTGACCACCAAGCCAAGAAATACCAGTTGACCACCAAGCCAAAAAATACCAGTTGACCACGTAAGCCAAGAAATACTAGTGGACCACCAAGCCAAGAAATACCAGTGGACCATCAAGCCAAGAAATACCAGTTGACCACGTAAGCCAAGAAATACTAGTGGACCACCAAGCCAAGAAATACCAGTGGACCATCAAGCCAAGAAATACCAGTTGACCACGTAAGCCAAGAAATAATAGTGGACCTCCAAATCAAGAAATACCAGTGGACCACCAAGCCAAGAAATACCAGTTGACCACCAAGCCAAGAAATACCAGTTGACCACCAAGCCAAGAAATACCAGTTGACCACGTAAGCCAAGAAATACCAGTTGACCACCAAGCCAAGAAATACCAGTTGACCACGTAAGCCAAGAAATACCAGTTGACCACGTAAGCCAAGAAATACTAGTTGACCACGTAAGCCAAGAAATACCAGTTGACCACGTAAGCCAAGAAATACCAGTTGACCACGTAAGCCAAGAAATACCAGTTGACCACCAAGCCAAGAAATACCAGTTGACCACGTAAGCCAAGAAATACCAGTTGACCACGTAAGCCAAGAAATACCAGTTGACCACGTAAGCCAAGAAATACCAGTTGACCACGTAAGCCAAGAAATACCAGTTGACCACCAAGCCAAGAAATACCAGTTGACCACGTAAGCCAAGAAATACCAGTTGACCACGTAAGCCAAGAAATACCAGTTGACCACGTAAGCCAAGAAATACCAGTTGACCACGTAAGCCAAGAAATACCAGTTGACCACGTAAGCCAAGAAATACCAGTTGACCACCAAGCCAAGAAATACCAGTTGACCACGTAAGCCAAGAAATACCAGTTGACCACGTAAGCCAAGAAATACCAGTTGACCACGTAAGCCAAGAAATACCAGTTGACCACGTAAGCCAAGAAATACCAGTTGACCACCAAGCCAAGAAATACCAGTTGACCACGTAAGCCAAGAAATACCAGTTGACCACGTAAGCCAAGAAATACCAGTTGACCACGTAAGCCAAGAAATACTAGTTGACCATCAAGCCAAGAAATACCACACTCCGCTCCTGCTCGCCGCGCCGTACGGACGTCTCCGCCGCTCCGCTCCTGCTGCTCGCTCCGCCCTGTGCGGGGTCCGCCATCAGTCGGCCGCCGAGTCTCCGAGCCTGTGCACCGATTGCCTGGCAACGTTTTATTTGCGCTGGCCTTGTGCAAGCGCAAATAATTACGTACCGCGGTTAATCGCGAGTGCCGGACTCGCTCCGTGCTTCGCCACCCAAACCGCTCTTTTCAGAGCGACCATCAAGTTTCGCAAAACGCTCTTTTCAGAGCGACCCATCCAGTGTTTCGAAAAACGCTCTTTTCAGAGCGACCCTTCGTTTCTAATCGTGAAATCCACGTTTAGTGGACGTTCAGTGGATACGTAACCGTGCCAACGAAGCTGAGCGTGCGTTGACCCGGGACTTACGTTTTTCCCCCTTCAGGGGAACAACGAAATCCGGCTGGGTCTGGAACCACCGGCCTTGGGAGCGACCCTCGCCGACACCAGACATCTCCCTCCCACCCTACCCATCCCTTACCTATTCCTCGGGTGTGTTTGGCTTGGACGGCCGGCCTAAAAACCGGAGTCCCTGCCTCTCCCCTGTGGCAGCTAGGGCCGCTAGGCACACAACCGGCTGCACATTGAGATTGGCAGCCGGCACACGCTAGGGCACACTTAGGTACCCACCTCCCTGCCTATACCCGGCAGGGAGATCTCTCATTTTCTTCCCCGCTGGGGACCTCCTCCCCCGGCACCCTCACTCTTATCACCATGGCAACCCGGGAGGCGTTTAGCAAACTCGACGAGGTGCTAAACTACATCCGGGCTGCCTACGTGTCCAGCGACGATGCCGTTGACGCCATCGACGCTTTCATTCACGCCGCAAGACAAGTCTTGCCAGGCCTAGAGCCGGAAACCACCTTCGTCCCTGAGACGCTCCCCCGTCCCGCCTTCAAGGCTGCCCCCCCGCTCCCACCCGCGCCCCGCCAAGTCTCTCCAAAGAGCAAGGCGGCGGCCGCATTTTTAACGCCCGAATTCAAAGGTCCCGCCTCACGGGCCTCCGCTCACTCGAGCCCCGAACGCGGTCGGAACGCCGCCAAGGACCGTTCCCACCGTGGGCGGTCTCGCTCGATCGCTCCCTCTAGGGCTACGCCCTACGACAAGAGCCGCTTGCTCGAGGTCCCCGCTCCAGCCCCCCTCGCGGTCCGTCAACCGGCCCCCGCGACTCCGACTGCGGACTCCCCGGAGTCCCCCAACTCCCAAATGGAAGAGGATCTAATCCTCGACACACAGGGAGAGTCCGACCCCTTCACCTTGGTGGAGCGGAGAAAGAAGAAGCGGCCCGCCGCTTCTTCTTCCCCCCCGCCCCCACCTAAGGTCCCTTGCCCTGCGGCCTCCACCGCCACTGCCACCGCCACCTCCTCCTCGTCTCAGCCCGGTCCCTCCAAGGCCCAGAAAGCCCCCAGAGCTTTCACGCTAGTGGACAAGATCAAATGGGCCTACGTAGCCCGTCGTCTGACGGAGCTACAAATACCCTTTACGGGTAAGCCCATTCATGATGGCATAGCCATCTTTGTCCCGACCCCCGACCACTACAGACTGGCCACCCGTTTCCTTCAAGAGCAGCACCTGCAGTTTTTCATGCAGGCCCTTGAGGAGGAAAAGGTGTACCGCGCTGTAATTCGCGGCATTCCCAAGGAAATCCCCACCGAGGACATCCTACAGGATCTCCTCGCCCAAGGGCTTCCCGCACGTCAGGTCCATCGCATGACCAGCGGCAGGACCAAGAAACAGCTAGACATGGTGCTAGCTGTCCTTGACAACACCCCGGAGGGCAAGAAAATCGAGCTCATTCGCTCGGTCTGCAAGCTCTCCGGCTTCAAGATCGAGGCCCCTCACAAAAGGGGCGTCCCGGGGCAGTGCCACCGCTGCCAACGATACGGCCACGCAGCGCGATTCTGTCACGCAGAATACCGTTGCGTGAAATGTGCAGGCGCGCACAGCACCTCAGAGTGCTCGCGCACCAAACGGTCGTCCTTTGTGACCCAGGGGCACACCGGAAGTCCATCAAGTCCATCATCACCATCAAGTCAAGAAATACGAATTGACCATCAAGTCAAGAAATGCCAATTGACCATCAAGCCAAGAAATGCCAATTGACCATCAAGCCAAGAAATGCCAATTGACCATCAAGTCAAGAAATGCTACTGGACCATCAAGTCAAGAAATGCCAATTGACCATCAAGTCAAGAAATGCCAATTGACCATCAAGTCAAGAAATGCTACTGGACCATTAAGTCAAGAAATGCCAATTGACCATCAAGTCAAGAAATGCTACTGGACCATTAAGTCAAGTAATGCCAATTGACCATCAAGTCAAGAAATGCCAATTGACCATCAAGTCAAGAAATGCTACTGGACCATTAAGTCAAGAAATGCCAATTGACCATCAAGTCAAGAAATGCTACTGGACCATTAAGTCAAGAAATGCCAATTGACCATCAAGTCAAGAAATGCCAATTGACCATCAAGTCAAGAAATGCTACTGGACCATCAAGTCAAGAAATGCCAATTGACCATCAAGTCAAGAAATGCTACTGGACCATTAAGTCAAGAAATGCCAATTGACCATCAAGTCAAGAAATGCCAATTGACCATCAAGTCAAGAAATGCTACTGGACCATCAAGTCAAGAAAGGTTAAAAAAATAGTTTTTTATCATCTATGCTTCCTCCCACATCCCGTATAAAAGCTTTCTTCTTAATGTATGTGACATGAACGTAGACGGCGCGCTGATTCGTTTCAGTTTTCCTAACAGTGTGTTACAGACGATAAGTCCCCGTAGAATGGTTACTGCAAACGGATGATATTAATAATAGATTCTGATTAAAATTGTGACATAATTTATTAATAGAAAATAAATATATTTTCATTATTTTTTGAAAATTATTTTACACTTTTTAGTTTGATATGCTATGAAAGCGAGATTTTTGTTTTTTTTTGTAACTAAATTTATTTTTCACTATTTAGTAATCGAATTAATGCATTGTCATCGGTCTTTGATAGGTGTGAAGTTTAAAGAAAATCTGATCGCTCAAAGTAGGCAAAATCGAGCTCAAAGGGATTGGTTACAAGCAAACATACAGGTGAAACTAATAAAAGCGTGTTAAAAATACCCAAGTACCCACTGTCATGACCGGTGGCAAATAGAATAAGTACAGAGCAGGGATGTGGCGAATATACGCATCCGCATTCGCGATTGTGTAACTTCCGCATCGTTTGGACATCTGCATCCGCATCCGCATAAATTATTGACAATGTTTATAATTTAATCTTATTGAATTGTATTTAATTTAAACCTATATCGTTATTATTCAAGATACTACCATTATTATGGATAATTACTATGATTAATGACTTGTAACAAAATCTTATTAATAAATTATTGATTATGATTAAAATCAATGCGGATGCAGATGTGGTATAATTCTTCACGTACCGTATTTAGTAAAACGTTAATGTAGATGAAAATACTCTTATGGTGAAGCGTTAAACGATAGGAATTTAATCAAATAATAACACCTATTTTTAATCGAAATTACGTAAGTTCGGGTGTATGTGCATCTTTTTCTAACACCTTTTAAATTTCATATCTAAAATGGGACAAAGTGATGTACATATATCTCTTGCTATTTTAATACGGTTCTATTACTTTAGTTCTTCTTCTATGATTAGTCCTCTCGTTAGTTCGTTGGTAAATTTGCCGTTTGAAAGAAAAAATGCAAAGTCGATGCCGTTTGTTGCTTCACAAATTGTAACTTGTGTATTGGGGCGGTGGCAACCCTAAATGGAATCCTAGTGAGCGTTATAAGAAGCATTGTTATTTTATTTTATTTTTATTTTCATTGGGAACCTTACAGCTATGTTACGGAAATATATTAAAACATATGTGTTGACGGCCAATTACAGGGTTCCACAAATAAGTTGAAATGTAAGTTGATCGAGTAGACTGAAAAATAAATAAGTAAATAAATAGCTGTGAATGCACAAGCTGCAATCACCAACCCAGCTCCGAGCGCGCTGCCGCGCGTCCAGAGACAGGCGATCGACCGCCGCCCGCGAAATCACAGCCATTCAAAAAATGCGCTCGAAAGCAATCGTTTCATACGTGCCACTGACGTATTAAATACGTCAACATCGTAATTGGATGCCACTTTGTTGAAACTCCGGCTTGCTCTTATCAGATAAGTATTTTGCCTATAATTAGTGTTAGCTGCCGGGACAAGAAGTGAGCACGGTCTCCTGGTAGAATTAATCGGAACTTTTAGACCTATGCGCTCCAGCAGCTCAGGGCAGTCAACTGCGCCATTACATATCTTTAATAAATATACGATATCAGCAATATTACGTCTGATATGTAAGGGAAGAATGTGAAAATTCCGACATCGCGCTATGTAGTCAGGAAAATATTTTTTAATTTTAAATTGAAGATGACGGAGAAACCGTCTTTGAATGCGCTCAATGCGTGTAATGTAAATATCATAAGCAGGATTCCAAATTTGCGAAGCGTATTCAAGATGACTGCGCACAAAGGCGCAATACAAAATTTTTAATTTTTAGTTATATAGTATTGTAGAGCATTACCACACTAAATTGGTGCTTATAAAAATATCTGTTAAATAAAATTCTAAAATATGTGCAAAATAGTTACAATCTTAAACTAGATTTAGCAAAATGGCAGTTTTTACACGTGCAGTGCCTTTAAAAATAGTACTTTCAATAGTAACGTTTTCACTGGAAAACAATAAATTGAGATATAGGCCGAATCAAAGCAATACATTTCAATATTAGCAGCACAAGAAAGAGGATGAACGCAGTTTGTAGTAACACAGACGCCAATTTGATTAGTCCTATTAAAAATAATATTAAAATTGGACCACTTGGGGGCGCTAGACGTGCTTGAGAATGCAAATAATATAATAAAGAACTACTATAGTATTTTCTTTCTTCTGTTAATTTTTCATTCTTCATTTTTCTCTTCTTAAAAGGAGCGGCATATGTAAATACATACCTCGGAAAGCTAGCAGTCAGTACGCGGCCTACCGGTGTAGCTGCGACAGTGGCAGCCATCTTGAAAGTATGTGGCGGCCATTTTGAGAGCCAGCAGCGGTTGTTTCTCGATGTCAGGTTTGTTCCCGCGGTCCGCTGCGATGATTATAACACGTTGGCTGCAACGCGGCTGATGCAGCTGCGGTGACAGAAGCTGCCTGATGCAGTGAAGGCAGGATCAGTCTCTGCTGCTTTACTCCCTCGGGGTTCAGGACCGGGAGTGACCTGGAATTCACATTTATTACAATTATTTTTCGACAAAATGGCACGATCGACCTCAATCATTACAATATTCAACGTATTTAAATTTATTTAAAATTCAAATGGTTCGTTGAATTTTTCAAAAACTACTCAAGAATCTTTTGACTGGAAAATAGTTTCTTCACGGACAAGCTCCTAGCTTTTCAATCATCGCCATCGTCAGCTGTAGGACGTCGACTGCTGGACATAAGCATCTCCAATAGATTTCCAATAAGCCCAGTTGGATCTGCATATCCTTATGTTCCGATCGACGTACAAAATAAATATTTATTAATATTATAATCTGAGAGTGTGTTTGTTGGTTTATTCCTTTTTCACGCAGCAACTGAGCAAAGAATTTACTCGATTTTTGGCATAGATATAGCTCGAAGCACGGAAAGTGACATAGGCTACTTTTTATCTTGAAAAAAATAAAAAGTTATTATGGGATTAGCACAAAAATCAAAATATCAAGCGGGCGAAGCCACGTGCATAAGCTAGTAAGAAAATATTTACCAAAGTTAAAAATATCTTCCAGTTATCTTTATAGTTAATAGTCAATAGTCAAAATAGTCAAAAACATTTATTTCCGTAGGAACACATGTGGGAACACTTGGACACGTCGATGTATACAGTAAAATAATTTAACCCTTTCACTGCTGAAAACACACACGTCTGTGTTTTCGATTCTCACGCCCCGCGGCTACTACACACACCAGGCGTGTGCGGTAGCGTCTTCCCGCGCCTTGCGTGTGCGTTTTAGAATTAGCAGGCACCTTAAAAAAAGTACCTCAGCAGTGAAAGGGTTAAAACAATCGGTAAACAGAAATAAATAATTTCTTGACAATGAATTCCCCGTTGTTTTTGGGCAAGAGTAGTTATGAATATTTATGTTAGCAGTTATCTATATGGTTTGCTTCATGAACTTTCTGATAGCCGGTGGCGGCCATCTTGAGAGCCGGTAGCGGTCATCTTAGCCTAGAGCCTGGGCGGTCTGTAATTTTCCCAAATGTATTACGCTGTTTTCTTCCTGGAAAATACTTATAGAGCTTCAATTTTTTGTCATAAAATTAAATTTAGCTGTTTAGACTACCCTGTCTTTTCTTTTTCTTGATAAATTAATTATCAGGCAAAATATGACCCATCAAAATCACAAAAAAATTCACCATTATTAACGACGTCTTTAGAGACCTACCAGAAGAGACCAAATAATATCCAAATAAATATAAAATGACAGAATCATGAACACATATTTTTTTTAAATTTTGACACAAAAAAATACTTTCTGATTGATATAGTTTTTGAAAATGAAAACAGCGTTATACGAAACGATGTCTCGCCAAGTTTTTTGTAGGTATAAATCGCTCTGAGCTGCAATTTTCCCTATCGCACGATGCGGGGGTAGGGTCGAGGTGAGGGGAGGTTCAAACCTATCCGTACACAAGCACTAGGGATGTAGTAATAGCCGATATTTTTGTCGATGTTCTAGTGATGTCCATCGATATCGGTGTTTATTAAAAATATTAGTTATTTTTTCCAATCTTGTGATTTGACCGTTGTATGTTTGTTACTTTTGAAGAAAAGATTTTATGTATGGAATATAGGCGTTTAGTTGCTGCGACATATTGCAGCGATTATACAGAATATCGTGTTGTATCCGCAGACATCTAAATAAGTTAGGCACTGAATAACCAATTCTCATAATGCCGAAGTAATCCGGGAATGCTCAATTCTACGAAAGCATAATTCTATGAATGCCCAATTCTCAAAATGGCAAACTAATTTTGATTAGGAATTTTCTAAAAAAAATCATACATTTTAATTACATATAAGGGCTTACCGGTACCTAATACAACTTCCTTTGGCGAGTTAAGTACATCATAACTTTTACTATGGAACCGACCAGAGCCGAATCCGCGAGAAATATCAACTATACCATAGAAAAAGTCCGTTGATAATGGACAAAGTGTATGGAAGAGTTGATTTTTATCGCCAATTCGGAGTTAGTTTCTCCCATAGTAAAAGTTGTTCTTTTTAAACCTATTAACTGTGCCCTAAAGAGATTGTGCTTTAATTACCGGTGATTTTTTTTTAAAAGAAAATTTATTTTTTCTATTTGAAATTATTTTGTCATTTTAAGAATTGAGCATTCTTAGAATTGGCCATTGTGAGAATTGGGCATTCATAGAATTGGGCATTCGCAAAATTGAGCATTCTTAGAACTATGTGCCATTATTAGAATTCTGCGCCTAAAGCGAAATAATAGTTCTAATAAGGAAAATCACGTGCTCTCTAAAATCGTGTAATAACTGTAACATATAAATATAATTATCCTGATCAAAAAAAAAATATATAATTATCCTCAGTCCACCTACCTAAGCGAAAAACGTTCTATTAAATTATTCAAGTATCAAAGACGCAACATTAAACAATTAAAAAACACATAATCAGACACATTACAAATACAACAAAATAAATAAATCTAGATTTAATAAAATAAATAAGTTCTATGCTGCGTTTGCATGTATAGGTAGCGCCACACAAGTCGGCGGATGAGATGTTAGCCGCAGATAACACTTCGCCGTAATTCGCTAATTCTGCCCTGCAGTCCTTAAAACGCAGTATCAGGCTTTTTGACGTTTTTGAGTTAAATATTGATCCGTAATGGGCACGCCATAAGGAATCGAATGATGTAATCGGTTTTTGATTATCGCAACTACAAGATAGTAAAAAACAACTACCTCAACGCAGTAACTAGGAATGTTTTATGCAAACTGTAACGATAAACTATCTAAAATACAGTAAGAGCAATTACTGTATTTTAATAGCTTTGTTTTCCCAGATAAAATGCAGTAAATGTCGTCACTGCTGCAAAAAAACGGTTAACATAACCTTAAAAATATGGTGAACACATAAACTAAAATGCAGTAAATAGATAATGTACTGAAAATATGATTACTGCAAAGTTGATTTTTATTACTTTTCAAAATGATTACAGACTAGTATGCAGTAAGTTACTAAGACGCGGTGTTTAAGATAGCATCACCTATTTTTTCCATACGGTCAAAACAAAGTAAAATGCAGTGAAGTTATTTGAACTGTCTTTTATTTATATCATAGGTTACTTTTTGTTGTCAATGTTACTAATTAAATTGCAGTATTTTGGTTATTTACTGCAGTATAATCGATAATATCTATAACTTAAATAATTACATTTTACAGCCTAAATTGCAGTATAAGTCGTAATTACTGCATTTTAATTGGTAATTCGAATCAAGTCATTGTATTCCACTGTTTTCGTGGAGTTTCCTACTGCATTTTAGCTAGTAAAGTAAAGTAGCAGAAATAGCTGCAACAATCTTTTACAAAATCTAAAAAATGAACACGATCGACATAAAATAAAAACAAGCATAGGTAACAGCAAAGAGCTCTGGGGTGCCGTCAAAGATGTTTGCAACATTAGAACCTCTAAAACTAAGAGTGACGCACTACTCACTACCGCACCTTCTCCAGTTGAGGCCCTAAACCGCATCAATCACTATTTTACTACAATAGGTGAATCCCTAGCTAAAGAAATTTTGGATCACACCAATACAACCGAACAAGAACTAGCCGATTCTGTAACTTCCTCAATGTCTCCAGTTGACTCCCTCTTCTTGGCACCTACAAACCCTTCCAAAATATGCAAAATCATTTCCACGCTGAAAGTCAGATCGGCTCCTGGAGGGGATAATGTCTCAAACCGACTTCTTAGACAAGCGAAAGACGTATTAGCTGCTCCAATTGCATTCATTTGTAATCTCAGTCTAGATACTGGTGAATTTCCGGATTTATTCAAAGAGGCTAACGTTTGCCCCATCTACAAGGCGGGCGACGTGAGCCAACCATCTAACTACCGCCCAATATCCCTTCTCTCTTCGATCTCAAAAATTCTAGAAAGAGTGGTGAATGGTTGTTTCACGAGCTTCCTTGAGAGAGAGAATATTATTTCTCCGAACCAATTCGGTTTTCGCTCTGGCAAGTCGACGGAGGACGCCGTTGCATCTCTAGTTGACTTTGTTGCCGGTAAAATGGACACTGGCCAAAAGTGTATCGGCGTCTTTCTCGATCTTGCCAAAGCATTTGATACAGTATCCAGAAAAATCTTACTTAGAAGGCTAGAACTCCTAGGAGTACGTGGAAATGCATTAAAATGGTTTTGCTCCTACCTTTCTCATCGCAGGCAACGAACGAAACTTAAAGAGATGTGTAGTGAGCTGGAGGAAGTATGTTTTGGCGTGCCACAGGGCAGTGTGCTGGGCCCCACTCTTTTCCTGGTATATATAAATGAGCTATGCCTCCTAAACATTAATCACGCCAGAACATTTGCCTTTGCTGACGATACTGCAATTATTTTTCATGACCAAAACTGGGACGCGGTATCGAGAGTCACAAATGAAGGCCTCCGAACAGTGGTAAAATGGTTGCAACAAAATCTGCTGACACTAAACGCAAATAAAACTAAAGTTGTTGCTTTTCGAGTATCGAGCAGATCAGCGCCAACTCGTCCTCTTTGCATCAAGCTCCACGTATGCAATGTGCAAACTAATGCCCAATATATATGCAAGTGCCCTGTACTGGAAAACGTCCAGAATATTAAATATCTGGGCATATTCATCGACGAAATGCTGTCATGGACAAAACAAATAGAGGAACTGAGCAATAGAGTTAAAAAACTAGTTCACATCTTTAAAAAATTGAGAACCGTTGCTGACGTCAAAACCATCGATATGGTATATACTGCACTATGTAGGTCCATTCTCACCTATTGCATCACTTCTTGGGGTAATGCTTGCACCACCCATCTAATAAAAGCTGAGCGAGCACAAAGGCTTGTTTTAAAGGTTGCTTACAAAAAGCCATTTCGATATCATACAGATGATCTTTACAAAGATACACATCACCTTCGTGTCAGACAGCTTTTTATACAAGCCTGTGCTTTAAGATTCCATCGAACAGCTCACATAACTAGTAACTGCCACCAGAGGAACACTCACTCCAGGCGGACTCACAGATGGGAATTCCCCAGAACAAAAACCTCCATTGGGCAAAAATGTTATAGCTTTATGGGTGCTCTGATATATAAGCACATGCAAACAAAACTAAATATACTAAAAGATACCAAATACGTATGTAGAAAGAAAATTTACGAATATTTAACTTCTTTGGACTACAATGAAACAGAAGAAATTATTAGAATTAAAAAATAATAAAATGTAACAGAAATATATATAATACAAACATATACATACATTATCACTCACACTAAACTCATGCCACATCATCAACTCAACAAAATATAAGTACACAAATACTAACTTTCTCTGAAACACCAAACAGATAAATTGGCACGCACTGTTTAGCTTAGCACTAAGAAGAGGACTAACTCCCACAAACTCAGGGAATCCTACTGTGGGAGTTAGTGCCCCACGTAATCATCATGTTTGTTACAATTATTAATAAAATTGATTATAAGATAAAATTGCATGAATAACATCTCTACTACCTACTTAATTTAACTAATACTTACTGTAATAATCTTAATTAATATGTGTTGTACATTTTTGGTTTCAATTAAATAAATTTATTATTATTATTATTATTTGTCGCTCAATCAGTCGCGTGCCGAACGCCGCGCCGTGGAAGGAGGACGTCGACAGCGCGTGGCTACTTGTTTTGTGTGGTAATTTCGATGTTTTAAGGTTTCTAAATAAATTATGATAACACATTTACATTTATCCAAATCTATCACCTATTTCTTAAAACCTAATTTTTACATAATACTTGTTACATTGACATGAATGTACAATGATAGATCACGTAATTCTATTTTATGGAATATTGGTTACAAGTATAATCCTACCGCTCAACTCAGTACTGAGACAGGACTTAACTCAGGACTGAAACAGGTGTGGGCGGCGGGTCCCTACAGCCCATCATCATCATGCGGGTTCTTCCCCCCCGTGTTTGGCGAGGGTTAGGATGCCAACTCGAGCTTGCGCTCTCTTCGGCGGCTGGACGCTTCAGCTATCGAGCTGAGAGGCATTGTTGGGAGGATGCGAGTACCTTTTCCGTCCGCGAGGACGGGCCGCTTTTCTCAGCACCCTCGCTAGCCACTTGTATGGCCATCGCTGGCCACATCTTGGCTTGGTTTTACTGGGGTGGCCATTCTTTGGTTTGGTGGTACTCTCTTCTTAGTTTAGGCCTCATCTCTATTTTGGATGCCGCTTGGTCCCTCAGAGTCCTGCTCCGTGTCCAAGCCAGCCAAGAGGAGATCTTTAGGGAGGGCACGCCATGTACGTTCGGCAGGGAGGCGTGCGTGAAGCGGCGCAATGTTGTTCAGGGTTATGGCCCATTGTCCGCGCGGTCAAACATGCCACGCGACAGCGATTCACGAACTCCCCCACGGTTTCGATTCGCACGTCCCGGGCGATAACGTCATTGCGAAAGTACCGGCCGGCTCCCGAGATCATCCTCAGAGCGACGTTTTGCACCACTTGCATCATTTTCTTCTGGCTGGCTGAGCAGAGCGCGTACCAAGTTGCGTAAGTTAACTAGGAACGAATGTACCTAGGTCTTGTAAATCCCTACTTTGGTCTTCAGTGCCAGCGTAGAGCTCAGCACGGGCCGCAGCAAGACTCGAACAGCCTTCGCCTGGTGAACGGCGTGCAAGGTCTGCGAGCTCATGCGAAGGGCCCGGTCGATGTAGACACCCAGGTACTTGCAGGTGCTTTCCCACGCAATGTCTTGTCCTCTAAGCTGCAGTGGCTTCATCAATGGTGGTAATCTTGGTGATCTCCCGGTCAGCAGCGCTGCCTTCTTTCCCACGTTGATGGCAATCCGTCATTTATCGAGCCATTCTGGCAGGATGTCTAGGGCTAGTGGATGCTGCCAGCGGCTATTCTCTTGTTCCTGGACGACGCAATGTTAACGCTATCGTCCGCTAAGAGGGCGAGGACGACTCCCCGTTCTCCTGGTCTGAGGTCTTCCAGGATCGGTATGTCGTCCGTTTAAATGGCATAATAGAATGGTGATGTGCAACTCCCCTGAGGAACTCCCGCAGCCATTCTTCTGTGTCCGGAGCTGACGTTCTCGACGGACACGTAGAACTTGCGGCCTCCAAGGGACGACGCCGCGACTCGGACTAGCGCGGGCGGCGCCGTGGTGCGTCCGTAGTTAAAACATACGGAAGGAAAGCATTTGTTTTGTTATAAGTATATACTTAGAAGAATACCTATGATTTTTGTTCCTAGATAGTTATTTAAGTGTTTAAGTATGTCTGAGCAGTTCTATTGAAAGATCTCATTAGTTTTTATTGCATATTTCAGTTTTCTCGTAAGTATTATTGGCAGGGCCAGATTTAGGGGAGGGTAACCGGGGCTTCAGCCCTGGACCTCCACAAAAGAGGAGTCCCTACAAACAGAGACTTCGGGAAAAAACCTTTCAATGTCCGACTTATACGACTAGTAAACAACTCTTCCTTCGATATTTTTTTCACTGTTTTACTTTTACCTAAAGTACTTTATACAAACATGATTGTATTTTTCTTAAATATAAACAGAAATCATAGATCTTTATTTGTTCAATCGATATCGATCGATAATCGAATCAAGGCAATCGATAAAATATCAAATGTCAAATGACCCTAATAAGTATTTGCAATTTACTACCCATCTTCAAGGAAGTATTAACTCCCTAGACCGATAAATATTATTTATTTTATTTGGAAAATAATTTTGAGCCAGGTTGCCTCCACTCTTTTGTTGCCCCGCGGCCTCTAGATCTCTAAATCCAGCCCTGATTATTGGCAGTGTTAATCATAAATGTTCTAAGTGATTTAAGTTTTAATTACTACCTCTATACTGTGAGTGTGACTAACCCAAATTGCTATGATATCACAAAAGTCTGAGCCATAATAGTCTAAATAATAATAAAAAGTGATTGTGCTGATTTTTGTTGATGTTGAAGTGCAGTGTTGATTTCTTACTATATCTTTAGTAAAAAATATTTTGATCGAAATACTCTTTCTTACTCCATAAAATAAGTAGCTTACGTAATTTAGTCAATAATTATTTACATACTGCACCTACAGTTTATTCAAGTGACACATTAAAATGCAGTAAAATAAATCTGATACTGCATTTTAAACGGCAAAGTAGTACATGTCCCGCATAATTTTGCAGTACTAACTCAAATTACTGCATTTTAATCTGACTATGCGAACTTTTTCACTAAATTTTATGTGTCGTAACTGCTCTTTTTTGGGATCTTTTTTTTCAAAATCTTTTTTCTTTATCATATAATAATCTAAGTGCGTATTTTCTTACCTGAAGTCTTTCTTCGAATTCAGATGCGCCCAATGGCATTCAAAACATACGTCATAAAACCTTGTAACATAGAAAAAAAACAAATCAAAAAGTTTTTCGCGTTTTTCTCGAAACCGCGTTTTTGCTCATACTGCATTTTAACGGCAGATTATTGAGCATGTGTGCACAATGCCGACGCCGAGTGGCGTAGTGGTAAGCTCGGGCGTGCGCGCGGGAGGCATGGGGTTGGCGGGCGGTTGTGCCCCGGCTTCTTGTCTTTTTGGATCCCGCACATACCTATATTTTGCCTTTTGCGCAGTGTTCTGCGCCTAACTTTCCATCCGTCGATTTGTGTGGCGCGGATTATACGTGAGATTGAAACAGCCCCATTGGCTATCCGTGCTGAAAAGTGTGTAGTACTTTGTGGATGTTCTATCCTGTATTTATATGGTGTGTGCTACCCACTGCTGCTTTAATTTGCTAATAGTTTCAACTTTTTTTAAACTTATTCAAAGTAGAACCTAAGCAATAATGACAAGCAGTTCTCCAAACAGTAAACATCGCATCTGTTTAATTGTTTTTTTTTTTATACTACGGGACTAATCGCGCAATGAAAATACGGGAATAGGTACAATATAAAAGGCAAGAAGTTTTATATTTCCAGATATACAGGGCTATACAGGGGATTCGGCTTAGTACACCAGTTCTGGATAAGAACTGGTGTACTAAGCCGCAAGGAGGTGATTTGGACTACCATTATGAACAACTTTTAATATTTTGTGGCCAAACCGAATTTCGAGAAAAACATACATTTTGTCGAGTCCAAGTTGCAGTTTTGTATGGAACAGCTGATTTTTTGTTCACAAAATCCGCAGCTGGACCCATAGTAAACTTTGTTCATAATAACGAACGTGTAGGTAGGTACACCTCTGAAACTTCCTTCACTTTGTAAAACAACACCTTTTAAAAGGGTATCGTGTATCCAACAGTAGACGTCACGTGACAGAAATGATGATGATGAATTGAGAAACCTTTCATTTTAACTGACCTACAAAAAGAAGGGGATTTTCAATTCGTGTGTGTTCTGATTACTTCACATATTCGATTTTTCTGAGCCAATTCTCAAGTCTATTTTTACAAGCTTATATTTAACTTGTAATGTATGTGTGTAAATAATATATTATTTCGAGTCAAACCATGCAACGCAATTTTGAAGCAGATATTGAAGCTATCTGTTATTTATTACGTACCTAAATCTCACGAAAGATTTTATACCCCTAAAATTGTGTAATATTCAAAACATGGGTTGAATTCATTTCAAAGTTTAGATTCTTCTCTTTGGACTATTTCATTTAAATAAAAGCTTGTTTTAAAAAATATTTTTTATACTTTATTGTCTGTTGAAGAATTATGTGAGCGTTTTCCTTAAAAAACTGTAACTTCAATTATTTGGTAGAATTTTCAGTACGTATATTGCAGCGCCTACAGAAATCGATTAGCTAAATAGCTATTTTTGTACGCTGCTTTTGGCTTGAGGTCAATTGTGTAAAGTTGGCTATATAAAAAGGATTTTTCAAAAAATATTTTACGAAAGAAAATTAATTTCAATATACCTACTTAGCCTATATGTATAAAAAAATAATGTCGCTTTCTAATGCGAGAAAAAATCTTCAGTAGAAATGTTTTCGTTTGCTATGCGCTATCCCAAAAAACCGGAGCTTATGTACCTACCATAATTTGCTACAATTCAAAAGAATACATCAGCCGGCAGCCTGAGCACTGAGCACCTGAGCCTGTGCATCACACCACACATAGAAGCTCCCTGGCTTGGGCGCATCGCGACAGCAATAGTTTAGTTCAAATAC
Organism: Hypomecis atomaria; assembly: GCA_964007245.1. NCBI lineage: Eukaryota > Metazoa > Arthropoda > Insecta > Lepidoptera > Geometridae > Hypomecis > Hypomecis atomaria. Next base: position 7,713,964 of record OZ023310.1, read on the forward strand.
CTACTTCTCAAATTCCTTGGCTCTAAGCTTCCCCCTTAAGAACCGGTGGCGGCCATTTTAAGACCCGTTAGTGGCCATGTTGAGAGCCAGCGGCGGTTGTTTCGCGATGTCAGCTATGTTCTCGCAGTCTGCTGCGATATGATAACGCGTTGACTGCAACGAAGCTGTTGCTCCAGAGATAGAAGCTGCCTGATGCGTTGAAGGCCGGAACAGTTTCTGCTGCTTTACTCCCTCGGGGTTCAGGACCGGCAGCGACCTGGAATGCATTAATATTACAATTATTTTTCGTCAAAAATGTCATAAGCGACTTCAACCGTGTACAGAATTCGAATAATTCGCACGAATCGATGTCGTCCTTTTTACAACTGATGATTTTTCAAAAACGGCTCAGCTGGTTTCGAGAAAGTTTAAATGGGACTATCTCGGGAGTATATTATCGAACTAAACTGTTTTTTAAATGGTTCTCAATTGGTGAAAATATTGAAGAACATACAAAAATGAAACATACAGACGAACATAGAACCTCCCCCTTTTTTGGATTCGGTCCAATAGTATGTAGAGCTCATAACGTTTGACTAGGTGTTTCTTACCGATCACGGAAGTTCGGCACGGTCTGTGTGAACGAATGGGTGAATTTACAACTGAGCGCTGCCGTGGCTCGGATGACACGTTGAATTGTGGGTCTCAGTTGTTTTAACTATTTTTTTTAACTATTTAGCCATGTCAGAGACTTTCAGGGGGCTTCAGGCAACTTAAAAATTCTGACACCAGGGCATGCCATCCGGCCTTTACAAAATCACAAATAAAATTATTATTCACCCATTCTTCAGCCATAGGGAGTTCCACTGCTGGACATAGGCCCCATAGATTTCCAATACGACCGGTTGGAAGCGGCTTGCATCCAGAGCGATCCTGATATGAGCGGAATCATACATGTCGGCGGATGTGAAGTTAGCTACAAGCTACGCAATATCCAATCCTGACTCAAGCTCACATAAAGCTGCGCGTTGATTGGATATTGCGCAGCGCGTAGATAACTTCACATCCGCCGTTTTGTATGATTCCACCTATATCCTGATGACGTCATCCGTCCACCTTGTGGGTGAACGTCCTACGCTGCGCTTAGATTACGTGGTCTCGAGAACTTTTCGAGCCCATTAGTCGTCAGCCCTCCGTGCTCTGCGCCCTGCCCACTGCCACTTCAAATTACCAATCACAAGCTTTTTCACAAGATCATTTAGTATCTACCTAAATATAATAACAAGATTCGCGCGTATGAACGAAATCGGTCAAAAGCGAGTCGAGAACGAGATATGAGCGAGGTCTACTGTTAAGAGAACTAATAATTATTTTAAATTAATGATAATTTCAAAAAGTTGCCAAAAATGGCTTAACCGACTTCATGAGTGCACAGAATTCCAATAGTTCGCACGGATCAATGTATCCTCGACGTCATTTTCATATTATTGTTGATACTTCAAAAACAACTAAGCCGATTTCGATAAAATTTAAATAATTAAAAATTTAAAAAACCCCCGACACAAAAACCTACCTAAAAAAAGTACGAAAATATCATATCTTTCATTTGACAACCATTTTGGGCACATTTGTAGAATTTTGGTTCTTCCATCCCCACTTTAACCCACCATAACTCTTAAACGGCTCAATCGATTTTTATAAAACATAGCTAAGAACACTCTCGATTAAGTCTCCTTTCATCCAAAAAAAACTAAACTGAAATCGGTTCAGTGGTTCGGGCGCTATGATGCCACAGACAGACAGACAAACAGACACGTCAAACTTATAACACCCCTCTTTTGCGTCGGGGGTTAGTAAGACCATGTACCTATGAAGTTTGACCAACATCATACAAAATAAATTATTGTAAAAATATAACTTTCCAAATATAAGCTTTTGAGATCCTGGATAATTATGTTATAATTTAACTAGCGACCCGCCCCGGCTTCGCACAGGTGTATTATACATAAACCTTCCTCTTGAATCACTCTATCCATTAAAAAAAACCGCATCAAAATCCGTTGCGTAGTTTTAAAGATTTAAGCATACAGACAAACAAACAGACAAAAATAGCGACTTCATTTTATACTATGTAGTGATACATGATAATGTGGCAGCAGAGTGCTAGCCAAGACAAGTAAAACGAGCCCAAACACGACGGGTCTATCTTGTTTAGTACAGGAGTTCCTATCCTATCCACCTTCCGACTCCATCATCAGATTAGCTCCATGGTACCATACTATTGCATTGTCACGCGATATACATATTCGTGCAAAATTTCAGCTCAATCGGAAAACAGGAAGTTGGTCAAATTTAACTTGATGTTTCCATCCGAACTTACATAGGTGTTACACATCTATACATACGAGTACATCCATTGCAAGTTAAATAAAAGCATACTAAATATCGAGCAAGTCAGTTCATAATTGGTACAGTACATACAAAAAAATACAGATCGAATTGAGAACCTCTTTATTACAGAATTCGCGAATATTTCGCACGGATCGATGTTACATTTTTTACATTAATGTTGATTTTATCAAAAATGGCTCAGCCGATTTCAATAAAAATTTAATGGGACCAATTTCGATGTATACTCTTTCCAATAAAAAAATAACTATTGAAATCGGACTACTACGAAAAAAGTTATGCGTGGTTACACATAAAAAAATATACGCGTCGAATTGAGTACCTCCTCCGCTTTGGTTCGTCGGTCAAAAATGAAAAACCTCAATCTCGAGAAATTCGTACTTGACCGACACCTATCGCCATCTATTTCAAATATCGACAAACTTTCAGAGTTTGTTCACGTTTGGGCTAGAGAGCGCTTATGTTAATAAATCTACGGAGTTTTTCTACATTCCCGCTAGATGGTGGTTATTTGCAGTTTACTGACGCAATAATTTTTATGCCGGGTTTTAGTTTTTAACCTCCGACGCAAAAGAGGGGTGTTATAAGTTTGACGTGTCTGTTTGTCTGAGTGTCTGTCTGTCTGTGGCATAATAGCGCCCGAACCACTGAACCGATTTCAGTTTAGTTTTTTTTTGGATGAAAGGAGACTTAATCGAGAGTTTTCTTAGCTATGTTTTATAAAAATCGATTGAGCCATTTAAGAGTTATGGTAGGTTAAAGTGGGGATGGAAGAACCAGAATTCTACAAATGTGCCCAAAATGGTTGTCAAATGAAAGATAAGATATTTTATCAGTGGTAGGACACTGTCTAGTCTGTCGGGGGTTTTTAAAATTTTTAATTTAAGTAATAACTTTTTTAACCAACTTCCAAAGAAAAGGTCGTCTTATGTTCGTCTGTATGAATTTTATCGTTAATTTCGCCAATTTTAAACAGATTTATTTATTTTTTTAATTCGATAAGAGTAACTATACTCGTGAGGTGGTCCCATTTTTTATCGAAATCGGCAGAGTCGTTTTTGATAAATCAACAATAATATACATGGATGTCACATCCATCCGAGCGAATTATTCGAATTCTGTACACGGTAGAAGTCGGTGTTGCGTTTTTTTGCGAAAAATAATTATTATAGGCCGCGCCACACAAGTTGGCGGACGTGAAGTTAGCTACAAGCTGCGCAAAACCCAATCAACGCGCGGCTTTGTGTGAGCTTCAGTCAGGATTGGATATTGCGCAGCTTGTAGCTAACTTCACATACGCCAACTTGTGTGGCGCGGCCTATAACTACTTGAACACAAGGTTTTCACATCTAACATTCCGACTTCTGTGCATAAAAAATCGACAATAGCCACCAAATCGAGATATGTTTCATGTCTCGTTCTAACTCGTGACATAATAAATCAATGCATCTCTCTCAGATTTTCTCAATCGGCCACATTAGGCCCAATCATTTAAATAAATATAAATATTAGGGGACATCTTACACACAATCTCTGACCCCAAACTAAGCAAAGCTTGTGATATGGCTGCCAGAGACCGATATATATACATTTTTTTAAATACATACTTAAATAGATAGAAACTAAATAGTTAACACCCAGACACAGAGCAAACACCTATGTTCATCACATAAATACTTGCCCTGGGTGGGAATCGAACCCACGCCTCTTTGACCCAGAAGAAGGGTCACTAACCACTAGGGAGTGCAATCTCGGTATTCCGAGATCTCGAAATACCGAGATCTTGCACCAATTTCGCAAGATTAATCGTGCACCAAAAATCGCGCGTGATCTCGCAAGATTTGCAAGATTGTACAGTACTGTTAGAATCAGGCGGGGAAAAAGGGCAGCACCTGCAGTCAGCGTATCAATGCCTATCATCAGTGGTGCCAACAAGCGTAGAGGCAAGAACGGGCCTTTTCTGCTGCTGGGTATTTGGCACTTAACATCCGAAGCCAGTTGGCAGACGACACCTAAGATATGCTGTGTTTTCTTAGGATTTTTTTTTTTCAGAATAATCTTAGAATTTTAAAATTTAGTTTATGAAGATACCTACCTAATTGTATGCGCATACGTTTGCTCGGCTATGTGGCGGGATAAGCGGGCTGCAGTAGTCCTCGACACGGGTTTTCCTAGTGGGGGCTGCTTCGCAAGGCTTACTATTTGCATTACTATTAATTATGTTTATTGCCAATATTTATCGTGCATACCTACCTTAAGATAACATTTCTAAGTACCCACATCTTTTAATTTAAGAATCTTTATATTGTTGTATTATTTATACCTATATGTGTGTTATGCATGATAAATAAATAAATAAATAAAAAATGAAAAAAAAAACCGTAATTTTTAAAGATAAATGATTCAGTATTTTTTTATATGTAAATTATTTAAGTCTTTCGCCTCTAGAAAAATAACTTAACCAAGTTTCAATAGAATACTTCTAATAATTAAAAATAATTCGTGGATTTGCGAGATCTCGCAAGATCTCGATATTTTGCGAATTATACCTCTTAAATCTTGCAAATACCGAGACTAAAGATTTGCTGCAAGATTGCACTCCCTACTAACCACTGAGCCACCGAGGCAGTCAATGAAGGCGCCATCGTAAAATAGCAAAGTAATAATCGGCCAAGTACGAGTCGGACTCGCGCACGGAGGGTTCCGCACTGTATGGGAGCCCCCCTTAATTATTTATTTTATTTTAATTTTACTATTTATTATTGAAGTGAATATAAAACTAAATATTCTGTGATAATTTCAAGCACTACCTGTTACCGTTATATAGAGCGAAAAACGTCTGAAAAATCAGGTTTGTTGTATGGGAGCCCCCCTTAAATATTTATTTTATTTTCTTTTTAGTATTTGTTGTTATAACGGCAACAGAAATACATCATCTGTAAATATTTCAGCTGCCTAGCTATCATGGTTCATGAGATACAGCCCAGTGACAGACAGACACAGTTTTTTTTTTTTTTTTTATTTTTTTAGACAGACAGATGGACAGACGGACATCGAAGTCTTAGTAGTAATAGGGTCCCGATTTTCCGTTTGGGCACGGAACCTACTTGTATTGAATCAAACTTCTTGGCGTCTGTGAAGTTAGCTACAAGCTGCGCACATCCCCCCTCTTGCGCCGCTGACATGAATATACAGGGTTATTCGGAACTGGTGTACTAAGGTCCCGGTTGTTTTAACCGTTTAGTCATGTTAGAGGCTTTCAGGCGGCCTAAAAATTGTGACACCAGGCTATAAAGCATGCGACCACGAAAAGCGACGAAAAGAACTCATTTCGACGTGTGAAAAAGTGACAGTTATATACTTTGCTATAACGCTGTCTCGTTCTGACACTACGAACGAAATAATTCGTGGCGCGCATACTAGCTCGGCAGGGCTAGCCACCCGGCCTGTACGAACTTACTTTTTAGCGAATGTCATTTCAGATTCAGACAGATTTACTATAGGACCAAGCCGGCATTCGAGGTAATATACATTTTGTAGATTCCGTGTTCCAACTTTATATGGAACAGGTGATTTTTTGGATTCCGTACCCAAAGGGGTAAAAACGGGACCCTATTACTAAGACTCCGCTGTCCATCTGTCTGTCTCCAGGATGTATCTCGTGAACTGTTATAGCTAGAAAGCTGAAATTTTCACAGATGATGTATTTCTGTTGCCGATATAACAACAAATACTAAAAATCAAATAAAATTAATATTTAAGGGGGACTTCCATACGGTACGGAACCCTTCGTGCGCGAGTCAGACTCGTACTTGGCAGATTTTTTTTTAATTCCGGTTTAGTCCCATAGTACAAGTTGTTCATATGATGGTCTGTATCACCTCCTTTCGGCTTAATATATCAGTTCAGGATAACTCTGTATTTTCATCGTAGTCGTTTCAGCTATAGGACGTCCACTGCTGGACATAGGCCTCCCCTGTAGATCTCCAATAAGACCGGTTGGCAGCAGCATACAAGAAAACAATACCCTTCCTTGGTAGTTAAAAATAAAATAATAAGTAAAAGTCGGCCAAGTGCGAGTCGGACTCGCGCACGAAGGGTTCCGTACCGTTTAGGAGCCCCATTCCTATTGCCGTTATTAATAGCGAGCAAAAAAACTCCTAAAAATCACGTTTGTTGTATGGGAGCCCCCCTTTAGTATTTATTTTATTGTTTTTAGTATTTGTTGTTATAGCAGTAACAGAAATACATCATCTGTGAAAATTTCAGCTGCCTAGCTATCATGGTTTATGAGATACAGCCCGGTGACAGACAGACGGACATCGAAGTCTTAGTAATAGGGTCCCGTTTTAACCCTTTGGGAACCCTAAAAATAGCCTTTATTCACTAGTATATGACCTTATAAAACATTACTCTTATTTCTATTTCTTAAATACTAGGTTGTCCACCCTGGACATAGGCCTCCTCTAGAATTTGGCAGTTAGTACGCAGTGTTTGTTTGGCAGTTAAAAAAATATTTTTTTGTTGGAATGAAAATATCCTACTAATTATTATGAACGCGAAAGTTTTTGAATATGTTTGGATGTTTGTTACTCTTTCACTCAGAAACTACTGAACGGATTGAGATGAAACTTTGTGCATGTACTCATACATCAGAATAATACATAGGCTATAATTTATAAAGATATATGTATCGTGAAACGAAGTTCGCCGGGTCAGCTAGAATTTACAAGATAATTGTTGAACATACCTTTTTTAATTTTTCTGATTTCTTTACAGGAATTCTTCTTTGACAACAGCATTTATGGAATCCTTGTATATATCAGCAGTTTCCTGGTTTGCTTCATTGACTTTCTGAAAATGTTAATAAATAGTAACTGACACCAGGGCTAGCCACCCGGCCTATACAAACTTACTTTATATTTTAACTGTGGTCAGGGCACATAGAAGAGATCTAAAAACTAATGGGATTAAAAAGTTCTCGAGTGGAGACCACATAATGATAAGCACAGCCCAGAATGTCCCACCCATGAGGTGGACAGATGACCTCATAAAGACTGCAGGATTGCATTGGATGCAAGCTGCTACAATCTTATTGGAGATCTATAGGGAAGGCCTATGTCCGGCAGTTGGTGTCCTCCGGCTGATGGATAAATTACTTGAATGGTAGGTATTAAAAGAGATATGTACATATATCTCATAACATCAGAAATAAGTACATGTTCAAATTTATTATTGATCGGGGGATGTGTGCTTAGAGATCAGCAATATCTCTTTGGATGTTATTTTGGATATTGGTGCTCCTCTACAGGTCACATTTTTCAATACAAGATTATCATTTCATCAGCTGTTTCGTACATTTTGTCTATGCCGAGTAGCAATTTTGTATAGAACAACTGTCTTTTAAGGGTTCCGTACCCAAATGGTAAAAACGAGACCCTATTAATAAGACTCCCCTGTCTGTCTGTCTCCAGGCTGTATCTCATAAACCGTTATAGCTAGAAAGCTGAAATTTTCACAGATGATGTATTTTTATTGCAGCTATACCAACAAATACTAAAAACAGAATAAAATTAACATTTAAGGGGGGCTTCCATACAACAAACCTGAATTTTTAGCTGTTTTTCGCTCGATATTAATAATGGTAACAGGTAGATGCTTGAAATATTCACAGAATATTTAGTTGAATGTTCAATTCAATAATAAAATAAATATTTAAGGGGGGCTCCCATACAGTACGGAACCATTCGTACACGAGTCCAACTCGTACTTCGCCGATAATTTTTTAAATTATGAGTTGGCCCCATAGTAATTTTTCATATTGGTCTTAAAAACCTCCTTTCTACTTAGTACAGGGAAGCAGATAACCCTGTAATCGGTATTTTTTTTGCTATCAGTCTATACATAGGAGGTTGTGTGTACTGTGCAGAAGCAATTAGCCCAAGACAGGAACAACAGCACATAGGAGGGGCCTATGTCCAGAAGTTGGTTGACACAGACTGATGATGATGATCCCAGCTCTAAGAATATGAAAATATAATAAGTAAAAGTTAAATATACCCTTTTTCTTCATATCTCGATGAATTTTCTGGTAGAAGCTTCCCGATTTGCTTTATGGACCTCCTGAAAATTATAGATATACTCTTTATTGTTCACACTAATTATGTAAGAACAGAACAGAGCATATTCGGCCAAGTGCGAGTCGGACTCGCGCACGGAGGGTCCATACTGTTTGGAAGCCACGCTTGATCCTACTTGTTCCCGACCCGACTACTATGGCGGCAACTATGTTCAGTCGTCGTCCTTATTTCTTCAATAGTGGACTGTAACTGAGGCGTTCGGCGAGGGCGACGACCTAGCAGTGTGATAGCTAGGCCGGGAACTTGATATGGCTGGGGTTGGAGGATACTCGAAGAAATACCACGTGGCTCGGTACTAAGGCGCTCCTTGAGTTGGCTTGGGCAGGGATATACTGAGAGCGTGTGTTCTTGTCGGCGGTTGAATGATTTGACCGCGCGGAACCCGGATACTATGGATATCTAAACTATGACTATTTCCCAAGAATCACAAAACAATAAGGCACAACTGCGCTGGCGGCACTATCTATGGGATTAACAAATTCACAAAAACATTCGACATTAGTTTTACAATCACGGCATCCTTTTGCAATATAACGATATCGCTTTCTTTGAATTTAAGACAATGGTTAAACAGTACAAATAACTTTACGATATCCTTTTCGGAAATTATATCGAAGAACTATTCTTTGCCGGTATGGAATAACCTAGCACCTGGTTATCGCTATCGTTTTACGGCTTCTCAAAAGATACCGACTGGCTATTGTTTAGCCCCTGGGAAAGCAGGCTCGATCCCTAACAGTACTATCACTATCTTATAAATTCTACGTTTATTATTTATATCGATCCTATTTATAATCGTAACGTATTCTAGGCCGTCGCGAATACTACTAATATTATAAAGGCGAAAGTTTGAATGTATGGATGTTTGATCCTCTTTCATGCAAAAAATACTGAACGGATTGAAATGAAACTTAGTAATGTTTATTATACATCAGAATAACACATAGGGTCATAGGCTATTATTTATATATTGCTTGAAACAAATTTATCCAGGTCACCTAGTAAAGATCCAACTGTTCATGAGATACAGCCTAGTGACAGACAGAAGGACAGCGGAGTCTCTTAGTAATAGGGTCCTGTTTTTACCATTTGGGTGCGGAACCCTAAAAAACAATGATTCCAGCTCTAAGTATATGAAAATATAATAAAATATGAACATACCCTTTTTCTTCAAATATCTCGATTAATTTTCTGGTACAAGCTTTCCGCTTCTAATCGCTTCTATCCTTTTTCTAACCGCTTCGATCTCCTGAAAGTTACAGATAAACTGTTTAAGTTCCCATCAATTAAGTAAATACAGAGCAGAGCAAAGGAGCATCATGTTAGAGAGCTATTTTTGTGATAAACATTAAAAAAAAATAACTCTGAGATAATATGATTTTTATTTTAGAGTGCTTTCCACACTAGATTTTATCTCAAAGAGTTATCTTTGTGATAAGCATTTCAAAAATCTGAAGCGAACACAGGATTTGAACTGCTCTTTCGGATCACTAGCCCGACGCTCTAACCAACTGAGCCAGCTCGCTCCTACGCAAGCGCCAAATTTTTTTTTTTTTTCGTGGGATCATCTTGCTCCAGCCCCCCGACCGCCTAAGCAATAGCAATCGTAATAGCAATCGTTTATGACTTCATTTTAGACATTTGGCACCGCCTATGTGACGTTAGCCATCAAAATTGTTCATTCAACGATTGCTTTCGCAGTCCGCGCAAAGCAATTGATGGCTAACGTCACATAGGCGGTGCCAAATGTCTAAAATGAAGTCATAAACGATTGCTATTACGATTGCTATTGCTTAGGCGGTCGGGGGGCTTGTTGCTGGGAGCGAGGTTGCAGCCCCGAGGAATCCCTCTTTACTGCGGCTGGACGCTGCGGGAACACTGCCCGCAGGGCATTTGTCGGAGGATGCGAGCGTCCAACTCACCCGCGAGGGCGAGTGGTGCCTCCAGCACCCTCTCAGCCGATTGGCTGGTGGCCTTCTAGGCTTGATGAGCCTGTAAAAATGGTTAGCAGGATTTGGGAGGGGGAAGGAAAAGGGGGGGGGCTAGCTTGGGAACGGAGGGTAGGGTGGGTTGGCTTTGTGGGAGAGGCGAGCGTCCGACACTCCCGCGAGGGCGATTGGTTCCTCAAGCCCCTCACAGCCTGTTGGCCGTCACGGCCCACAAATTTTTGAAGTGCTTATCATTACCACCAACTTCAACCAACAACAAAAAAAAAAAAAAAAAAAACCCGTTATCACTCAACTAGAAGATACCTATTAGAACTTCTGAAGATTGACGAAAGATGACGCACTGCTAAATCAATGATATGATTTTTATTTTAGAGTGTTTTCCACACTAGATTTTATCTCAAAGATTTATCTTTGTGATAAGCATTTCAAAAATCTGAAGAGAACGCAGGGGCAGGTTCAAATCCTGCGTTAGCTTCAGATTTTTGAAATGCTTATCACAAAGATAACTCTGAGATAAACCTAGTGTGGGATGCACTACAAAATTAAAATCATTTCTTCGAGCATAATGTTATTTTTAACCATGAAGAGTTGTATAGGCCAAATCTAATATCTAAGTAAGTGTGAAGTTAGCTTTAAACTGCGCATAAACCAGAATAAAAATTTTATTGTACCAATTCTCACGCATCTGTTATGTAAGCTCCAGTCAGGATGAGTTCCGCAGCTTGTAGCTAACATCACTACCAAGATGTTTTATTCGGTGTTTACAAACAATAGGCCCAATTTAACTTCTTTGCTAATATGAAGTTAGCTGCGTTAGACAAGCTGCGCAAAACCCAATGCTCGTGCAGCAGTTATGTGGCTCTAGTTAGGATTGGGTTATCCGCAGCTTGTAGCTAACATCACAGCCACCAAGTTGTTTGATTCACCCTATAGTAAGTAAAACACAATCATATCTTAGACAACATTAGAACAGAATACCTACAATAGAAATAGATTTTTCTGATTAGTGTTCAGCTTGTTTGTTTTTTCATCCACAGTACACTGCTTATTGGAAAGCTATAGGATTCTCCTAAAATACTCCAATAAGACCGTTCAGTAGTTCTAAAATTAAAATCTTGATGTAATATTATGTACAATACATTAATCACAGAACACTTCTGTTCTTTGGTCAGCTAAAACATTGTGAGGAAACCTGCAAACATTCCGAGAAGAAAGTTGTCAAGAATCCACCATCCTGTGCAGACATTCTGGTAGGCCTATGTTCACCAGTGAACAAACAAACGTGGTTGTTTCGTAGTGGAAAAGCTGGCGTAGGTAGACACACAAAAAATTGCTACCAACATCATACGGTTACCCATCATCATTATAATCAGCCAGCTATAACCCACTGTTGCGCATAATTATCATATACCTACGTTCATTACATTCACTTTTATTCAACACGGCGAGTCTTAGGATGGGTGGCGTTTCCATTAGAGCGCTACAGTGGCTCGGATGACACATTATCCTGATTGTTCTAACCGTTTAGCCATGTCAGAGGCCATCAGGCGGCAAACTAACACCAGCCCGGGTAGCACGGCAAGGGGAGAAAACCCTTTTATTCACTCTTAATGTCAGATGTCATTGTCAATCCATACTTTATTTCCTCTTCGAGGGGATATAATGGTGGAAAGACTATTTAGTCCCTTTGCCATGCTTCCCGTGCTGGGGTAGCCACCCTGCCTAACTTAGGTACTTACCTAGGTACCTGTTTTATACCTTGAAAACTACGTCACACAAAGTACCTAGTCATTTTCGTAGATGGAATCGTGGGCTCTGAAATGGAGATTGGTAGGACGTGACGAGGCGTGGTGACGCCGGTTGGTAGTTGGTACATTTCCCAACCGATCGGTGGACCACCCAGGCTGACCGAGGATGCGTTTTAAAGGTAGGTATTTGATTGGTTCAGCTCTTAGAAAAGTTAGCAGCAGGCCAATCGCACTATAAAATTACAGCTGAACCACAATTGAACTTTAACCGAACCTCGACTTTTTGTCTATTTTCGTATCGCACTAATGATTTTGACAAAAGTTGAAACGCAACTCGATTAGAGTTGGAACGTAACCGCTGTCAAACGAACGGTTGACAAGTGGTCCACAAACAGCAACTTTAGTTGGATCGTTGTGCGATTATTTAGAACATTGATTGTAATTTTATGGTAATTTTGAAGTGAAATTGATTGAATTTGATTGTGATTAGTATATAGTAGATATCTGTGACTGTGATACAAAATGTATGCTTACATAGATTTGTTGGAAAGGTCACATGAATTGGATGTAGCGGAAGCTCGGGCCCGAGCCAGGAACAAAAATAAAAGGGCTAGACTTACATATGCGCGAAGCTTTTAATTTAAGTGAGAAGCAGTTGGTAAAACGTTACAGACTGTCTAGGGAGCTAACACGCCAACTCCACACCATCCATCTTCCATGACATATTTTGTCTAAGACAACTACTTCACCCTAGAATATGTCTTAAACGCACATAAATGAAATTGTCATTATGATCAGAATAAAAAACGGAATATAGATCTATCCCTCTTGCACTCACATGTAGTCATATTAAAAAAAATGTTGTGTTTTCACCATTTAAGAAACGACAATTTCAAGGGCCATTTGAGGATCGAATATTTTTTTAAAGTTATTTAATTTCTACTGTTTTGTGAAACTGTGCATGCTATTAGGGGTTAGTTTAAGTAACAATAAGTATATTTCTCATAAGGTAACATATTTTCTCGAGTAAAATTATCAAAAAAGCCGATGTCACACTTTTGGGACATTGCTAAACATTGCTCATTGTCATTTGACCCAAAAAATGACATTGCGAGAGTTTAGAATAATTTATATAGAATTACAATTGACCCAATTATGAACAAAATTGGTTGTTTTACTTTTTAAACTAGATAATGATTAGTAGAATTGAACTGAGAAATTTAAAACTGAAGAATAAAAAATAGATAAGATAAGATATATTTATTGGCCTTATAACTACATATTATGTTACACTAGGCAAGTCAAATTTACAATTGTATCACAATGCATAGTATTCAAAAATAATAATAAAAATAAAACAAAACTTAGGTAATACATTATCAATTAGGTAGATACAATTATTATAAAAATTAGCAAAATTTAAAACTGTTAAGTAAATAATGTAATATATCTTCTGTTTTATTCAGATTTATCATACTGATGCATAACATACATAACAATAATATACCTTACTGATGATCATCATCATCATCATCATTTCAGCCATATGACTTCCACTGTTGGACATAGGACTCCTCTATAGATCTCCAATAAGAGCGGTTGGAAGCGGCTTGCATGCAGCCCGATCCTGCAGTCTTAATGAAGTCACCTGTCCACCTCGTGGGTGGACGTCGGCTATGTGGACTCCACTCGAAAATCTTACAATCCCATCAGTCATCAGTCCTTGGTGCTATGTGCCCTTGTGGGCTTGGTGTTTGACAATACTGAAACAACAAATAGTGAGTTCCATCAGTACTAGAATTTTATAGCCAGTTTTATCTACATAGGTACACTTATAATGCAGTAAAAAGCCAAACATCATAAGTCTGTTCTCAAGGAGTATTCTCTGATGTGAACATGTGACTATCCTCAACCATGTCATCATCATCATCATAAGATGCAGTTAAACTATCACATCACAATAATATTTGTGTGTTTGTTCTCACCATTATATGATGTAAATGAATTTGGATGAAAATTTTGTGGAGGGTTTCATCAGGCTAGTTACCTCGAAATTTAACAATTCCTGCAGAATAGCTGTAGAAGTAGAAACCTCTCAGCACATCAAGCTAGTGTATTATAAAAATAAATTACCTTTTGGCTGAGCCTGTCAATGCTTTCAGCAATCAGTCTGAATGACTGAGCAAAACTGCTCATGGCTATTGGCTAAAGCAGCTTCTGCTCGTGTTTCTTCTATTCGAAGTACCATCAACCTCGACTCTTCCAAAGCACTTCTGCAAGCTGAAATGATTTATCAAAAAAACATTTTAAAATGAATTGATTGTGAAATTGTTAGCAGTTTTAATCTACCAAGACCATAATATCTTACATTGTGTTGGTGCAGGTGTCGTAGGTACACGTGAGGTGTTCTCTGTCCTTCGCCTTCCTCTCACGAGTCTGACTCTTCCTGTTGATTGAAAAAAAAAAAACATTAGTTTGAAATAATAAACCTCGGATAACTATGTGCCTATAAAATGTCATTATAACAAACCTCTCTGTACTGTAGCGTGCCTCGGAGAGTTTTGCAGCGAGGGTGCCTGGCCTGTCAAACTAGGTACAGGGGATATAGCCTGTGGTGGTAATACAATAATTGGAGAAGCTGGAGTCTGTTCAAGATCAGTCTCATTGAATCTGTAAGAGTAACAAAAAAAAATATTTTAGTTTGTTAAGTATTTGTGTTGTGTATTAAAAATATTTTTACTAAATCAATTGAGCTTTTTTAAAGAATTTGTGAACAAAAGGAGGTTAAACATGACATTATTTCAATTTTTTTCACAAACCTACACTGTTTCCAAGTCTTGCTGGTCATGATGTCCTTCAACTTGCTCTACCACCACATCCATGCCATCCTTAAAACCATATATCATTATTATTAGTCATAGTCATTTATTTCCACAGAAACATAATATGAACACTGGGACACGTCGTTTAAAACAGTTAAAAGTTGAAATAGTGAATAGCAACCATGGACAAAATTAAGTACTTTAAGAAATTGATTCACAAAAGTTCAAAACATTTGATGCACACACAATATCATTTACTCAGCTAAAAATTGCATTATATGGCTATGTCTACTTACATAATTAATTGAAGCAAATTGATCTTGTCTCAGATTAGGCAGTGGTCCAATATCCCTGCCCAAAATATTTGCCACTTGTTCCTCTAATAATGTCAGAGTGGGGGCATTGCTAGGTCCACCACCAGTAGCTTGTTGGTTTGCATTAATGCTAACCAATTTTGCTCTGACCTTACATTTATGGTCATTCCATACCTGAAAAAAAATTAAGTGATGACTTGGAGGACATCATTGGTGAAGGCCTAAGAAGTTAATAAAATGATATCTGTCAAAATAACTATACTTATAGGTACATAATTAGGTTATACCAAATGGAGATGAAAACGATTGGAATGAAACTATTCGCGACAAAAGTAATTGAATAAATTCAAAAAATTGAAGTAGGTAAATACCTTAGACCATTCTTTCCCTGTCCTGGCAGGTCCTTCCGCATTCAGAACACCGGCGCATTCTTGCCACAATCGTGCTGCCACTGCTCGAGCCTCCTTAGATCTCACCCGTCCTAGAGCAAGATCTCGGTGGGCTTAGAGAAACTCTGTCATGAGCTCTAACTGTCGTAAAGTGGTGCATCTGCGGCGCTCTTCCATTTCCTAAAAGATTTTTTTGTAATTATTCCGTTATTCATTATAAAGCAAGCCGGACTTGCTTCCACTTGGGCCATGTATTATATTCTTAATTTTACCATAAAAACGGGAGAAAATCTTTAAAGTGGATCACTGCGCTTAGATGTCATCTCAACTCATCTCAGCAGCTGTCAAACTAGTGTTGCACCATGTTGATATTTAATAAAATCGATCTCGATTTAGCGTAACTATATCTTAAAAGTGACATCTCTAACAACGATTGATAATGAGTTACGTTCCAGCTTCGGTCCAACTTTGGTTGGTGTCTGAAGTTTAGCGCAATACCGAATTCCGTAAAGCTGAATCGAAACTTAACTACAATTGCAACCGAACTTTAACTGAATTACGGACGGAACGCAGCTGTTATAATTAGCGCGATTGGCCTGCAGTTTATCACGAACTGCACGAAGCCGTCCCAAGTTCGGAAGGTTTACAAACGTAAAAGTAGGTGAAATGTGAGTCGTGACAGAAAAGAAAATCAAAATGGCGGCGTCCGGAGAGGTGAAAGAAAATGAGAACCCCACAAGACCACGTGTAATTTTCTTGCTTTATGTACGGATCAAAATTAAAGTAATTGGGACTAATAATACCTATAATTAAATAATTTAGGTATTGACTTACCAGACCGATCGTTTCCTAAATACAGCGACAGCAGGTTTTTATTGAGAAAACTTTTACCTACTTAACACATTAAACATTGAAATTATTGGCCGTTTATTGTCAGTCAATACAAGAATGACTAACCAACCAATCAGTAAACATTTAAACAAGCTTTCTTTCATCTTTAAACGTAGGGTAGGTAGGTATAAGGTAGGTATAAACAAAACACGACCCGCCGCGGCCGCGCCGGCCGCCGCACACGCAATTCCAATTCATTTCGATTTTCGTTTCGTTCGTTCGTGGTCTTCGTGGAATATCTTTTTTTTTTCATAACGGCTGCTGTGAAGTGCGTTTACGCAGTCCACTCTCGATTTTTTTAATTAAACGAAAGAATAGTGGTGGCTTCATCAAACGGCTGTTTGGACGATAAAATTATAAACAGACCCAGGCCGAGTCATATACGTTGGTAGGTGTGAAGTTAGCTATATGCTGTGCAATATCCAATCAACGCGTATATATGAGCTTCAGTCACATTTTTCACATTTGCCGACTTGATTCGGCCCATACCTAAAAGATTTTAGAAGAAACATTTATTATTCTTCATGTTTTACTTTTTATTACTTACCTACTATATTTCGTTTTGCGGCGTATTTGTACATAATATTAGTTGCAATGAAATGTTTTCTCGTTTAATTTTAGTGTAGATTCCCCTTGTGAAGCCTTTAGTTATAAGCAATATTGTTCAAACCTTATTTAAAAATAATGTATATTATCTTAAAAGCACAGACCCCGAAGTCTGTGGAGTGTAATAATTCAATAAAAAAAAATGTTTAAAAAATAGGTATAAATCCTTATTCAATCTAAGGGACAGTTTGCATGGATTATCCATAATCATCCTCTTCATCACCTCACCCATAGGACGATTACTGCTGGACAAAGACTTCTACTATGGATTTCCAATTAGACCAGGTGGAAGTGGCTGACATCCAGCGTGTCTTGATTAGATCTTCGGATAATCTTGTCGATGAACAACTAACTCTACTCTTGACGGTACCTTCGTGGTCTCGGGTTGAGAAGTTTACAGCGGTCACTTCTTTGAACTGTGTGCCCACTGCATCATTTTAACTTGAAATTATTCTTCGAACGAAATGAGAAAGATCTTTGTTTTAGCACAACGATTTTATTCCCTAGTGGTATAGATGCGCTGTCTTGAAAAAATTTCATAATGTGTATAGGTTGAATCCCACAAGTCGGCGGATGTGAAGTTAGCTACAAGCTGCGTGAAACCCAATCAATGCGCAGCTTTATGTGAGCGTCAGTCAGGATTGGATATTGCACAGCTTCGCACCCGCCGTCATGATTTGGTTTAAAATAGCAAATTCGGGCAGCTAGTATGATCTAGTATAATTATTATGCTGCTCTTACTTACTGTTGAATTAATGATACTTACATATAATATTATAGACTGACCATTGTTTTTTTTAGTACCTATAATATGCATCTCATTAACTCAGACTACACTTAAAAAGGTATTGTAGTCTGATCTCATTAACTCTACCTATTCGCGATCGTGAAACTAGTCATAGCAAACTCATTATGAGTTGATTAGCTGTAAATGGCAAAATTTCGTGCGATAATAGTTTTAGAGTCCGTAAACGCACCCCGGAAATGTCGTAATCACTACGAATTTTGTTCATTCGCAATTCACCTTGGAAATTAGTGTTACCAACAAACAGAGAAAGTACTATTCCAAACTATGGGTAAATTTTTTCAAACCCAATCATTAATGGAAAAAAATTAACCTTTAGACTCGTGATAGTGTAGGTTCAAATCTCGATCACGGATCTTGAAGTCCATTGGAATTTACTTACGAATTGTTATACCATTTTGGATTACTTACATTCATTTTTGATTCTCACTTCATACATTATTGAGGATTATAAAATCTGTGGGTGTAAACGGCGGGAAAAGGTATTTACTTAATGGTGTAGTGAATCCACCTACCAATAAGTAAGTAAGTAAGTTCGTATAGGCCGTGTGGCTAGCCCTGGTGTCAGAGTTACCTACCAATTGAATTGGCAAACTCGCAACGACATAGTAAATATGATCCAATCCAACGACATTTTCTTTTTACGTTAAGCAGGCTAAACATTGCTAAACATAGGTTTAGCAATGTTTATAAAGAACTAAATGATAAAATAAATGATTTCTCAACATTTTTGAAATGATGACTACGTCATAAATTGGTGAACGCCCGCTGCACGTACGAAAAAGCATGAGACTTTGTCACGTTCCGCCTGAGCCGAGCGTGCGAGCGAGAGAGGTACAATCGGCCAAGCGTTCGGTTTGTGACGCATACAACGTTATGACATAAAATTATCGAAAGCTGACTTTACAGACAATTTTTTTTTCATTGACAAAAAATCCTGTTTTGCAGTTAATAATTTCTAATAACACAGTAGGGTAAAGCTTTTTGAAACTGGTAACTCAAGTAACCCTACCTACCTATATTTACCTACCTACGATCTGTGCCTAGGAAGTTTCTAGAAGATCTTGGTTTTTTTAGGGGTGCGCTTTGTGTAAGTTGTTTTATATCACAGACTTAATTTTATATTTACTCAAAAGATACGGTTTCGAAAGTCAAAATCGAGTGGCGACTAATATTTTCAAAGCAAACAGTTAACGATACTAATCATCATCATTAACACTCACTTATACAATCATAGAATAATTATTCTATGTATACAATGATCTAAATTTTTTGTACGACGGGAAGATTTATTTTTATGATCGAGTTAATAATCTTTCTTCTTTACCTATTTATAAAAAAATCGTGTCACGTTGTTTGTCCGCGATGAACTTCTCAACTACTGAGCCAATTCCAACCAAATTTTGCACACTGTGTGCAGTTTGATCCAACTTGAGAGATAGATAGTTTACATCTCAATTCATAATCGCATTTTTTTATTAGTGATTTTTTAAAATATTATTATGCCTATACAACGTTCGGCGGGTCAGCTAGTGCGTTATAATAAATGAAATAAATAATTACGTACCCAAATCTAACAAAATGGTCTAGTGATAAAATACCCATCACCTTACAATCGCGAGAAAGACATAATGGTTGTAACTGTTGCAACGCGGTTTCAAATCCCGATATTGCACAAGTAGCGGCACGTACCTAAGTCTAGCGCTGAGGGTGAGGGTGGAGGGGTGGCTGCGCATGTTGACCGCCATACTTAACTCATGGGCAGCCGCTCCCTCCACACTTCGCTCAGCGCTAGACTTATATGCCGCGACCGGTACCTACCAATGAGTAATTTGGAATTCACTAAAGTACGGAATTTCTCACCATTGGCTTTTCGGTGTCTGTAGATGAAATCCGATCTCATAATATGCGAATTCACTGGATCAGTGTAATAGATAAGGCCCGATTGTCTTTCGTGGTTACATCATCAATAGAGGGCTTATCAAATAGCCGGTGCTACTCTGCCGCATAAATTTTTAAAGTTTAGCAATCAATTTGGCATCGTATGTATCATACTTAACATATTCTTTCTTTAACCTCAGTAAAGCGAGGTCTATGCAAGACGAATGTCAAAGAAGAAAATTTGGGTTTATACTATCCGGATGTTGATTTTTGTCAACAGGTCATAATGAAGTTGGTACACAGGTTTTATACTGGGTTATCTTTTTATCCTGTACTAAGCTAAGCAGGGGTGAAAGTCACCGGGTCAGATGGGATACACTCATTATTACTACCATTATGAATAACTTTTATTGTGGGGTCAATCCGAAATTCGAGAAAAAAATACGCTGTGCTAGATAAAAATGCAACTTGACAAAATACATTTTGTTGATGATTTTTTTTAGTAAAAAATTAAATATCAGCTAATTATCGGCCAATTTTGATAATATTAGCAAGATCATTTAGTATCTCAATTCAAAGAAGATTTACAAGTATGAACCCAATTGGTTAGGAGCTAATCGAAGTATAGGCTTATGAAGATTCAGTTAACGAGGTATGTCGCGAAGTCAACTGTTTCGAAAACCACTAGTTATATTCTTATTTGAATTAAATAACCTAAGTAGATTCTGATAAGTATTGGAATGCAGTCACTGTGTAGTGGACGCTGAGCGCTCTGAACAGATCGCGAAGGGATAGCGAGCGGCCTGGAACCTAAAACTGCCAAGGGAGATGGACTTTTAAGTTCTCAAGGTCCCGTTGGCAATTGCGTTATTGTACAGGATTTTTTAAAATGTAGAATAGGGATACATTTGGCCACTACTCGCCTGATGGAAAACGAAGTTGTAGCCGAAGATGGAATATGTAGACCTAGAAGATACCTATTCACTCTTGACTTGAAGATATTGTAATTGCCAGGAAAACATTACGGAGACAGGGCATTTCACACCCTGGCGGTCCGCAATCCGCATTATGAAGGAAGAAGCGAATGGCTTAGTACGAGCAGGTGGCACGTCGACTATGAGATACTAAGGGATGGTATTTATGCATTAACTATTAAAATATTCCGTTGAATATTTAAATATTCCGTTAGTAAATTGTTATTAGGTTTAAGAATAGAACAATAAGCCAGATAGGATATTAAAAAGGCGAGCGGTCCGCTAGCCAAGCCTGGCGGAAGAACCGTTAGCGACCGCTAAGAAATATTTTATGTTTTATAAAAGGATTTTTGTGTATGTATGTTTTGGATCTAGTCATAAGCAGGTAAGTAACATCCTTTTTTTTTACCAGGGGAAGTCTTTTATAGATACCACCACACCTCGAGAGCAGGTGGGCGGTTATGTGGGAGTCCTGCCGACTAGACAGTATACCAACCAAAACCCCTGGGTGTTCCACCACTGCGCCTGGTGTCGGGGCTACGGGCACGCTTGCGCACTCCTCCGCGGCACCCAACAGCGCTGGCCCAACTTGGGCCCCACCACGGAGCTTCGGCTCCCGCCAGAATGACGATGTGCCGAACACCAGACACATCGTCATCCACCACCTGGGACCAACCAGCACTGGGCGTCAGACAGCACCCGTGTCCGACAGCCCTGGTCCCGATGCAACGGGTCAATTAAAGTGGCCCCGCGCCTGCTACTACGACTGCAGAGGATAGGGCGAGGGGCCATCGCGATACCGACACTCCTCTTCCCCTGCAGCCGCACCGCCTCCGCCAACACGTTGGCGGCACCCGTTAGGGCCGCTGGCAGGTAGGATAGGCAGCGGTGTCTTCACCGCCCATCCCACCCGCCGCCGCCCCTGCCTCGATGGGCTCGGCCGCGGCATCGCGACAAGCGCGACACCGCAGTCCACCTCAGTCGGCAAGCCGACCTACTGGCCAGCCTCCGCACGGGCTTGTCCAGGCCCAAGACCCGGAGAGGCCGGCCCCACCTCGGGTTCCTCTTCGTTCACCAGGCTGGGAAGACCTGGCTACTAAGCCCCCCCGCTACGACAAGGCGGGGGTCCCACTTGGGGGGGAGGTAGGTAACATCCTGTTTGAACTTTGGTTTGGTACCCTAAGCTCTAAGTACGTGTAGGAATTAATATAGTCAAGGGTTAAGAACTTAAAATCGGATCGGATAATTTTTTTTACTAGATCGTAGGCGACCAGACAGCGTATTGTTGCGTCAACTGATGACGTTGAGGTTAGGGGTTACCATGGCAGAATAAAATTGACGGTTGCTTGTGAACCATACACGCCATTTCATATTTTAGAAAACCCGAGTTGCGGTGTTGCACAAAGCATCGATGAAAACCCAGAACTCTCTCTATAATATATTATAAAGTCTACAATTTTGAAAACCAGCGATTTGGTCACAGCACACTGGTTATGCGATATGAAATTATTGACCATAGGCTTTTAAAGAAAAAAAAATGTTTTTCTTTTGTGATTGCCATAGCTTCATTTTATTTTATTTATGTTCACAGATCTTTTCTTCTCCCCCGTGACGCCCGCACGGTTGAGCGCGAGCAGATAATTGTAGATTTCATATCTTGATTTTAGTTTCCTATTAAATGCAAATAATTAGGTTTATGCAGTTAGCCGTATAAAATGTAAATAATGTTTAGTTTTTAAGATAACTAATGTCTTGGTTTTTACCATAATGCTATCTATTGTTTAACATAAACATAAATAATGTCTTGGTTTTTACCATAATGTTATCTATTGGCAACAAATTGGCGCCTACTATCACAGAACAGAACTTCTTTCTCTCTTCTGTGCCTACTATAATTAGTCAACGTTGACGTGGCGATATACGCTGAAATTAAATGTAACATAATTATTATGACAGATAATTATAAAAGCAGGTTACTTTTTATTTTTTGAATTTCGTGTATTCTTCGTGTATTCTATAAAAATTATGATATCAAATTTTGACATTGTTCATTAAGTGTGACATTGTATATGAATTTTGTAATGCATGAACCAAGATAGTAATTTAATTTTGACCAATGTACCTACCTATACTTACACAATTGCACTGGAATTTTTGTAACGGTAGTTGTAATCGCGACGAATAATTAAATCAGAGAACAAATTTTTGGTCAAACAGCAACCTTGTTCTCTGTTCTGTGTTTATGTTCTTCTTCTTCGTCGTATCAATGATCCTGAACAGTTAAATGTCTTTTTCCCAGTACCTACTTAGCTACGATCCCGCCGGGGGTGGCCTCGTAGAAATCTTGTGGAGGCATAGTGCACGCATTCAGACATTTAGAGCACGAACGGAGGTGCTGCAAATTATCCTACTATATTACTATGGGACTTATCTCACGTTTTATTGCGTGATAAGTCCTGTAGTAATGTGCTGAAATCGCGAAAGTTTAAAAATAACAGGTGCTGCATGTGCATCATAGTTTTCGCTGGCGCTCCGCAGTCGCACTGCACTGCTGCTGCAGTGTCCGAGTATCACTACATACTTTATTTGTCTACAAAAATACTGCACTGACATAACTGCTGCTGCAGTGTCCGAGTATCACTACATACTTTATTTGTCTACAAAAATACTGCACTGACATAACTGCTGCTGCAGTGTCCGAATATCACTACATACTTTATTTGTCTACAAAAATACTGCACTGACATAACTGCTGCTGCAGTGTCCGAATATCACTACATACTTTATTTGTCTACAAAAATACTGCACTGACTTTTACATGTTGGCAGCTGTAACTGAAGCTATTTTAACATCTGCGCGAATATGAAGTTTTGCGCAGCTTATAGCTAACATCACAGTTGACATAAAGTTGATTCGGCCTATACTTACCTGACTTACCTCCAAAAGAAGAGATTTACTGGCTGGTCGATAGAAGCACAATGTTGCAGTTTGAATAAGTATACGTATTTATGGCAAAATATGACAGAACCGACTACAATCGTGTACGAAGTTCGATTCCGTTCATGTCGATGTGTACCTACGTTACAGTTAATTTGACTATGTCGCAGCTGCAAAGTCTCAAGCATCGACGTAAGGTAGCGTGTTAGTCAGCCTTTTGTAACGGATTCATTTTGGAGAGTGCGCCCAGGAGTTGCACAATCTGGTCCCACCTGCCCCTTTCTTCTATCGTACGGCTAGACAGACGCGACCAAAACGCCACCCTTTTATGGTGGACATTCCGCGCGTTAGAACCAAGCGCTTCGAATCCTCGTTCCTTATACGAACAGCCAGAATGTGGAACGCTTTGCCTGGCTCTGTCTTCCCGCCAAAGTACAACGTGAGCGTCTTCAAATCCCTTGTAAATAGGTATCTTCTCTGTAAGCGTGCTACAACCTAGACCGCATATCTGCTCAACATCAGGCAGTATGTGGTCAAAAGCAAACCTATTCAGAATAAAAAAATTACATTTTGTTGATTTTTCAAAAATATAATTTTATAAAATTTATATGGGACTATCTCGGGGGTACGTCGGTTTGGAGTCTTTTTTTTAATACCGACTAACATAGAACCCCTCTTCTTTTTGGAAGTCGGTTAAAAATTTAAGAATCCATTCAAGTATAACAATACATGACGACGCGGACGACGTGTTTGACCAGTCGCGCAATAGTAGATTACGTACCAAGGTAACCAAGTCATTCATGTCTTACGTCACGGGCGACAAATTGAACCCTGAGCGTAGCGAGGGAGGGACTCTTTAGTTAACTCCCAAGCGCAGCGAGGGTGTTTTAAGTTTATGAGTCATTTTAATTGTTCCGTACCCAAAGGGTAAAAACGGGATCCTATTAATAAGACTCCACTGTCCGTCCGTCTGTCTGTCTGTCTGTCTGTCTGTCACCAGGCTGTATCTCATGAACCGTGATAGCTAGAACATTGACATTTTCACAGATGAGATGACGTACTTCTGTTGCCGCTATAGCAATAAATACTAAAAACAGAAAATGTTAAATATTTAATGGGGGCTCCCATACAACAAACCTGATTTTTTTGCCGTTTTTCGCTCGATTAATAACGGTGACAGGTAGTTGCTTGAAACATTCACAGAACCCTCTATAAACAAATAAAGATTTTAAAAAAACATTTACAGGATATTTCATTAAATATTCACTTAAAATTAAATAGTTAAATTATAATAAATACTTAAGGGGGGCTCCAATAAGAAATATGATTTTTTTGCTCAATGCTAATAATGGCAACAGGAAGACGAGTGAATTATTTTCAGAATATTATGTTGTATATTGTATATTAAGGGGGCTTCCATACGGTACGGAACCCTTCGTGCTCGAGTCCGGCTCGTACTTGGCCGATTTTAGATTTTTACCACCTGGCATGAAAGTAATATATTTTGTAATTGTCTTGTTATTTTAATAATTCTCATGTAAGACAAGACTTATGAGTTCTTCTAGCTATTTGTACCCTTTAAAAATCTTCAAACTTCTTATCAAATACTTCGCTATAAAATGCGTGATGATTATAAGAAACACTGAAATTAATCCTAATAAAATCGATTGAAGATTATCGATTCCATTCCGGAAGTTATGCGTAGGCGTAGCCCTAGTTATGCTTGATTGGTTGTTCGTTCTTTCTATCTTTTTACTTCATTCTTTCAACTTTCGTTGATTCGTTCGTGCATTTTTTTCCGTTCTTTCTTTTTTTCTCGAAAGCCGGCCGTTGGCGAAGGTTTGTTTGAGAATAGTTTGCGGTTTTCATTTGTTTTAATCAGCTAATCTTTGATTTAACGTAGTTTTGTTATTAACTTTGTGTTTGTGACTGTTGTCTTCGCAGGGCGTCGGACTTGGAAGATAAGAATGGAGCACGAGGGAGACCGGCCGGTTATGGGTTCGACGGCAGCCACGAAGTAATGCTAAAGACAAATTCAATTTTCAAAGAAAAATTGAAAATCGCTGTTTTCTACCAAACTCGTGGGTGGACAAAGAACATGGAAATCGAAGTAAAGATGTTAATTAATATCAAGGTAAGTGCTTACATACGCGTTAAGTAACATTCTCTTTAGTAGGTAGAAACTAAACCTGCAGTTTTCTCGAAAGTTCCATTGGGTCATGTTAATGTTTTTTTATATTATGTATTTTTATTTTTGAGTACATATCGTGCGTTCGATGCGTTTGATAGTGTGTAATGTGTTGTATTCTGCCGTGCGTACTTTTTAGGGTTCCGTACCCAAAGGGAAAAACGGGACCCTATTACTAAGACTACGATGTCCGTCTGTCACCGGGCTGTATCTCATGAACCATGATAGCTAGGCAGCTGAAATTTTCACAGATGATGTATTTCTGTTGCCGCTATAACAACAAATACCTACTTACTAAAAAGAAAATAAAATAAATATTTAAGGGGGCTCCCATACAACAAACCTGAATTTTTAGACGTTTTTCGCTCTACATATTAATAATGGTAACAGGTAGATGCTTGAAATTTTCACAGAATATTTAGTTTTATATTCACTTCAATAATAAATAATAAAATTGAAATAAAATAAATATTTAAAAGGGGGCTCCCATACAGTACGGAACCCTCCGTGCGCGAGTCCGACTCGTACTTGGCCGATTATTTGTTTATAAAGATAGATAACTACTTGTATATTTTTTTTAATCAAGTGGGTAGGTAAGTATAGGCCGAACCATTCAAGTCAGAGGATGTAAGGTTTGTTACAAGTTGCGCGAAACCCAATGAACATACAGCTTTGTGAAAGCTTCAGTCAGGGTTGGATATAGCGCAGCTTGTAGCTAACTTCACATCCGCCGACTTGTATGGTTCGGCTTTTATGTAGGTAGGTAGCCGTTTTATGAACCTACCCACATGTTTTCTCGATACTTGTACCTAAGTACATAGGTACTCTGGAATCTTTTCACATCTTCCCGTTGTGTATTTAGGTCCTATCAGCTAGGTGTAAGACGAAGCAGACTTCTTGGCATCTCTGCGACCAGTCATTGCGCAGTAAAGTAAAATTTTATTGCTTTATACTGTGTCTGTATAGTAACAAATGGTTGGTCTCAACAGTTTGTCCTAGCGGACATGCAATATTTAAATTATAGCACTTACCCAAAGACTTACAAAGGTAACGGGATATAATATACCATTACATTAGCATTTCCTACATCTAATAATAATAATAATCTAATAAATTTCTTAGATATGTATTAACAAATTTAGAAATATTTATACATTTTACACTATATTCTTGATATTGTCTATTTGTAGACAATGTCAAGAATGTCAATAGTGTAGAATAATTATAAATAAATATCATATATCATCATAATATCATTTTCCTAAATTTAGGAAAATTAACTATTTTTTTAGAACTCCTACCTACTCCTATTCAGAATTATAATCACATAGTTGTACTAGCTAATGAGATCATCTATTAACAAATATATTATAATTTAGAAATTCTACTAACTAACAAGTTCATTGAACTTCCCATTGCATATTTCATTTCTTTTAGCTAGGTAAAACTAGTAGATAATTTTTGAAAAATCTCTGCGTTAATGACTGTACTGTACCAGCCTTTTTATTAGTCCACTGCAGAACGTAGGCCTACCCACAAAGGGTGATTGGGCCATATCCACCATGCTGGCTCAGTGCGGGTTGGTGGATTCACATATGCTATTGAATTTCTTCTACGGACATAATTATGCAGGTTGTCTCACGATGTTTTCCTTCACCGAAAAGCCATTGGTGTGAAATTCCGTACATAAGTTCTAAAGAAACTCATTGGTACGGGACCGGGATTGAACCCACGACCTCAATAATGACAGGCCAGCTTTACTACCACTAGACCACCACGGCTTCAATGATTGTAGATGTGTCTTAAATACACAGTAAATCTTTAAAACAAGCTATTTTGTTTGTGATAATACAGTTCCGCTTATTAATATTTTTATTTTCTTTACAGGTAACAAGAATTTATTCATCAACTGTCCTGCAGTGAAATCAAAGCATTGAAGAATGTTGGAGCCATGAGTTGTAAAAACAAGGTACCTACATCAATCCTTACTAATATTATCAGTCCGGCTATAGATACATAGATATAGGTTGAATCAAAACTTCTTAAGAGTCAGAACTTAGCTACAAGCGGCGCACATGCTGGCTTCCCGCGCAGCTGACAACGAATTTGCTACTGCGCAATGACCCGCCTCGTGTTCACAGTCGCCAACAAGTTTGATTCAGCTTATACCTACCTAGCTGATAGAACAATACACAATGGGAAGATGTAAAAAAAATCCAGAATAGGGGGCCGCGCCACACAAGTTGGCGGAAATGGTGTTAGCTACAAGCTGCGCAATATCCAATCCTAACTGAAGCTCAGTAACTTCATATCCGTCGACTTGTTTGACTAACTCCAATTATACTATAGTCAAACCGTTAAACTAAGACATCGCCTGCGCGGTACAGGGGCGCCGGGGGAGACGACACAGGGGACTGAGACAGGCGCGGGCAGCGGGTCCCCGGCGCCCGCACCTGTCTCAGTCCCCCTTTGTCGTCTACCCCCGCGCCCTTGTACCCGCGCAGGCGATGTCTGAGTTTAGCGGTTTGACTATAACTAGGCCCATAATCTCGTAAAACTCGTTTCATCCAAATACATGGTCAGATTTAAAAAAAAATTGTATAGTTTTTTTGTATAGGCCAGCACGGGTATCTTCAGTCGCGGAGCAGGAAGAATTTCGTACTATGACCTGTTATTACATGTCTCTGTCACTTCCGCTTAAATATAGTCTCGCTCGCACAGATTCAATGGCCGGCATCTGTGCGAGCGAGACTAATACGAGATTATGGGCCTAGTTAGTATAATTAGAGTTACAGAGACAGCTCTGCTCAGTCTCTCTGCGAGACCAAATCAGGAATCAGGAGATCCGTAGAACCAATATTACAGACAGCCCAGCAAATTGGCAAGTTGCTATGGCAGTGGGCAAGGCACATAACATGAAGACTGATGGGCTCTAAGTTTTCTAGTGGAGACTGGCAAACCGCGTAAATATAAATAGTCTTGCTCGCACAGATGCAATGGCCGGCATCTGTGCGAGCGAGACTATTTACATTTACGCGGGAGTGACAGAGACAGGTAATAACAGGTCATTGTACAAAATTCTTCCTGCTCCGCGACTACGGATAAAGTCATTTTATCCACTTTTATTGTCAGTTGTCATTGTGAATCCATACTTTATTTCCTCTTCGAGGGGATATAATGGTGGAGAGATAATTTGTCCCTTTGCCATGCTACCCGTGCTGGTGGCTAGTCGTGGTGTCAGAATTCTTAAGCCGCCTGAAGGTCAGACATGGTAAGTATAAACGGTTAAAACAATTTAACGTGTTATCTGAGCCACGGTTGCACTCAGTTGTAAATACCACTCGCAGTCACCTATCTGAAAGCAGGCACAATACACCCCAAGCAGGATGTCAGTGCAGGTCACATCACCCCCATCTAGAATTAGACCTATCTGAAGACTTGACTGATATTTGATAACATAGTGCTAATTTCTGTCAATTTTTTACAGGCAATATTTGTATTCTTTGCATCGTCTTTCCTGATGTAAAATCATAGCAACAATGAAGAATATTGAAGCCGTGAAATGAAAAAGCAAGGTACGTACATACAAGTATTATAATAGCGCTTGTAGCTTAGTTTCATAAGGTGTTTGTCAGCGATCACCGAAATTAAACAACGTTCCGCACGGTCAATGTTTGGATGGGTGACTGCGGGTGGCATTTTCTAACTGAGTGCTACCGTGACTCGGATGACATGTTAAATTGTAGGTCTCTGTTGTTATAACCGTTTAGCCATGTCAAAAGCCTTCAGGCGGCCTAAAAACACACCAGGGCTAGCCACCCGGCCTATATGAACTTACTTATTATTGTTTTACATATTTTAAAGTAGTTGCTTCAGCCATAGGATGTCTACTGCTGGACATAGGACTCTCTTATAGATATCCAATAAGACTAGTTGGAAGGGGCTTTAACCCAGTGTGATCCTGTGGTCTTGATATGACATCAATCCCTTATGGGTGGATGTCCTACGCTGTGCATCGTGGTATATGGACTTTACTTCAGAACTTTGACCCCATCGGTCTTCCTTGCTATGTGCCCTGCCCCTGCCTTTTTGGGTTCCATACCTCAAAAGGAAAAAAACGGAACCCTTATGGGATCGTAATGTTAGTAAATAAAATGAAAATAGCTATTAAATAATATATGACCTTAAAAAACATTACTCTAATTCTATTTCTTAAATAGTAGGTTGTCCACCCTGGACATAGGCCTCCTCTAGAATTTATCTTGATAGTAATGTTACTATTGTAAATGTAAATAGATAAATCGATACACTTTTCGAATTCTGTACACAACTGAAGTTAGTTATGCCATTTTTAACTGACTTCCAAGAAGGAGGAGGTTCTATGTTTGTCTGTATGTATTTTTTGGTGAAAAAAAAGAGGTTCTCAATTCGACTCCTGTGTACTGTACCAGCCTTCTTAATAGTCCACTGCAGGACGTAGGCCTACCTACGTAGGGTGAATCATATCCACCACGCTGGCCCAGTGCGGGTTGGTAGATTCACATCAAATTACGAACAAAATTATGCAGGTTGCCTCACGATGTTTTCCTTCACTGAAAAGCCAGTGGTGTGAAAATCCGCACATAAAGTACAAAGAACTCATTGGTACGGGCCCGGGATTTGAACCCACGACCTCACGATCGTTAGGCGGGTGTCACTACCACTGGACCACCACGGCTTGACTTCCCTCAATTGACTGGTTTTTTTAACCGACTTCCAAAAAGGAGGAGCTTTTTGTCTGTATGTATTTATTTTATGTATGTAATGACCGATTTCTGTAAAATTTAAATGGGACATCAGAAGCATACCCCTTTTGAACTAAAAAAAAATTCGATTCGGTTCACATTTGGCGAAGTTATCGATATATAGGCAAAACCCCCTTCCATCGTGTACAAAATTCGAATATTTCGCTCGCATTGTTTACATTATCGTTGATTCCTCAAAAACGGCTCAGCCGATTTCTGTAAAATTTAAATGGGACCTCAGAAGCATACCCCTTTTGAACTAAAAAAAAATTCGATTCGGTTCACATTTGGCGAAGTTATCGATATATAGATAACAAAAATTTGAAAAAAAAAGATTGTAAACAATGCGAGCGAAATATTCGAATTTTGTACACGATGGAAGGGGGTTTTGCCATTTTTTGCGAAAAATAATTATTTATTTTGTATGATACGCGATTACTCCGCCAATCCTGAACCGATTTTGATGATTTCTTTTTTCTGTTTTCTAGATTACTAGACGACCCGCCCTGGCTTCGCACAGGTGTATTATACATATAAACCTTCCTCTTGAATTACTCTATCCATTAAAAAAAACCGCATCAAAATCCGTTGCGTAGTTTTAAAGATTTAAGCATACAGACAAACAGACAAAAATAGCGACTTTATTTTATACTATGTAAGGATAAGATTATACTTCAGATTATGAAGATTTATTATTTCAAGATTCATTTATGTTCCGTACCCAAAAGGTAATAAAATCGGCCAAGTGCGAGCTAGACTCGCGCACGAAGGGTTCCGTACCCCATGGGAGCCCCAATCCTCTTACCCTTTGGGTACGGAACCCTAAAAACGGGAGCCTATTACTAAGACTTCGCTGTCCGTATGTCTGTCACCAGGATGCAACTCGTGAACCTTTGTAGCTAGAAAGCTGAGATTTTCACAGATGGTGTATTTCTGTTGCCGCTAAAACAACAAATACTAAAAACAGAATAAAAATAGTAGTTAAGGGGGGGTTCCATACAACAAACCTTAATTTTTAGCCGATTTTTGCTCCATATAAAAAATGGTAACAGGAAGATGCTTGAAATATTCACAGAATATTTAGTTAAATATTCCCTTAAAAAATAAATAATTAAATTAAAATAAAATTTATTTAGGGATCTTCCATACTGTAAGGAAACCTTCGTGGGCGCGTCCGACTCGCACTTGGCCGATTATTATTTATGTATGTATCAGTGGTGGTCAAATTTAAATTTTAACAGAATCAGCTGAGCTGTTTTTAGGGTTCCGTACCCAAAGGGAAAAACGGAACCCTATTACTAAGACTTCGATGTCCGTCTGTCTGTCTGTCACCGGGCTGTATCTCATGAACCATGATAGCTAGGCAGCTGAAATTTTCACAGATGATGTATTTCGGTTGCCGCTATAACAACAAATACTAAAAAGAAAAGAAAATAAATACTTAAGGGGGGCTCCCATACAACAAACCTGATTTTTAGACGTTTTTCGCTCTATATTAATAATGGTAACAGGTAGATGCTTGAAATTTTCACTGAGTATTTAGTTTTATATTCTCTTCAATAATAAATAATTACATTGAAATAAAATAAATATTTAAGAGAGGGGGGCTCCCGTACAGTACGGAACCCTCCGTGTGCGAGTCCGACTCGTACTTGGCCGATTTTTGTAAATCAACAATGTGAAAATTACAACATCGATGAACTATTGACATTTTTTAACCGACTTCCAAAAAGGAGGTCCCATGTTCGTCCGTATGTATTTTTGGCGAAAAACGTTTGATAAATATATTCATTATTATTTTTTTAACACAAACGCGGACTGTTTGTCCACCAACACCTGGAAGAGATTGCTGTAAGCAATAAGGCCGCCCTTTGTTGCACTAGTTTTAAGTTACTTTATTTTTCCTTTCTGTGTATTTTTCTGTAATTTGTGTTAACAATAAAGTGTTCATTCATTCATTTATTCATTTAACTCGCCTGATGGTAAGCGACGTTGTGGTCGAAGATGAAGCACGCAGACCTAGAAGATACCTATTGACTCTGATCAATTCTTGTCTATTATTTCCAGATGGCAAGAGTACTGTACAAGTGTGTACATCCAGGTTCCTCAATTAAACTTGATTGCAGCCATTTGGAGGTCCAAGTTACAAGAACAAGGTAATTATTTAACTGTATAGGCCGAATCATACAAGTTGGCGGACGTGAAGTTAGCTACAAGCTGCGCGTAACCCAATCAACGCGCAGTTTTATGTGACCTCAGTCAGGATTGGATATTGCGCAGCTTGTAGCTAACTTCATATATGCCGACTTGAATGATTTGGCCCATAAAATACTAGCCTTTCTTAACCGACTTCAAAGAAGAGGTTCTCAATTCGACTGGTTTTTAGGGTTCCGTACCCAAAGGGAAAAACGGTTCCTTATAACTAAGACTTCGATGTCCGTCTGTCTGTCTGTCACCGGGCTGTATCTCATGAACCATGATAGCTAGGCATCTGAAATTTTCACAGATGATGTATTTCTGTTGCCGCTATAACAACAAATACTAAAAAAAAAGTAAATAGTTAAGGGGGGCTTCCATACAATAAACCTGAATTTTGAGACGTTTTTCGCTCTAAATTAATAATGGTAACAGGAAGATGCTTGAAATTTTCACAGAATATTTAGTTTTATATTTACTTCAATAATAAATAATGAAATTAAAATAAAATAAATATTTAAGGGGGCTCCCATACAATACGGAACCCTCCGTGTGCGAGTCCGACTCGTACTTGGCCGATTATTTATGTTCTATGTAAGTTACGCGTTTATTCCGCCAATTTTTTTTTTTTTTTTTTTTTATTCTGAATAGGTTTGCGTTTGACCACATACAGCCTGTTGTTTTTTTTTTTTTTTTTTTTTTTATTGACAGACTACAAAACTGAATGAATATTTTAAAAAAACAAAAGATTTACATAAAATAATAACTAACGAGCACATCCATTCTTCTAGAAGTAGTCCTAACATGCTTAAGTTTTAGTTGTTAAGCAGATATGCGGTCTAGGTTGTAGCACGCTTACCTAGACGTAATTATAAACTTACGCTTAATTATAAACCGATTTTAATGATGCTTTTTGGTGTGGTAGATCATACTCGTACTTCAGAGGTATTTTTAGGGTTCCGTACCCAAAGGGTAATAATCCGCCCAGTACGAATCCGACTTGCGCACGGAGGGTTCCGTACTGTATAGGAGCCCCCCTTAAATATTTATTTTATTTTAATTTTATTATTTATAATTAAAGTGAATATACAACTAAATATTCTGTGAATATTTCAACTTTCAAAATCTACCTGTTACCATTATTAATATAGAGCGAAAAACGGCATAAAAATCAGGTTTGTTGTATGGGAGCCCCCCTTTATTGTTGATTTTATTGTTTTTAGTATTTGTTGTTATAGCGGCAACAGAAATACATCATCTGTGAAAATTTCCGCTTTCTAGCTATAACGGTTCATGAGATACAGCCTTAGTAATAGGGTCTAGTTTTTACTCTTTGGGTACGAAACCCTATTACTAAAACTTCGCTGTCCGTCTGTCTGTCACCTGGCTGTATCTCAAGAACCGCGAATGCTAGAACATTGAAATTTTAATTTTATTAAAGTCGATTGGACCGTTTTTGATAAATTAACAATAATGTGAAAATTCTACATTGATGATACATTGATCTGTGCGAACTTTTAGGATTCTGTACATGGTTGAAGACAGTTAGCCATTTTTTGGCGAAAAATAGTCCACTGTTGAACATAGGTGTGAAGGGGTGAAGGCACGAAGGGTGATTGGGCCATATCCATCACCCTGGCCCAGTGCGTATTGGTGGATTCACATACGCCATCGAATTCCTTCTACGGACGTATAGACACACCGCGTCACACAAGTCGGCGGATATGAAGTTAGCTACAAGCTGCGCAGTATCTATCCAATCCGGACTGAAGCTCACACAAAGCCGCGCGTTGATTAGATATTGCGCAGCTTGTAGCTAACTTCACATCCGCCAACTTGTGTGACGCGGCCTATATTAGGTGTTTGTCAGCGATCACCGAACGCTAGTACGGTACGGTAGATTGTGCGGGTATCGGGTAGTACGAACAAGTTTTGTCGAGAAGATTTGTTGACAAATGCGACCTGTAGACGAAAACCAACATCCGAACAGACGAAAGTAAAATCGCCGTGTTTATCCGAGGACCTTCGCTCCGCTTCGGTCAAAAACTATGTAATGACTGCTACCAATAGGCATGATGAATAATAAAAATTTGTCCGTCAGATAGAAATATTAAGCACATATTTTTTCCTTTTGTCAATTAAACAAAGATTGACGAAGATAAGGCACGTTAAAGTTCCGCGTGACGTCACAAGTGCTAATGTACAGGCTACTTCGCGCTTGTGACGTCATGAGCCCCCACTCCCAAACTTGACAAGGTTTATCTTTGTCAAGTTTGGGAGTGGGGGCTCATTTATTGTTTCTTGCTGGTTCATTTATTGTTTGATTGACAAAAGAATAAATACGTGTCCAATATTTTTTAATAATCTAACTAACGAACTAATTATTATAATGATATTTTTTTACCCAGTCATACCTATTATTATTTATCACTACATAGTATAAAACAAAGTCGCTTCCCGCTGTCTGTCTCCATGTATGTTTATACCTTTAAAACCACGCAACGGATTTTCATGCGGTTTTTTTAATAGATAGAGTAATTCAAGGAGAAGGTTTATATGTATAAAAAATACACCTGTGCGAAGCCGGGGCGGGTCGCTAGTTAAAATATAAATAATCGCCCAAGTACGAGTCGCGACTCGCGCACGGAGGGTTCCGTACTGTATGGGGCCCCCCTTAAATATTTATTTTCTTTTAATTTTATTATTTATTATTGAAGTAAATATGTAACTAAATATTATGTGAATATTTCAAGCATCTACCTGTTACCATTATTAATATAGAGCGAAAAACGACTATGAAATCAGGTTTGTTGCATGGGACCCCCCCTTAATTATTAATTTTATTCTGTTTTTTAGTATTTGTTGTTATAGCGGCAACAGAAATACGTCATTTGTGAAAATTTCAGCTTTCTAGCTATAACAGTTCATGAGATACAGCCTGGAGACATACAGACAGACGGACAGCGGAGTCTTATTAATAGGGTCCTGTTTTTACCCTTTGGGTACGGAACCCTAAAAACTATTTAGATTTTGTTTCTGTTTTCAGACCTCAATCTCAACTTCATATGTAAGAAAATATCAACGCGTCGAGATTCCAGACGCAGTCGCCGGAACGTGTTCAAGCATGTAATATGTAAGTCATAGTTATAAGTGTTTTTGTATCGCTCACAGGCTAAATCAAACATAATGGCGTTTGTGAACATGAGAGTCGTTGCGCAGTACGAAATTCAAGCCAGCGGCGGCGGTGGGGATTTGCTCAGCTTGTAGCTAATTTCTGGCGCTCATAGCGTAGACTAGGCGCGACAGACTATACCTTGTAAAAACAGCTTGATACGCGAGACATTTACAAACGCGAAATGACTCACGCACATCAAGTACCATAATTTTTATAGTCAAATTGATCGGTACACAATGTTATACTTCATGGTCGAGAGAGCATGAAGTACAACATTGTGTACCGTTTTACTATAAAAAATATGGTACTTGATGTGCGTGAGTCATTTCGCGTATCAAGCTATTTTTTACAAGGTATAGGTGTTCGTTAACGATTATCGAATTTAAGCAACGTTTAGGTCAGTCTTCGGATGGGTGTCCGCGGGTGGCATTTACAACTGGCGCTACCGTGACTCGGATGACAAGTCCAATTGCAGATCCCGGTCGTTATAACCGTATAGCCATGTCGGAGGCCTTCAGTCGGTGTAAAAACTGACCCAGGGCTAGCCACCCGGCCTATGCCAACTTACAGACGCCATTAAGTTCGAGGCCTATAGCTGATGTTTTGTACGGAAAGAGCACTATTTTATAATTTAAGAAAAATCTTTGTTGTTTTTATGGTGTGCTGTAACGGCCTGTTAAGTCGACTGCTGATCATAGGCTCTACCCACGGAGGGCGATTGGGTTATCTATAAGCCGAATCATACTAGTTGGCGGATGTGAAGTTAGCTACAAGCTGCACAATATTCAAATAAGCCCTAAAACTGTGCGTTGATTGGATATTGTGCAGCTTGTAGCTAACTTCACATCTGCCGACTTGTGTGATTCAGCCTATACCTCTAAGATCATTAGAGGGATCAGCTATGTTAAACTTTGTTCGAAATAATATGATTGTGTCTCTTATTCTGTGATGTGTTTTTAGTGTACACCCAGGTGCTGTTATGTCCCTAAACAGTTCGATGAAATATGTATTTTTTTAATTTTAGGTGGTTTTGTATGCCTTTTTACCACAGTCGCTGATAAGATGGATAACTTTTTATTGCCTTCAAGAAATTACCATAGAAATACATATTTTTTTCTTTTTATTTCAAATTAATGATCCACAGGCTCCAGGGTCTGTGCCCTTTGTTAACTAAGTTACAATTGAAAGAATGCGACTGTACAATAGAGATGGGTTAGTTTAAATCTTAGTCTAAGATAGTAGTTTCAGTGCATTGCGTGAATGCCGAGAGCAAACCGGCGACCCGCAGAAATACATGTTACTTACTTAGTTAAAAATCTTAGATAGTAACGATCATCTAAACGTATTATGTCTTATCGCCGATAATTGTTTGACCGATTATTATCATTTGCCAACTAACGTTTTGTATAATTTTATTTCGCCGAATAATCGATTGCCAACTTAGCATGCGTAATTGCGTATGCGTATGATAGCACCGTAGCGCCAATAAAACTCTTATTTCCATAAAATACCCTTCGATAGGTCACATACTGTTGATCAACCGTCGGTACGTCGATGGCGGAGGTTCTTCACAGGTAGATGTGAAGCAGAGGGATTTGGCATTTCTTGGTTTGGTGGTCCACTGGCATTTCTTGGCTTAGTTGTCCACTGGCATTTCTTAGCTTGGTGGTCCACTGGCATTTCTTGGCTTAGTTGTCCACTGGCATTTCTTGGCTTGGTGGTCCACTAGCATTTCTTGGTTTGGTGGTCCACTAGCATTTCTTAGCTTGGTGGTCCACTGGCATTTCTTGGCTTGGTGGTCCGCTGGCGTTTCTTGGCATGGTGGTCCACTGGCATTTCTTGGCTTGGTGGTCCGCTGGCGTTTCTTGGCATGGTGGTCCACTGGCATTTCTTGGCTTCGTGGTCCGCTGGCGTTTCTTGGCATGGTGGTCCACTGGCATTTCTTGGCTTGGTGGTCCGCTGGCGTTTCTTGGCATGGTGGTTCACTGGCATTTCTTGGCAATACATTGATTCACGCTTGTTGGCGGCCGTGAGCGTTTCAGCGCAGTTGGCGGCTGTGGCTAAACCACGGCGTTTGGTGGCTGGGTTATCCCGCGCGGCCTCTCGCTGGGCAGCCGTCCGAGCTGGACGGCGGGCAGCAGAGAAGAGGGCAGCTGGGAGTAGAACTCCTGCGCGTGGGTGGCGTTGGCTCGCGCGGCGTTAAGAGCAGGGGCTCTTAACGCCTAGACCGGCAGAGTGTTTCTACGGGCACATGGGTCAGAGGCCTCGAATTCACCGTATACTCCACTTCTGCCATCAATGTCGTGAGAACTTCATCCTTAGGGGGCCCTCTCGTTTAGCGTGATAGCGAGCGCGCTCTTTACTGACCTTATAAGTCGTTCCCACGCGCCGCCTTGATTTGGAGCGCCGGGGTCAATAAACCTCCATTCTACGTCGTGACGATGCGTATTCCTTCAGCGCTGGTAGCCATTCCTCGTAGGCATTGCCTAGCTCTTCCTCAGCGCCCCGAAAGTTGGTACCGTTATCAGAAAAATAAACCCGTGGCCAACCGCGCCGAGCCGCCATACGTCTCAGCGCCATGATCGCGCTGTATGTACTCAGCCTTGACAGAATCTCTATATGTATGGCGCGCGTTACTAAGCACGTAAACAGTAGGCCCCACCGTTTCTCGTGGCGCCGACCTACTGTCACGGGATAGGGCCCAAATGCGTCCAGCCCACAGTTCGAGAACGGCCGTTTGAATGCTTAAGCGTACGCCAGGCAAATCACCTTTGGCAAGGATCGTCGGCCGCGCGGTTCGCGCGCGACAAACGACACAGCTACTTAATACTTTTCTTACTGCGGGTCTTAGTCGTATTACCCAGTAGCGCTGTCGTAAGTTGTTTCGCACCCGGCGTGATTTTGCCTTTTATGTTCGTGGCGTATTAACAATGTCGTCACGTAGTGTTTCCCATCTTGAATAGGCGGATCCTTCACTCCATTTGACACGGCGGCAGCGCCGATACGCCCGTTTATTCGTACTAGGCCGTCTGACCGTAGTACCGGACCTAACTCTCAGTCGACTTTCCCTCTCGTTACATACTTAATCCCTTTTCGAGGCGGACGAAATCGTCTAAGAAGCTATCGCGCTGCACCTGCCGCAGTATCAAACGATCCGCTTCTTCTAACAGCTGTGTCGTCAGCTCGTGTTCTTGGCGACGACACTTTCTTAAAAAAGCAGAGCGTAGCCCGCTGCTCATATCTTTTAAGCCTTTCCCATCGTGAGAAGCGCGCGATTTCTATGAAGTCGGCGCCCTTTATGATTCTTAAATTGTAACACTCCTCGGTGTCCGTCTCGACCGCGGCCTCCTCCCCCGGCCAGCACACCTCGGGTTCGTGGAGGAAGGGCGGGCCGGTAAACCATCGATCCGTATTCAACACTCGAGTGTTACCTGGGCGGGTGGCGTCGTCTGCTACACTGTGTGCTGTAGGCACCCAGCGCCAGTCTCGCGAGTCGGTAAGCTCGGCTATCTCGCCTAAGCGATGCGCGACATATGATGTATAGCGGGCAGAGTCGTTCCTAATCCAGTGCAATGCGGTTTTCGAATCACTCCAATATACGACTTTGACGGGATACGCGTGTTCTTTCCTTATGTCGGCCGACAGTCGAGCCCCTATGAGGCTGGCCAGCTGGTAGCTCCATGCGCGGGATACTTTGTTGCCGTATTGACGCCACTCTCGTCTTTCCTGCGATGAGAGCTAGATGCACATCTCCGTCCGTATAGGCGAATCTCCAATATGCTACTGCGGCGTAGACCTGTTCGCTCACGTCTACGAATATGTGGAGCTGTCGGCCTGCGGCCGGGTGCGGGATGTTACAGCGCGGAATGCGTATACTCTCCACATATTCTAAGTTGCGAATCAATGTCGCGAACCTCTCGGCCTCCACTGCTGGTAGAGGGTCGTCCCAGGCCACTGCTTGGCGCCATAAAGACTGTAAAACCGTCTTCGCAGTTATTGCATATTGAGAAAGGTGACCTTGCGGATCGAAGATCGACATCACCGCACCAAACGCTTCGCGCTTGGTAGGCGTCCGTTGTCCCAACCGCACGTCCTCCGGAACCCTAGGCATCGCGGTATTAAACGCTACTCCAACAAACTTAGCGGGTCTGCGACCTGCGCAGAAAGGACTAGCACTTCGTGACTGAACATTGGCTTTCATCAGCAGCATCCGCCGCCACAGCAGGGTCCACAACAGAAATACGTATTATGTAGGTATGTATCATGTTAAACGAAAGGAAAAACCCAAAAGTCGAGGGTAGATCTAGAACGTGCGCGGGCGTTTGGCAGTCCATAGGTAGCAACAAGAACGCGTCATGCGTCAAATATCATGGTCATTTAGCACCGATAAAGAGTTTTCTATCGCGGGCCAGTGATCGCGGGGCCAATCATGGGTCAACAACATATTGTTCAAAAACGAGTTGGCTAAAACGTCGCATTGCTCTTTCTGACTGGTGGTTAGAGAGCCGCAAGAAGAACGCAACTCTTTGACAAGACGCCAGAGATCGTTGCCAGGATTATCAACTTTATTCAGTTTGCTATCCCAAATTTTGTCGTTGTGCTGTTTTATAGCAAGTTGAATTTGAGTTTTTAAATAGTTGATTTGGGCGTTGAGAAATTTGCGCTGCGAAATATCAGTTTCTTTGGCAGCGTATCTGCGTAGACGATTCTTATGATTAATCGTCTACGCAGATACGGGTTCTTGACTGCGAAGTGTGGCAGGAACCAGGCGACACGACTCTCTTCCTCGGAGCCGTCACATTTCTCGGCGTATCGCTTCCGTAATAAATTGTCGATTTGCTGCGTATATTCTCGCGCAAAGGTCGGGTCGGCGTCCATTTTTCGCTCGATATTATGAAGCCGACGTAGCGCGATGTCGTAGCTCGTCGGAAACGTGACGTCATCTGTCTTCCATGGTAGTCCAACTTCGTAGCCGTTCTCGACTTGTTTTATCGTGTTCTCGACGATGTTAATTGCTCGGCAGGTCGCATCGCTCACATGAGGCTTGTGAGTGATACCCAGTGCGTCCAGTTGAAAATAACGCTCAACCAGATCGTGAAGTCTCGCGTCGTGCGTCTCGCTTTCACGTACACGTACATCGGGCTTGTAAACGTGCAGGACGCTCTCGTTCTTGTTCTTGTATATGAAACTGCGTGGCGTCGGCCCGTGCATCACCCATCCTAGTTGCGTTCGCGAGGCGGCCGGTTCATTGGGCGCACCGATGCGGAGTTCTCTCGACACTATTAACTCCCAATGATCAGCGCCGACTAGGACGAGCGGGCGCGCTCGTTCGTAGCAAATTTCATCCTGCAGGTCTTGTAGATGTTTGTATCGCAGAAGAGCTCGAGGCGCAGTTTGATCTCTCAGCCGTAGGTCGCGGATCGTGTGGGCTTTGATGTCAAACGACGCTCTCTCGTTCTTTCCTCGTATCTTCAACGAAACAAGTTGGCTGTCTCGCTCGCTCGGTTTCATGTTTACACCGCTTATGTGTAAAGTATGAGGTGGTCCGCCGGCTCCAAAGCTGCTTGCAAGTTCTTGATCGACGAGGGTCATGGTCGCCTTCGTCTTGCAACGCGTGGCAGTGCACCTCTCCTTCAGGGCCCGTTACGATCACCGGGCATATTTTCAGTAGCACGCCGCCGCGCCCGCCGGCAGCCGAGGGGGTGGCTACCGATAGCACGACAGCGTCGTTGACGACTCGTTCTGCTGGCAGTGGTTGTTGGGGTCCTACTCAGGATTTCCAAACAAACAACGTAGCAAAGTGGACTGTATATATATTTTTCTTCTCATAGGTGATTGGCGAGTACAGGTACAGCAGTTTCTTCAGCGTCTCGATACAATTCAACAGGATACTGTAGTAATTATAATTAGCGCAAACATTGCGGGTAATTAGTGCAAACAATACAAATGAAGTGTGAACTATTTAAAGCTAAACAATGCGAACAATTATGCGAAGAATTAAGCGAACAACAAAACAAAAACCTTATCTATACTTAATGCTAATTACACTGCGACAATTAGCACGCGCCGGCAGGAGTGTGCTAATTGTCGTTACGCAATCTATTTCCGGTTCGACTTCCGCCGGAAAGAGATACTATGTTAGAACGGGATACCTTTATTTTTAAAACTAGGCAGTGATTGGGGGACATAAGGTCACGCCACCTTTTCGATTGATCACGCCACTATATTGCATCATCCTTGAACTATTAGGTACTTAATCTAGGTCATAGTGCATACTCATACATATTCTGTGTCACTATGACGCGTTAATAGAATAATGATATATTATCGTGATCGCCATAATCGCCGAATTTGTGTCTAACGATGCTACAACCTCGACATGAACGGCGCGCATCGTTAAACACGTAAACAGGGCTCCGTAGCGGCGCTCACGGCGTCTTCCGATCTTGATCCACATCGGCCCAAACAAATCCAGCCCACAGTAACTGAACGGGCGCGTGAACGGCTCAAGGCGGGCCCGAGGTAGGTCCCCCATGCTCGGCGTAGTCGGGCGCGCTTTCTTCACGCGGCAGTGGGCGCATTTATGTTCGACGGCGCGCACTGTAGGTCGCAGATGTATAATCCAGTAGCGCTGCCTTAGGTCGTTTACGACTCGCTCTCGGTTCGCGTGGCCCGCCGCGCAATGTTCGTTCAGCACGATCAGCTGAGCGAGGCGGTGCCGTCCGTCGAGGATCACGGGTCTCTTCATTGTTGCAGGTGCGGTGGCGGCGTCGATCCGGCCGCGCACGCACATAACGCCGTCTTCTAGTATCGGGTCTAGGCGATATAGACGGCTGCTTCTCGGGATCGGGCGAGACTTGTTCAATCGCGCGAGTTCGTCGGCGAAACTGTCTCGCTGCGCGCGGCGTATGAGCGCGCGTTCTGCCTTTTCTATGTGTCGTAACTCCAAACGTGTAGCGCGGC
The DNA here is from genome assembly GCA_964007245.1 of Hypomecis atomaria. Lineage (NCBI taxonomy): Eukaryota > Metazoa > Arthropoda > Insecta > Lepidoptera > Geometridae > Hypomecis > Hypomecis atomaria. The sequence continues at coordinate 7,757,114 of OZ023310.1, forward strand.
GCCGGCATATATCGATGAATGCCAGCACGCGTGCTGGCAGATGAAGGTCCCGCTCGCTCTGTGAGTGCAGTCCCCTCAGCCGGCATCGATGGTGAAGCCGGTGGCTGCTGGCTCATTCTTCGCTGGCGTTCTTCCTCTATCTTTTTCAGTTCCCCCCGATCGTCTGCCAAATCCCCATGATGACTTCGGGTGACGACCATTGTCCGATCTTCTCTTCACCGTTCACTGTCGCCAGAACCTTTCTTGACACCCAGGACTCTCTACAGTTTCCAGAGGTGAGTATCCGGTACTCCAGTTCAAGATCAGATCCGGCTAAGAAGGACCAAAATGTTGGCGATCGGCCTAGGGTTCCTATTTTTGTTATTCGAATGGACTGTATGTTTCTATGTTCAAGTAAAACTTCAGGTTCGGAGATGTGCTTCGTTCGGAAGCTCTCGGTCGAATGATCGTTCCAAGTACTTTAATTTTATTTTAACATATATTTATATTACAAGCATGATCTTAGGACTAACTCGCGCGGGCGAGAGTTCGCGGCGCGGGCGTCAGCCAATCACAGCGCGCCGCGCCCCCGCTCTTCCACAGCCGCGTCGCGGCGTCGCTCGCCTCTCGCTGTCGGAGGGTCGGGGAGGGCTCGCGGTCCGCAACAGTAGGTTTGTTGTTGTTACTATATGTTGCCTTTGCCGTCGACATAGCACATGTAGCTGACGTTGAGTACGCGTGGCGCATCGCTCGCTCGGCCTCTCTCATGAGAAACTTTGCTAGTGTTATTATCTCAGGCTCTGAGCGACTGCCTTTATCCTCTACGTAATCGCACCACCGCGACTTGATGTGCGGTGTCAGCTTCTCCGTTATCTCTCGTGCTAACATCGGATTCTGCAAATATCCCCGCTCGTCGATGCTGTCGATGGTCATGAGCATGACGATGTTTTGCAACTTTATAGCGAATGCATTTAGTTCTACGGCCGTTGTGTTAGGGTTAAGGCGCGGTAGTTTTCTCATGTCGCCTAGCGCCTGATCGATTATTATTTCTGGCCTTCCGTAGCATTGCTCTAATGTTTTCATGATTTGTGACGGGTCCGTTGCTACATATAGTAATGCCGACACAGCCTGTCTCGCTTCGCCTCTGAGACACGCCCGTATGCGCGCTAGATTTTCAGCCGGCGAAAAATTGTGAATCTTCGTCGACTCGCGCATCGCAGCCTTAACTTCTCCGACGGCGCCGCTGAAAATAGGTAACTCTTGCGCCTGTCTCGGCGGCGCTCGCTGTCGTACCATTTTCTCTAAGACGTCGGCTAGGAGGTCTATCCCTCTGTCTCGGGACCTCCCAGGCGTAGGCGATCGGTGCCTTCTTGTTTCTTCGTACGAACTGTGATATCTCTCTCGTTCAACCGCGTCTTGGTTTCTCCTCGGCGGCGAAAGATATCTCACGTGCCCTGTTTCCGGTTGGTTCGTGTTCGGTTCGCGCAACTCCCCCCGTAGCGGCTCCCCCCGTGGGCGACTGTATTGTAGCCATTCATCTACTCGACGACTCGTATCCGTGTCCTCGGCGACGGCGGCGGCGATCACGCTGTCGCGATCCGTTTCCTCGCGGATATTCGCGACGTCGGCTGCAAGACGTTTCTTAATTAGAAGTGCCTGTAATTCCAACTGGTCTCTTCGTATGTTGGCTAGGCTCTCTTCAGCTTCTAATCTACGTTGCCTCATCCGTGCCTCGGCCCTTTGTGTCGATCTAACAGACGCGGCTCGCTCCACTGGTTGATCACGTGGTGTTTGTTGTTGTTGTTCAATTTGTCGCTCCGGTGGCGGGTGTTGCGTAGTCTGGAGTGGTTCCACGGGTGCGTTCGATGTGGACGGTCCCAACTCAGACGGAGACGCTGGTGAGTCTTGCATTGTTTGCTTCTTCTCTTGTGATCTTGTTTTGATCGGGCTCCTTCCAATTAGCATAGCTTCTGGCACTTGATGCCCCTAACAGCCCTACTAATTGCCTAACAGTCCCTCGGGAGGGCCCAGTTAAGCCGGGATACGCTCCCTCAGGGATGGAAATCGTGCGGGATAGGAAGGGTGGGATCCGCCCGGCAGTGGAACACAAGTTCTTATGTATATATATTTTTCTTCTCATAGGTGATTGGCGAGTACAGGTACAGCAGTTTCTTCAGCGTCTTGATACAATTCAACAGGATACTGTAGTAATTATAATTAGCGCAAACATTGCGGGTAATTAGTGCAAACAATACAAATGAAGTGTGAACTATTTAAAGCAAAACAATGCGAACAATTAAGCGAACAACAAAACAAAGGACCTTATCTATACTTAATGCTAATTACACTGCGACAATTAGCACGCACCGGCAGGAGTGTGCTAATTGTCCTTACGCAATCTATTTCCGGTTCGACTTCCGCCGGAAAGAGATACTATGTTAGAACGGGATACCTTTATTTTTAAAACTAGGCAGTGATTGGGGGACACAAGGTCACGCCACCTTTTCGATTTATCACGCCACTATTGCATCATCCTTAAACTATTACTTAATCTAGGTCATAGTGCATACTCATACATATTCTGCGTCACTATGACGCGTTAATAGAATAATGATACGAAATTCGATTTCTACGGACTGTAAACGGTATGTAAAGGACCGTTTACATACCGTTTACATTCATTTACATAGGTTTAAGTAAATAATCAGACTAATCTTATAGCTATCCTATGCATCGTGGACTGTTTGTCCGAAACAGTGGTGGTGACGCATCTTCGTGCAGCGAGGAGTGATGAGAACGGCGGCAATCGTTCACACCGCATGCGCGCTGTCTGCACGCCGATCTGCGATGTTTTTTTGTTCACGCACTTGAAACATAAACCGTGTTCTTTCACTATGTCCCATCTTTTATTCACGGCCAGCGCTTTATAGTCCGGACACTGAGTAAGTTGATGGTCTTTATGACACTTTATGCACTTGACACACTGGTCTCGGTGTTGTACACAACGCCCCTTTTCTTGACGCTTGTCGCGGGAGTTCTCGACTGGGCACTAGCGGGCACGGTCTCGTACGCATACCGCAGGGCGACGCTCGCTTCTTGCATTAGGAACTGCGACAGAGTTACGATGTCCGGTTCTTGGCTGTCGCGATGCGCATATGCGTAGTCGCACCACTTGTTCTTCACGGTCACCGTCAACTTTGCCAAAATCTCTCGCATTAGCTGCGGGTTATAAATGTAGCCACGCCGGTCGATATTGCGTAGCACGCACACTGCATTTTGCACTTTCACTGCGAGATTGTTCAAGTCTCTTGCACTCGGTGTCAACTTCGGAAGTCGCCTCACATCTTCGATGATTCGGTCTACAATCACTTCTGGCGAACCGAAGCACTGTTCTAATGTTTAAACGATGGTTTCAGGATCGGTGTCCGCGTATAGATGCGCAGAAACGGCCTCGAGCGCCTCGCCGGCCAGGGCCGACCGTAGGCGGATCACATTTTCTGCTTTTGGGATGTGAAATAACTTAGTCGTCTCGTAGAATGACGCCTTGAATCGCAGCCATTCTGTCGGATCGCCGCTGAATTAAGGTAGATCGCTGTTATAGCGGCGTTGCGGCCGAGATATTCTTTCTAGCGCCTCCGCGATCTGCGGCCCGTAGCTGCGGGCACGTCCGACTGTGGGCGGCGAAGGCTCACGACGGTCGAACCTCGCCTTTGGTTGCTCGACCAGGCGGGGCTCCTCGTGTTGCACTCGCTCCCCTCGTGTGGCGCCGTGTCCCTGTAGCCATTCTTGCACGCGCTGGCGATGTGCCTCGGTGTTCAGTGTGGGCTCGTCGCGTACGCTCTCTTCTGCTTCTGCTATCGCGATTTGTGCGGCGAGGCGTTTTCGTTTCAACTCTGTTTCGATTTCCAGCTCTTTCTTCTCGATAACGGCGAGCTTCTCGGCAGCCTCCAGCTCTGCCAGTCGCACTTGTAGCGTCGAGTTCGTCGTACGCCTGGATCTGTGAGACCGGACGGAGGGCTGCGGCGAGACAGGTCGCTGCTTGCTGGTACTAGCTACAGCCGGTGGCGCCCTTCCTGGTTCGGTAGCAAGGGTGCCCGGGCAGGTTTCTTCTGCGGGCGTCGATGGCGACGCCGGCGGGAGAGCCTGCAGCCGACGTTGTCGCTCCAGCTCGATCCGTTGTAGTTCTTCAGCGTTCACGTTCATTTTTTCAGCTTCCGATCGGGTCACGACCATGTTCATAGGTCGCTTGAAACTGATGGCGGCTGAGTCCCGAAGTAGTAGTTCGCAAAATATCCGGCGACGCAGGACCAAAATGTAGGGGATCAACCGCTTTTGTTCGGGAGTGGACTGTATTAGAAACGCTCAGTTCGGTGGTTCTCGTTCAACATGCTTTATTTACAATTTCGACATATATTTATATCCTTAACTAGGTCTTAGAACTATACAACGCGGGCGAGAATGCGTAGCGAGGCGCTCGGCCAATCACAGCGCGCCGCGCCCCGCGCCGCATTCCGTCGTCGCTCGTTGACTCGTGAGGGCTCGCCGGGCTCGCTGTCCTCTTCAATACCCTTCGATAGGTCTCATACTGTTGTTCAACCGTCGGTACGTCGAAGGCGGAGGTTCTTCACAGGTAGATGTGAAGCAGAGAGATTTGGCATTTCTTGGTTTGGTAGTCCACTGGCATTTCTTGGCTTAGTTGTCCACTGGCATTTCTTAGCTTGGTGGTTCACTGGCATTTCTTGGCTTAGTTGTCCATTGGCATTTCTTGGCTTGGTGGTCCACTAGCATTTCTTGGTTTGGTGGTACACTAGCATTTCTTAGCTTGGTGGTCCACTGGCATTTCTTGGCTTGGTGGTCCGCTGGCGTTTCTTGGCATGGTGGTCCACTGGCATTTCTTGGCTTGGTGGTCCGCTGGCGTTTCTTGGCATGGTGGTCCACTGGCATTTCTTGGCTTGGTGGTCCGCTGGCGTTTCTTGGCATGGTGGTCCACTGGCATTTCTTGGCAATACATTGATTCACGCTTGTTGGCGGCCGTGAGCGTTTCAGCGCAGTTGGCGGCTGTGGCTAAACCACGGCGTTTGTTGGCTGGGTTATACCGCGCGGCCTCTCGCTGGGCAGCCGTCCGAGCTGGACGGTGGGCAGCAGAGAAGAGGGCAGCTGGGAGTAGAACTCCTGCGCGTGGGTGGCGTTGGCTCGCGCGACCCTGCTCTTAACGCCTAGACCGGCAGAGTGTTTCTACGGGCACATGGGTCAGAGGCCTCGAATTCACCGTATACTCCACTTCTGCCATCAATGTCGTGAGAACTTCATCCTTAGGGTGTGAATCGTTTAGTGTGATAGCGAGCGCGCTCTTTACTGACCTTATAAGTCGTTCCCACGCGCCGCCTTGATTGGGTGCGCCGGGGTCAATAAACCTCCATTCTACGTCGTGACGATGCGTATTCCTTCAGCGCTGGTAGCCATTCCTCGTAGGCATTGCCTAGCTCTTCCTCAGCGCCCCGAAAGTTGGTACCGTTATCAGAAAAATAAACCCGTGGCCAACCGCGCGCGAATATGTATGGCGCGCGTTACTAAGCACGTAAACAGTAGGCCCCACCGTTTCTCGTGGCGCCGACCTACTGTCACGGGATAGGGCCCAAATGCGTCCAGCCCACAGTTCGAGAACGGCCGTTTGAATGCTTAAGCGTACGCCAGGCAAATCACCTTTGGCAAGGATCGTCGGCCGCGCGGTTCGCGCGCGACAAACGACACAGCTACTTAATACTTTTCTTACTGCGGGTCTTAGTCGTATTACCCAGTAGCGCTGTCGTAAGTTGTTTCGCGCCCGGCGTGATTTTGCCTTTTATGTTCGTGGCGTATTAACAACGTCGTCACGTAGTGTTTCCCATCTTGAATAGGCGGATCCTTCACTCCATTCGATATGGCGGCAGCGCCGATACGCCCGTTTATTCGTACTAGGCCGTCTGACCGTAGTACCGGACCTAACTCTCAGACGACTTTCCCTCTCGTTACATACTTAATCCCTTTTCGAGGCGGACGAAATCGTCTAAGAAGCTATCGCGCTGCACCTGCCGCAGTATCAAACGATCCGCTTCTTCAAACAGCTGTGTCGTCAGCTCGTGTTCTTGGCGACGACACTTTCTTAAAAAAGCAGAGCGTAGCCCGCTGCTCATATCTTTTAAGCCTTTCCCATCGTGAGAAGCGCGCGATTTCTATGAAGTCGGCGCCCTTTATGATTCTTAAATTGTAACACTCCTCGGTGTCCGTCTCGACCGCGGCCTCCTCCCCCGGCCAGCACACCTCGGGTTCGTGGAGGAAGGGCGGGCCGGTAAACCATCGGTCCGTATTCAACACTCGAGTGTTACCTGGGCGGGTGGCGTCATCTGCTACACTGTGTGCTGTAGGCACCCAGCGCCAGTCTCGCGAGTCGGTAAGCTCGGCTATCTCGCCTAAGCGATGCGCGACATATGATGTATAGCGGGTAGAGTCGTTCCTAATCCAGTGCAATGCGGTTTTCGAATCACTCCAATATACGACTTTGACGGGATACGCGTGTTCTTTCCTTATGTCGGCCGACAGTCGAGCCCCTATGAGGCTGGCCTGTAGCTCCATGCGCGGGATACTTTGTTGCCGTATTGACGCCACTCTCGTCTTTCCTGCGATGAGAGCTAGATGCACATCTCCGTCCGTATAGGCGAATCTCCAATATGTTACTGCGGCGTAGGCCTGTTCGCTCACGTCTACGAATATGTGGAGCTGTCGGCCTGCGGCCGGGTGCGGGATGTTACAGCGCGGAATGCGTATACTCTCCACATATTCTAAGTTGCGAATCAATGTCGCGAACCTCTCGGCCTCCACTGCTGGTAGAGGGTCGTCCCAGGCCACTTCTTGGCGCCGTAAAGACTGTAAAACCGTCTTCGCAGTTATTGCATATTGAGAAAGGTGACCTTGCGGATCGAAGATCGACATCACCGCACCAAGCGCTTCGCGCTTGGTAGGCGTCCGTTGTCCCAACCGCACGTCCTCCGGAACCCTAGGCATCGCGGTATTAAACGCTACTCCAACAAACTTAGCGGGTCTGCGACCTGCGCAGAAAGGACTAACACTTCGTGACTGAACATTGGCTTTCATCAGCAGCATCCGCCGCCACAGCAGGGTCCACAACAGAAATACGTATTATGTAGGTATGTATCATGTTAAACGAAAGGAAAAACCCAAAAATCGAGGGTAGATCTAGAACGTGCGCGGGCGTTTGGCAGTCCATAGGTAGCAACAAGAACGCGTCATGCGTCAAATATCATGGTCATTTAGCACCGATAAAGAGTTTTCTATCGCGGGCAAGTGATCGCTGGGCCAATCATGGGTCAACAACATATTGTTCAAAAACGAGTTGGCTAAAACGTCGCATTGCTCTTTCTGACTGGTGGTTAGAGAGCCGCAAGAAGAACGCAACTCTTTGACAAGACGCCAGAGATCGTTGCCAGGATTATCAACTTTATTCAGTTTGCTATCCCAAATTTTGCCGTTGTGCTGTTTTATAGCAAGTTGAATTTGAGTTTTTAAATAGTTGATTTGGGCCTTGAGAAATTTGCGCTGCGAAATATCAGTTTCTTTGGCAGCGTATCTGCGTAGACGATTCTTATGATTAATCGTCTACGCAGATACGGGTTCTTGACTGCGAAGTGTGGCAGGAACCAGGCGACACGACTCTCTTCCTCGGAGCCGTCACATTTCTCGGCGTATCGCTTCCGTAATAAATTGTCGATTTGCTGCGTATATTCTCGCGCAAAGGTCGGGTCGGCGTCCATTTTTTGCTCGATATTATGAAGCCGACGTAGCGCGATGTCGTAGCTCGTCGGAAACGTGACGTCATCTGTCTTCCATGGTAGTCCAACTTCGTAGCCGTTCTCGACTTGTTTTATCGTGTTCTCGACGATGTTAATTGCTCGGCAGGTCGCATCGCTCACATGAGGCTTGTGAGTGATACCCAGGGCGTCCAGTTGAAAATAACGCTCAACCAGATCGTGAAGTCTCGCGTCGTGCGTCTCGCTTTCACGTACACGTACATCGGGCTTGTAAACGTGCAGGACGCTCTCGTTCTTGTTCTTGTATATGAAACTGCGTGGCGTCGTCCCGTGCATCACCCATCCTAGTTGCGTTCGCGAGGCGGCCGGTTCATTGGGCGCACCGATGCGGAGTTCTCTCGACACTATCAATTCCCAATGATCAGCGCCGACTAGGACGAGCGGGCGCGCTCGTTCGTAGCAAATTTCTGTTCGAGTTCTTTCGAGTGCTGCGTGCGGAATCCGAACTGCTCATCCCTAGGCGTCAGGTGGGGACGCATTCTCCGCAGCAGCAGCCGCTCAAACAGTTTCGACATCTGTGGTAAGAGAGTGATGGGGCGGTAACTGGCAGGTTGTCTCAAGTCCTTACCGGGCTTCGGCAACACGATGACCTTGCCAGTCTTCCATGCCGAGGGGTAGTGTCCGGTGCGAAGAATGCCGTTGAAGAGCCGGGTCAGACAGACCAGGCCTCTCATCGGCAACCATTTTAGTGCGGCGTTCGGTATACCGTCATAACCCGGCGCCTTCTTCGTCTTCAATCTCCTCACGGCTCTTGCTACTTCCGTTGGGGCAATAAAATCCTGGCCTGCCAACGGAGTCGCCGGGGATCGAAGATACTCCTCCACTTCCCTCTCGACTCGCCTGTGGTGTTCCTTGATGGCCTCTGGTGCGTCTGATGGGACAGGGTGCAGCTTGAACTGGCCTTCCAGGTGGTCAGCTAGAAGCTCTGCCCTCTCTGCGGCTGAGTAGCGTCGTCTGCCTGAGGCGTCCAATAGTGGGCAAACGATCGTTTTAGCCTGGGTCAGGTGGCGATTGAGGCTGTACAGATTGGTCTTGCTCTCATCGCATTCCTCCATTTTATTATCCCATGCGGTGCCTTTCCAGGCCTTGACCTCTTCTGACAGCCTCTCCGTGATGGCGTTCAACTCCTTCTTGGTCCTTGGGCAGCGAGTTCGGGTCCATCGCTGCCTGAGCTCGCGCTTACATCCACGCAGAGCTTTTAGGTGTTTGGGGAGTTCTTCACGCCATGTGGTTTGTGGTTTCAAGGTGGTCATTTCTTCCAGGGCGGCTGCTATCCCTTCGGTCAGCTCGGTCGCGCACTTCTCCACCTCTTCTGCTTCTGACAATTTGCCGACCTGAAGGGACAGCATTCTCTGCTGGTAGCGGAGCCAATCCACGTGTCTTCTGGGTGGTCTGGGCATCATTGTGGACGTTTTCCCCCCGACGGTAATCAGTAGGGGGAGGTGCTGCTCATCGAGGTCATATAGGACCTCGATGGAGATTGCTACCTCCAATCCCTTGTGGACGACGACGTCGAGGACATCCGCCTGGTGCTTGGGGTTATTCGGAATGTGGGTAGGGGACTCTGGTCCAATGATAGTGAGTCCGTTCTCCTCCGCGAGTTGGAACAACTTTTTGCCCGCATCGGATATCAGGCGGGATCCCCACGCCAGATGTTTGGCATTCAAGTCCGCTGCCAGCAGTGTGGGCTGCTTGTCGTCCTTGAAGATATTCTTCAGATCCTGGCCAACAACCAGCTTGCCCTTGAGAGGTGGTCTGTATCCGGCGTAGATGTCCGTTTCTCGACCTGCCATGTTGGTACGGACTCCCACCGACCTCAACTGCTCGAAGTCCGTCCACTCCAGTGCATCGTGAATGATGTCTCTTCTAACCAGTAGCGCCGTTCCTCTATATGGTACGTTTTTAGGAGAGACTTCGTCTCGGCGGTACGTGGTGTAGTTGGCTATCTTGAGCGGCGCACTAGGTCGTAGTTTTGTTTCCCCCAGGAGGATTATGTGCACGTCCTGTTCTTGCGCCAGCATCTTTAAGGACGGCACCTTCCCAGATATTCCTCCTGGGTTCCAGTAGAGGATGCGTGTAAGGCCACTATCCATAATACGTTCTGTGTATCGTGGCCATTACACGCATCGCCGCCAAGCGGGGCTCTTCCCCTGCTGCGATGGCTGCTACGAGCTCCACTAGGAACCCCAGGATGATGGCCATGGGGTCCCCATGTGGACGAGCAGTAAATCCCGCTTCTTGGCGGTGTGGTTGGCTTGGGTTCGGTTGGGGTCTCGGCCCCGCTAGGTATACCCCAGGCTGTTGAAATCCTGGGGGTGGCCCCTGATTTGGACCTTGGTAGCAGTAAGGGTGGCCCCACCAAGGTGGCTGGGTTAGAGGCTCACCTGGTACTCTTGGCCTGTTGGGGGGCGCCTGTGGTTCCATACCCCCTCTTTGGTGTTGGGCTTGAGGTCTGGACGTCAGCCTGGGGTCTTTCCTTGGTTGCGGGGCTATTGGCGTGAAATGAACTCTCGCATCCGGCCCCGTCGAGGGCAGTTTCTCTACGGGTGTTGGTGTAGGAGCGGATCTGGACCTTTGTGCTATGGCTCTGCGTTTCCTTCCCTTTGTTGGTGGTGGTTGTTTGGCACATTTGGTGCTGGTTGTGGGCGTGGGGGCTGGAGCCGCGTCTTCCACTGCCTTATTGCTGCGGCTCCTTTGCCTTTTGGGGATCCTTTGAGGCAGCGGTTCCAAAGGTTGTGCCCCAGGCTGTGCCTGTACCTCCGAGGCTGAGGGCTGGAAGGCTGGCGGGTCAACTGCCGTAGGTAAAGGGGTCGAGGACGCAGGTGGGGGCATGGCCCTCTCTCTCCTGCTTCGGCTCCTGCCTCTGCCCCTGCTGCCGCCCCTTTTGCCGCCTCTGGCAAGCGCGGGCATGTTTGCCGGCGGTTGGAGCGTCGTGGGAGGTGGGGCCGTTGTTCTGGTGGCCGGAAGTGCTGGCCATCCCCACCCCGGTAGGGGGTACAGCATGGGCGGTGCTGGGGCCATTTGGTTGGGGCGTGGCTGAGCTGGGGGCAATGGCACTGCCGCAGGTTGCTGAGCTTCCGTCCTCCATGCAGCAACCGTTGGTCTTTGGGGCCTCTCTTGGCCTCCCCTGGCCGCCGGTGACTCCCCCCGGAGGCGTCGGTCTGCTTGCGGCTGCCTTGGTGGTTCATGCGGTGGCGGTCGTGGGTCTCCAGGCAGCTTGATGTTTCTTTTCCTGGCCTCCTTCCTGAAAATGGCACACTGCCTGCTGTTGGCAGTGTGCTTGCCGGCGCAGTTGGCACAGGTGGGAGGGGTCTCGATGGGGAGTGGGCACTCACTCCCGAAGTGTGGTCCAGCGCATCTTACGCTTTTCTGAGGCCGGTGGCAGTTGACCGACGAGTGCCCAAACTGCTGACATCTGTGGCACTGTGGCATCGTCGATGTTCCCTTCCAGGCCTCGAAAATGATCCTTGGCATATTGAGGAGGTCTTTGGTGGCGTAGAGGCCTTCCAACTGTTCTCTTTCCATGTGCTCCAGCTGCACATGGAAGACGCACTTTTGGTTTGCTCTGCGTACTGGAAGGCCCCTCGCAAAGATCGCCGGGAAGCCTTTTTCCTTCAGCGCCTCTACTATTAGCGCCGGGTCTGTTCCGTTTGGGAGGCCCCATAAGGCCACCTTCAGAGGCCTCTCAGACACCGGGCTGTAGTACACCCAGTCGACCGCCGGGTCCGCTTTCTCGGCCTCCGTTAGGTAACGTTGAATTGTACGGAATTCCTCCGGCGTTTTGGCCCTGAAAATGAGGCCCTTGTCCATGGGCCTCGAGTTGGGAATGTGGCCCAGCCGGCGGCGTAGTTCAGCAAGGTGCACTGTCCAATTGGGCAGACAGTACACCTTGATTGGTGGATATTTTTCGGCCTTAACATTCGCATTCGCCTTGTTTACAGTTTGGGGACTCACTCGGGGGTTGTCGGATGGCCGAGTGTAAGCACTCGTCCCCGGTTTTGGCGATTTTCCGGCTCTAGGTGGCGATTTTGGCGGAGATGAGTACACTAGTACCCCCCTCCGTCCTTGGTCGGGCTGTTCGGCCCCTTGCCGCACTTCCTGCGGTGCGGTTTTCTTCATCTGAGGAGTGGGCGGTATTTCCACTACCACGTCGATGGGAGGCCTATGTACCACCGCGCGCGTCACTAGCGGTGGTTCGGGGGGCGGCAGCGGTGTCAGCGGAGACGATGGTCCACTCGGCACCTTTTCAGCTCGGTGGTCACAAAGTGAACCGTGGTCCCCGATTTTGCCGGCACGCCCGTCGGTTATCGCTGATTTTGCGACCAAGACGGGCACTTCTTCGGAGCTCGGCCGATGAGTGGGCTCCCCTACTAGTGTTCCTGGGGGCCCGTGGTTGGTCGCGCGCGTTGCCGCAGGTGGCTCCATCGGTTGTTCTGATGGCCCCGAAGGCCGCTGAGTCGGTTGCAGACCCCCATCTTGGTGGTCTGAATGTACACTATGGCCCGTGTATGAAGCGGGCGTCCTGTCCCGTGGTGTTGTTTTGACGACCGGGACAGGTATTTTGGTGGTCGCTGATGATTTAGATGCGGGTTCTGACCCCGCTTCTGGTGACAGTGAACCGGTCCTTGGCATCTTGTCCACATGTTTGTATTTTTCGGGGGTGCGCCCCCTCTTCTTCAGCCTTGGACCGGCTATATTTCCCGTTGAGGCTGATGAGGTGTCAGTCCTTGAGGTTATTGGTGCGGCTCGAGAGGAGCCACGCGACAGATTACCGGCCGAGCGCGATCGGCCGGCTCGGCCTCGGCCGATTCCAGGCACTCGGTGCAGTCCCACGCTGGAGGCCGGAACTATGGCCGAGTTATTCGGCTCATACAGGTTCCTGACCGCGATGAGTCCTTCCGTATGGCTGGTAGTGGTTGCAGTGGTGGTGGTATTCGATTTAGTGGTTGCAGTGGTGGTATTCATTTTTCCGTGCCCTAACATGCTTGTGCTAATGCTTGTACGGGGTTGGACACGGAAGGTGCCAGGGGTGGGGGGTGCAGTGGTCGTCGCGGTGAGATCATCACTCGACGAAGATGAAATATTGAAAGCCCAGTCATAAGACATACTGACGGGCAAGGGGCGGGGTGTTAGAGGTTGGGGGGGGAAAAAAGGAGCCTCGCTCACCTGTTGTGCCCGCTCCCACACTCCTCGGCGATCCCAGCACCAGTCAGGGGCTCCCAACTAGTGCGATCGCGACAGAGGTGCGCGAGAGTAGGCGAATCACGGTTGTTGGCGGCTGGCCGACGGTTGTCCGTCGCGGCCTCCCGCTGGGCAGTCGTCCGGGCTGGACGGCAGGCAGCTGGGAGGAAGGCGGCGGGTGCAGACCTCCTGCACGTGGGTGGCGGCTGCTCGCGCGACCCCGCTCTCACGCCTAAACCGGCGGAGTGCTGGGGTCGCACAGGCGACGACACGACGGAAGGCGCGTTTGTGGTGCGCCCTCGCTGTCAGCTGGGCAGGGTCTCGTAAGAGGCCCCACACGACTGATGGAGGACGGAAACAGAAACGCTGTACTCACTGGCTCGAAATAAAACAAAACTTACACGATGTAAACAAATACACCGAGCGCAGCAAGCAGCTGTAGGTCGTGCGTCTCACTCGCACGTATACGCGAGTCGGGTGCGTATACGTGTAGGACGCTTTCGTGTTGATACACGAAGCTGCGTGGTACCTGTTCCATGTACCACCCATCCCAGCTGTGTGCGTGAGGCGGCCGGTTCGTTAGGCGCGCCGATGCGCAGCACGTGAAACTATGAGCTCCCAGTGGTCGGCGCTCTCAAAATCACTCGAGTTAGATGCGGGTTGTAAATGTAGCCACGCCGGTCGATATTGCGTAGCACGCACACTGCATTTTGCACTTTCACTGCGAGATTGTTCAAGTCTCTTGCACTGGGTGTCAACTTCGGAAGTCGCCTCACATCTTCGATGATTCGATCCACTATCACTTCTGGCGAACCGAAGCACTGTTCCAATGTTTTCACGATGGTTTCGGGATCGGTGTCTGCGTATAGATGCGCAGATACGGCCTCGAGCGCCTCGCCGGCCAGGGCTGACGGACTCAACAAGACCATAATAGGCAGTGATTAACGTATCGATATCTATTGTACCAGAAAGCTGATGCAATACATAAGCCAGGCTAGAAACTTTCTTTGATAGAAAATCAACTTGTTTTTTCCAATTTAATTGTTTATCAATCTTTAGGCCAAGAAATTTTGCATTATCTACTTCTTTAATTACATTATTGTTATGAATTACTTTAATGTCTGATATCTTGTTATCTCTCTGTTTGAAATGCATTACATTTGTTTTCCCTACCTATATTAATTTTGAGATTATTTTTATCTAGTGATTAAATCATTTATGTCTATTATGAATAAAAGTGGGCCTAAAACGCTACCCTGAGGGACTCCATATATTGTATTTCGTTCCCTAGATGCCCATGCCAAAAATCAAGTCAATCCGTTATTTCGTTGCTGCGTGATAGTGTAACAAACCAAGAAACCAACAAATACCCTTTCGGATTTATAATATTAGCAAGGATATATATTAGGGTGGAGTGAAAAACACTTTTTTTAAATTTTAAAACTCCTGTATTTCCTATCATTACCCTATATGTTTAGGAGTATTTGTGCAACATGTAAGCTTTCTAAGTTAATATCCTAAGGTGGCGCGTTGAACTTGAAGTTTGAAAAAATGTTACAAATCAGAGATTTGAACCTTCTCACTAGAACTAGTGGGTTCAAATTTCCGAAAAAGACAAATGACCGAGTGTAACCAAATTTTAACCATTTTGACTTTCCAAGTGGTGATTTTGACGTATGCGACAGACATTGCGTTTTCTTTTCTTCTACTTGCTCTCGCGTATGCTGTAAGTATAACCAGATATGAATAAGACAGCTGTAACGTAGTTATGAGTAAAATTTAGCAATACTTCTAATACTTGTAATTCTTCTGAGGGTTATCCGCAGCGTGTAGCTAACATCATGCTAACATCACAGTCGGCGAGAAGTTTGATCGCTTAGATTTTTCACGTTTATGTCAAAAAATATAAAATGTATATTTCTTTATAACAAAAAGTATGATATGAAGGCAATAAAAAGTTATAAACAAAGTTAATTTTAGTTTAAATTTAAGTGTTCAGTCGCCGACTTGTGATTCGGCCTATATTTTTATTACTTCTCTATGTGTTTCTTTATGGTATCGCTGATGTAAATGTATACCGAAATAAAAGTGCAAGTGGAGTCCCTCCGAAGAAGTGAAACTTCGACGCAATAGTGCTTTCATACCCCCTCCATGGTAGCGTTAAACGTTTAAAGCAACCTAAGCAACCTTGTTGGCAGTCGCATTACAAGTTTCACTTCAATAAAATTACTATAGTGAAACCGCTAAACTCAGACTTCGCCTGCGCGGGTACGGGGGCGCGGGGGTAGACGACAAAGAGGACTGAGACAGGCGCGGGCGCCGGGGACCCGCTGCCCGCGCCTGTCTCAGTCCCCTGTGTCGTCTCCCCCGGCGCCCCTGTACCGCGCAGGCGAAGTCTGAGTTTAGCGGTTTCACTATAGTTACTACTACTTTTACGTGTATATTTTGCTTTGTGAAAGTATTTCTATAATATGCCAAATCAAACTTATTGGCGGATGCCAGCCGAGCTAGCCGCGGAAACCCCAATCCCCGCGCAGCTGGTAAGCTTCAGTCAGGATTGGGTTATTCGCAGCGTGTAGTAGCTAACATCACATACGCCAAGAAATTTGATTCGTACCTCACTTCCGTATTTCTTTATGATATCGCTGATGTTGAATAATAGTAGTTTATGCAACTGTCATATAATGAAGGGTATTAAAACACGAGTGTGAGTTTATGAAACGAGCGCAGCGAGTTTCATAATAGTAACGAGTGTTTTAATACCCGTGTTATATGCAGTTGCATACACTACTTTATCTTCACTAATAAAAATAAAAAAAAAACATATTGCGAAACATTAAATTCACGCGTACGTGTATTGTCACAGTGAACTTGGCGCCATTAAAATCTAACCAATGATCTATGCTGCGCGCGCAGGGCCAATCAGGAGCGAGCGCGCGCTGTTCTTTTTTTATTTCATTGGCACAAGATCTTACCAAAGAGTTTTGTGTATGTAAGTTTAGTAGTTTCGACGAAGTTTTCACGTATAACCCAACTGTTTTCAAAAGCCAGCCTAATATCAAAATTTTATACAACTTGTATGAGGATTTTGACAAAAGGCTCGCCAGGTTAATTGGTCGCGTTTTATTGATGTTATAATGAGATTTTACGATATCGATGTGGATATTATAACATCATGTGAAATTGCTTAAATTGAGTGTTTTGTTGTCTGCGCTATAACAGTAGTCATTATAAGTCAAGTATTGGAAACATAAGTAGAATGTTACAACATTAGTGTAGATAAAACACCTTTTACTGTTCTGTACAGAGGGACGAGTGGTTGATTTTAACAATGTTCGAAACCTACTCGATTACATAAACGTTTGTTATGATTTCTATGGAAATGGCACAGCGCCATCTTGTGTCATGTACGGAAAACGGAATAGGTCAGTGTGAGTTTTATTTACGGTAATATAACGAGCGCCGAACCGATCGAACACAAGCGCGGCAACGTCTGTGATTGACTTAATCAAGTGTGTGTGTCAATGTGCTCGGTCAACGCGACGTAAAAGTAATTCAATTTGATTTGCAAAACTCCCACTCGACACTCAGGTCGCGCTCGCATACAAGTCTAGCGCTCAGCGACGTGTGGAGGGGATGGCTGAGCATGGGTTTAGTACGGCGGCCACCATGCGCAGCCATCCCCTCCACAGTACCCTCAGCGCTACACTTACGTGCCGCTACTTGTACGTGTTTTGCTATTTCTATTTGTGTATTTCTTTATTGTTGATATCCTGTTTATAACCCGAATCACACATGTCGGCGGATGTGAAGTTAGCTACAATCTACGCAATATCCGATCCTGACTGAAGCTCAAATAAAGCTCATTTATACTGTTTTGTAGTCTAATAAAAAATCTGCCAAGTACGAGTTGGACTCGCGCATAAAGGGTTCCGTAGGTACCGTATGGGAGCCCCTAGGGCGGCAAAAAAGTCACGTTTGTTGAATGGGTGCCCCCCTTATAAAATAATATTTTTCTGTTTTAAGTATTTGTTATAGAAATACATCATCTGTGAAAATTTCAACTCTAGCTATTACGGTTCCCGTTTTTACCCTTTGGGTACGGAACCCTAAAAAACTTCGATCGTCGATTTGATTTTGCGCAGTTTGTAGCTAACTTCACATCCGCCGACTTGTATGATTCGGCCTATACAAGGTGTTGCTTAGCAAACTGCAAGGTTTGCACTTAGCAAAGCAAGAGCCTGATTATTTAGTTCATTGTAAACTCCATTACTTTTTTACATTTTTGAAGTTTTGTAGAATGTTTAATTAAACGGATTTATGTTAATTTATCCCGTTTCATTTCTCTGTTCTATTTCATTCATACAGGTAGGTACAGTACGCGCAAATCTTCGAGGTGTCTGAAGTAAGGCACGCACGTGGCGCAAGTAGGTATAGGCCAAATCGAACTTGGCGGCTGTGATGTTAGCTACAAGCTGCGAATAACCCAATCCTTTCGCAGCTGTTTAGTGAACCTAGTCGGGACTGGGTTATCCGCAGCTTGCAGCTAACATCACAGCCGCCAGGAGTTTAATTTGCCCTATATAAGTATGCCGCTTCTTCAGACACCTGAAATTTGCGTTGTGCGCAGTCACTTGCGCGAGCCTCAGAGATCTCAAAAAAGATTTACGAGTACTGCACTAATGCAGGCCCACTAGAATGGTACACAGGTTCCACATAAAAGAGATAAATAAATAAAATAAAAATAAATATTAGGGGACATCTTACACACGGTCTCTGACCCCAAACTAAGCATAGCTTGTGATATGGCTGCCAGAGACTGATATACTACATATTTTAAATACATACTTTTACAGAAAGTAGTTAAATAAAACCCAGACACAGAGCACACGCCTATGTTCGTCACACAAATGTTTGCCCTGGGTGGGGATCGAACCCACGCCTCTTTGACCCAGAAGTCAGGGTCACTAACCACTGAGCCATCGAGGCAGTCAAATAAAGAAATAATGTAAGAATATAGTCATATAGTCATTTATTCATAACACCATTTGTTACAAGTCAAAAAGTAAACATTACATTAGGGCACTATACAATATAGCACGAAATAAAAATAGTTAAACTTGACAATTTCCAAATTAGTCACTAAATCTTAATACAATTCAGGTAATTTTAAAAAGTCATTTACGTCATAAAATAGTTGCTCATGTAGCCAACATTTTAATTTATTCCTAAACGACCCAGCGGAAGGTGCATCCCGAACTTCTACAAGTATTCGGTTGTATATAGCGGGCCCACCATACAGACCTCTCAGATTTCGCCAGCTTATGAGAAGGAGTCGCTACCAGTTCGTTTTTCCTAGCATTGCTTCTTAAATTTAATCTAAAATAGTAGTATAGGTAGGTATATCGAGCTTAGGTCATTACCTTGGCTTTATTTCTTTTGAAAAATGATTTACCTATTGTTTTCTTAAACAATCTTCATAGGAATTTCGAAGACGAACTATACCACGCGCCACGCAAGGCTTCGGATGAGAAGATATGCGCAGAACGCTGCGCAAAAGGCAAAATATAGGTATGCGCGGGAGCCAGATAGCCGAGACGCCGGGGCACACCGCCCGCCATCCTCATGCCTCCCGCGCGCTCCCTACGCCCGTGCTCACCACAACGCCACCCGGCGTCGGCATTGTGCACACGTGCGTCATAATTAGCAAATTACGGCATTGTCATCTGCGGCTAACTTCTCATCCGCCGACTTGTGTGGCGCGGAATGTACTAGTTAGAGCAGTTCGTGCAAGAACTGGCGGTGGCTGGCTAGGCTGTGAAGGTATGTGCTTTATTCGGGCT
The DNA here is from genome assembly GCA_964007245.1 of Hypomecis atomaria. Classification (NCBI taxonomy): domain Eukaryota; kingdom Metazoa; phylum Arthropoda; class Insecta; order Lepidoptera; family Geometridae; genus Hypomecis; species Hypomecis atomaria. The sequence continues at coordinate 7,775,982 of OZ023310.1, forward strand.
ACCTATATCTAGAACTAGTAGTTATCAGAGAGTAGTTCGAGCAAGAACTGTCGGCGGTGGCTGGGCAGGCAGTGGAGGGGAGGTGTCAGGTGGTGCGAGCAGCCGACCTCGCGCCACGCCGCGGCGGACGGCGCTCGAGCAGGAAGTGCCGTAGAGATTGCAACCTGGTATGTTTCTCAACCCGGCCGAGCCCGTTTGCATTTGTCGCCAACTCGGGTTGTGTCTTAGCGATGAAACCTGTAATGAAAAAAGTATTTTATGAAAATTTTCTATTTAGAAAATGTATAATTATTTTAAAAAAAAGTTATGTATATGAATGGAAAAAGACAATGATTCAAGGTTAATGTTTATTTCAAACTGGCTTATGAACAATTATCACAACATTCAGTCCTACTCTCACTCAAGTCTCGATTACTTTTACTTCTGGACGGAAAAGTAACAGTACCTAGTAAGTATTAGTAATTTTTCATGTTTATAAGTAGGTACAAGCAGGTTTTTCTCTTTACTCCTAATAGTGTCTATTTGAAAACAGAAACTAATAACGCAGCTTAAAGTACTAAACGTGTCATAATTTAGATTACCGGGTAGAACAATGCGGGGCGAAGAGGGCCTTCAAAAAGAGTCTTCGTCGATTCGCCCCGCGGGCCGAACAGCTTGCGGGGCGAAACCACGAAAGAGCCGTCCGGTGACCGGGCCCGGTTTGCATTCTCCAATGCCGGCTGACGCCGGTCTGTGCTTGATTCCTATCCAACTACTCCTCCTCCTCCAGTCGATTTCCTCATGTCTGAGGGTCGTGACCACCACCTTCCACCAATTTCTCCCGGATGATTTTATTCCACTACAATACAACTACTAGAATATAATAGAAACGCTTTATTGTTCACACAATCCAAAATATAACAATAAAAGAATACAATACAATAGTGCGACGACCGGCGGCCTTATCGCTTAGAGCGATTTCTCCCAGGCAAACTGATTAAGAGAGGAAAGGATTTTAGATAAAAGTAAGGGTTATATAAGGTAATTATCAAAGAAGTGACGGTGGCTCCCCAGACGGGGCAGTAAGTATGTAGTTGTAGGTAGTTTATTCGTATATTCGTATTAACACGGCAATTTTGCTTATCATAAACAAGTCGACACTTGTAGTTTATCGAAATGGCTAAGTCGACATAAAATATCGATCGAAAAGGCACATCGATCCGTGCAAACTTCTAATTCCGTACACTGTTGAACTCGGTTATGCCACTTTTTAACCGACTTCCAAAAAGGAGGAGGTTCTATGTTCGTCTGTATGTATTTTTTTTGTGTATGTTCATCGATAATTCCGCCAGTTGTGAAACGAATCGAAAAAAACTCCCGAGGTGGTCCCATTTTACAAAAATCGGCGGAGCCGTTTTTGAAAAATCAACCAATAATGTAATTAGTTCGAGCGAAACATTCGAATTTTGTACACGATGGAAGGCGGTTTTGCCATTTTTTGCGAAAAATTATTATTGGTAAAAATAATTATGTCTGTCCAGCTGTTTGTTTTCATTTCCTGGTCCATTTTTAACCAATCTCGACGAAACTTGTCACACAGGTTTTGTAAAGTACTTGAAATTTAAAAGATTTGGCGAATAGAACCAAATCGGTCAACAGCGAGTTGGGATAATTATAGGCTTATGAAGATAAAGTTAAAGAGACGTGTCGCGATATCAACTGTTAGGAGAACAACTAGTTACTATGTATATGCCGAATCGTAGAAGTTGGCGGATATGAAGTTAGCTACAAGCTGCGCAATATCTAATCAACGCGCAGCTTTTTGTGAGCTTCAGTCAGGATTAGATACTGCGTAGCTTGTAGCTAACTTCACATCCGCCGACTTGTATGATTCGGCCTATACATATTCACATTTATTTTACATCACAATGTTGTAGACGAAAATGCGTCTGCCGCCGCATCGAACTGACGGTCAAGTCTGTGTTTATTCCAAAGGCCTTGTACTTATTAACAAGACTGTGCATTCACATTTTAATTTACATCACAATGTTGTAGAAGAAAATGCGTCTGACGCCGCATCGAACTGACGGTCAAGTCTGTGTTTATTCCAAAGACCTTGTACTTACTCGTATTAACAAGACTGTGCATTCACATTTTGATTTACATCACAAAGTTGTAGAAGAAAATTGAAGAAAATGCGTCTGCCGCCGCATCGAACTGACGGTCAAGTCTGTGTTTATTCCAAAGACCTTGTACTTACTCGTATTAACAAGACTGTGCATTCACATTTTGATTTACATCACAAAGTTGTAGAAGAAAATTGAAGAAAATGCGTCTGCCGCCGCATCGAACTGACGGTCAAGTCTGTGTTTATTCCAAAGACCTTGTACTTACTCGTATTAACAAGACTGTGCATTCACATTTTGATTTACATCACAATGTTGTAGAAGAAAATTGAAGAAAATGCGTCTGCCGCCGCATCGAACTGACGGTCAAGTCTGTGTTTATTCCAAAGGCCTTGTACTTATTAACAAGACTGTGCACCAACATTTTTTGTTCAGCCAAAATGAGATCTAACTGCATAGCTTTAAGGTAGCTATTTCCTTGACAAGTTGTTGTTAGGCGAAACCGGTCGGAGTATGAGCAGGGTCTGTTGGTGGCTGTGTCCTTGTCTGACGTCTTAAAGACGTCTAACGTTGAAAGAGACACCGCTACCTTGGAACCCGCTTACTTAGACAGTTATTACTGTCATTCGTGCGCAGTCTAGTTACCTATATTCAAATTCAAAAACATTTATTTCAGATATAAGCAATCCATAACATTATTAAGATTAACATAACAAATTGAAATTAAAATTACAGTAAATTAAATTGAAATTACACATGTCATTAAATTAAATATTTTATTTTTCGCAGTGACGCCACGGCAGCACATGTGTCCTTACAAAATGCCTAATAAAAGGGCCATCATTTTCCCTCGCCACTACCGCCAGGTAGCTGTTGCCGCTCCCGTGCACCCGCCGCATCAGAGAGGCTACTCGTTTCCGTATGATAGCGTGAAATCCATTGATGTGTGCCTCTGCGAACATGCCTGATGCGCTGCAGAAGCGCGGGAGCCCCAACAGCATCCTGAATGCGTTGTTGTACTGGACTCGCAGGGCACTCAAAGCCTTTTGAGTACAGCTAGTCCAGAGGCTGCAGGTGTAGGTTTGACAAAAAGCTCTAAACAGAGTTAACTTTACTTCTCTTGTATATGTACAAGGTCTTTGGTTTATTCATTTACACGTGGAGATCGAACGACGGATCGGAACGACGCGGGGCGATTCCGACGCTCCGATCTCTACGTGTAAAACAGGCTTTTTATTTAAAACTGCACCTTGTGAGCTCTACTGGGCACCCTTGGAGCAAATATCTACAGAGCCACAGTCCCTAAGTGAAAGTAGTGAAAAAATGTCCGAGCGCCGTCATAAGTGCCTACATACCGACTTAGATATTTACGTTAAATAATTCACAATGACCCGTATTCTCGAATCTCGACGTCATGTCACCTAATTAGTGCTTGTAACCGAGCACTTTGGCATCGCGCGGCGTTGTGGTCGGCTTGCAATCGCCTTATGGCTAACTAAATAGCCTGCCCACTTCGTAGCTTGGGCAGAGTTTTGCCTCGGACACTTTTGTTGCACGATTGTGACTCTATAAATATTTGCTCGATTTACGACTACCTTTAAAACAGAAAAAAATAATAATTTGATGGTATCAACAATTAAAAGCCATTTATAGACAGTCCAACAAGTGCAATGAACGCATACGCGAGTGTGTTGAAAGTCTAGTTTATTGATTAACATTTCTTTGTAATTACAAAAGCCAACAGATTAGAGCTAACTAAATCAGCGACTACAATGATGAGTTATACAATAAAAGTGATCTTTTTAAACCTGTTTGGGATATTGCTGTTAGTGTTACTTGCCGAAAGCACCAGTGAAGGTTGGTTTATTTCCATTTTTTGTTTACTGCAAAGTAAAATAAGCTTGCGTTTGTTCCCAGTAGTTCCTTTCGACAGTTCCTTCAAAGGAAATAATGGTACTTTTTAGGCTTTCGTACCCAAAGGGTAAAAACGGGACCCTATTACTAAGACTCCGCTGTCCGTCTGTCTCCAGGCTGTATCTCATGAACCGTTATAGCTAGAAAGCTTAAATTTTCACAGATGATGTATTTCTGTTGCCGCTATAACAACAGATACTAAAAACAGAATAAAATTAATAATAATAAATGGGGGGCTCCCTTACAACAGAACAATTTTTTTTTTGCCATTTTTCGCTCTAAATCAATAATGGTAACAGGTAGATGCTTGTCATAGAATATTCAGTTGTATAAGTATTCACTTCAATAACAAAATTAAAAGTAAAATAAATATTAAGGGGGGCTCCCATACAGTACGGAACCCTCCGTGCGCGAGTCCGACTCTTACTTGGTCGATTATTCTTCTTCTTTTTAGATTTCTTCTCCATTTTAGATCCTTTAGTCATATCGAAATTTAATCGTTGTTTTTTTACAAGGCGACCTTTAATCGTGTAATCCGGTTTTTAAAAGAAACTACATAAACTTTAGAATGCCTTTGAAACAAAAATATACCGCTAAAAGCTACTACAATTTTAATTAATCCATTAAAATAACCGCTTTATAACAAAACTTATAAAACATCAAAATTTAATTCTAAAGTAAATTATAATTTAAAAGTTAAGTACATTACAAATAAAAATCTGCTTTAAGGTCGCTGTGCCCAGGTAATGTACCCTAGAGGCTGGTGACATTACCTCGTTGGATAGCAATACTAATTCTGTGACTTCCTCGGTACAGGTAGCGGCACGTAAATCTAGCGCTAAGGGTAGTGTGGAGGGGATGGCTGCGCATAGTGACCGCCATACTAAACCCATGCGCAGCCATCCCCTCCACACTTCTCGCGCTCCACACGCTCAGCGCTACACTTATATGCCTCGAGCTGTAAGCACTAGCCTCTTGGGTACATTGCCCGAGGACAGCGACCTTATAGCAGTCTTTTATTTGTAATGTAACTTGTATCATTATTTTTCGCAAAAAAACCGCAATACCGACTTAAACCGTGAACAGAATTCACATGTACTTACATTTTTGTTGAATTAACAAAAACGGCTGAGCTGATGTCGATAAAATTTAAATGGGACCACCTCGGAAGTATACTCTTTCGAACTAAAAAAGTTTTTTCTTAAATCTGATCACAATTGGCGAAAATATCGATGATCATGTATGTATGTATACACAAAAAAATACATACAGACGAACATAGTACCTCCTCCTTTTTGGATGTCGGTATAAATATAATTTATATTGAAATTAAGTTTTGGAATTTTATAAGTTGTTTAAAAACCGGTTATTTTGATGGATTGATTAAAATTGAAGTAGCTTTTAACGGGTTATTTTTGTTTACTGCAATTTTAATGCCATTATATGGCGATTTTACGGCCAGTGTAATAACAGGTTTACATTATTCCAGTCCAGCGCTGGATCACTATCACTACATAGTATAAAACAAAGTCGCTTTCCGCTGTCTGTCCCCATGTATGCTTATTATCTTTAAAACTACGCAACGGATTTTGATGCGGTTTTTTTAATAAACAGAGTGATTCAAGAGGAAGGTTTATATGTACAATACACCTGTGCGAAGCCGGGGCGGGTCGCTAGTTGAAAATAAAGCAATGTAAACTGGAACTGCAATGCACTGAATTGTATATAGGACGTCCACTTCTGGGCATAGGCCTCCGCTATATGTAGATCTCCAATAAGACCGGTTGGTAGCGGTTTTTATCCACGCGATTCTGCGTTTTAATCATCATCTGTCCATCCTGCGCTGCGCTTACTGGTACGTGATCTCCACTCGAGAACTGTTCGACCTCATTGTTCATCAGTCCTGCGTGATATGTGCCCTGCCCACTATGATTTCAACTTGCAAATCCGCTGGGCGAGGAGGCTAGATAGACGACTAAAAAAATACTTATAATTAAAGTCAAACCGCTAAACTCAGACTTCGCCTGCGCGGTACAGGGGCGCCGGGGGAGACGACACAGGGGACTGAGACAGGCGCGGGCAGCGGGTCCCCGGCGCCCGCACCTGTCTCAGTCCTCTTTGTCGTCTACCCCCGCGCCCCCGTACCCGCGCAGGCGAAGTCTGAGTTTAGCGGTTTCACTATAGTCCGTCAGATAGATTCATATTCATATTCATATTCATATTCATTTATTTCTTGCAAAATAGGTTATACAATTTTAATGTGATCTTAAATAACTTACAAATAAAGTACTCTATTTTCACAGTCAGCATGCAAGAATGTTGTTTTTTTTTTGTTTAGTCAAAAAATCGAAACGACATCAAAATTTGTCATTCAAAAAGTCAATTACAGTATAGTATGCTTTGTCCAGTAGGAAACATTTCAATTTATGTTTAAACAAATGAGTGAGTTTCGTGTCAATAATGAATTTTGGCAAATTGTTATACAGTTGAGGAGCCATGCATAGTACACTGTTTCCTAGCAAAGAAGTCTTACGACATGGTACCTTGATTTTGTGTTTGTGGCGTCGACTATTCAAATGTTCGAAAAGATATAGGTTGTTTCGCACAAACATCACACACTCATATATGTACAAACATGGGAAAGTAAGAATTTTAAGGTTTTTAAAATGTGGCTTGCAGCTGTCCCTTTGACGAAGATTACAGATTGCTCTAACGCATTTCTTTTGTGCCCTAAATATTCTTTCCTTTCCAGGGCCGTTTCCCCAGAATATTATGCCATATCTAATCACTGACGATACATAACCACTATACGCCGCCAAAACAGTGTGTCTATTTGCTGTCTTAGACAGCATGTACAGCGCATACGAGTGCTGGCTCAATTTTGCACACATATATTCTATATGCTCTTTCCAGTTTAGGTTTGAGTCAATATAAAGTCCTAAAAATTTAGTATTATTAACAATGTCAAGTTTATGCCCACAATAATTGATGTCAAGATTATCTAATTTATTAATTTTATTACAGAATGTCATTATATTTGTTTTATTAAGATTAATTTTTAAATTATTAGATGTCAGCCATTGTATGATATTATTCATAGTTTTTATTACGTCACTTTCTACACATGCTTTGTTTTCACCTGTGAATAGAACAGTACTATCGTCGGCAAATAGTACAGTCGGGTGCGTCGTAGTTCGGGGAAGACTATTAATGTAGATGATAAATAGTAACGGGCCCAAAACGCTACCCTGTGGTACACCGCACTTCACTGTTCTAAATTTTGATGTAAATAGCACTTCTTTTTTTGACTTACGACAAATGTTCAATAGTTGTGTACATTGTTGACGATCACTTAAATATGATTCTATGAGTTTGTTTGCATTACCTCTAACACCATCCGTTTGCAATTTTCTTAGAAGCTTTATATGGTCTACGTAATCAAATGCTTTCGTAAGGTCCATAAATAACGCACATGCTGGTTTTCTAGCGTCAACATTTGACATCACTGTTTGCAAAAACCTGTAAATTGCTAAATTTATTGTTTTTTGTTTACGAAAACCCATTTGTTCGGGTGCAAACAAGTTATTTTTTTCATAGAAATTATAAATATTATCATAGATAACTTTTTCCAGAACTTTTGACAGTATTGGCACTAAGGCTATTGGCCTATAGCAGCTCATGTCACATTTGTCATTTTTCTTAAAAAGAGGTTTGATCACTGTTTTTTTAAGTTTGTCTGGAAAAACGCCGCTACACATGCATACATTTATGATGTGACTTATTACAGGTGACACTTCAGCTGAAACATGTTTGAGCACATGTGTTGCTATGCCGTCGTAACCAGTACTTGTTGTATTTTTTAGACCCATAATTATTCTCTGTATGTCCTGTGGTATTGTGGGTGCCAAAAATAAAGAGTTAGGGTTTGACGATGATACATTGGTGGTACTAGGTTCCGTAGTTTGAACAGTCGTGACAGGTACTTGTTCGACGAAAAATTCGTTAAACAAATTAGCAACACTATCAGGATTGCTTATTGTACAGCCATTTACTTTTAACTCTATTGGTTCATTTGGTATGTTACTTTTGGAACCATTTATGACTTTCCACATAGCTTTACTTTTGTTTGAAGCTCTATAAATGAAATCATCATTTTGGGCTTTTTGTGTTTGTTTTATTATAAAATTTAATCTCTGAGATAACTTTTTGAAATTGTCTCTGTTCTCCAATGTTCGCCGTTTTCTATAAATCCAAAGTAGTGCCCTTTTCCGTTTACAACAATTTTTGATGCCTGTGGAAAGCCATTTTGGCCGCTTTCGCTGAGTAATTTTTATTTTGCGCATAGGGAAACACAAATTATAAAAAAGCATAAACAGATCGTGGAACTCATTGAATGCCGTATTTGGGTCTGTCATATCAAAAATATCTTTAAATGAAATTGATTTTAAACATTCTTTAAATTTATTCATATTTTCGCAGCTGTAATCACGCCTCTCTATGTACCAGTGTTTTAACAAAGGGATTGGTTTGGTTGGGCATTCAAGAATCTGTGCTGTATGATCAGAAACCGCTAGTTCCATAGTCTGGGCTTTACATCCTCTAACATTGCATAAAATATTGTCGAGACAAGTGCCACTCGATAACCTAGTGGGTTCAGTAACAGTAAATTTCAAATTATAAGCTGAAATCAACTCTTTAAATTTATCAACTTTATTATTTTTTTCCAACAAATTGATGTTGAAGTCTCCGCAAAGAATGACTTTTTTGGTACCAAGGCCTGTCTCTTCAAGTAATGAGTTTAAATTATCGAAAAATGAATTGTAGTGATGTGATAACTTTTTAGGTGGCCTGTATACACATAGAATAATGAGCTTATGATCGATTAGCTCTATTCCGCAACACTCAATAGTACCTTCGACGCAATGTTTTCGTAAACCATTTATGGGTTTGTATCTGTGTGAGTTACGAACTAGAATGCATGTACCACCACGACGGTTTTTCCTACAATAAGTAGTTCCTAGACTGAAATTTGGGATTTGTAATAAACACGTGTCTTCGCTTTTCATATTGTGCTCTGTTATACACAAAACATCAACAGCTATGTTTTTTTCTACATCAAGTAACTCTAAGTTGGCCGTAACCAAATCTGCCTTGCTTATTAAGCCATCTAAGTTTTGGTGCATGACTTGTAACTTTTTACGAACGAAAAAACTTTCTTGTGTCGCTTCCGTTGGCCGCAGCATCATTGACTCTATATGGCATAACATCCGTTTGTGTACTTTTGTCAACTTTGGAAACCACATCGGAAAGGTAGAGAGGTGGGGGAGAATGATTGGTAATGTGTGATGATTGAGTTTCAATTTGATTTACAGAATCGCATTTTGAATTTTGATATTGGTAAAAAGTGTTCACATAATTGATGTGTAAAATATCTCTTAAAATACTTCTACATAAGTTTATACAGAATTCAATCCTTTTAGGTCGCTGAACATTGTACCACATATTTATAAATCTCACATGTTTATATTGACTACTCACAAATTCCAATTCATAATTTAATTTTTGTTCCCTAAGATGCTTATTGTAAAGAGTTTCTAGTATTAAGACATTGGTATTTGTATTTGATTTCAGCCATGAATGCAAACTTGATAAGAAATCGTAAGGCACGCATTCATTTGTTCCTACTAGAAGAATAACATAGTCGCTTTTCGTGTAGTCTGCAATGTCGTTGTTTTTCAGTATGTCGTCAAGTCGAGCTCCTGGCTTCCAGAAGCATTTGACGTCATAAGCTTCACCTAAGAGTTGTTGTAGTGTTTGTCGTACATGTTGACCTTGCTCGTCAGCTAGAATGAGTACTTTACTCGAAATATTATTTTGCATCTTATTAGTCTGTGTATTTATTTCTGCACTCTGTTTTTGTTTATTTTGTGTTGGTGCTATTATCACGTCGTTTGTCTGCTTTAATTTTGTGTCGTTATCAGTTGCATCTACTAGATTTGAAATACTTTCTTCGGTGTGATGGTCATAAGGATTTACTAAGTTTTCATTTTCCTTTGGTTTTTCTTCAAGAACACAATTTTGTGAGGGTACGATTTCATTTTGAGGTATGCTATGAATATGAGATGCTTCTGCCTCAGCTTGTGTCAGTGACTCAATTAAATTAAGTTGTCCCTTTGCCTTAAGCCGTGGTCGTTTAGGGGTCACAATCGGGCTACTATGTTCCTGACTCGTATTTAATAATCGTGTTCGCTTTCGGGTAATAATTGGACTCCCAACCAATCCTATCTTTTTATATCTCTCTACAATCTTCTTTAAATTATCGTTGTCCGTTGTTAAGCGTCTATTTTCTAAACATAGGTTGTCTATCTCCGCATGAGCTGATTGTAATTCGATATTTAATTTTTCAATTTGTTTGCTGAGATCGGAATATGTCGTGCTGTCATCTAAGGTATTTTCCGGTAGACTTTGTACAGTATTTTCGAATAATGACGAGCTTGAGAGATTCGTTAAAGACGCCGATTTTGTTTTTATGGGTCGGATGGTAACATTTTCTGAGTCCATCTTACACAGTAATCAGACCGTGAATAGATAGCTTTATTTACTTCGGCTCTGTTGCAAAGAGGGTTTATGTCTGCCGAGTGTCAAAAGTCACTGTCACTGTCTTAAGTGCTGTCAGGTTTGGGTTATTATAACTGTCAGTGTCAGATGGTGTGGTAGAAATAATTGTCAATTCATATTTTATATCAATAGGTAGGTAGGTACTGAGTTGTAATGTAGATTTAAGTAGGTACCTACTAACGGTAATTTCAATTCTGCGATGTATTGTGGATGGAGATTATAAGCGAATTTTAGTAGTGATTGTGCAATCTCACCCGTGTCCAGAACGTTTCTCGATGTTTCAAGTTAAATTTTATGTTATGTATGCATTGTAAGTAGCACCAAACTATCTTTAAAATATTTTATTTTCAAATTAATTACGCAGAGGTTTAGATAACACTTGTTTACACGGCCGGGGTTGCCAGCGTTCCGCTTATTAAAATCTATTAGACAATTAGGTATCTTTTGTCAATTAAACAAAAATAATCGGCCAAGTACGAGTCAAACTCGCGCACGAAGGATTCCGTACTGTATGGGAGCCCCCCTTAAATATGTATTTTATTTTAATTTCATTATTTACTATTGAAGTGAATATACAACTAAATTTTCTGTGAATATTTCAGTCTTCTGTTACCGTTATTAATGTCGAGCGAAAAACGGCTAAAAAATCAGGTTTGTTGTATGGGAGCACCCTTTAAATACAAATTTTATTCTGTTTTTAGTATTTGTTGTTATAGCAGCAACAGAACTACATCTGTGAAAATTTCTGCTTTCTAGCTAGAACGGTTCATGAGACAGCCTGGTGACTGACAGACGGACAGTGGAGTCTTAATATGTAATAGGGTCCCGTTTTTACCCTTTGGGTACGGAACCCTGAAAGTAAAGATTTAAGCCTGCTAAAGTTCCGCGTGTCGTCACGAGTAGACTACAAATGTATAGACTTTTGACAGAGAAGTGACGTCACGAGCCCCCACTCCCGAACCTTGTCATGGTTTATTTTTGTCATTTGTTGTTTGATTCACAAAAGAAAATAATTTCGACGTTCATGCTATTACGGTTCATGCCTACAGCCTGGTGACAGACAGACAGACGGGCAGCGGAGTCTTAGTAATAATAGGGCCCCTTTTTTACCCTTTGGGTACGGAACCCTTAAAATACGTTTCCAATTTTGTATGATAATCTAACTTGCGGACTAATCTATCTATCTATATATATATATATATATATAAATGAATTGCTGTTCGTTAGTCTCGCTAAAACTCGAGAACGGCTGGACCGATTGGGCTAATTTTGGTCTTGAAATATCCGTGGAAGCTAAGGGAAGATTTAAACGGTGAGAAAATATAAAAATATAGTGAGTAAAATAAAGACATTCATTGAATTTTCCCATACAAAATGTTCCTGCATGTAAAAGTTGTCATTGACAGTTGACAGATGGTGAGATGAAGTTCACCGGGGCAGCTAGTTTGTAATAATGTTTTTATTTGCCTATTATAATATAATGAATTGTTTTTTTAGGCGATAACTGCACCAAGGAAGGCGTTCCAGGCGTTTGCACAAACATCAGAAAATGTCCCGACGCACTCCGTGACATCAAAATACACAAGGCACCACAAGTAAGCTCACTAATCATTATTTTTCACTTAAAATGGCGTAACCGATATCAATGATTGTAATCTACGTACAGGCCGAATCCTCCATGCCGGCTGATGTGAAGTTAGCTACGAGTATAAGCTGCGCAATATACAATCGACGCGCAGCTTTATGTGAGCTTCCGACAGAATTGTTTTTTTTTTAACGCGAATAAGTCCACGCTTGACCACCAACTCGCCTGATGGTAAGCGACGTTGTGGTCGTAGATGAAGCACGCAGACTTAGAAGATACCTGTTCACTCTGATCTTGAAAAGCTTTATATTATATCTCTTAGGAAACAGGAAAGCAGGAAGACTGTTCCATTCCCTGGCGGTACGAATCAGAAATGTTGAGTCAAACCGCTTCGTACGTATCGAAGGAAAATCGACAATGTAGGGGTGGTAATGTGGCGTCTTACTATATAGTATACTATACAGTTTGTAGAGTTTGTGCAAAAGGAGAACCGTCGTAGCGTTACGGTCTTACGGAGAACTAACAATAAGATATTAATCAGCAGCCAAGGTACAGACTCCTTGGTAGACGCGAGTATACGGATGAAAACCGAATTGTTGTCTACCAAGTATCAAACACTTTTAGTTGTACTAGCAATGATAGAGCAGTGTTGTCAACGTAACAAAATTAGTAAAATGGAACACGGACGACCTCAACGACCTAAGACGATTCTCTTTTTGCACAAACTCTGCCTGTGAAGTATGATCTACCAAACAAAAAAAAAAATCATCACAAGCTATTACATAATCATATTATACTTACTTACTTGTAGTTCTCAGAACATTAGACCTCATCTGTTAATCTGAAACAGTACATATTTTTACCGACTTCCAAAAAGGAGGAGGTACTATCAAATGTTCGTCTGAACCTATGTATTTTTTTTGTGTATGTTTGAAATTGGCTGAGCCGTTTTTGATAAATCAACAATAAAGTACATGGATGTCACATCGATTCGTGCAAACTATTCGAATTTTTTACACGGTGGAAGTCGGTGTTGCGATTTTTTTGCGAAAAACAATATTTCAATTCGTTCTTCACCGCTGTGGAAATATGTGGCGCTATTTTTTTTTGCGAAAAAAAAAAAGTTAGTTGCGGTAGAAATCTTATTGCGTTCTGGGTTTTTAACGTGAACAAATTCATCAAGAACAAGTTCAAAATGAACATATTCATCGATTATTGTGAACCGAATCGAAAAATTATTTTTTAGTTCGAAAGGATATACTCCGGAGGACCCATTTAAATTTTAAAGAAATCGGCTGAGCTGTTTTAGAAAAATCAACAGTAATGTAATTTGTACACGATGGAGGCGGTTTTGCCATTTTTGTGAAAAATCATTATTTACATTTTGTTTCAGCTATGTGAGTTTCTCGTTGATCCTATCGTCTGCTGCGCTTCATCATCATCATCTACGTCAACAGACTCCGTGACAACCGCAGTAACGCCAGTTCTCACTACCTCGAGGTATAGTAGGTGCATTTATAACCTGAATCAAATAACTTGTCGGCTGTGATGTTAGCTACAGGTTGCGGATAGCCCAATACTCGTGAGCTTCTAAGAAGCTTTTAAGGAGCTCGGGATTCTCACATTGCCGGCTATCCTGATCTTTCAGGTAGCTGTTTATGTGAGATGTAACCTGGACATATTTAAAAAGCACAGCGATGTGTTACAACACTCGGAATGCTAATTAAGCTTATGAGCATACCGCGCTCTCTCACGAAGTCTGGGAAGCTGACGCACGTTATGGGACCGGATGTTTACAACCGACTGCCTGAAAAGGTCACTGAAGCTCTCAGCCTCAACAGTTTTAAAAGTAGGTTGAAGCGCTACCTTATCGAGCAAGCGTTCTACGACTTTGAAGAGTTCAAAGATCATAAATAAAAGTACTATGTACAATTCTATTATATTGACATTGTTAGTGATCATTTTATTGTTTATTTATTTTTTGACTTGTAAACTATGTTTATTAATAAAATGACTTTGACTTTGACTTTGCTTCAGTCAGGATTGGGCTAGAGTTTGTGCAAAAGGAGAAGCGTCGTAGGTGTGGTGCCCGTGTGCCATTTTTGACCGACGAACCAAACCGGAGGAGGTACTCAATTCGACACGTATGTTTATGTATAACCACGCATAACTTTTTTCGTAGTAGTTCGATTTCAATAATTCTTTTTTTATTAGAAAGAGTATACTTCGAAATTGGTCCCATTAAAATTTTATTGAAATCGGCTGAGCTATTTTTGATAAATCAACAATAATGTGAAAAATGTAACGTCGATCCGTGCGAAATATTCGCGAATTCTGTACACGGGTGAAGTCGGTCATGCTATTTTTTTGCGAAAAATAATTATACTAATTTTGTTACGTTGACAACACTGCTCTGTCATTGCTAGTACAACTAAAAGTGTTTGATAGTTGGTAGACACCAATTTGGTTTTCATCAGTACTCGCGTCTACCAAGTAGTCGATACCTTTTGGCTGCTGATTAAAATCTTATTGTTAGTTCACCGTAACGCCACGACGGTTCTCTTTTTGTACATAATCTATCCGCAGCTTGCAGAGTCACGACCTCCTAGATGTTTGACCAGGGCCCAACTTAGAGGTGTGGAGGCCTCGGAGCAAGAAAGAGCGGAGGTTAGATATATACCTGCTTAAGATGATTTTATCATGTACCTATACTTTCTTTAGAGAGAACAAATAATATAGAAAGCTTTTCCTTTCGAAATCTTTTGTGGATGCCCCGGGCAGTTGACCCAGGTTGCCCTCCCCTAAATCCGGCCCTGTCAAATCCGGCTCAAAATCGTTGTGGGGGCTTTGGCTATTTCATGTTAAAATTATTACGTAAATAGATTATAATAGTAGTTTATGCAACTGTCATATAATGAAGGGTATTAAAACACGAGTGTGAGTTTATGAAACGGGCGCAGCGAGTTTCATAATAGTAACGAGTGTTTTAATACCCGTGTTATATGCAGTTGCATACACTACTTTATCTTTACTAATAAAAAAAAAACCTATTGCGAAACATTAAATTCACGCGTACGTGTATTGTCACAGTGAACTTGGCGCCATTAAAATCTAACCAATGAGAGCGCAGCTGCGCGCGCAGGTCCAATCAGGAGCGAGCGCGCGATGTTATAATGAGATTTTACGATATCGATGTGGATATTATAACATCATGTGAAATTGCTTAAATTGAGTGTTTTGTTGTCTGCGCTATAACAGTAGTCATTATAAGTCAAGTATTGGAAACATAAGTAGAATGTTACAACATTAGTGTAGATAAACAATTTAACATCATAAATGTTGTATCTGTGAATATTAAAGTTTAATACTTACTCGTATTAGGTACTCGTATCATTAAAATTCAAAGGCGCCAAAAATGACGCTGGCCAAAGTCGGTGCACCTTTTTAGGGTTCCGTACCCAAAGGGTAAAAACGGGACCCTATTACTAAGACTCCGCTGTCCGTCTGGCTGTCTGTCTGTCACCAGGCTGTTTCTCATGAGCCTTGATAGCTAGACAGTTGAAATGTTCACAAATGCTATGTTTCTGTTGCCGCTATAATAACAAATATTATTAGACACGTATTTTTTGCTAACTAAACAAAAATTGATGAAGATATAGCCCGTCAAAGTTCCGCGTGATGCACAAGTGCCATATAAATGTATAGACTTCTGTGAGAGAGGCGACGTCACGACCCCCACTCCCAAACTTTGACAAGGTTTATCTTTGTCATTTGATTGACAAAAGAAAAAAACGTGTCCAATATTTTTTGATAATGGAACTCACGGACTAATCACTGATTTTTTTACCCAGTCATATGATGACTTCTGATAACTTCTGATGACTTTTGTCATCATATGACTGGGTAAAAAAATATTATTATAATTAGTCCGTGAGTTAGATTATCCAAAAATCTTGGACATGTATATTTTATTTTGACATTCAAACAACAAATGACAAAGATAAACCTTATCAAAGATTGGGAGTCCCCCACTCCCTCGTAGGCATGAGCCTATTGTGGTTTCAATTTACGTCTAAACCTGGGCTAACCCGTCAGACGTTTGTATGAAGGGACGACCGAGTAGACATATTCTGTGTGGTATCCACAGCGCTCCCGCGTCGTCAACAGCAGAGAATATAAAGTGGTACGACTACTTCGATGCTTCCAAAATAAACGACCAATGCGAGCCCGTTCCATCTTCTTTGGCCGCTCCGCCGAACGGACAGCTGGCTTGGGACAGTGAGTACCTTCTTTTCGTTTTTAGGGTTCCGAATCCAAAGGGTAAAAACGGGACCCTTTTACTAATACTCCGATGTCCGTCCGTCTGTTTGTCACCAGGCTGTATCTCAAGACTCAACACTTCAACACTTCGATATACCGATAGTCAATACGGCATCGCTGGAGAGACAAAAGCACTGCCCACGTCTCGTTCGAAACACTTTCAATGGTTACGACGTTGTTAGTGAGGGACTTGTGGACGAGAAATCCGACACCACTTTGGGACTGTTGGTCGCCTTTCCGGCAATAGAGTAAGTTGCCGGAGTTACCGTGTCCTCACCCTCTCTTTGGACTTCAAATAACCCCAAAATATTCCAGCGCAACCCACTCACGTCATTCCCTATTCCAGCTCGACTATCTTTTTCATCCGTCCTCCAGCTGCGTATGTTATGCGTCACCAGGGCCAGTTTCCGTTGGGGGTGGTAGCGGGGCGACTGCTGGGGATTCTTTACACCCCCCTCTTCGCAGTTGCCGTGGCCGCTACCAGAGCCAGGGATAGCAGAGCCGCCGGGGACTGGGGGCCTGGTTTTATTGTATTTATCCATAAAGGGTGTTGCCCATTATCGCCGCGCTGGGCAAGGGTGATGGCGATCGCAGGACGTAGCTCCTCGCACTAGTGCCGCTGCTCGTCGACACTCGCCGGTGCCATTTAGGCTACGCCATATTGGATGGTTATACCACCATCTATCGGTTCCGTAGTACCTCAGTCGGCTCTTACGACACCTGGTACAAGAGGGGGGTGCTATTCTACTCTGCCGGCCCACGGCTATACATGGTTATTTCTAATAAATTAGCATTCTTTTAGGAGCTTAATCTGTGCATCAAATCTAACAACTTTAGTTTTGCGACTTTCAAAGCTTAAAAAAAAAACTGTTCCATACATTTTGTCGAGGGTGAACGATTTTTTTCTATGGACCAACAACTTTTTTTTGTTAGTTTTGAAGTACAGAATAAGCCCCTAAAAGGATGCTAATTGATTCGAAATAAATAAATGTTAGGGGACATCATACACACGGTCAAACTAAGCATAGATTATGATATGGCTGCCAGAGGCTGATATACTACATATACATATTTTAAATACATACTTTTACAGAAAGTAGTTAAATAAAACCCAGACACAGAGCACACGCCTATGTTCATCACACAAATGTTTGTCCTGGGTGGGGATCGAACCCACCCACGCCTCTTTGACCCAGATGTCAGGGTCACTAACCACTGAGCCACCGAGGCAGTCAACCCCTGTATATACCTAGATATCTGTATAAATTCCAGAGTGTCTGGAGTACCAAAGCAGAGCAGTGTACCCGTGTGTCAGGAGCCAGGCGCTGGGCGCCGACCCCGCGCGCGCCGACCGCTGCCACCACGACAAGGACGACCTCGGCGGGGCTTCAGACGCAATGCGCGATGAATTCCCACACATGGTGAGATAGTCTTGCAATATGTAGCTCGAATACAACGGCCTTAATGCAAAAAAGCGTTTTTTGTATGGCCCACATTATTTATTCTAAAATTCCCAAAGAGATAAGAGATTTAAATATTAGCATGTTTAAAAGTAAATTGAAATTTGTGTTAGCCCAAAAATGCTATTATGAAATTGCAGAATTCCTCAGTGATAAAAATATTCTCAGCACTGATATAAACATAAACCTGACCTGTTTGACATAGATTTTAATTGTTTACGTATTCTATAATATTATTTACTGTTATTGACATGATCATCTTGACAACTTTAGTTTTTTTTTGCATCTTTAATTCTGTTGGACATTTTTAATTTTCATTTACATTCATAATTTTGTATTTTGACATTGGTAACTTAATTTTTTTATGGTATTTGTAAAATGTATTTTTATTGGTAATTTTTAGGGTTCCGTACCTAAAGGGAAAAACGGGACCCTATTACTAAGACTTCGATGTCCGTCTGTCCGTCTGTCTGTCACCGGTGGCTGTATCTCATGAACCATGATAGCTAGGCAGCTGAAATTTTCATAGATGATGTATTTCTGTTGCCGCTATAACAACAAATACTAAAAAGAAAATAAAAAATTATGGGGGGCTCCCAAACAACAAACCTGATTTTTCAGGCTTTTTTCGCTCTATATTAATAATGGTAACAGGTAGATTCTTGAAATTTTCATAGAATATTTAGTTTTATATTCACTTCAATAATAAATAAATAAATAAAATAAATAATTAAGGGGGGCTCCCATACAGTACGGAACCCTCAGTGCGCGAGTCCGACTCGTACTTGGCCGATTATTATTTGTATAACTTTCGGTCATTTCTCTTAGCTATTATTTATTTCATTCATTATTTTTTATATTTGTACGCCACACTTGGCAAGGACATGAGCAACATTATGTAAGAACTCCAACTTGTATGCTATTTTGTATGAAGTGTACATATCTGTACTGTACTGTACTGTATCAGCCTTTCAATAGTCCACTGCAGGACGTAGGCCTACCCACGAAGGGTGATTGGGCCATATCCACCACGCTCTGGCCCAATGCGGGTTGGTGGATTCACATACGCTATTGCATTAGGCTAAGCCTGTAATAATAGCAGTATTTGTAATAAAAAAAAAAAAAAAAAAAAACATACGCCGTCGAATTTCTTCTACGGACGTATGCAGGTTGCCTCACGATGTTTTCCTTCACCGAAAAGCCAGTGGTGTGATATTCCGTACATAAATTCCAAGGAATTCATTGGTACGGGACCGGGATTTGAACCCACGACCTCACGATTGTAAGGCGGGTGTCATTACCACAAGACCACCACGGCTTCGGATGTACATATCATGTTCTGACAAATAAAGTATCTGAATCTGAATCAAACATCTTGACTGAAGCTCTCTTAACAGGTGCGCGGGGGTTGGCTCATCCGCCGCTTGTAGCTGTGTAACATCACAGCAGCCAAGTTATTTGATTCCGTCTATAGGTCAATCTACACGCTATATTTATCGTGATATTTATCTTGGTTGCCTGGAAGAAATCGCTTGAAGCGATAAGGCCGCCATTTAGTATAACTTTGTAATGTTTTTTTTTTCGTGTGTTTTTTGTATTGTAATTGTGGTTAAACTAATAAATAATTATCTATCTATCTATCTATCTAGTAGTATTTTGGTATACTACACATACGATACGAATCGCGTCAGTACGACGGCAAATTTCATTGAGTACACTCGTATATACGTGTCGTATTACATTTACAATATAAATATAGCTATGTGTAACAATATAAATAAAGCTGGCGTTGCTATTATATTAGCGATAGCATTGAAAAGACTTAAATTTATATTTATGGTCGACTTTTTTTCTGGTAATTAATTTAAAAAGGAGGTTTTTATTGGGGTGATTTCTGAATATTTGGGAAGGCAGGGAAGACTTAGTAAATAGGGGCTATGGCGGTCAGTTAAGCGCTTTTTAGAATAAAATCCACAATATAAATCACAGCTTTATTAGCAACATAACATAGCTATTCTACATTATCGGGCTACAATTAGACATCAAAACAATCATCTTTGGAGTATCCGTCTAATGGATGTATCAAAATAAAAAAAAAATGGCTTTGACTACCATTGTGCACACGAGAGGACAATGGTGGTCATAATGTTGACGATGGTTCTAACACATGTTACGGAATCTCCTGTAGCGGAATCGCAAACAGTGCAAGCAGAGTGACCCCTAAGCCCTCGGAAAGTGCACCTGTACCACACCTTGTTGTTTCGACAAAATAAAAGACAATGGTTATCAGGATCATCATAATTTACTCAAAAGTCCGCAATATCAATCGTTGTCAATGTCAATGTCAAATCGTTTTTTTCTCGATGAATTTGCTTTTTAGTCTTTAGTTTTTTTTGCCTTCCCTTTGCCTTTTTGGGGTTAGTTGACCACGACTACCCGCGACTGACTCAATATAATTTTTTGTATAAGATAAACAAATATATATTTTGATTCGAAATTAGCATTACTACATAATAATAATGAACACTATTAAAAGCCAGCGTTTACGCTTTTACCTTGCTAACTTGTTATGACGTAAAATTACATCGAGTAGGCGCGAAAACAATAAACACCTGCCTTGTACGAAGTACGAAGGCCGCGTGTTGAATGGCACTGCAGGGCGCTCATCGTTCGCAGGCAATAATAATCAAGAGGAATATACCTAATACGCGTAAAGAACCGATCGTCTTTTAATTATGAGCGTGACCATTATTGGCCGTTGACCACCATTGCCCTATTTTCCCCTATTATTGTCAGGTGAAAGGTTTAATGAGCTGATGTTTAATTATTGGGTAGTTGGTAAATTAATGCGACAGGTAAACATGGACAGTATAAAACATCTGGTCAGGTACGTCACGCTAAAATGTCAGTATACGAGTATTAAATATATTACATCCAGGAAAACAGAAAATGATGGGCAGAAAAAGTCGGGCTGGTCGCGATAGCGGAAAAACATAAAACATCACTTCGGTTAAAAAGAGAGGTAAGCTTGTGGTACATAAGTAATGCAGATAGATCTGCATTTTTCAATTTTACAGAAAGGTTAGGGGCAGGGTAGGGGCAGGGTACGGGCAGATTTATAATATAAGTAAGGAAGAATAATATGGTTCCAGGTAGCGCTCGGGTACGGGAGGAAACCTTCGCGACTGTGGTGGCTGTGCAGTGGAGCGCTCATCAGCGAAAACTTCGTGCTGACGGCGGCGCACTGCGCGCACTGGGGCAACGTGTGAGTTGACGTGGATTTACTGTTGTGTCCGTAATTTATTATGTAACACCTATATGTACACAGTTTGAAACAATAAACGTTATCTTATCTTATATTTGTCTGACGTGTCGTGTCGTAACATATCAGAATGATCTCGGTGTCATACATTCAGTATGGTGACGTTTATACTAGTGTGATGTGACGTGTCGTGATGGGATCTGAAGTGTCGCATCAGAAGCGATACCAGCTCGCGTCAGAGTGGCAGCTGATTCACACGTGTCAGTCAAGAAAGGCCGCATTTAGGGGAGGGCAACCGGTGCAACTACCCCTTTAGAAAACAAAAACTTTCAAATTCCAACGATTAAACGTTTACCTACAGTACTTTGTAGAAAAATCTACTTTATATCCTACTAATATTATAAACGCGAAAGTTTGTAAGTATGGATGGATGTTTGTTACTCTTTCACGCAAAAACTACTGAACGGATTGAGATAAAACTTTGCAATAATATAGCTTATAAATCAGAATAACACATAGGCTATAAATTATAATGATATTGCGTATATTTTCCACAACATAAAGATAAGTGTTAATTAAGTAGGAAAAATTCTGCCAGCTGCAAGAATACTAGTGTGCGCTTTAAGAAATTAAAAAAAAAACAACTGTCTAATCAAACAACCGTCAAATCGTTTCATTCTTTCTTTTTTATTTTATTTTCCTTATTTTAAAGGTGGTAAGGTAAATACGGGCAAAATAAAGCGAGGGTTTTACAATAAGCGTAGGTACAGAATGCGATCTTCACAGTTTTGCCGAGTTGGTTTCATAAGCAGAATGTTATATTCCTTACTGGATACTGGTTACCAAACATGATGAAGGGTATCAAAAAAGTAATAAATCATATCACTTGGATACCAGTATCGTACGACGATCATTTTTTCTTCGTACGATACTGGTTACCAAACTCTGGTATCATACGTGGCCGAAGGGAATAGCCCATTACCCTGGCTGCAGCTCTTGGAGCTTTGGCTCCACTGTCACGGTTCTTGCACTACTGGCTTCACGCTCTCAGCAGTTGCTGTGATCTTCGGCATCCAGGAGCAGGAGTATCTCTCTCGGAAGCGGTTGTTTTGTCTGGCTTTCGTCAGGAGCCATCCTGAAGCGCATGGAGCGGAGCGCTATCATGTAGGTGGGCATGAGGCCTGGGGGTTAGTCCAGGTTTACACGTAAATTGAAATTACAGATGTTTCCGTTTGGCTCTATTCATTTTTGTACAGACCCCTGACGGAAACGAGGGAGAACTGACCAAAATGTATGGAGCCACACGCGAACGCGAAAGTTAAAGTAATAAACTACGTAAAACCTAGACTAAGGGCTCTGTTGTCATCACCATCGTACATGCGGCGCGCTAATGTGCAGCATATTGACCCACCGCTTCCATTCGAGTATCTCGACTGTAAAATCGATTGGTGACGGTTGTCAAACTTAAAAATGGTTTAACTCCGTGACTGTAAATATTAGACGATTGCTGTCTTCACAAAAGTAGGAGAGATCAACGAGATCTACGTATTCGATGACAGCTGTCAAACTTAAAAGTGGTTTATCGCTGTAGCTATCGACTTTGGATTATTGCTGTCTTGACATAAGTGAGACAACTCAACGAGATCTACATTTCAGATGACAGCTGTCACACTTAAAAGTGACATTTATGTCCGTCCGTGGACTTTAGACTTTAAAGTTGTTTAACTCCGTAACTGACAATTTTATATCATTGCTACAATAAAAGCGAGAGAACTCAACGAGATATCTACATTTGGGATGACAGCTGTTAAACTTAAAAGTTATTCATCTCCATAACTGTCCATTTATACCATTGCCACTTTGACAAAAGCGAGAGAGCTCACCGAGATCTACTTTTCGGATGACAGTTATTAAACTACGTAAAACCTAGACTAAGGGCTCTGTTGTCATCACCATCGTACATGCGGCGCGCTAACGTGCAGCATATTGAAGCAATTTGCAAGCAATTGCAGCATTAAAAAAAAAATACTTTAATATAAAATTTTACAGAGGTGCCACACACCCTGCCACCAGTGTTAGTTAGCAACTTAGATAAGAGATCTAGAGGATTCTATGAATAGTTAGCGGATGTGCCATTTTTAACCGACTTCCAAAGGAGGAGGAGGTTCTATATTCGTCTGTAAGTACTTTTTATGTGTATGTTCATCGATATTTTCGCCATTTGTGAACCGATTTCACATCGCTTCGTGCAAAATATTCGAAGTCTGTAGACGATGTTGCGATTTTTAGTGAAAAATATTTTTTCACTTATTGTGTAATAGTAGTTTATGCAACTGTCATATAATGAAGGGTATTCAAACACGAGTGTGAGTTTCATAATACCCGTGTTATATGCAGTTGCATACACTACTTTATCTTCACTAATAAAAATAAAAAAAAACATATTGCGAAACATTAAATTCACGCGTACGTGTATTGTCACAGTGAACTTGCCGCCATTAAAATCTAAACAATGAGAGCGCAGCTGCACGCGCAGGGCCAATCAGGAGCGAGCGCGCGCTGTTCTTTTTTTATTTCATTGGCACAAGATCTTACCAAAGAGTTTTGTGTATGTAAGTTTAGTAGTTTCGACGAAGTTTTCACGTATAACCCAACTGTTTTCAAAAGCCAGCCTAATATCAAAATTTTATACAACTTGTATGAGGATTTTGACATAAGGCTCGCCAGGTTAATTGGTCGCGTTTTATTGATGTTATAATGAGATTTTACGATATCGATGTGGATATTATAACATCATGTGAAATTGCTTAAATTGAGTGTTTTGTTGTCTGCGCTATAACAGTAGTCATTATAAGTCAAGTATTGGAAACAATAATGACAATGAAACATAAGTAGAATGTTACAACATTAGTGTAGATAAAAATGTTTATGTATTTTTTAGCGGTGCGGTGACGTACGTGCAGCTGGGCGCGTTCCAGCTCACCGCGCTGTCTCCCCGGAACAGGCGTCGAGTGAAGAAAATACACTTCTATCCTGACTACGAGCCGCCCCTCAATGACCACAACATCGCGCTGATAGAGCTTCAAAGACCGTGAGTTTTTAACCGACTTCCAAAAAGGAGGAGGTTCTGTGTTCGTCTGTATGTATTTTTTTTTGTGTATGTTCATCGATAATTCCGCCAATAGTGAACCATTCGGTTCACTATTGGCGAACCCGTTCGAACTGAAAAAGAATTTTTCAGTTCGAACGGGTATACTCCCGAGGCGGTATCATTTAAATTTTACAGAAACGGCTGAGCCGTTTTTGAAAAATCAACAATAATGTAAACAATTCGGGCGAAATATTCGAATTTTGTACACGATGGGAGGCGGTTTTGCTATTTTTTGCGAAAAACAATTATCTTTTGAACCCCCGATACAAACCAAGCGAAAAGAACCCAGTGGGCAGGGTACATAGTTCGGAGAAACCACTTTCCGGCAAGCGTAGCGTAGGACGTCCGCCGATGTAATTAAAACCGTAGGAACGCGCTGGATGCAAGCCGCTCGCAAACGGCCTTATTAGAAATCCATCAGAGAGGCCTATGTCCAGCAGTCAGTGACGGATTAAGACTACTTGATGCCCTAAGCAATCCAGGCCTGAGGGCCCCCCTATCCGTATGTCAACTAGAATCGGTCTTTAAATCTTTACCGCCTAAAAACATTAGTTTTTTGTAAAATAAGATGATGAGATGTAACGTATATACCTTAGAAGTGGAGTAGGTGCAACAACAATAAAAACCAAAGCATAATTTATTTATTTATTGAAATGCGCCTTGCGGCTTTTTCGGGCATTGAATTCACGCAAGATAGTATTAACGTCTAATGTTTTTAACATATCGGACTCTATGTAATACTCTCGATAAATTATCGAGCCTTTCTTGTATCATCTTTGTCCTTTTTTCATTGACGAATGTGAAAAAGAACGTTCCGCTGATCAATTTGTAATCATAAGCGATAAAGATATACGCAGGGCTGTTTCCACATTAGGGAAAGCTGATTCAATTTTATCATCATGTAATATTTTATACAATTGTGCGTGAGTTTGATGTAAACTTTCTTGTGCGAGCCGAATCTCTGGGTCTGGAACTTATTTGACTTATGACATATGAATGAAACTGTTGAATTTCTGTTATTATTCGGTGTTAAGGTCTTCTAGATATGTGTTTACTAGATTTGTACTGTGCGACTGTATTCTGCAGTTTGATCGGGACACAATACATAATTTTATCGGCATCGGGTATTTTATTCAAGAATGAGTTTGTCGACAAACACAGTCACACTAATGTGCACCGTAGATTTTTAGTTTACTGAAACTATTGCTTTACTTATTAATTATCCAATTAATTGTGTTACGTATGCATAGAAGCCGGTTGGCACAATTACTCAAAAAACAAAAGATTTGATTGACACGGATTTGCGGGGGCGCCAGACGTGGGGCCCGCGGGAAGGGGTGGTTTGTGATTGGCTGATCGCAATTCCGGTACATTCGAATTGCCGAATGCACTAGCGGGCAGCGAGTGGGCAAGCGGGCGCGGGGTTATGACTCTATACTCGGAATTTTAATTCGATTCCAGATTTGACATTAAATTTCATTCATTTGACATTTTTTCTCTATTGATTCAATTGTCAAATCTGGAATCGAATTAAAATTCCGAGTATAGGTCGGACTCTATGTCAACTTAGAACGCGCGAATTTTCAAATTAGTCCTAGAAACTTTTTTTGGTTTGGTTTTTGGTGACGTGAGAGTTGAGAGTGAGACGTGATTCGTGATGCCCTAAGGACCTAAGGACGGATTTTTTTTTCTTCTGGTGCCCCCCCAGACGTGATGCCCTAGGCAATTGCTTAATTTGATTAAGGGTTAATCCGTCACTGCCAGCAATGGACTGATAATGATGATGATGCCGCAAAAACAACAGCAGGCATTGAGTCTTCTTCTTCTTCTTCGTCGTGTCAATCTATTTTTTTTAAAGAACCAGAACTGATGTGAGCTAACAAGCGCGAAAACTTTTCAAGTGCAAGAGTAGCAAGTGCGCATTTTCGCGCTTACTTCTCTGTTGAATGATCATCGGATCCTCGCTTTTTGAGCACTAGAACAAAGAGCTTGAAATTTTTTCGATGTTCAGTCAGTGAAAGTTAGATTTGAAAGAAATGTGAAAAATGTGAGCAAAGAAAATATAATATTTAATACTAGCGACCCGCCCCGGCTTCGCACAAGTGTATTATACATATAAACCTTCCTCTTGAATCGTTCTATCTATTAAAAAAACCGCATCAAAATCCGTTGTGTAGTTTTAAATATATTTAAGCATACATGGGGACAGACAGCGGGGAGCGACTTTGTTTTATACTATGTAGTGATTTATTAAATATAAAATGTGATGATTGCAGGGCCACGATCGACGAGTACACGGTGCCCGCGTGCCTTCCCGCGGCGGAGCGCGACGCGGAGGAGCACGCGCTGACGACCAGCTGGCGCCTGCTGCCCCGCCTCGCCAACATCTCCGACTATCTGCAGAAGGTACGAGTCCCTCACCCGGCACATAGCTTCCGCGGCGGAGCGCGACGCGGAGGAGCACGCGCTGACGACCAGCTGGCGCCTGCTGCCCCGCCTCGCCAACATCTCCGACTATCTGCAGAAGGTACGAGTACCTCACCCGGCACATAGCTTCCCGCTAAACTACAACGTGGGTGTCTTCAAACCCCGAGTAAATAGGTATCTTCTAGTTAAGCGTGCTACACCCTAGACCGCATATCTGCTTAACATCAGGCAGTATGTCAAACGCAAACCTACAGGAAATCAAAAATCATCGATCAAGTACGAGTCGGACTCGCGCACGGAGGGTTCCGTACTGAATGGGAGCCCCCCTTAAATATTTATTTTAAGTCTTATCATTAAATCAAAGTTTAGCATACTAAATGAATTACAAAATACAGATTATTTGAAAAATATCAGACATATAGATTCGGCGATAAACAGCAGAGATATGTATTGCGTGTGAACACACTACAATATAATTTTGTTTTTATTTTGAAGTGGATTCGTCTCTAAAATTACCTACTTCTATGGACGTATGCAAGTTGTCTCACGATGTTTTCCTTTACCGAAAGGCCAGTGGTGTTAAATTCCGTACATAAATGCCAAAGCACTCATTGGTACCTACGGGACCGGGATTTGAACCCACGACCTCACGATTGTAAGGTGGGCATCGCTACCACTAGACCACCACGGCTTCTGATATAATGATGAACAGTTCACAAATTTGGCGGAACGTTAAGGGTGCAAACCAGGGGAACTCTTGTCGCTCGCTCTCGTGGCGTGAGTAACTGGCGCGAGCAGGAGAAAAAGCGAAGCCGAACGTCAGAGCGCTTAAACAATAAGGCCCCAGCTCAGTTGGGAGAGCGTCGGGCCAGTGATCCGAAGGGGCAGGTTCAAGTCCTGCGTGACAAATTTTGAAATGTTTATCACAAAGAATAGCTCTTTGAAATGTTATATTGTTATTCCCAGAGACGGGTGACGAAGATCAAAGCAGAAGTGTGTACGTTGTCGTACTTACCCAGCCGCTTAGGGTGGGGCGGGTTCGACGACAACTCCCAGCTTTGCTACGGCGACAGAGACGGGGGTGCAGACGCCTGCCTGGTAAACTATAATAATCATTAAATTTTAATAATCTTTAATCTGTATGTATAACAATCCACCAAGTGAACGTTGAACTCGCGCACGAAAAGTACCGTATCGTAAGGGAGCCCCCCTTAATTTATTTTAATTTTATTATTAATTTTTCAAGTGAATGTACAATTCTTATAATTTTGATATTTCGTTGGTCACGGCATCACGCGTGAGCTACTGAATGGATTTGACTAATTATTTTTTTGTTGTATTTGTTATTGTCAGGAGAAGGTTCATAAGAAAGAAAAAAATAAGAAAATCGCGTGGAGAATAATAAAAACAACAATTTAATTTTACCATACGAAATTCTCCTACATGTAAAAGTTGTTGTATCTGCCATTTTTCGCATAAATGGCAAAACCGACTTCCTTCGTGTACAAAATTTGTATAGTTCGCTCAAATTGATGAATAAAATGTTTGCATTATTGTTGTATTTCAAAAGTGGCTCAGCCGATTTCGATAAAATTCAAATGGGAAAACCTCGAGAGTATATCCTTTCAAACTGATTTTTTTTTTATTCGGTTCACAATTGGTGAAAATATCGACGAACATACAGAAAAAATATATACAGATGAACATAGAACCTCTTTCTTTTTGGAAGTCTTCAAAATCGGTTTATAATTGGCGGAGTAATCGCGTATCTCATCAAAAACAAAAATGTGAAATTGGAGCCAAAGTGTTGCCAAAAGAATTGAGATCTAACACGGGGGCCAAGTGTTCTGTAGAAAATCCTAAAGTTTAAGCTACAAGAATATACAAATAAAAGACTTTAGTAAATGAGCCAAATTTCATGTATGTAGGCTAAATAGTTTTTGAGTTGTGAGGGGGTCAAAAGTAGCTCCAAATGGTTCGTGTAATATTACACACGGCCGCTGCGTCGCCAGTTTTCTGTAGAACACTTTGGCTGGACACGCTGCCGCGTCTAGAACGTGTATGCAATAAACACATAAGTACAGTAGAATTGAGTACCTCCTAATTTGAAGTCGGTTAACAAAGTCGATTACAAATGTATCACTACATTGTATAAAACAAAGTCGCTTCCCGCTGTCTGTCCCCATGCATGCATATATCTATAAAACTACACAACGGATTTTGATGCGGTTTTCTTTAATAGATAGAGTGATTCAAAAGGAAGGTATATATGTATAATACACCTGTGCGAAGCCGGGGCGGGTCGCTAGTGTTTAATAAAATTAGTAGTTTAGGTAAACTAACTGACCCGGTAAACGATGTTTTGCCTTAAAAAAACCTAGGGATTTAAAAATAATTGGCCAAGTACCTCGTGCACGAAGAGTTCCGTACTGTATGGGTCCCCCCTTAAATATTTATTTTATTTTATATAAAAGTGAGTAGACAAATAAATATTCTGTGAATATTTCAAGCATCTACCTGTTACCATTATTAATATCGAGCGAAAAACGGTTAATAACTAATGTAAATTAAAAATTTAAAAAACCCCCGACACATTGATAACCATTTTGGGCACATTTGTAGAATTTTGGTTCTTCCATCTCCACTTTAACCCACCATAACTCTTAAACGGCTCAATCGATTTTTATAAAACATAGCTAAGAACACTCTCGACCAAGTCTCCTTTCATCCAAAAAAAACTAAACTGAAATCGGTTCAGTGGTTCGGGCGCTATGATGCCACAGACAGACAGACAGACACACAGACACGTCAAACTTATAACACCCCTCTTTTGCGTCGGGGTAAAAATCAGGTTTGTTGTATAGGACCCCCCTATAATATTAATTTTATTCTGGTTTTAGTATGTATGTCGTGTTCAGGTGTGTCATTTTTGACGACAAAAAATTAAGATTTAAGACAAATACACGTGGCGGCACGTAAGTGTAGCGCTGAGGGTAGTGTGGAGGGGATGGCTGCGCATAGTGACCGCCATACTAAATCCATGCGCAGCCATTCCCTCCACAGTTAACTCAGCACCAAAATTGAATGCCGCGACCCGGGGATCGTTTTTAGGGTTCCGTACCAAAGGGTAAAAACGGGACCCTATTACTAAGACTCCGCTGTCCGTTTGTCTGTCTGTCACCAGGCTGTATCTCATAAACTCTTATAGCTAGAAAGCTGAAATTTTCACAGATGATGTATTTTTGTTGCCGCTATAACAACAAATACTAAAAAAAGAATAAAGTTAATATTTAAGAGGGGTTACCATACAACAAGCCTGAATTTTTAACCGTTTTTCGCTCGATATTAATAATGGTAACAGGTAGATGCTTAAAATATTCACAGAATGTTTAGTTGTATGTACAATTTAATAATAAATAATTAAATTAAAATTAAATAAATATTTAAGGGGGGCTCCCATACGGTACGGAACCCTGCGTGCGCGAGTCCTACTCGTACTTGGTCGATTATTTGAACTTCGAATGCCTCGGACATATACCTACTTATCTGACAGCCTCGGTGGCTCAGTGGTTAGTGACCCTAACTTCTGGGTCAAAGAGGCGTGGGTTCGATTCCCACCCAGGGCAAGTATTTATGTGATGAACATTAGAGTTTGCTCTGTGTCTGGATGTTATTTAGTTACTATCTATATAAGTATGTATTTAAAAATATATATAAGTAGTATATCAGTCTCTGGCATATCACAAGCTTTGCTTAGTTTGGGGTCAGAGGCCGTGTGTAAGATGTCCCCTAGTATTTATTTATTTATTATTTATCAGGGCAGTAGCCAGACTGAGTAGCCAGGGCAGGCTTACAAAGATCTAGGGCAGGCTGAACTAGTATAGCCTAACGATTATAACAATTTCCTTCAGAGCTTGTTCTATTAGAATCTTATTGGAATTTCCAAGTGATCGAAATGTCTATTCATATTAAGCTATTGCATAGCTTCTATCGCGGGCCTTGAGCGCGGGGACCGAATCCAGAAATTCCGTAACGAAAAAACCTCACGCTCCCCACTCCGACGAGCAAGGAGGTGTGGCTTGAAGGCCGTGCATCGTCTAACGTCGTTTCAGTTCGGCAGTCTTCGACACGGCGTTGTGTGCGATTAGACGTATTGTACGACTCTACGAAACTCGCACGAATCGAGACGAGCTGCTCCGAAATCGGACGAATACATAAGCAGATGTTTATGAGAAAGTATATAGGTGTATAGGTATTTATGTACAACAGTGAATAGCTGTACTTGTAAAAATGCAATAGCTTTACCGCGGCAGTCCCCGAGTGCCACACGTCTTTTTTATGTTTTTATTTCTCAATCACAAAATATTAACGTAAACGTATTTATCTTGGATATTAGAAAATTATTTATTTGTCGGAGAGCAGCCCCTTGAGCTGATTTGCTTTATTTAATTACTGGCAATACACAGACAGATAATATTTCGAGATGCATTTGACAGATGACTTTTCTGTCAACTTCAATGTCGTGCCCACGTCACACTGACGTACACATTGGCGGGAAAAGGCGTGGCTTGAGTCACTTTTGTTTTGACGAATATACAAGAAGATGTTGGAAAATCATCGGAGTGTTCAATTGTTTGATTCGAAGACAATTACTGTAATTTTTGAAGAATTACTCTGTAAGCAGAATAAAGATGATATCGGAAATTCGCTGGTGTTCATATTTCAATAACTAGCACTATGATCAAGGAGGTTATCGAGACAATAATACACGTTTGTTGACCCCTCCCGTCATCAGAAGTCGGGATAAAAAGACGCGCTCACAAGTGGAAAATAACAACAAGGAATGGAAAATCTTATTAAAGTAGCATAACTAAAATGTTTCTCACTTTGGACAATGACTATGAAAGGCTAAACTAATGGCGAAGTACCTTTTCCTTAGTTGAACTCCCACAATAACAATGTCCGAACACACAACAACAAGATGCAAGTCCGATGTGATGGATGGCAAACAAACATAGACAGCTGACAAAAACTCGCCACTACCTGTCTTGAGATGAACCTAAATGGAGATTGAGTTGGAGCGAGACTCTAACACATTTGCTATGAAGACTTCTGCAAATTGGAATGGGCGGAGCGGCGCTTGTGCGTTGATAAAGGCCTGCTAGGAATCCTAACATCTTTCGGGTGAGATCTTTTCATGTTGTTAAAACTAAAGCAAAGTTAATGTTCTGACTAGAAATTAAGGGCATCCGCATTTTCATAACGATCAAGATTTCTCAAACTAGTGCATAACATACAATCTAAATTCTAAATTATGGTAAATGATTGACGCTATTAATTGATTTCAATGTTTTGTACTACCGAATCAGATACACAAGTTTAAGTAAAGGTTTTTAATTGTGCTATGGTGTGCCACTTGATTATCCGGCCCTCAGTTATACGGATTCTTGATTATCTGGACTACTTCTCATGATCAACAAACTGTAGTGTTCTAGTAGAATACATGCATATACATGTACAATGTTACATAACCCATCTGCCCCAAGCGCTATACTGCCCTAGGTGCCCGTATTGCTATTGATGTACTAGGTGCCATGTGTCACCTCATAAACACAAGCGTACTTAAGTGAGCAGTGTTATAAATCAAAGATAAAATAAATATGATTGAGTCATTAAAAATGAGAAGCTTGTAAGTAGCCAAGATAATAAAAGAAACCGCTATTTTCATTAATTCAATTATCTAGATATTCGATTGCCCCAATGCTCCATGACACGAGTTAGTCCAGTTGATTAAGTCTATTACTAAAGTTATCTAAATCAAACCTCACTGATTAGCTGACAAAATGATATTTGTGATATTGTCAAAGTTTGATAACTAGGTACCTTTAAACGATTTAACTAACTTCTAAGATTTTACCATGTTATTTTAAGGTGTTAATAGCATTATTTCATTGAATAGAGTTTAATTTTAAACATTTTATGAAACAATTTTTCAGAATTCTTTAAGATTGAAGAAACAAAAGAACACACATCCAAATTGAGACTTTTTTGTGAAAATCAGTTTAAAAGCAGCTAGCCCTTATAAACTACTATTCATAATGACAAGCAATTAAGTGTGTGGTTGATGTATTAGTATTATAGAGATTATTAATATTAAAAAGATCTGAGTATTCATATCCGACAAACTATAATATCCTAATATTTGTATTATCATGGTATTTTGTAAAGACCATTCAAATTAAATCAGATAATTCATTTGTGTTCATTCCATTTTCGAGTACCTATCGGAATCGTGGAGCAAAACTGAATCTTAATTGTATGAGGGAATAAAAGAGATGCATTAGTTCTACGTTCATACAAATGTTAGAGCAAAAATTAGATGAAAAATAGACAACCGATTTATTTGTGTAATGAAATGGCGGATGCGGGATTTTTAAAATAATTTGTTAATATTGCCTACAAATTTAAGACCAAGTAGGTTGTACAACGAAAAACTAACAATTAACATTTATTAGTTTCAAGACCAATATTGAATACAGTACTTAGTAGTAATCATAAAAATCTATTGATCACGAATACAATTAATCCGTGTCAGACAGACATGATAAATGCAGGTATTATATTGGTTGGGATATTCTGGTATTACCTAGCGAGTGTGTTGGTGTCACCTGATCCTGTGAAATATTTTCATTAACCCATCCCCCAACCATACAAGCAACTCTGTGCAGACGGTCAGTATTTCATGAAAAAAAAAAAAAAAAAAAAAAACCGTACTTCAACATGACGTTGACAAAAAAAAAAATTTAAAAAAAAAAAAAAAAACTTGCCATAAAACCAGACCCGATATAGTTCTGTAAAGTTCTGACAAGATAATCTCGGTTTATTTGACCAATGACCGAGTTATTATTGTAATATGATCAAGAAAAAAATAGTCGGTTACTTATGGCCAACGGTTACATTAATTATGCATTTCGTGTTATATTTGCATGAAAAAAAAAAAAAAAAAGAGAAAAGAGATGATCCGTCGCTGGCAAAGTGACGATGCCGTCGCTAGTAAAGTGACGAAGTCAAACCAGACAAAAAAAAAAAAAAAAACACTATTAAACAACCACAATACAAAAAAGAGAGAAAAGAGAAAACGAAAAAAAAAAGAGTGAAAAAAAAAAAAAAAAAAAAAAAAGAAAGTAAAAAGAGACTAACTTCAGCTCCGCGGAAGATGAGTATTCAAAACAATTGTATTCTTGAAACTACGCGCGGCAATGTTATACCAGTGGACCAGCGACAGTGCAACTAGCCCGAAATCGTTTGGCAGCCTTTAATACCCCAGGAATTTGGAGGAAACCGTGGAAAACTTTGGAAAGCTAGCAATCTATGAAACGAACCACACGCGGACGTGTGATGCGCAGGACAGCCGTGTCGGAGAGCAGCCCCTTGAGCTGATTTGCTTTATTTAATTACTGGCAATACACAGACAGATAATATTTCGAGATGCATTTGACAGATGACTTTTCTGTCAACTTCAATGTCGTGCCCACGTCACACTGACGTACACATTGGCGGGAAAAGGCGTGGCTTGAGTCACTTTTGTTTTGACGAATATACAAGAAGATGTTGGAAAATCATCGGAGTGTTCAATTGTTTGATTCGAAGACAATTACTGTAATTTTTGAAGAATTACTCTGTAAGCAGAATAAAGATGATATCGGAAATTCGCTGGTGTTCATATTTCAATAACTAGCACTATGATCAAGGAGGTTATCGAGACAATAATACACGTTTGTTGACCCCTCCCGTCATATTCATATTTACGTTAATTTAAAAATAATATGATTCCTTAAATCCTTGTTTGTTTCAGTACGATGGTGGCAGCCCTCTCGTGATAAAAAACAAAAAGGTTAGACACAAACCTCACTTTTTTGCAATTTCGAGATAACGTAGATGCACCGGTTGTGGTCACTGTCCCGACTAACTTTTTACTAGGTGTATGGTTTCTGGTAAATGTTGGTCATAGCGATGTGTATAGTAAATGCACCAGTTTTGGCCATCTTAGTGCCATTTTAGGCCACTTTGAATTTCGATGATTGTTTAGACAATTTTAATGTTAAAATAATATTTTCAATGAAATGTTCAAACTCTGATATTCTTCTTCTTTTATGATTTGGCGTCGCATTATTGTGCATTTGCCAGTGCCAAGTATTTAGTTTTGATAATTTTTGATATATTTATCAAAATAATTTCATAGTCCAATAAAGTCACGGTCGAGTCCAAATATAGTCCAAGTCATACCTCAGTAAAGCTCCACTCGAGAACTTTTAGCTCCATGGGTCATCAGTGTTATCTATAAAGCTGGCTTCTCACGGCGCGTGATATCACAAGTCGCGCCGCGCCAGCTCGCGCCTACGCGCCGTGTGAAGGTAATGGCTCGAGGCGACGCGGGCCAGCGCGAGCAAGCGCGTCCGATATACCTTTAAAAACTCATCGGCCAATCTTGGTCACTTCGACCTCGCCTCACTTCACCTAAAGCTCACTTATTACCGGAATCGCTATTTAGGTGTTCGCTTAGACGAGCGTGAGGCGAGAGGGAAGTGAGGTGACCTCACTTCACCCAAAGAAGCGAAATTCGAGAATCGCACGGCTGATCGTAGTCGGTAACTTCAAAGGCGCGGGCCGACGCGGCGCGACTTGTGATATCTCGCGCCGTGAGAAGCCATCTTAATATATGCCCAGGTCACTGCCACTAACATTCATCCATCCATCAACCATAAGACACACATAGCTGGACCTAGGCGTCCCCGAAACGGCTTGCATTCAGCGCGATCCTGTGGTTTTAATGAGGTCATCCATCCTTCTTGCGAGTGGATGTCCTATGCTGCGCTTGCCAGAACGTGTTTTCTACTTGAGAAATTTTCAACCGCACCGGTCATCAGTCCTCCGCGCTATGTGCCCTGTCAACTTGCCAATTCGTTGCTATGTCGGTAACTTTGGTTCTTCTACGAATCTCTCCATTTCTGATCTCGCAGAGAGACTCCGAGCATAGCCTTCTCCTTAGTTCGTTGGACTACTTGGCGCATATTAATAAGGCCCATAGTTAGAGACCTTTTGCATTTTTGACGAATTTTACTAACTAAAATTTCTTAAAGTGGCTACAACCGGGACACCTGCAGTTATAGTTTCAGTTTATAATATTGTCCAGTACTGATGACCGATGGGGTCGAAAAGTTCTCGAGTGGAGACCACGTACCGGCAAGCGCAGCGTAGGACGTCCACCCACAAGATGGACGGATGACCTCATTAAGACCGCAGGATCACGCTGGATGCAAGCCGCTACCAACCGGTCTTATTGGAGATTCATAGGGGACCCCTATGTCCAGCAGTGAACGTCCTATGGCTGATGGATGACCAACCGCAACATTGTTTTTTCTTAAATCTACTCCATTTTAGGTACTATTTATATAAGTATGTATTTAAAATATGTATATGAAATATATCAGTCTCTGGCAGCCATATCACAGACTTTACTTAGTTTGGGGTCAGAGACCGTGTGTAAGATGTCCCCTAAAATTTATTATTATTTAGTTTGCCTGGACGACATCGCTGTAGGCGATAAGGCTGCCCGTTATTCTACCGGACTTTTATTATTTTAAGCTAAAGTTTCCATGCGTATTCGGTGTAATAATAAAGATGTAGGTAATAACGATAATGGCCAAAACCGGGACGGTGGTCAGAAACGGTACTTTTGCCATATGTATGTGTATAATTTTGTTTGCAGATTGCGTGTATGTACACGGTAATAGGGGTAGCGGTTGACCCCACCTGGTGCTCGAGCGGCGAACCCGACTTCTACGCGCGGGTGGCTTTCTACCGAGACTGGATCGAGAGGGTCATGTGGCGCAACTCTGCTCAGGATCGCAGGCAAGAAGAGAGTCCTTTAAGAGAATCCTGAATCGACCGGTGTTTTCGTTTTTACCGACTTCCAAAAAGGTTTTTTGTGTATGTTCATTGATAGTTTCGCCAAATGTGAACCGATTTAAAAATTGCTTTTTTACTTCGAAAGGGTATGCTTACAAGGTGGTCCCATTTGATTTTCAACGAAATCGGCTGAGCAGTTTTTGATAAAATGTCAATAATGTA
The DNA here is from genome assembly GCA_964007245.1 of Hypomecis atomaria. NCBI lineage: Eukaryota > Metazoa > Arthropoda > Insecta > Lepidoptera > Geometridae > Hypomecis > Hypomecis atomaria. The sequence continues at coordinate 7,812,955 of OZ023310.1, forward strand.
CATGGATGTCACAACGATTCGTGCAAACTATTCGAATTCGGTACTCGGTTGCAGTCGGTGTAGCGATTTTTTGAGAAAAATAATTATGTCTATAGAGCATGGAGAGAATTTTCGGTACATTTTTGATAAAATTTACGTTCCGGGAGAAAAGAGTAACACGGCAACAACCACTGAATCGAGATATTTTTCATGTCTCTTTCTAACTCATGCCATATTAAATCAATGCATCTCCTTCAGATTTTCTCGATCGACCACATTATCTTTCTGGTTGTATTAGCTCTATGGTTTTTGGTGTCATTCGCATGAGTAAGAATTATGACACGCTCGTAAGTCTTATTTTTAACCGACAAATGCCCCCCACAATATTATCAAGGATTAACTCAGGGTGCGCCGCCTGGGTTCCAAACGGGACCAAGACCGCAAATACCGCTCAGACCTACTCCACCATTCCAACCATACTGCACCGAAGCGGAGATTACTGCTCGCCCACACGGGGACCCCATGGCCATCATCCTGGGGTCCCTGGTGGAATTAGTAGCAGCCATTGCGGCAGGGGAGGAACCCCGTGCGGCTGCGATGCGTGTAATGGCCACAATACACAGAGCGTATTATGGATAGTGGCCTTACACACATCCTATATTGGAACACGGGGGCGTCAGAGGAAAGATCCCTTCCCTGAAAACGCTCGCCCAAGAACAAGATATCCACATCATCTTTCTGGGGGAAACTAAACTAACCCCTAGACATAGACTTAACATCGGCAACTATACCGCCGGGACGAAATATCCCCGAAAGGAGTCCCATACAGAGGAACGGCGGTACTGGTGCGCAGGGACATTGTCCACGACAGCCTAGATCTCCTGGAATGTGAACAAACTAGGACGGTGGGGGTTGGAACCAAAGTGGCCGGCAAGGAAACGAACATCTACGCCGGCTACAGACCCCACAGAAGGTCAAAGTCAACGAACAAGACTTCAAAAAAATCTTCAGCAACCCAGGACCCACCTTACTGGCAGCTGACCTGAACGCGAAGCACTTGGCATGGGGGTCACGATTGATCTCGGAATCGAGGAGGAAAATGTTCAAGATAGCGGAGGACAACGGGTACACCGTCATCGGGCCCGAGTCACCCACCAACATTCCGACCAACCCGCGTCACCAGGCGGACGTGCTTGACGTCGTAGTCCACAAGGGTACGCAAGACGACGTCTTGCGTAGCACCTAGACCACCTAAGAGGAAAGTGAATTGGGCCAAGTACCAGAGAAGTATGATGTCTCTTCAAGTCGGAAAATTGTCTAATGCAGAATGCAGAATCGAATGCATCTGGAGAACCCGTTCAAGCCGCACCCTGTCCCATCAGATGCACCAGAGGCCATCATAGAACACCACAGGCGAGTCGAGAGGGAGGTAAAGGAGTACCTTCAGTCCCCTGCACCACCGTTGGGAGGCCAGGACTTTATTGCCCCAACGGAAGTAGCAAGAGCCGTGAGGAGGCTGAAGGCGAAGAAGGCAGAAGGAAGAAGCCGGGTCACGACGGAATACCGAACGCCGCCCTCAAGGGGATGCCGATGAGAGGCCTGGTTTGTCTGACCCGGCTCTTCAACGGCATTCTTCGCACCGGTCACTTCCCCTCGACATGGAAGACTGGCAAGATTGTCGTGATACCGAAGCCTGGGAAGGATTTAAGACTACCTGCCAGCTACCGCCCCATCACACTGCTACCGGAGATCTCCAAACTGTTTGAGCGGCTGCTGCTGCGGAGAATGCGTCCCTATCTGACGCCGAGGGATGAACAGTTCGGATTTCGCAGACAGCACTCGAATACGCTCCAGTTGACGAGAGTCTTGCATTACCTCACAGATGAGCTCAACATGGGGAGACGGTCCCTCGCCGTGTTCCTTGACGTCGAAAAGGCCTTCGACAGGGTGTGGCACGAGGGCCTCATCTTCAAGCTCATGCACACCACAAAGCCGCCTGCGCTAGTTCGAGTCGCGGCGTCATCCCTTGTTGACCGTCGATTCTACGTGTCCGTCGAGAACGTCGCCTCCGGATACAGAAGGATCGAAGCGGGAGTACTACAGGGGAGTTGGCATCGTCCAGAAGAGCGACCATCGCCGCAGGCAGGATTCAAAGAGTCCTGGACATCCTGCCGGAATGGCTGGCCAAGTGGCGTGTAGCCGTGAATGTCGGGAAGAAGGCCGCCCTTGTGACCGGCAACGCGCATAGGTCCACACTACCGCTTCCACTGCAGCTTCGCGGACAGGACGTCTCTTGGGAAAGGAAGATGAAGTACCTGGGCGTCCTCATTGACTCCAAGCTAAGCATGAGCTCGAAGACCTCACATGCCGTGAATCAGGCGAAGGCTGCTCGAGCTCTGCTCATGCCAGTTCTCCGCTCGAAGCTGCAGCTGAAAACCAAGATGGCCATGTATAAACCATACATAAGGACGAGGCTGACCTATGCTGCGCCGGCATGGTACGCCCTCTGCTAGGACGCAAGAAAAAAGAGGCTCCAAGTAGTCCAAAATGTCACGCTGAGGATCATAACGGGAGCAGGTTGGTACGTGCGGAACAACTGCATAGTCCGGGATCTAAAAGCAGAAACAGTGGGGGAGTTCGTTGTCCGACTCGCGCGCAACATGTTTGACCGCGCAGACAACGGACCACACCCCCACTTGCACAATATCGCACCGCACCACGCTCGACCACCAGACAACTCCGTACGTACCTGGCACGCCCTCCCAAGAGACCTACTTCTAGCCGACGCAGAGGAAGAGGAGAAAGGCGAAGAGGGCCTATAGACAGCTCAACAATGAGGCCCAGAAAGGGCTATTCGTTTCCACAAAGCCACGAGAGGCCATCCAAGCCACGATGGCCATCGTAGCCGGTCCACGCCAAGACGGCTGTCACCAACAACCGGCTTGGCTGAGGGCATTGCCCATTAAAATGCCCCCTGACCAATGCGTCAGGGCGTCCAGCCCCAGAAAGGAGGGAAACCTCGAACTGGTCCCTGTCTCCTATAATAATAGAGGAGGAGAAGACCCAAATTGATTGACTTTATGCAAACGGTCGGAATGCGAATCATACCTACACGAGTTCGGAACTTGATAAGTAGTATACAACAGTCGCAGGGCGCGCCGTAGTGACGAACGAACGTGTGGGCTTGTAATCAGTAAGCGAGCTTACCTACCAGGCGGGCAGCCCTAGCGCGTGGTACGTAATACATGGTCAATTGAGCCGTAGGTATTTATTTCAAGGACAGGGCTGAGTCGTAATACCGAGATATCATTACCGTAACATGAGGAAGCGCTCATAGTGCAGTTTGACTAGGTGTTCGTTAGCGATCATCGAAGTTAAGCGACGTTCAGCACGGTCAGTCTTCGGATGGGTTACAGCGGGTGGCATTAACAAACCATGCAAGCGCTACCGTGGCTCGGATTACACGTTAAATTGTAGTTTCCGATTTTTAAACCGTTTAGCCATGTGCTTAAAAAGGCTAGTAGTTCCGAACAGTAGACCTCGCGGTACATTTATTTAGTTGAATTTTATAAGCCTATACCTCGACTCGTTCTTGACCGATTTGGTTTATACTCGCAAATATTGTCAAAATTTAGGTACTAAGCGATCTTGTCAAATAAATAAAATAATTTAAGTTAAAAATTGTTCGTCCTTCTAAATTCAGTAGTGCCACGGGCAATGACCAAGTTCACGGGTAATTAGATTGTATAGACTAATAAGCTATAGAAAATTAATTCTGCCACGGGAGAGAGATATTTCCTTCAGCATTGCTAGTTGAGCCAAGCAGTAGAGCCACGGGGGATAGACGAAAAATTCCACTAATACAGGGTTATTTCTAATCAATTAGCATCCTCTTAGGGGCTTATTCTGTACATCAGAACTAACAACTTTTGTTCTGAGACTTATGTCAAAACTAAAAAAAAAAATTGATTTTCCATAAAAAAATATCGTTCACCCGCGACAAAATGTATGGAACAGCTGATTATTTTTTTATTTTTGACTAAAGTCGCAGAACAAAAGTTGTAATTTTGATGTACAGAATAAGCCCCTAAAAGGAGGCAAATTGATTAGAAATAACCCTGTATAAAACGTGTGTACCAAGTTTCGTCGATATTCGTTGAAAATGCAACCTGTAAAGGAATCAAAGACCGAATTGTGACAGAAAATGAAGCAGATACCCTTGTTTCGTTTCGGTCACCCAAGCCCATAGAAGCCCTTGACGACCAACTCGCCTGATGGTAAGCGAGGTTGTGGTCGAAGATGAAGCACGCAGACTTAGAAGATACCTATTCACTCTGACCTTGAAAAGCTTTAGATTATATCTCTTAGGAAACAGGAAAGCAGGAAGATTGTTCCATTCCCTGGCGGTACGAATCAGAAATGTTGAGTCAATTCGCTTATCGAAGGAAAATCGACAGTGTAGGAGGGAAGTGTGGCGTATTTCTAGCTTGTACATTAATTAAAACTTAGCTATTAGACATGTTTGATAGATAAATGATTTAGATTAGATATGATTTAGATTAGCCAATTTTAAAGGCGCCATTGTAAATTTAATAGCAATTTAAAATATAGTTCTCTCTTTCAAATGCATATAGTGAAAAAGAAACAGGAATATGTTAAATTGCTATTAAAATTACGATGTCGCCTATAAAATCGGGCTTTATGTGAAAATATTATGTACCTACCTACTGTTTGTCTTTTTTTTAATATTATCACCAATTTCATTGTCAAAATATGTATTCAGTCAAAATCGATTATTGAAATCTTACCCAAGTTATTATCCGAAATCTTAATCTAAAATAATAACTATCAACTACGAGTAACAGTGAAAATGTGAAATTCTTAGATGACTGGCTCTGTTCTGCATTGTGAATCCTTTATACATGTTCCGCAAACATCGGTCACTACCTACTTACTGATATGATTGTTCTGCTTACCCGCTTTTATTACGGCAACTAGTGCCTACAAAAACATATATGTTTGTAAACAAGATTTTATAAGATTTCATAGGTACTCACACCTCAGCACCATTGGATATATTTTTCTTGGTATCTCCCGGGCGCCCAAGATACAGGCTTAGCCTAGTTTGGGGCCCACAGATATTATTATATCTCTTTGTTCTGCATGAAATTATGTAATACCTAATGTTGTAAAAGTCAAATTAGTTATGTATTTAATATAAGTGAAGGTAATATAAATGAATAATGTAATTGTTCTTTTGGTAATAAATGATTTTATTATTTTTATATTATTTCAGTATCGTGGACATTTGCTATAAGGTTATCCAGAACTGACGTACTCAGCCGAAAGGAGGTGATTCAGGTCATCATTATGAACAACCAATTCGGAATTCGATAAAAAAACCCGTTCCTCCCGCAGTCGCAGTTCTATAGTTGAATGTCGATTCCGATTCGGTCGGGGTCTACAACCAACTATGCTGCAGAAGTCCCACAAAAGTACCGATGGTCTACTTTTCGATGGGCTAAAAGTTGAACATATACTGTCTTACCACAAAAGTTTTTCGCACGCTTTTGACAATGTTTAACAGTATACATTGCACGGATAAACAGGGTTTAAGAGTGTTTAAATCTTTTGTGGTAAGGCGTTTATTGATGGTGTATGTAAAGCCGAAAACATGAAATTATGTAATTAATGTACTGTACTGTACCAGCGTTTTTAATAGTCCACTACAGAACGTAGGCCACCCACGAAGGGTGATTGGGCCATATCCCCCACGCTGGTCCAGTGCGGGTTGGTGGATTCACATGCGCCATGGAATTTCTTCCTTGGACATATGCAGGTTGCCTCACGATGTTTTCCTTCACCGAAAAGCCAGTGGTGTGAAATTCCGTACATAAATTCCAAGGAATTAATTGGTACGGGACCGGGTATGAACCCGCGACCTCACGATTGTAAGGCGGGTGTCATTACCACTAGACCACCACGGCTTTTTTCATTACCACTAGACTACCACGACTTTTTTCATTACCACTAGACCACCACGGCTTTTTAAGTAAAGATGAGAAATAAAAGGTTTTTTTTAATTTTTATTTAACGAGTGTAAGTAGTTAACTACCTAAAACGTACCTCTATTGTCTCTTACAGTTGTGAAAAAATAAACTTCAGAGTTTACGATTATAATATGCTAATCTGTCTCTTAATAAACTCCACTAACGCGCTACTTATCGTGTTCGCCTACCGGGATAGGTGTGTTCAGACAAATAATAAAAGTCACTAGTTCAATGTTCTCTCGTACTATTGGCAGATAATAAAATTGTTACAGGACTTACAGGTACTAAAATATAACGATATAGGTACTAATATTATGTTTAAGCCTGTTCGGATTGGCGTGCGTGGAGTAACTGGCGACTTGTGCTCAAAACGCAACGTCGGCGAAACCTAAGGCCAGCGCACCTACAGAATATTATATTGTGGAAAAAAGTTAGAGCCGCTTATATCGTAAAACACCGGACAAGTGCGAGTCAGGTTCGCACACCGACCGTACAAATCTCGAAAATTGAAAAAATTTGGTTGGCAAAACCTCAAAGCGCAACTATAACATAATCATTGCCAAAACTTTTGTTCTTACTTTTTTTTTTTTTATTTCGTATAGTTTAGCGTTTGACTACACACTGCCTGATGTTAAGCAGATATGCGGTCTATTATGTAACACGCTTACCTAGAAGATACCTATTTACTCGGGATTTGAAGACACCTACATTGTACTTTAGCGGTAAGACAGACTCAGGCAAAGCGTTCCACATTCTGGCAGTTCGTATGAGGAATGTGGACTCGAACCGCTTGGTTCTAATGCGCGGGATGTCCACCATAAAAGGTGGCGCTTTGGTCGCGTCTGTCTAGCCGTACGATGGAAGAAAGGGGCAGGTGGAACCAGATTGTGCAACTCCTGGGCGCACTCTCCGAAGTGTATCCGATAGAAGGCTGATAGACACGCCACGCTACGTCGATGCTCGAGACTCTGCAGCTTCGACTCAGTCAGTTTCGTTGCCTATCAGCCTCCTGGCTCGCCCTTCAATTTACTTTTCCCGTCATGCATCGTAAAACACACATCGTAAAAATAATTGAAAACCGGTTTTATTTTGTCAATTTCTAATAAAGATCTTTCAGATACCCTTCTTGAAACAATTAATTCACTTTGAAATTAGAGCCCATTTTTTTTTTGCATTGATTGCATTTAAATCATTTATCTACAGGTGCACCAATTTTCAGCTTTTAAAAGTAGCTACAAGATACTTTTTTAATTTTAAAGAGAATTGTAACGGGTATCCCCTCGAAACGCTAATGATACCAGCTGACTGACTCCAGGGTGTAATTGTTGTATAGTCTGACCGTTTAACTTAGTCCTCGCCTGCGCGGTACAGGGGCGCGGGGGTAGACGACAAAGGGGACTGAGACCGGTGCGGGCGGCGGGTCCCTGCCGCCCGCACCGGTCTCAGTCCCCCCTTGTCGTCTACCCGCGCGCCCCTGTACCCGCGCAGGCGAGGACTCAGTTAAATGGTCATACTATACACCACTATGACAACCTTATTACTTACCAAAAATTCAGCTTTTAGTAAGAAGTTGCATTTTTTGCGCTTACCTCCCGGCCTAATTGCCACGTGGCGCTGTAGGTATACTTATATTTCAAGGACAGGGCCTTACAATACTGTTATATATCATAACCGTGACAATGTGGCCAATTGAAGGCGCCATCCTAAATTTAATAACTATTTTAAATATTGTTTCTTTTTCAGATTTAAAATTATAATTTATCTCTTTCTTTTGTATGCATTTGAAAGAGATAACAATGTTTAGGATGGCGCCTTTATAATTGGCCACAATGACATTACATCTCAACTGTCAACGACAATATACAGGGTTATTTCTAATCAATTAGCATCCTTTTATGGTGCGGCTATCTACGCTCAACGGCTAATAATCGTCAATGGGAGCTAATTCAATTAATTCAACGGTAAGAATTGGCTATTCAATTGTCAGCAGAAGTTGTCGGAACAAAAGTTGTTTGAAGTTTGATTTTCTACTACTTTTATTCCCATCAACTTTTTGTAGGATCGATATTTATTTTTAAATAGACAGTTGTACCATTTTGTTTCTTCAGTAACTTGTGCTATTTCAATTTTTCAGCAGAAGTTAAAGAAACAAATTAAGTGGTTTGAAATTTGATTTTCTACAACTTTGGTTCACATCAACTTTTTGTAGAATCGATATTTTTTTAAAATAGACAGTTGTACCATTTTGTTTCTTCAATAACTGGTATTACTCGTATATCACAGAAATTATTGCAACAAAAGTTGTTTGAAATTTGATTTCCTACAACTTTGATTCACATCAACTTTTTGTAGAATCGATATTTTTTTGAATAAAATATTTATTTAAAATATTTCAATTTTTCATGAGAAATCATCGGAAACAAAGTTGTTTGAACTTTGATTTTCTGCAACTTTGATGCCCATCATCTTTTTCTTAAATCAATATTTTTCGAATAAAATGACACCCCTATCATTTTGTTTTGTGAACACAGCAATTCATACATCAGCGACGATGAGGTGTGGGGATTTTCACAGCTTGTCGCTAACTTCACAGTTATTACATCGGATATTTTTTCGCGATTTCGTAGTAGATTCGGCTCAACTTTTTATTCGTACCGGTGACTTTTGTTATTGTTTTGATTTTTAACTGGCAACAAACGATCTTCACAAAGTTTTGAACTCTGAAAACGAATAGTTTTTGAGAAAATAATTTTTGAAAATACACCTCTTAGGTTAGAATTTTGTTTACACGGCGTATTTTCAACGGTTTTTTTATCATAATCTGGAATGAAATTAGTAATGAATCCGAATCGGGGCACACCAAATCCATGTAGTTTTGTGGCATTTTATGTATCCGAACCACTGTGACACGCTACATTAATAATTTGGTAAGTTGATAAAATTTTGAATCAAATTTCCAAAAGAGAGGAAGAGTTTCTACATTCCTTTCCCCCTCTCTTGAAGGTACAATGTTCTTCCTATCTTCAACAGAAGTTTTTGCCATAGTAGAATAATAATTTTAAAAAAATCATATCTTCGTAAACGGAACGTTTCGAATCTCCCCCTTTTCCAGGAGGGGGTGTACCCTCCCCCTTCCTCGCTCTTCCCTTCAATCCTCATATTGGCACCGGTACGAATCAAAAGTAACTGCATATTACATTATAATATTAATGCAGCCATTGTAAGAAGGAAAATTTATCACAATAATATATTGAAATTATAATCTTTAACCCAAATTTAACCAGATATTAAACCTGATATTTTATAATGCGGTAGCCGATGCACGCTTAAATCGAATCGATCATTAAATCGAAATCTGAATTCGGTTGACAAAATATATGGTTTCTAGCAATATATAGTTTCAAAATCCGATATCGAATATCGATATATAGTTTCGATGCGATATCTTGACAAAGGCGATATTACCCACTCCTATTCATAATAATCAATCTATGCAATGAGACACAGACCACAGAGTATTGAGTCTTCCGTTCGCCCAGTGCACGAGCTGTTTCACCGATCTTGCTGTTTACAATGCTGCGGCGCTGTATAATGGCATGATGACTACAAATAAAAATCATTTATTGTTCCACAAATATTTTTGACAATAAAACTAAAGAAATGTAATTAGTCAGTCAGATAGACTATCAAAAAATATTTGACACATATTTTTTCTTTTGTCAATAAAACAAAAATTGATGAAGATCTAGCCCGTCAAAGTTCCGCATGACGTCACAAGTGCCAAACAAATGTATAGACTTTTGTAAGAGAGGTGACGTCACGACCCCCACTCCCAAATATTGACAATGTTTATCTTTGTCATTTGTTGTTTGATTGACAAAAGAAAAAATACGTGTCCAATATTTTTTGATAATAGAAACGAAACTGACGTCATCTGCAGTCGCCACGCCCCCCTTCGCGCCATGCTGCAGTTGCCGGCCGCCATGTTGAACTCAGGGGAAAGTTATTTCGGCCGTGTTCAACAATTTTTGCGCCCTAATCGTCCCCGGACCGTTCTTGAATAAACAAGCTGCTGCCACTCTGAGTGTTTCGTCTTTTATCTCATTATAATTATAATCTAACTCACGGACTAATTATAATAACGATATTATCCACACTAATGTTGTAACATTCTACTTATGTTTCCAATACTTGACTTATAATGACTACTGTTATAGCGCAGACAACATTTAAGCAATTTCACACGATGTTATAATATCCACATCGATATCGTAAAATCTCATTATAACATCGCGCGCTCGCTCCTGATTGGTCCTGCGCGCGCAGCTGCGCTCTCATTGGTCAAACTACTATTTTTACCCAGTCATCATGCCTATTATAACTTTAAAGAACTACTAGATTGTTGATGAGAGTAGTTCTTGCAAAAACTGCCGGTGGCTGGCCAGGCTGGTGAAGGAGAGGTGGTGCGAGCAGCCGTCCTCTCGCGCCACGCCCGAGGCGGAGGACAACCCTCGGAGGAAGTACCGAGTGACGCCATGTTGTTCTTGTGCGAACACCAGGCCGCTGCCCGCGCCGCCGCGGCATAGTACTGACGACGAGTCTGTGGAACAGGTGCATATCTTATACAGCGTTAACCAGAACTGGTGTACTAAACCGAAAGCAGGTGATTGAGACCATCATGAACAACTTTAACTATGGGTTTAACTCGGAATTCGAGAAAAATAAGTCGGCTGTTTCATACATGTTGTCGTTTCCGAGTTTACATTTTTTTATGGGACAGCTGTTCTCTCGATTTTCGGGTTAGCCTCATAGTAAAAGTCGCAACTATAAGTTGGTAAAAATGAGCAACACTTCACATATTTGGCGCAATATCAGGACTGCGAACTGGCTCAGCTGGGAGAGCGTCGGGCTAGTGATCCGAGAGAGGCAGGCTCAAATCCTGCGTTCGCGACGAATTTGTGAAATGTTTGTCACAAAAATTACTCATTGATAAGTAGTAAAAGTTGTTTATAATGATGGTCTCAATCACCCCTTTCGGCTTAGGCATCGGACAAACAGTACCTAATAATTCTAAATAGAGAATATATAATATCACCTATTAAGAGACGTAGTCACGTACCTACATACAACACACTGCCATGTCCATGACACAGCCTCGTCTGACTTTGCCCTGGCGCATACGCCGTGCTCGTAATTAATTATCTCCCCTATTTATCATGCGGGGTTTTCATTCTTTTTCTGTTCAGTCTAAAAATTTCAACGGTTTTTTTAATTAAATTATATTATTATTTTTTTAAATGGTGTGTTAACAGTGCCAAAAGCGCACAGCTTGCCAGCGGTGACGTAGGGCAGGCGCCATGCATTGGAGCTCCCGGAATGGAGAATGTTTACTTATTTTGAATGTATTCGCAGTCCAAAATAAAAAATACATGTGAAAGAATTATTTTGATACGTCAATTAATTCACAAGTTATAGAATTTAAAGTGAGCTCGCGACAGTTGGCCAGTGCTCGCGCCGTATGACGTCATTTTTTAACACTCGATCAGTCCGTTCGAGTTCTTCCGTACAGCTGTCTTACGTTTACCTAATAATCATTGGATATGTCCAATCCTAATAGTTCTCGGAAATTCTGTGTTGTGCCAAAATGAACAAGTACTACTACCAAGACGCCGGAAAAGTTGTTTTCCCGGTTTTTATGGACCTTCTACATAGCCTATAGTTCGCCGTAGCTTCTCTTGCCGATCTGAAAAAGTTATAAACTAAAAATGTTTACAACTTACGTTTTTTAATAAATTGTAAACAAGACTAGCTGCGCCCTGCGGTGTTAGCCCGAAATAAAAAGTAGCCTATGTTTTAATCCAAGGTCTAGGCTACCTCCATCCATACCAAAATTTCATCTAAATCGGTTCATCTGTTTGTTCGTGAGAGAGTAACAAACATCCATACATACTCACAAACTTTCGCGTTTATAATATTAGTAGGATAGATACACACCCAGACCGATACAAAACATCAATATTCCTGCACACAATTAATGTTTGTATAGGCCGCGTCAAAAAAGTTGGCGGAAATGAAGTTTGCTACAAGCTGCGCAATATCCAATCCTGACTGAATCTCGCGTTGATATTGTGCAGCTTGTAGTTAACTTCATTTTTTTTTCTAACTTATACAATTAAAATTTACTACAAACTACTAACCAAACAAAAATAAACATTATAACACTGTTAATACTTATTTGAAAAACTTAAAATTAAAATCTACATAAACCGACTTAATTAAATACTTAATTACTTAGTTTCGAAATATTTTTTGGACATTTAAATATGAAATGAAATGAAACTTAGTAACTTTTTCAATTCTCTCTTAACTGAGAGAAGCGAACCAATATTGAAGATGTCAACACGTTCATTTCCGTTACTTGTGTCGGCCTATACCTGCGACCCTTGATTCCTAGGCAGCGTTTACTACTGAACCAAACTTTTCGTCATTGAATAAAAAATTTGGCCAAGTGCGAGTTGGACTCGCGCACGAAGGGTTCCGTACCCTATGGGAACCCCCTTAGCCCCATTTCAGGCACCTGTCGCGGTTATTAATATGGAGCAAAAAAAGACAAAAAAATAAGTTACGTTGGTTGTATGGATTTGTGCTGTTTTTAGTATTTGTTGTTATAGCGGCAACAAAAATACATCATTTGTGAAAATTTCAGCTGCCTAGCTATCACGGTTTTTGAGATACATCCTGGTGACAGACAGACAGACGGACAGTGGAGTCCCGTTTTTACCCTTTGGGTATGAAACCCTAAAAAGGTTTAGTACCTACATCTGTTCCAGATTTAGAATAAGTAGACGTCCTAGAATAAGTATCCTAGTCTTCTTAGTTTATCGTAGTTTTTAGTTTTAGGTTAAGTATTCCCAACACCCTACAAACTAAAACTTAAAAGGTTTGATACCTAGCCAGTATTACGAAAAAAAATAAGAAAACAAAATAAAATAGGTTAAGTAATTTAAGTATGTACCTATTTTAAATAAATAAAACAACATAGAACAGATAATTATGAGTACTTCCACTCTGCCCCACCAAAGCGCCCACTGCACGCGCGGGGCAGATTCCACTTCTTCATTTTTTGGAGTGGAATCTGCCCCACTCGTCTCATCTTGGTGAGGCAGATTCCACTCACTTTTTAGACCAGTGGAATCTGTTCCACCAACCAGTGGGGTGTCGCGCGATTTTAAATTAAATTGTTAGTGCCATGAAGTGTGAAATTTGAATGCAAAATTTTAATCACTATAATGCCCCACTAAAAGAACAGATAAGTGAAGACATTGAATGCAAAATATTAGGAAGATTGTAAAATAAAAGCACAATTATCTGAAGTAAAACAATACGGATTGTATGTAGTTATAGTATTATTGTCGCAAATATTTTCGAAGTCATCGTAAAGTAAAAAAAAATATAAATTGAATATTGTCATTCAATTTATAATAATACATTTATTGTAATGATCTTTAATAATCTATTCGATATTTAATCTCAGTCAGTAAGTTACTTAACCCTTAACGGCGCAAGAGCGTTAATTTTCGTATTTTTTAATATGTTATGCTACGTGGTGTATAAGTAACAGGAAAAATAATAAAAATTCTATGTAAAGAAAAGTATTTTTTACTATGTGTTAGAAATACAAAACTGCGTAAGAGCTACACAATTTTTTAAAAAGCTTCATAGATATGAGAAATGAAACATTTTGAAACCGTTATGCTTATAACACAGTGCAGCTCCACATTTTTCACAGGTTGCGTGCAGAAAATTTTCTTCTGGCTTGTTTACCGAGCTAGATAGGCTAGTGGCCAGTCTGGTCTAGTCTGGTCCAGCTTGATCTTTCCAACCAAGGATGTCAGACTAGACCAGACTGGCCACTAGCCTATCTAGCTCGGCAAACAGGCCAGAAGAAAATTTCCTGCACGCAAACGACCTGTGAAAAATGTGGAGCTGCACTGTGTTATAATAAGCTTAACGGTTTCAAAATGTTTCATTTCTCATATCTATGAAGCTTTTTAAAAAATTGTGTAGCTTTTACGCAGTTTTGTGTTTATTTCTTGGTGTGCAATAAAGAGTTTATCTATCTATCTATCTATCTTGTCGGTGGTGACGTGGGCCAGGAAGGTTCAGGTTGCAGCTCCATGTCTTTAGCGGCTCATCCTTATAATGTCCAGCGTTATGTTACCCTTGTAGCGGCTTATCCATTATACAGGGTTATTTCTAATCAATTAGCATCCTTTCAGTGGCTTATTCTGTACCTACATCAAAACTAACAACTTTTGTTCTACAACTTTTATTAATTCTCAACAAAAAAAAGTTGTTGTTCTATAGAAAAATATCGTTCACCCGCGACCAAATGTATGGAACAGCTGTTTTTTTTTTAGTTTTGACAAAAGTCGCAGAACAAAAGTTGTTAGTTTTGATGTCCAGAATAAGCCCCTGAAAGGATGCTAATTGATTAGAAATAACCCTGTTAATCTAGTGTGGTGTTATGTTACCAGTTCCGAAAGCGCACACATGGCTTGTCGCCGGTGACGTAGTATGGCAGGAAGGCTCCCAGGACTTGTGGTTGTTGCCCTGGCGCTTAAACCGGGCCCGTAATTATTCCCACTATTTAACATACGGAGATTTCATTCTTATTTTGGTAAAACTTTTTGTATAGATTTATATATGGCACCAGTGCCGAAGGCACACCGTTTGTCGACGGTGACGTGAGGCAGGACGGCTCGCAGCACCCAATCCAAGCGTCGGCAGCTCCGATAACTCCAGGCCTTGTCTTATTTAGATATTTATTTATTTTGCGAGATCACATACTTGTAATTATAATTAGATCTTAATATAAGACTAACAAACTTACAGGTACATGTCACCCTGTTTCATAGGGTATAGCAAAGTTTTGGCTAAACATTTATGCTAAACAGTGTAATAGAAAGAAACATTTTAAAGAAACGAGCTTATCCTTGCATAGTGTGTTATACAGGGTTATTTCTAATCAATTAAATAGCATCCTTTTAGGGTCTTATTCTGTACATCAAAACTAACAACTTTTGTTCTAAGACTTTTATTATTTCTCAAAAAAAAGTTGATGTTCCATAGAAAAATATCGTTCACCCTCGGCAAAATGTATGGAACGGCTGTTTTTTTTAATGAGTTTTGACAAAAGTCGCAGAACAAAAGTTGTTAGTTTTGACGTACAGAATAAGCCCCTTAAAGGATGCTAATTGATTAGAAATAACCCTGTATAGATAATTATAGAGTGTGGTGTTACCAGTGCCGAAGGCACATAGCTTATCAGCGGTGACGTAGGGCAGGAAAGCTCGCGGGGCCTGCTCGAAACACTGCGCCGGCGCCACGTACGGCAGCTCCAGCATTTGAAGCGCGCCCGGTTCTGAAGACGGAATGCTCCAGCTCGCGATCTGTAAGGCCCGTTGATCCTCACTACATAATATAAAGACAAAATAATTTAAAAAAAAAACCCTTTTTAGGGTTCCGTACCCAAAGGGTAAAAACGGGACCCTATTACTAAGACTTAGATGTCCGTCTGTCCGTCTGTCTGTCTGTCCGTCTGTCACCGGGCTGTATCTCATGAACCATGATAGCTAGGCAGCTGAAATTTTCACAGATGATGTATTTCTGTTGCCGCTATAACAACAAATACTAAAAAGAAAATAAAATAAATATTTAAGGGGGGCTCCCATACAACAAACCTGATTTTTTAGACGTTTTTCGCTCTATTTTAATAATGATAACAGGTAGATGCTTGAAATTTTCACAGAATATTTAGTTTTATATTCACTTCAAAAATAAATAATAAAATTAAAATAAAATAAATATTTAAGGGAGGCTCCCATACAGTACGGAACCCTCCGTGCGCGAGTCCGACTCGTTCTTGGCCGATTATTAAAAAAAAACAAGCTTTTACTGAACAAGTACAGTACGCGCGCGATCTGAATGCAGCTCTGAGGAATGCGCTAGTGATGTTACCTAATTAGCGACAATGAACCTAATTCGATATTTTTTAACGCCTTAAAAGTGGACGTTCAAACTGCTTGTATTTGTTAGTATTTTAACGCATATTATTTATTATATTGGCGTTATCCATGCATATATTCCCTACTTTAAGAAAACTGTGTGGAAAAGACGAAAATCTTAATCAAATTAATCGATGAATAAAAACACGTCTTTTATCAATACGATTTGAAGAACACGGAACAGTCATCTTTAAAACAAAACTAACACGAGTGCCTGTGCAACTTTAGTAAAACGCTATCGATAATATAGAGACATCAAGGTCAGCACGGCCACAGTATTACAGAACAGTAAAATATCTTCATACAAACGTGCCGCTCTCGGTTTGAATGTGTGCGTGCGCGCCGCGCGCCGTGTCGGCACGCGATTTCACGCACACGCTAGCATAATATATGGGGGAATAAGGTGGCGGCAGTACGGGCTGTGCAGCGCGACTGTGAGCACGTGCGTACGTTACATGACCGCTCGCGTTCGTCAACTCTCGCCGGCCACTTACCATAATATTCATTATTACGAGTATCATGACTCATCATTGTATCATTGTAGTGTTTTCGGGTGCCTCAATAACGATTTCGCAAACCCGGACTTATCATTCTTCATAGTTCCTACTGAACCAGAAATGTAAGTACCTACTTATACTTAAATCTTATGTATTCCCATATTTACTTGCTGAATACTATGTTTAGAACTAAAGTTTATTTAAGAAGTCTAGTTTTACTATAAAACAGAGGATTGAGTACGAAACATCGTTTAGGTAAACGTATTGCGTATAGTGTAATAAGGGCAATTTCACAATAGTCAAAATTGCAAATTACTATTGAATTTTTTTTCTTCTATTGTCTTATGTATTGTTCGATCCCAATATGGTGCCTTAATCATATTATTAACTTAATAAAATTATAGTAAGATGTGGCCGACTAACGTTTAGGGTTGCCACCACTTTTACTTTTAGCTAAATGGTTGCGTAGAATTTTACTTATAACCTTTAACCCCTCCTACGCGACCCTTCTCGGTAACGAATTTGTAACATACGATGATAAATGTTATGTGAATAAAGGCTATTTATTTTTACTAAATTTATAAATTGGTAAAATATTCAATCATTATATGCTTTTTATTGCATAAATTTAGATCAAGTGCTGCTTGTTCGAAAATATTAACTAAAAGTAAAAGTGACAACCCTGGGGATCAACGCAAGAGTAGGCTAATAACTCGGCGGGCGGCCTTGGATAACCTACTGTTATGTATTTACTGTGGCACGGCACTACAATACAGGCGGCCGCGGCGAGTGTGTCGGCGGGCGGGGGGAGATGCGCCCGCGCCACACCTCATACCCCGACTGCACTCAAATTGCGCGCCGTCTGTTCCTACTCGCCAAGATGAAACATACAAGATGAAACGTTACAGAGTTCCTAGGACCACCTTCCAGCTCCATCATCAGACCGTGACCAATGAAAGACAAACTACTCGTCAAGACGATTCAAATGAGCCCAAACTCGATGAGTTTGTGTCGTTTCATTGCAAAGTTCCTTTGGCCACCTTCCAGCTCCATCGTCAGATCAGCAGAATGTCATCATAATATTGCATTGTCACGCAATTTACACAAATGTGTGCGAAATTTAAGCTCAATCGGAAACCGGGAAATGGATCAAATTTGACCTGCAAGATTTGTTACAGACAGGTGAAAGTAAAAAAAACTTTTAAAAAGTCGCCTTTTTAACCGATTTCAATAATTATTATTTTTCGCTAAAAATGGCATCACCGACTTCAACCGTGTACAGAATTTTAACAGTTGGAATCGATTTGTCATCCATGTACATTATTGTTAAATGAGACCATCTCGAGGATTATTCTCGAGGTGTGGTCCCAATTAAATTTTATTGAAATCGGCTGAGCTGTTTTTGATAACCCACATCCGGCATTACTATCGATAAACATACATAAAAATGCATATAAATATGAACCGATTTCGATAATTCTATCTTTGTTAGGTAGATCATACTATAGATGTGGCCACATTTAAATTTTATCGAAATCGGTCGAATTGTTTTTGAAAAATCATGAATATTTCAAAACTGGCAAACATCGAATTGAGCGAACTATTCAAATTATCGTATATTGTATCTCATCAAAAACATAAATGTGAAATGGGAGCCAAAGTGTCGCCACCAAAAGAATTGAGATCTAACACGGGGGCCAAGTGTTCTGTAGAAAATCCTAAACTTTTATCATAACTTTTTGTTCAGAAATAATTATTAGTTACATCATGATTATCATAGTACAGTTATCTCTGAAAAAGTTATTTAGTATTTATTATATTACTATCACAAATGGCATGGTTCATCTATCGAAAATTTCAGTGCCTCGCGACGCTACCGCCATTTATCGGAGTATTGGTTTGGTAAATTTTACAATTACTTTGTTAATAGTACTAATCCTTACTAATATTATAAATCCGAAAAGTTTGTTGGTTTGTTACTCTTTCACGCACCAACGGAGCAACGGATTGACTTGATTTTTGGCATGGACATAGTTTAAAAGGCGGAAGGAGCTTTAGGATACTTTTTATCCCGAAAAATTGCATAGTTCCTGTAGGACAGCGCAAAAACCATCGAAAGCGAAACTGTCGCCACTATCACAAAGACGCTAAGTGATTAATTCCTCTATGACGCTAATATGGACTGACGAAACGTCACAGCCAAACGTAATTAGATGACAGGTGACATTGTCTGCAGGTAGCATGGCACGGGGACAAATTGTTTTTCCACCGTTATATCCCCTTGAAGAGGAAATAAAGTATGGATTGAAAATGACAACTGACATTAAAATTGGATAAAATATTATTTTCCCTCTGCATGCTACATGTTACTATGACGTTTAATACCAGGCCGTCATTTTGTCTGACATTAAAAATATTTTTAAATCTTCTATCATTAGAGGTTTAACATGTTTCTTTATTCTACCTTTATGGTACAGAATCATCATACTTTAATATTTTCAATACGAAAAGTTTGTTGGTTTGTTCCTCTTTGACGCAGCAACGGAGCAAAAGATTGACCTGATTTTTGGTATGGATACCTATGGTTTAAAAGACAGAAAGTGATAATAGGATACTTTTTTATCTCGAGAAAATTCGTGATTCCCATGGGATAGGATAATAACTGTTTCTCAGCAATGGAGCAACGGATTGACTTGATTTTTGGGGTGGGCATAGTTTGGAAGACGGAAAGTGACATAGGATACTTTCCACCCCGAAAAAATTGTGGTTCCCGTAGGACTTAACAATAAATTTTTCTCAGCAACGAAGCAACTTGCCTTGGCTTATTGCATGAATATAGTTTGAAAGACGAAAAGTGACATAGGCCACTTTTTATCGCAAAAACTTTAACAGTTCCCGTAGGATAGGATAATAATCGGCCAAGTGCGAGTCGGACTCGCGCACGAAGGGTTCCGTGCCCCTTTCCGTATGGGAGCCCCATTCCTCTTGCCGTTATTAACAGCGAGCAAAAAAACTCCTAAAAATCACGTTTGTTGTATGGGAGCCCCCCTTAAATATTTATTTTATTCTATTTTTAGTATTTGTTGTTATAGCGGCAACAGAAATACATCATCTGTGAAAATTTCAGCTGCCTAGCTATCACGGTTCATGAGATACAGCCCGGTGACAGACAGACAGACGGACATCGAAGTCTTAGTAATAGGGTCCCGTTTTTACCATTTGGGTACGGAACCCTAAAAACTAAGTGAGCGGACTACGGTAGCAGCCGTCTAAGCGCCAGAAATAACCTGTCATGGCAAGTTTAGGACGTTCCTACATTTTTCGCACTCCTTCGCGGCACTCAACAGCGCTAACCCAGACTCGGGCTCCATAACGGAGCTTGCGCTCTCGCCATAATGACGGAGTGTTTCGGAGCACAAGACACATCGTCATCCACCACTCGGGACTAACCAGTACTGAACGTCAGACAGCATTCCAACGCCCTGGTCCCAGTGCAGCGGGTCAGTCATAGTAGCCCAGCGCCTGGCTCTTCAACTGCAGAGGGCAGTGAGAACGGCCATCGCGATACGGACACCTCTCTTCCCCTGCAGCCCCACTGCGTCTGCCAACACGTTGACGGCCTAGCGCAAGGTAGGGTAGGTGGCGGCACCCACACCACCAGTTCCATATATCCCACCGCGGCTCCTAATCCTCGGCTGTCATATCAGAGTCCAGGAAGCCGCCTTGCTTTATGAATCTAAGAAAGGTTATTCCCAGCAAGTAACTGGAGATAGACAGACAGATAAGTTGGTCCCTTATATTGAGAAGCTACACTCAGCGCAGCAGGAGGAGCTGGAGTTCATATGCCTGGCAGACGGAGCAGCACTAGAGCAAAATCTTAACCGAGAAGTTAACATATTTACAGACGGCAGCAAAATTAAAGGGAAAGTCGGGGCGGCATTATCCATTTGGGATGATGCCGCTGAGATCAGTACCCGCAAGCTGAAATTGGCCGATTGTTACTCCGTGTACCAGGCCGAGTTATTGGCACTTCTTGAGGCTACCGAAAAAGCAAAAACCTTTTGTGGCTCCAGGTCTGCACTGGAAACGGTAGTTGGCGTATCTTCCCTCCATCCCTTAGCAGTAATTTCAAAGCTAACATAAAGTTACTACACGCACAAAATAAATTAGTGAAACTTTATTGGATTAAAGCGCACGCGGGGATGGAGGGAAATGAGAGAGCGGACCAGCTAGCAAAGGAAACAGCACTGCACTCGAGGTGCAGACCTATTTACGATAACTGCCCCGTTTCATTCGTCAAGCGAGAAATCCGAAAGGACTCTCTGACGAGTGGAACCGGCGGTATCAGGATGGACACACAGCGGCGGTAACCGAAACATATTTTCCGGATGCAAGGGCGGCATACAAGATCGTAAGAGAAATAGCACCAGTGGGAATCATAACTCAAGTGCTGACGGGGCATGGTGAGTTTTCCCAATACTTACATCGATTTAAGTTGAGGGAAAGCCCATCGTGCATCTGTGAACCCACAAAAGAGGAGACTCCACTGCACATAATCTTGGAATGCCCAGTTTATGGAAAGCGGAGATTTGATTTAGGTTGTATATCCACTCCAACCGTAACTTAACCAACAAAAGCATTCCTCTAAGGTATTTTGATATTTGTCGGTTAGGTTAGGTTAGGTTTCGCAGCCGACATAAACATAAGCCAAAATCAAAATATAACGCGGGCGAAGCCGCGGGTAAAAGCTAGTTATCAATAATTTTCAGTTTTTAGATTTTTTCCTTTATTTATGCCCGATAGTCTACCTTGGTGCCAAATATAAAGATTCTAGGTCATCTGGAAGTGGGTTAGGTTTTTGATCTATAAGTCAGTGAGTGAATCAGTCAATGAAACACGAGTTTTTAAACGTTTATATATCAATAACTGACCAAGCAAAATTTATGAAATTTTGGATTCTTGATAAGCTAAAAGATTTTAGTAAATGTGCCAAATTTCATGTATGTAGGCTAAATAGTTTTTGAGTTGTGAGGGGGTCAAAAGTAGCTCCAAATGGTTCGTGTAATATTACACACGGCCGCTGCGTCGCCAGTTTTCTTTGAACACTTTGGCTGGACACGCTGCCGCCTGTCTAGATACACAATTGAAATATGTTGTGCCATTTTTGACGAAAAAGAATTCAGCCAAGATCTTCGTTTTAGCACGGCAATTTTGCTTTTGTCTGTCCAGTTTGTTTTGTCCAGTTTTTAACTAACCTCGACGAAACTTGTTAATTAAACAGGTTTTTTAAGGTAGGCACCTACGATATAAGAGATTTACGATATTATGAATCAAATCGGTCAATAGCGAGTTGAGATATACTTAGGCTTATGAAGATTTAGTTAAAGAGACGTGTCGCGATATCAACTTTTCGGAGAACAACTAGTTATTATAGGCCGAATCGTAGATGTTGGCGGATTTGAAGTTAGCTTCAAGCTGCGCAATGTCCAATTAATGCGTAGCTTTATGTGGGCTTCAGTCAAGATTGGATATTGCGCACCTTGTAGCTAACTTCACATCCGCTTACTTGTATGATTCGGCCTGCACAAGTGAGTTCTCTCCACATATCCCAACGAGCGATGGAGAGGGCTATGCTCTGAGTATCTCTGCGAGATTCAGTCAGAAATGAGGAGATCCGTAGGAAAACCAAAGTTACTGACATAGCCCGATGGATTGGCAAGTTGAAATGGCAGTGGGCAGCGCACATAGTGCGGAGGACTGATGATCAATGGGGTCGAAAAATACTCGAGTGGAGACCACGTACCGGCAAGCGCATCGTAGGATGTCCGCCCACAAGGTGGACGGACGATCACATTAAGACCGCAGGATCGCGCTGGATGCAAGCCGCTTCCAACCGGTCTTGTTGGAGATCCAAAGGGGAGGCCTATGTCCAGCAGTGGACATCCTATGGCTGCTGGACGGATGGATGCATCACCGCAGTGATCCTCCTGTACTACCAGTGGCGGACTTACGTATTTGCCGCCAGTAAGCAAATCATCATAACCATCATCATCCTTCTTTATCCCATTGCTGTTTTTTGTTTTTTAATGCCTTATAGCTGTTGGCCACTCTACAGCTTACCAGGTATGGGCGAGCGCGGAAGGCGGCTGAGCCCTAAGATTAGGTTATAGGGTGACTAGCGCAAGGGCACCTGAGAAGGTACGGACCTCGGCTTGGGCCGTCACCCGGCGGGGGAGATCAGACTTGCCCGGGCACCCCAGAAGGGGTGTGCCCTGTGGCCCTAATGACCTCCTATGGCTGACGATGATGAAGTGAGTTTTACAAACCTTTCCTAGGTTCCCCGATGTCAACTGGCTCTTCTCCAAGCGGTAATCGAAGTCTAGACAGACTGGCCGCACGACGCCATTGAACACGATGGCCGACGCCATCTTCACCACCGCGAGGTCTGCTTGGAAGTTCGTCACAGAGCCCAGGAACCTCTCTGGGATGTGTATCTCACGCACCTGAAGGTAGATATAAGTTTCTTGTTTAGTACTAACTAGCGACCCGCCCCGGCTTTGCACAGGTGTATTATACATATAAACCTTCTTCTTGAATCACTCTATCTATTTAAAAAAAACGCATCAAAATCCGTTGCGTAGTTTTAAAGATATAAGCATACATGGGGACATACAGCGGGAAGCGACTTTGTTTTATACTATGTAGTGATAATCATATAACTCTTTATAACAATATAACTCTTTATTATACTCTGTTCCATAACCGCTGAGAACTAGGGTCGTGAAATCGTGTTTACCCTTCAATATTTATTTTGTTTTGTTTTTAGTATTTGTTGTTATAGCGACAACAAAAATACATCATCTGTGAAAATTTCAGCTGCCTAGCTATCATGGTTCACGAGATACAGCCCGGTCACAGACAGACGGACAGACGGACATCGAAGTCTTAGTAATAGGGTCCCGTTTTTCCCTTTGGGTACGGAACCCTAAAAAACTCTAAAACACTATTATACAGTCAAACCTGGATAAGAGAGAGTTGAAGGGACTGCCATCTCATTCTCGCTTATAGAGGTTTTTCACTTATCCAGGTTTCTCACTTATCCAGTTTCGGAAGTGGCTACTCTCTCTTATAGAGGTTAAAAAATACGTCTAATATGTATGTAGGTATCTACATGCGTGAAGAATGATAAATATGTTTATAAATAGTACATAGGTACTGATTGTTTGGGTTGTACACAACCCTCTTGTGTTGATTAGAATTGAACATAGATGATAGTTTGTTTTATTCATTCTAAAAGACACATTTAAATATTGGGAAAATCAAAAAATTACTTCTTTTTAATATTTCCATGCCCTCTAGAGCACTGAGACCAATAAGATAGTGTAAACGCACGTGTAGCTATTCTAAAAGAATGTGATACAAAAATAATGTTAGGTAGATTAAAGAAAACCACAAAATAATTTTAAATAGAACACTATTTCAACAAACAGGATAGTTTAGACGCACGTGTGGCCATTCAAAAAAAAATGCGATACAAAAACAATGTTAAGTACTTATTTCTACAAAATACAAAAAAAATGTTTGAATAGAAAACGATCCTAAAGCAACGGTAGTTAGTTCCACGAAATTTAAGAATGGATCATAAAGTGCAGATGTTTCATTATCCTCAACTCTCGCTTATAGAGGTTCAGACAAGTAGTACTCTCAGTTATAGAGGTCCATGAGGGAAAAACGACTCTCTCTTATAGAGGTTTTTGTCTCTCACTTATAGAGGTATTTGAGGGGTAAAATGACAGGACCTTGCAATTACTCTCACTTATAGAGGTTTCTCACTTATCCAGTTCTCAGTTAGCCAGGTTTGACTGTATACGCGAGCGCACTGAGCACAAAAATTTGGCAGTTTTTACAATAATTTCAAGTACAGTCAAACCTGGGTAACTGAGAACTGGATAAGTGAGAAACCTCTATAAGTGAGAGAAATTGCCAGGTCCCGTCATTTTACCCCTCAAATACCTCTATAAGTGAGAGACCAAAACCTCTATAAGAGAGAGTCGTTTTTCCCTCATGGACCTCTATAACTGAGAGTACTACTTGTCTGAACCTCTATAAGTGAGAGTTGAGGGTAATGAAACATCTGCAATTTATGACCCATTCTTAAATTTCTTGGAACTAACTACCGTTGATTTCAGATCGTGTTCTATTCAAACATTTTTTTGGTATTTCGTGGAAATAAGTAACATTGTTTTTGTATCGACTTTTATTGGAATGGGCACACGTGTGCGTCTATACTATCCCGTTTGTTGAAATATTGTTCTATTAAAAATTATTTTGTGTTTTTCATTTATCTACCTAACATTATTTTTGTATCACATTCTTTTGAAATAGCCACACGTCCGTTTACACTATCTTATTGGTCAAACTAACAACAGTTGACAAGTTTCAATTGAAGAGAAAGGTTCGGTGTTAATAAATCAATCTTTAGGAATAAACAAATAAATCGCCAAGCTTGAATGTGTTCAAAAGGGGAAAATCTGAAAATAAAGTGCGCAATGAATTTGATTTAGTAGAATCCAACTTTTATAAAATAATAAAATCCAAAGACCCCATACGGTCTCAGTACTCTAAAGGACATGGAATTATCAAAAATATTTTTGATTTTCCCAATTTTAAAAAGGGTCTTTTATAATGAATTAGTCAATCATCTATGTTCAGTTCTAATCAACACATCCCGAACAATTAGCACCTATATACTATTTATAAATATATTTATCATTCTTCACGTATGTATAGGTAGATACATACAAACCAATGGACCAATGGACCAACGTACAAATTATACGTATTTTTTAACCTCTATAAGAGAGAGTGGCCTCTTCTGAAACTGGATAAGTGAGAAACCTGGATAAGTGAAAAACCTCTATAAGCGAGAATTAGATGGCGGTCCCTCCAACTCTCTCTTATCCAGGTTTGACTGTATTGCTAAAATGTGCGAGCGCGGCGATCGCAAGAAATTTTCTAGTTTATCGAGTACAAAAATGTATGAAAAACCATCACTAGAGCAAAAAATAGATAGATCTTTTTTTTTCAATGTTTTGTTAGTGAAAAGCAACAGATGTGAGCAAATCAAATCACTGAAGATAGAAATAGCGCGAAAATTTTCGATGTATTTTTCAACATAGAGCCGATTATAAGTGAAGTAAAAGAAGTCGACAAAAAGATCGATATGGGCCCAGGGGGTCGTTTACGATCCGTTTAATTTAGTAAAATTGTAGATTTTTTTCGCATTATCCTTTATTTTTTACTTTGACTTAACTGAGGGCCCCTGGAATCCAGGGGGTACTGGGCTGAAGTCCAAAAAGCCATATGGTAGATCCGGCCCTGACACTTTTGTTATAAAGATTCTTCATCAACATGTAATAAAATGTTGGTGTTAGAAAATCGAATATTTGATAGACTGCACTCATACCAGTAAAACGTGTATTTAATTGTGCTATTAATGTGTCTAATACATTATTAAAAATCTCAATTTTATTCTTCTCTGTTTAGAAATCAAATCGAATTTTCTCAAGTGAGTTACCATGATTAACGTCGGCTTGGAACTTGCCAGATTTATTTTGAAAATGGGAGATATTTTCAAAAGTTCAGTTCGTTCGAGATTTTCTGGTAAGGATTCGAGAGCCCCCTGAGGTTGAGGGCCCCGGGGCATTGCCCCGCCTTGCTCCTGGGTAGCTACTAGCTACGCCATTGATTGAACTTCTGCACGTGTAAATCCGCGCGGCGCGATCACCGCGCGGGCGGCTGCCGTTGGATTTGCCGAGCCTTCCGAGTCACGTTGTACAAACAGAAACGTATTGCGCGTTTTTGCAACGCTAGAAATAAATATAGCGAATACTTACGTTGAACTTCTGAGCGTGTAGATCCTCCGCGGCGTCCCACTGCTGGGCCAGTTTGCCGACCGCGACCGCGTACCGCGCGGGCGGCTGTCGCGGGACCAGCCGAGCCTCTCGTGTCACGTTGTAAAAACAGTGCGCCGCTAGAACACATTAATACATCTAAAGACGACCAATCTAACGATCAGCACACGAAATCTGTAAAAAGCCCATAGTCAAATTATTTTTCGCAAAAATGGCACCACCGACTACATCCACATCTGCATCCACCGTGTATAGAATTCGAATAGTTTTCTCACAAATTAATGTGTCATCCATGTAGTAGTTTGTTGATGTATCAAAAAAGGCACAGTATATTTCGTAAAAAAATAAATGGAGTTTACTTACCCTTTCGAAATTAAAAATATTTTTTTAAATCAGTTTGCAATTTTATTAGCGAAAATAACGACGATCGCTACGCTAGGGAGTTTAATCTGAATTATTCTGAGTAAAGAACTTTTCATACGAAATGGACGTTCCAAATTTAGTGGAACGTTGAAACTCCCTAGGGAGTTTCATACAGTATTATTGCCCTGCCGTAGCCATAAATATTGTATTAAGATAGTAACGTCTTGTTTAACGTTGAGATTGTATAACATTTAATTGAGCAGGTGGTATGAAAACCAAATTTATCTTACCAGATAAGACGACAGTGGCGCTGACGACCGCTCCCTCGCAGATCTGCCGGTACGGAGTGAAGGCCTTGCTGTACACGGCAGCGTGCCACGGGACCTCGCCCAGACGAGCTTCTCCCAACTCCCGTGGGGCGCCTTGTGGCGCCACTGTGCCGCACTCTGAAGTCGAGTGATCAAGTGAGTAGGTATTTTAGTCCCCCAGTGGAAAGTCAAAGCATGCATTTCAACAATTTTTTAAATGTACAAAAAGCCGTAGAGTATGCTACGGCTCTACCATTTTTGACCCGAATGCCGTAATAGGCATGATGACTGGGTTAGAAAAAAAACATTGTTATTATTAGCCAGTTGGTTATATTATCAAAAAATATTAAATACGTATTTTTTTGTAAATAAATGACAAAAATAAACCTTGTCAAAGTTCGGGAGTGGGGGCTCGTGACGTCACTTCTCTGTCAAGTCTTTTGTAGTCTCGTCGTGACGTTATGCGGAATTTTATCGGGCTATATCTTGATAAATGCTGGTTAGGTAATAATTGACTAAAGAAAAAATAAGTGTAATATTTTTTGATAAATAAGTATATCTGACTGACTAATTATATTATTTAAGTCATCTAGCCTAAAAAGCCGTGGTGGTCTAGTGGTTGTAACGTTGGCCCGTCATTCTTGAGGTCGTGGGTTCAATTCCGGTCTCGTACCAATGAGTTTTTTTGGAACTTATGTACGGAATTTCGCACCACTGGCTTTTCGATGAAGGAAAACATCATGAGGCAACTTGCATCCGTCCGTAGAAGAAATTCGATGGCGTGTGTGAATCCACCAACCCGCATTGGGCCAGCGTGGTGGATGTGGCCCAATCACCCTTCGTGGGTAGGCCTACGTCCTGCAGTGGACTATTAAAAAGGCTGATAGAGTACAGTACATTTTTTTTTACATATAACCTATTACCGAGTTCTAGGGCTTTGATCTGCTGCTGACATTTAGGACGGTCCTATAAGCGTAGAAAACCATAGATATGTTTATACGGCGTGAAAACCTTCGTATAAGATAAGAAAAACAGAGAATCGGAAAAAATATGAAATCAAATGCGAACTTACCTAAATTAGTGCTCTTAGGTTCAGGACTGATTGCCGCTGAAAAATATAAATATAATGCCTGATATTTCCAGTTACACAAACAAAAAGAACAAATTTTAATAAACTTTTCTATGGAACCTCTTTACAATGCATAGTAACGAAAGTTGTTCGTTCGTTCGGTTAATTCGATTTTACCGAATACCGAAATCTGTGTTAAGATTATACGAGTTATAACGTTCAATATTTATCACTAGGGAGTTTCATACAACGTTATTGGCAATCAATATCAATATTGGCCTGATGTAGCCATTGAGATTGTGTTCGGATAATAACAAGTGAAATTTCGCCAAATTGGTTAAAAAAATTAAAGGCTTCTCCGGTGGCTAGATTGTTCAAATATCACATGCACAGTCCTGCAGGCCCAATCAAACTACTTGGCGGTTGTGATATTAGCTACAAGCTGCTAATAACCCAATCCTGACTAAAACCAATTATTATATATTCTTTGCTAAAACTCACTTAACAGCTGCGCAAGGACTGGGTTATCCGCAGCCTGTAGCTAACATCACAACCGCCAAGTTGTTTGATTTGGCTCAAGACTGTGCATGTAATACTTGAATAATCTCCGCCGGAGAAGCCATTTTTTTTAATCAACGTTTTATTTATTTTGTTATTATCCCCACACAATCCCGACAGCTATGGCAGGGTAATAAAAATATTCTATAAAACTCCCTAGGGAGTAAAGTAATACGTAGTTTGATTCGGCCTATGAATGGAAGTTGTCTTACTAGTAACGGTGATGGTGGTGGTGACCACTGAGTCGCCGCACAGCTGCCGCGGTGGAGTGACGGTCTTCGTGCAAACCTGCTCCGGACCCTCTCCAGCCGTCACTGTGTTGCAATCTGATCCAAGATAATAGCATTAAATAAATATGCTAGGGAGATTCACCCTACAATCTTGAGGTGGTGCGTTCAAATCCAGGTCCCGTACCAATGAGTTCTTTGGATTCTATGTACGGAATTTAACTCCATTGGCTTTTCGGTGAAGGAAAACATCGTGAGGTAACTTGCATACGTCCGTAAAAGAAATTCGATGGCGTATGTAAATCCACCGACCCGCACTGGGCCATCGTGGTGGAAATGGCCTAATCAGCTTTCGTGGGTGGGCCTTTGTCCTGTAGTGGACTATTAAAAAGGCTGATTCAATATAATACAATACAATTTTGTAACTCGAGTTACGAGTACATGTCAAACATTTTCAATTGTCATTAACAATTTCATAGTTCACAATGTAGGTTGTGAAATTAATTATGTTCTACGAATAAATAATAATTTAACTTGCAAGGTTGTTATTAAAATTTTGTATAACAATAGTAATGGAAATCAATAAATTAAAACAAAAAAATGTTATCAATTGTGCAAGAATTTACACTACAAATTCCGACAATTTCATAAACTCGTTTATATCGCAGAATTGTTCATTTAACAGCCAAGTTTTTTAGTTTTTTTTATTTTACTTTGAATGACGTGACAGAAGCCGTATTACGCACTTGATTAGGCAGTTTGTTATAAATAAAATGCGGGTCCTGAGATGTACACGGATTTTTCCGAGCTCACGAGCCTGTGAGGACTGAGGAGGCGTCACCAGCTGGTCCCGTTTCTTGTTACTACGCTAATTCCGCGGTATGTTAACGCCTTTTCGTTTGAAAACATGCAGGTGTATGTGTGTAAACAAGGCAAGGATACAGTACAATACAGACCCCAAACTAAGCAAAGCTTGTGACGTGGCTGCCAGAGATTGATATACTACAAATCTATTTTTTCACTCGTAAACATACAAAAATAGATAAGACCATATACATTTACTTTCATCATACTAAATTAATAATATGACTACAGTGTGATTTAAAAGAGTTGAAAATAAATGAGAGCGCTTTTTCTTAAATCGGTTCCAAATTGGCGAAAATATTAATGAACAAAAAATAATCTGCCAAGTACGAGTCGGACTCGCGCACGAAGGGTTCCGTACTATATGGGAGCCCCCCTTAAATATTTATTTTAATTTAATTATTACTAAACTAAGCATGCAGTTAAATATTCTGTGAAAATTTCAAGCATCTACCTGTTACCATTATTGAAATTGGGCTAAAACTTTCGATTTGTTTCATGAGAGCCCCCCTTAAATAGTAATTTTTATTCTATTTATAGCGGCAACAGAAATACATCATCTGTGAAAAATTCAGCTTTTTAGCTATAGCGGTTTATGAGATACAGCCTGGAGACAGACAGACAGACGAAGTCTTAGTAATAGGGTCTCGTTTTTACCCTTTGGGTACGGAACCCTAAAAATACGTACAGACGAACATAGTTCCTTCTCTTTTTTGGAAGTCAGTAAAATTAACACAAAACATGTAAGAAACTTGTAATGACTGCCAGTTTAAGTAGTGGTTCCAGGGAGAGCGACTATAATTCCCGTACAATTAATTTCTGCTCTTTTGTGTCGCACTGTATGCGTATTGAACATAGGTAAAATCAAATTGACCTTGTGCGACTCGGACTCGCACACGAAGGGTTCCGTACCGTATGGGAGCCCCCATTAAATTATTTTTTATTTTTGAAGTGAATAATAATATTCAAGTAAATATTATGACTATTTCAAGCGTTTACCTGTTGCCGTTATTTATATAAAATACAAAAAAATTGCAAAATCCATAAAAACGGCAGAAAATCGCGTTTGTTGTATGGGAGCTCCTTAAATATCTATATTATTTTAATTATTTATTTTTTAAGATAAAATACTTATTTATTTTTTAACTAAAAAAGTAAGTAAGTTCGTATAGGCCGGGTGGCTAGCCCTGGTGTCAGAGTTTTTAAGACGCCTGAAGGCCTCTGACATGGCTAAACGGTTAAAACAACCGGGGCCTACAATTTAACGTGTCATCCGAGCCACGGTAGCGCTCAGTTGGAAAATGCCACCCGCGGTCACCCATCCAAGTACTGACCGTGCGGAACGTTGCTTAATTTCGGTGATCGCTGACAATCACCTAGTCAAACTACGCTACGAGCGCTACAAAAAAAATAAAATACAACTAAAATTCTGTGATTCGTAGCGTCTACCTGTTGCTGTTGTAAATATCGCGTAAAAAACACGTTTCTTGTTTGAGAGATCCCTTGAATATTTATTTTATAGTTTTTAGTACTCTTTGTTATAACGGCAACAGAAATACACCATCTGAGAAAAACTTCTTATTGTGACGGTTATTATACAGCCTGGCGATAGACAGACAAACAGACAGACGGACCACGGCGAGTAGAGTCCTGTTTTTATGATTTTACTAGACGACCCGCCCCGGCTTCGCACAGGTGTATTTTACATATAAACCTTCCTCTTGAATCACTCTATCCATTAAAAAAAACCGCATCAAAATCCGTTGCGTAGTTTTAAAGATTTAAGCATACAGACAAACAAACAGACAAAAATAGCGACTTTATTTTATACTATGTAAGGATAAGGATTAAGACCCACTAAAAGAATTTAGAGTGAACTTTTTTTGATTTCTTACACTGGCTACTTACCCAAATCATTAGCGGCGAACCCAAAACCGACGGCCACTGAAAATAAAAAAATATTGATATTAAAAAGTGGCATGCAAGTATAATAAACAGAGGTACCCAGAACTGGTGCACTAAGCCGAAAGGAAGTGATTCAGACCATTTAGTATGAACAACTATTTCTAAGGTGGCATCAGCTGCAGAGAACCCTGTATATACCTCTATTATTTCCTTGTCAAATGTGCGTATCGGGATTTCCACCCCGCTACTGGCTACAAGGAAAATGTCTGTCTGTGACCAGGCTGTTTCTCATAAACCGTTATATCATGAGCTAGACAGGTGAAATTTTCACAGATATGTATTTATATTGTCGCTATAATAATAAACACTAAAACCGGAATAAATTAAATATTTAAGGGGGCTCCCATACAACAAACCTGAATTTTAAACCGTTTTTCGCTTGATTTTAATAATGGTAGCAAGTAGCAGTCGCCTCAAATATTCACAGAGTAGGTATGTAGTTGTATATTCACTCTAAAAATACACAATTAAAATAAAATGTAAGAAGGCTCCCATACAAAAATGCGTGTAGTACGAAACCCTTCGTGCGCGAGTCCAACTCGCACTTGGCCGATTATTGATTTTCTAGTTTTGGTAAATGTTTGGTTCATGTTTCTTAGTTTTTAACAGAGCTTTGGGTCTTCAAGCATTTTTGGTGATCAAAATATTTGTTACTATTTTTTAAAATTATTATTGTTTAAACACAAAAACAAATACAACCTGATAGCGTTCCCTAAGTAGAAGAATCTAGCTAGGTACTTGAACACGGTTCCCAACATCTAGTTTGGCTAGAGCTACCAAAAACTAAGATTATTTTATAAAAAATTACAGAATGGTAAAAATGCTTACCCAATACACATAAACTACTTATTAACATTTTCGCTCACAAAAAATACTTATTTATCGCTCCAGTAACTTTAAAAATAATACACAACCAACAATTAAGTACTTAATACGAAACTATACAACTGATCCGTTTCACGTGAGATAATCGATTGAAGGAATATTCATATAGCATTTACTATTGGAGCTACACTTCAATTTTAGGGGTCCGTGGCGTAAAAGGTAAATGCGGAGACCTAATAATATTTTTTTATTTTTACCGGTGTCTTTGGTCTTTGACAGATTTACATAGGCAATATTTTTTTCATACCACCTACTCAAAAATGGCCGTAGGTGCATCGTACGCAACGTACAATTTCGACGTAAAATAAGACATAATTATCTTAACACAATCTCCATGGGTTTAGCAGGGAAGTAATGTTGTATGAAAGTCCCTAGGGAGTAGTGTTACTTAAATTTAAAACGTCTCAATTCGTATGATAAATTCATTACTTAGAACAGATTCAGGCATTGTAGATTTTACAATGGAGTTGGCCATAATGAATTAAAAAAAACCGGACAAGTGCTAGTCAGGCTCGCACACCAAGGGTTCCGTACAAATCCGGAAAAAATCACAAAATTGGGTAAGTTGTTAAAATCTCTAAGTATACTATAATCATCGACAAAAAGATTTTTTATTTTTTTCACTTTCTCGTCATACAGCGAAAATTACACATTGTTAAAATAATTAAGAACATGTTTTAGCATGTGCTAATGAAGCTCTTTTATATGATACCTTACATGATACGATTTACTCACTTTGAATTTTGAACCCATATTTTGTGAATCTAGGCGCTATATTTTTTTTGTGATTTAAATAAAAATGTACAGTTTTCAGATTTATTCCTTGTATACATATGTACTCTGACAATGCTGCTCAGGAAGTACCCCGTAGGTTTTGATTTTTGTGAGTGTCGAAATATGCGGGTTTTTACGACATAAACGGCTCTAACTTTTTATACGATAACTGAGAAATTTTTCTTTTACAAACTGCAAGAGATCATAGATATACGTATATAATTTAAATTTCAACTTGATATCTTTACGCGTTACCAAGATAAAGAGTCTTGACATACGAACAGACGGACAACAAAGTGATCGTACAAGGGTTCCGTTTTTTTCCTTTTGATGGCACGGAACCCTAAAAATCATCCCCACTTAAATATGACATATGACCAAATTATAAGGGTTCCTTGTTTTACTACGAACTCCTAATAGAAAGATAAAAAAGAGTCGCTTTAACCCCACCCGATCTGTAAAAATGAGTTCCCCTTTTTGACTGCGGAACTTTTTCGTGAAATGGCGTTCTTTTTTCGTATTTAAAGATTGATTTTATTATTATTACTAAGATTAATTCTTCCATGAAGAAAATAGTGAAATAACGATGAATTTTGGTGGTATTTCTGTGTAAATCATTGCATTACATTTATCAGCATACCATAGATACTTCAGTTGTATTTTATATTGGTTAATATTATGTGAAGATGCAGGTGCACCTCCCTGAAAATAATTCTGGCGGCGCTCATAGAAGAATTAAGTAAGTTGTGGATGATGATGATAGGTACATAATATGAATGCGCGAGTGAGATATCTGCAAAAGTTGATCTCACTAATATTAAAAAAAAAATGGAATTTTTACCGCGTTTCTTTGCCTCGCACTTGGTTTTCTGTAAACATAAAATGCAAAACGTGAACATTAACCTTTGTCCATTTTCCTCCTAAGAAGTGGTTAGGTAACTAATCTTGGTTTCAGGTTATATAGAATAGAAGTGGCCACTACGGTGAAAGGAGGTAATTGTTAAACCTTTGATATGAATATATCTGGGTGCCTGGCAGTGCACCCAAACAAGTCGAGTTCAGCCGTAAGCATACTTTTCCCGAAGCCATTCGGGCTATTTTTAACCCCTTGTAACATCGTTCTGAATAAAGCTAGACGTCTGAATAATTTATAATCAAAAGAACGTCATTTAACAAAGTATATTTCCAATTTTCATACAAATCCAATCAGTAGTTTAATAACTATTGCTAGTCAAAGTTCTTTGATTTTGTCACTGACACACTTATATATATGTATATATGTTACCGGCCAAACCCGATTTCAGGACAAACTAGTTTTGCCTAGGCTAAACTAGTTCTTCCTATATTCGATAGGATTAATTAGTATAGCCTAGTCCAAACAGGTTTATCCTAAGCCCGATAGGATAAACCAGTTTAGATTAGGCCAAACTAGTTGATCCTGATATAAATACGCACACTCCAGGATGAACTGGTATCGCCTAGTCTAAACATTAAAGTATACCTAGAAAGCCAAAACAAACAGATAAATTAAATAAAATACTCCATAACTGGCAAAATGACCATTTTCATTAAAACAATAATGATTCGTCGTAATAATTAATCGATAATTAGGTAATCACAAAACCTTGGCCTGATCAAACTGAATGTTTCGTAGCTGCAGTTCTTAACGATATTTTAGAGCCTTAGTTTACATCTGCTACCCCTAAAAAAGATAGAAAGCTAATGTCGAATTCTGATCTGAAAAAAAATAGTTTCTGATGTACACCATTGGTGCCAACTTTGTAAAAACCTTCGTCATTTTTCTGAAGAATAACTCCAATGATGTTTCTGAGATCACCTTTGCCTTTGTCAACATCTCGAATCGGTATAGTCACATTATCTCCAATGTTGGCAGGTGGATGAGACTTGTCAGGAGTATCCTTCATTTTTGAAGTGAAACTTCTAATGCGGCTTCCAATAAGGTTGCTTTAAAAGTGTTAACCTTTAAGTAAAATAAGCAAATACTACGCTAGTTTCCATAATCAAATGGTAAGCCCTAATACATTTAATTTTCTCATCTGGTTGTGTCTGAAAATCGATCAGATCTACTTGGCATCCATTATTCATTTCCGAATGAAAAATGGGCTTAGAAACTAAACCCCTTTTCTTCTTTTGATGAAAGACACTACACATAGATAAATACAGGCTTATAATTTGTTTTGTAATATTGGCATTTTTTTTATGTTTGTCGACTTTACGTAAGTTCATCCGCAAACATTTAATTATAAAACTGCAGTCATTAACTAAACACGCTACGCACGGCTGGCATCTAGACGCAAAATGTGGGCGAGCAAGGAGTGCTGTGGGGTGCTCGGGATGTGATTTGGGAACTCCCGCATGTACATATTCTCTCAATTAAAAAAATTAAATCTATCTCAATTACTTTTGACTAAAAATTGGGTTAGACTAGGCTGTATCAGTTTATCCTGGAGTGTGCGTATCTGTATCAGGATCAACTAGTTTGGCCTAGCCTAAACTGGTTTGTCCTGTCGGGCTTAGGATGAACCTGTTTGGACTAGGCTATACTAGTTAATCCTATCGCGGATAGGAAGAACTAGTTTAGCCTAGGCAAAACTAGTTTGTCCTGAAATCGGGTTTGGCCGGTAACATATATGTATACACACTCACTCACTCAACGAGCATCATAATTCTAAAGTACTTCTAGCAGACATACAAGCTTGTAATTTTGATGACCATTATCATTAATCCTAAATAGCAAGAAAAAAATCAAACTCACTTTAACTTTGGTCTAGTTTTCCTATTTTATTATAGTATCTACAAAAATAAGTTTGTAATCCTAATTGTAGTACGTGAAATAGGTGATTACCAAGATTACTTTGCGGTTTGACTTCGGATTTCAGTTTAATGTCCCTACTAGATTTAAATTTTTACATGGACGTGGTGGAGGCGTAGTGCGGGTGGCGTGGTGAGGGTATGCCACGGGCGTGGTAGGGGCTTGGCGGGGAGGGGCTCGGTGGGGACTCAGTAGTGGGGTGTCAGTGGGAGTGCGGTAGGGGAATGGTGGGGACTCAGTGGAGCCACGGTGGGGGCGTGATGTGGCCGAGGATGGGGACTTGATGGGGGCTCGGTGGGGACTCAGTGGGGGCGCGGTAAAGGCGCAGAGGGGCTTGATGGGAGTCGGTGGGTGCTTGATGGGGGCTCGGTGGGGATTCGTTGGGGCCGCAGTGGGAGCGCGGTGGGAATTCTGGGGATGCGGTGGGGGCATGGTGAAGGCGCAGTGGGGGCTTTGTAGAGAATCTGTGGGGCCGCGATAAAGCGCGGCGGGGGTTTGTTGGGGATTCAGTGGAGCCTCAGTGGGGCCTTAGTGGAGCCTATGTGGGCGCGTGATGGGGGGCAGCGGTAGATTGATGGAGGCTCGGTGGGGACTCAGTAGAGCCGCAGTGGGAGCGTGGTGGATGCTCGGTGGGGACTCAGTGGGGCCGCGGTGGAAGCGCGGTGGGGACTCAATTGGGCTGCGGTGGGGGCTTGATGGGTGCTTGATAGAGGCTCTGTGGGGAATTAGTAGGGCCGCAGTGGGGGCATGGTGAGGGCACAGCGAGGGCTTCGTGAGGAATCCGTGGGGCCGCGGTGGGGGCACCGTAGAGGGCAGGGTAGGGACAGGGTAGAGCAACCTCACGGTGTTGAAGATAAACCATCACTTACAAAAAGAAGTGAGATCCCAACAAAAACAAGGTATGTAAAAAGTTCAAGCCGAGCAATAATTATTCAGTAAAAAGTAGTGAGATCAAAATGTAAGCACAAGTCGGTTTGTGCTCTGCCCATTGCCATTTAAACTTGCCAATCCGTTGCGCTATGCCGGGGACTTTGGTTCTTCTACGGATCTCCAAATTTCTGATTCGATCTCGCAGAAAGACTCCGAGGATAGCCCTTTCCATAGTTCGTTGGGCTACTTGGAACTTATTAATAAGGCCCATTGTAGGATACTACGTTTCTGTGCCATAAGTCATCACTGGCAGCACACACTGGTCGAAACTTTCCGACTTGAGGCACTGAGGTATGTAGGAAGAGAAGACGCTACGCAATTTTCCGAACGATGCCCATCCGAGTTGGATTCAGCGATTGGCCTCTTTCTTGAAATCGGACCTACCTAACTGGATTACTTGTCCTATGTAGATGTACGAGTCAACGACTTCAAGAACCGAGTTCCCAACAGAAATCGGGGTGGGTACAAAATGGGAATTACACATGATTTTCGTCTTGTCCATGTTCATCTTAAGACCCACCTGTTGAGAAACCCCATTGAGGCCTTCGAGCATCGTGTTGAGCTCTTCTATCGATTTTGCCTTGACTACTAAGTATATCGTCGGCAAACCGAAAGTGAGTGAGGTATTCGCCATTGATATTGATGCCGAATCCTTTTCATTCCAGGAGCTTGAAGGCGTTTTCCAAAGCAGCCGTAAAATGTTTCGGAGAAATTACGTCTCTCTGTCTTACACCTCTTTTTAAAGGGATCGCCTTGGAGCTCTCTTCCTGTACTCGAACCGACATAGTGCAGCAAGCCCTTCAACACTTCGATGTACCGATAGTCAATACGTCATCGTTGGAGAGACTCGAGCACCGCTCGTGTCTCGACCGAATCAAAGGCTTCCACAAAGGCTAAGCAAAGTGGCAAATTATACTTTTCGGTCTTCTGTATAACCTGCCACAGTATATGAATGTGGTCCATGGTGCTGATGCCCTTTCGGAAACCGGCTTGTTCTGTGGCCATGGCCAACTCGATTATTTTCGAATAAAACCTCTTTTACTCCCTAGGGTGTTTCATACAACATTATTACCCTGCCGTAGTCACCGAGATAGTGTTAGGATAGTAATGTCTTGTGTTACGTTTAGATTGTACGAAATATAAATAAAAAATGGTTATTTTAGAGCAGGTGGTATAAAATAAATACTTAATTTAATTGTCAAACATCAAGCATAGCTGGCATACCTATTAATAATTATGAATATGCCAGCTTATTTTTAGTACTATTTTCCTGTTGTTGTTATTATAAGTAGAAC
Source organism: Hypomecis atomaria (assembly GCA_964007245.1). NCBI lineage: Eukaryota > Metazoa > Arthropoda > Insecta > Lepidoptera > Geometridae > Hypomecis > Hypomecis atomaria. The sequence goes on from OZ023310.1 coordinate 7,851,533, forward strand.
CTATACCAGTATACACAAGTTCAGAGCCACCTTGAAACTGGTTTTAAATACAGGTACTTGTTTACTTATAAGCTAGTAGTTCTCTGAACAGTACACCTCGCGAGACATTTCTTTAATTGAATCTTTATAAACCCATGTCGAGGCTCTTGACCAATTTTGATTATACTCGAAAATCTTATTATAATTTAGATACTTAATAATCTTGCCAAATATTATCGAAATCGGCTGATAAATGCCGCGACAGCCAATTTCCCCTTATCGAAGGAAATACCCCTCCAACCAAAAATCGCTGACGACAAAAACCCATTAATATAATTGTAGAACCTGTGTACTAAGTTTCGCCGAGATTTGTTGAAAAACGAACAATCGCCTCCAAAGGACTCACACCATCTTTATTAAACAACTTTTACTATAGTCCGACCCATTCGAGAATGAGAGAGGTGATACAGATTACCGGGAACAGTGGTTGTTTATCCGCACTCAATACACTTTATTGCATCACCGCTGTGATCCTCCTATAGTGGTGGATTTACGTTTTTGATCATAATCATCCTTCTTTATCCCATTGCTGTTTTTTTGTTTTTGAATGCCTTATAGCGTTGGACTCTGAGTCCTCTACAGCTTACCGGGCATGGGCGAGCGCGGCAGACGGCTAAACCCTAAGATTAAGTTATAGGGTGACTAGGTACACCTGAGAAGGTACGGACCTCGGCTTGGGCCGTCACCCGGCGGGGGAGATCAGACTTGCCCGGGCATCCCAGGAGGGGTGTGCCCTATGCTAATGGGTTGAGCTGGTTGACTATTTGGAGAGGACCCATTGCTGGGTATAGGCCCCTCTCTTATAGTGCCTTCTTACAGAGCAGGACACGTGGTAAGACGAAGTGAGCAAAGCTATAACAGAGTGGTGAAGGGTGGGTCGATGAAATCGTCAATATCGCGGGTCGAACCTGGACACGATTAGCAAAGGTCCAAGGCAGGTGGCACCATAAGAGAGAAGCCTAGTAGCCATTTACTGCACTGTACCAGCCTTTTTAATAGTCTACTGCAGGACGTAGGCCTACCCATGAAGGGTGATTTAATATATATAAATTAGTACCTAGTTCTTAGCCGCACCAAAATCATCCACTCCAATATGCGACAACGCGAATGGTAGTAATAAACATTTAAGTCTTATATTCTAATACAACAAATCATAATGACTATAATATTTAGGTGTACAAATTAATCTTTTCTTTTGTCAATAATAAAATAAATGGTCCGAAATTTGCCGCCCCTTAAAATCTGCCGTTGTAGGCTCTAGTCTACTCAGCCTGTAACTTTAGTATAACTACGCCACTGTGTACTAACTGTTTACCAAGCGCCACAAAAAACGGCGGATAAGAAGTTAGCCGCAGACAGATGACACTTCGCCGTGATTCGCTAATTATTGCGCATGTGTGCAAAATGCCGACGCCGCGTGGCGTAGTAGTCAGCGCGGGCGTAGCAAGCGCGCGGGAGGCATGAGGTTGGCGGGCGGGTGTGCCCCGGCGTCTCGTCTCTCTGGCTCCCGCGCATACCTATACGCATATTTAACTCTGTAAAAGTGTGCACAATTTTAATGAAAACTCTTCCTTGTAGGCATTCAATAAACAGGCATTTAGACAACGCCACGAACGCATACGCTAGTGTGTTGAAAAGTTTTAATGTTTCAAATATTATAAAGGTTTAATATTTCTATGTTATGACAAAAGTCAACGGATTAGAGCCACTCAGTGACTACAATGATGAGTTATACTATGGAGGTGTTATTTTTAAAACTGTTCCTGATGTTGTTCTTAGTATTCCTTGCCGAAAGCACCAAGGAAGGTTGGTTTCTATTTGTTTTTTACTATAAAATAAAGTTAGCTTGCTTCGATTTCTGTCTCGCCTTTTCTGTGGCAGACAGAGTGAGACCAAGCAAGCGAACTTGAATTGCAAGGAAACTGAGAACTTAATACAAATCAAACGTTTCTAAGTACAAGTGTAGTTCCTTCAAAGGAAATAATTGTACTTTTTAAAACGACTTCCAAAATGGAGGAGGTTTTATGTTCGTCTGTATGTATTTTTTCTGTATTAGTAATCGATATTTTGGAAAATCGATATAAAATATTTTTTTAGTCTATAGGATATACCTACTCACGAGGCCCCGTTTAAATTTTATCGAAATCAGCTGAGCCGTTTTTGAAAAGTCAACAATCATGTAAAAATATATACTTACATCGATTTGAGCGATCTATTCGATTTTTGTATGCAGTGGAGTTGGTAGTTCCATTTTTTGCGGAAAATAATTATCATGTTATTAATTCTTTTAATCTTATCAAAATTTTATCATTGGTTTTCTTACAAGACAACCTTTAATCGTGTGAACCGGTTTTTAAAAGAAACAACAATGTAGGTAAACTTAAGGATGCCTTTGAAACAAAAATTATCCTTCAATCACCTTTAAAGAGACTGCATAGCTCCTTTATTTAATTTACTCAGTTGCAGAGCGTGCTCCGGCGCGTATTTTTTCACAATTTTTAAAGTTTTTTTTTGTATAGCAACACTGTTCCTTTACGTCTTTACGTGTGCTTTGTGCGTGTAAAAAACGGGTTTGAGTCACTATGCAGTCTCTTTCTCGGTGATTTCGGATAATTATCATCAATCTTCAATTAACGGGTAAGCTCGATTGATTCTTAATAGACCGCTAAAAGCTATTGCACATAATGAAATTATAGTTAAGACCAGTGTAATAACAGGTTTACTTCACTGCAATCGAGCGCTGGATTCGAAATTGAATTAAACCGGTCATCCACCCATCAGCCATATTATGTCCACTGCTGGACATATGGCTACCCTACAAATCTCCAATAAAAGAAAGAAAGGAAGAAAGTTTATTCACTAGAAAATTTACAATGAAATACACATTTACAATGATGTTTAATACCATAGTTGTGAGATAAAGCTGAGTGAATTCATGGTAAAGCAAGTATACAGTGGTGCAGTGAACCCCAAACTAATCACGTGGCTTGTGTCTTGGGGCTCGAGTGCGATGTAACAGAAATAGTAGGTATATGACCATTGTGTTTTAAAACTCGGTAAAAAGAAATTCAAAGGTAACCAATTATTACTATAAATCTTGGTAAAGTAGTATGAGCGTCCGTACGTGCGTGTGTGTGCGTGTTCGTGTGCGTGTGCGTGTGTGTGTGTGTGAATAGAATAATACTTTATTGCTTAACTGTGTACAATGGTTGTCTCCAATGAAACCGGCTGGTAATCGCTTTCAATGCTTTCATACTGCGGTTTTATAACTATCAGCCGTATTGCCGGTACGTGGACTCCAATCAAGAACTTTTCGACCTCATCGGTCATCAGTCTTCCGATCTATGTGCCCTGCCCACTGCCATTTCAACTTGCGTATCTGCTGGGCATACCGGTCATAATACTGAATTGTTTAATTTTTAGGCGATAACTGCACCAAGGAAGGCGTTCCAGGCGTTTGCACAAACATCAGAAAATGTCCCGACGCACTCCGTGACATCAAAATACACAAGGCACCACAAGTAAACTCACTATAATAATTATATTGCGCCAAAAATGTTAAGGTCGGCATACACGGTCAGCTTTTCACATCACTCCAACTGGGAGTTCATTTAGTTAATTAAGAGGTAGAAATTGGTTGCTCCATTTTTTTTTTGAATGACTTAGGTATAGCTGTTGGCCACTGAGGCCTCTAGAGATTACCGGACATGGGCGAGCGCGGAAGGCGGCTGAGCCCTAAGATTACGTTATAGGGTGACTAGCGCAAGGGCACCTGAGAAGGTACGGACCTCGGCTTGGGCCGTCACCCGGCGGGGGAGATCAGACTTGCCCGGGCACCCCGGAAGGGGTGTGCCCTGTGGCCCTAATGGGTTGAGCTGGTTGACTATTTGGAGAGAATCTAACCGATCTTCTGACAGATCCGGAGGGTCCTCGACCTCGCCGGCGAGGTCGGTGTGTGTCTGTGTGCCTTTGCTAACCGGCGCTGGTAATTTGATTTCCTACAACTTTGATTCCCACAAACTTATTGTGAGATCGTTATTTTTCCAATAAGACAGTGATGCTATTTTGTTTCTTCTATAACTTGTTATTTCAATTTCTCATGAGAAATTATCGGAACCAAAGTTGTTTAAATTTGATTTCATACAATTTTGATTCCTATCATTAGGGTTCCGTACCCAAAGGGTAAAAATTAACCTACACTATGACCCTATTACTAAGACTCCGCTGTCCGTCTGTCTGTCACCAGGCTGTTATACTCATGAACCGTTATAGCTAGAAAGCTGAAATTTTCACTGATGACGTATATCTGTTGCCGCTATAACAACAAATTACTAAAATCCGAATAAAAATCATATTTAAGGGGGGCTCCCAAACAATAAACCTGAATTTTTAGCCGTTTGTCGCTCGAAATTAATAATGGTGACAGGTAGACGCTTGAAATATTCACAGAATATTGAGCTGTAAATTTCCTTAAATAATAAATAATTAAATTGAAATAAAATAAATATTTAAGGGAGGCTCCCATACAGTAGGGAACCCTTCGTGCGTGAGTCCGATACGCACTTGGCCAATTATTTTTTTATAGGATTGACCATTGTCTTGTTTGTGTCTGATTGAAATTTTTAAACTCCCATGTACCTATTCAAAAAATGATATTATACTTAGACTCAGATATAACGCACTTGGCTTTGGCCTGTGCTAAGTAAACCTCTTGTTGCAAGACTTGCAAGAGAGAGAAACAAGTTTCGCTAAATAAATAATAATTATATTCAATACCTATTGCGTTGGGGTTTTACTAATTTTAATATTTTGAAGTGAAAACATATTTAACGACGTCGTGCACTTTTTGGGATAGATCAAAAATGTTAATTTCGCGTCAGGACTTGTGACCTGTTCAAAAATTCGTAAGACGGAAGGATAGAACACCGCTGGCGCGGCGTAGGAGAGGAAGTACTCGTAGTATCCTCTCTCATTCCACCGCGCGGCGAAAACGTATGCCTGCTCCTGCTGGTTCGTTTCGCGCGGCGCAGTTTTTGTATTTTACCTTATAAATGATAGTGGTGACATTTGCCCAGCGGTCGTCCATCATGCGACAGACGTGTCCCGCCCAATCCCATTTTAGCTGTCCGGCTTTTTGACAAACGTCGGTAATCTTGGTTTTTGAGCGCAGTGACGAACTGAGCTCTCACGACAAGCACTGGGCCACCACAGCATTAGACCGCGCAGTCTGGAAGAAGGGAAGGGAGGCCTTTGCCCAGCAGTGGGACAACGCAGGCTGAAATAATATTAATAATAAATGATAGTACTTTTATTCTGATAAATAAAGCAATTAGTGCACAACAAACAATAAAAATGCACAACGTTAATGTTCAAGTTTTCACTTCTGCCGGCACTCACGGAGTGCAACCCGTTGTTTTTGTTTCAGCTATGTGTGTTTCTCGTTGATCCTATCGTCTGCTGCGCTTCATCATCATCATCTACGTCCACGAACACTGGAACAACCGCAGTAACGCCAGTTCTCACTACCTCCAGGTATAGTAGGTACATTTATAGGCTGGATCAAATATCTGGACGGCTATGATGTTGGCTACAAGCTGCGGATAACCCAATGCTCGCGCAGCTGTTAAGTGAGCTTCAGTCCGGATTGGGTTACCCGCAACTTGTTGCTAAGCTAAGTCACCGCCGACAAGATGTTTGATCAGGACCGAATTTAGAGGTGTGGAGGCCTCGGAGTAACATTTTATTTTGAAAGACTCATAGCTGTTGGCCACTGAAGCGTCTACATCTGCAGCTTCCTGGGCATGGGCAAAATTTTCAAAAGGTGGTTGTGTATGTTCATCGATAATTTCGCCAATTGTGAACCGAATCAAAAAATTCTTTTAAATTCAAAAAGTGGTTTCATTTAAATTTTACAGAAATCGGCTGGGCCGTTTTTGAAAAAACCAACAATAATGTAAGCAATTCGAGCGAAATATCCGAATTGTGTACACGATGAACATCGATAATTTCGCCAATTGTGAACCGAATCGAAAAATTATTTTTTAGTTCGAAATGGTATACTCCCGAGATGGTCCCATTTAAATTTTACAGTAATGGGCTGAGCCGTTTTTGATAAATCAAGAATAATGTAAACAATTCGAGCGAAATATTCGAATTTTGTACACGGTGGAAGGCGGTTTTGCCATTTATTGTGAAAAATAATTATTATACAAACATTTGACACAGAATATGGTGAGATAAATAAAAATATATTTTCAAAATTTGAAACCCTTAACAAAACTCCATTGTGTCCCAGGGTAGGGCAGAACGGGGTAGGCCATTTAAGGGTCTTGGCTACTTTGCTACACAGGATGGGGGACTTGGTTGGTTTGGCTCACAGGACAAGCCGATGTTAGTCTTCTATGTCTTCGGCGCCAGCACTGCTTATATGGAATCTATACCTTTACTCAACGCTCTATAGTGTTGAGTTCGGGTATACCATAAAAATATGTACCGCCTTGTTGAGGATTTTAAAATATACCTGACTGCAACATTCGTTTTGGGGATACTTTAAAAATATGAACCGTCGTGTTAAGGATTTCAAAATATACCCGACCGCAACATCCGTTTGGGGTAGGTATCAGATAAAGGGACGTGTATTTTGTAGGTTAGGTTAGGTTTATTTATTTTTTGTTTTGTTTCACACCTAATCTATCAAGGCGGTTCGCTTCGGGCACTTCGCCGGCCGCTGCCGCGGCACGCTCGCTTCGCTCGCTCGGCTCGTGCGTTGTTTGTCATGTTCTAACCTAACCTATATTTTGTTTCACACCTAATCTATCAAGGCGGTTCGCTTCGGGCACTTCGCCGGCCGCTGCCGCGGCACGCTCGCTTCGCTCGCTCGGCTCGTGCGTTGTTTGTCATGTTCTAACCTAACCTATATTTTGTTTCACACCTAATCTATCAAGGCGGTTTGCTTCTGGCACTTCGCCGGCCGCTGCTGCGCGGCGTACCGAACGATGGCTTCGTTGCGGTCGGGTATGTTTTAAAATACGCGGGGCGTATACTAAATCTCAATGTATACCCGATATCAACACGCGACAGTGACGTCACAAATGTTAGATAAAGGTACGCTTTATTGAAATGATTTTAGTTTACTGGTTTTGAAAATATACGCGACGGCAACGCGGTCTCTGACGTCATGAGAGTTGTGTGGAGGTATAGTTTCCATATAAGCGCCAGCACTTGTGCAGGTTGTATAAGCCCGATGTTGAACGTGTTACGTCAACCTGCATCAATAACCTGTTTCGTGCTCTCCGCGGGCCAACTGCCTCTTGTACTTTTTAACACGCTTTTATTAGTTCCACCTTTATTGTAAGCTTGTAAGCTTTTAACCAACCCCTTTGAGCTCCATTTTGCCTACTTTGAGCGATCAGATTTTTTTCAAACTTTGCACACCTATCAAAGACCGATGACAATGCATTTATAAAATACTAGCTGCGCCCCGCGGTGTTACCCGCGTTAGCCCGAAATAAAAAGTAGTCTATGTATGTGTTAATCCAAAATCTAAACTACCTTCGTACCGAATTTCATCCAAATCACTTCATCCGTTTGTGCGTGAAAGAGTAACAAATATCCATACATACTCACACGTTTATAATAAATTAGTAGGATTGAGAGGAATTAGAGCGAGACTGTGTAAAAACTCTACACGGTGGCGATTAGCATTGTCTCCAGCACCTGATCAACAGATTATCTTTAAACATATAATTACAATTCTGCTGTACCTGTGTATATCACTGAACTCCTCCTAAACGGCTGGACCGATTTGAATGAATTGTTTTGTATGCGTTTGGGTGCGCCGTGGATAGTTTAGATTCACAAATAAGCCCGGCAGATGGCGCTGCAGTGGGTCCGCTAGTATGTTACAGTAATTCTTGAAAAAAGATCACGTTTTTGCAATTGGATATTATGATGTGACGCCTGGTTGCCTCGAATATGAATTCCTTAAGCAGTTTCATTAGGAGCAAAGAAAATTAGAAGTTTCTATTTTATACCAATATTAATTTGGGTTGCTGGGTTGCAGGTGAAGGCTTTATATTTTAATCATAGACATAATGATAATAATGAGTCTTTTTGATATTGAGCACACATTTTTATTTTACTCCATTGTGACACAAAAAATCAACAACTCAAATATGATGACCTCAGGGTCTCTTCAGGTCTGAGTGACTCCCAGTGTAGTCCTCAAAACACTCCGTGCGTAAACCCAAATTTGAAATACAACCCAATACCCAATAGCACTCTTAAGCCTTGGTTGCGGTAGTGCCGTGGTAAGGAGATCTGCTTCCATCTTCTCTGTGCACTCTGCCTATAAGGCTACTACTCTTTGTTTCTTGGCTTCGTAACTTATCCATCCACCACCATATTTGAAAATATATCTCGTGTAGGATCGTCTATCTATGGTGCAAGCTGCCCAATAAGCGCCTGCCATGCCATACTACTTCATGCCACTTTTTTATATTTTAGTCCAACCTTCTTGGTTCCTTTAAATAACGGATGACCCGTTTCGCGGCTTGCCAATGATTGCTTCCGTAGCAAGTATTAAATTGGCTTAGATACCTTACGGCAAACGTAATATCTGGCCTTGTTGCCATTGCTAGATACATCAACGATCCGATCAAGCTGTGGTCCCACAAGTGTTGGTTTGTTAAGACAGCTTTCGCGTGAATACGCCAGGAATCATAGTTTTCTCGCTTAAGCGATTCTACTCGTACATGACCATGACTCTTTGATTTTTCCCACGACTTACGCACTTTTTTACGAATAATAAATCTAGAGTTTTATGGATATCTCGAATAATGAGTCTTTTTAATAATGAGCACAAATTAGTTTACAAAGAAAATACAAAACTATCTACTCCATTTTGACATACAAAATCAACAACTCAAATATCTCTATAGCAACCAAAACTCTATGGCAACATATAAGTATATAGACTTGAAATAATTACAAAATATGACACATAGGACTCAATATGGCCGCCATTACATACTTACAAACAAAAAGTAGGTACAAAATTCAAATAATTTGCTCAAATCGATAATATGTGTACCATTTTTTCATAATGATGATCTTTCAAAAATAAATGTTGAACTGAATGGAACCAAAAACCACACCATTTAGGTATGTAATTAGTTTATTCTTGATTTTTACAAAACTGCTAAACTTATTTCGATTTATCATTATTTAATATATTCGTTTATTTTATAATCTCAAATGAGACTTACTCTGAAGTACCTATGATCTAGCAAACAAAAAAATAATCAACAAAATCGGTTCATACTTAATTGACCGAATAATCGCGTTACTTACATACAAAAAAAAACATACTTACCGCTGAATTGAGAACCTTATTTCTTCAAGTCGGTTATAAATATTGCTATACACTCATGCATAATGACAATGTGATTCCCGCACTTTCTTAAGTAAATTTGCGATCGCACTCACTATTAACCCAATTATTTTCGCAGTACGCAGTATGTATTACCAAAGAAATATGGGTACATAATTATAACCAAAGTGTAGGCAGCAAAATGTCAAATAACTTATAAAAATAACCTGTGGCCGCCTTGTCTATTTTCTCAAGTCATTGATACAATCGGATTGAGTTTTCAAACATGTGTCAAAATAAAAAGTAATTTAAATCAAAGTTATTACTAAGTTGCCAAGGATTATTGATGTCACCTTGGAAGCAAATCACCCCCAAATTAACTTTCTACTCCTTTTTAACCCCGATAAGGGATGAATTTCAATAAACTACGAAACACGTCTTCCGTCAATTCAATTACAGAATGTTTATGCCAATTTTGAAGTCGATTGAACCATGGAATCACGATGTTCCATAGAAGCTTTGACCCCAGTTTTTACCCTCTTAGGGTTAGAATTTCGAAAAATCCTTTCTTATCGGATGCCTACGTCATACAAAGAACCCATCCTCCAAATTTGAGGTTCCTCCGACCAGCGGCTTGGGCTCTGCGTTGATCCGTCAGTAAGTCATTCAGGACAAAGCATTTTATATATATAGATAAAAAAATGGTTGTCTGTAAAGTCGGTTTACTGACGATAGTTGAACGTGACAACGTCTTAAGAAAATACTGATGGAATGGTAGCATCATCATCATCAATCATAAGATTAAAATTAAAATTTTGATTTTATTATTTTAATTATATAATTAATTTTTTTTCAATTAGTTCTGTCCACGCAGACGCATCGCTCACTCAAGTAGGAGAGAGACGGATGTCGAACGCTGCCGAACGCAAAGGCCGATTAACCTTACATGAAACGCCTCAGAGCGAGGTAACGCCGCATGAGTAATGTTTTTTCGTTTCGTGCGTGCAGCCGGCTCTATCGAATTATAAGACGTTGTCACGTCAAAAAAACTTATTAGCCATTGCCACGAAACTATGATGATGAATGCATTTATACGATTACTAATAAATGAAAAATAAGTGTAGTTAAAAAAAAACAAAACACGGCGCAACACCGTAGTTTGACTGACGAGCAAGCGAGGTTTCCTTGTACGTGTATGTGTGTAATTGTGTCTGTACACAGCATGCCCTAGATCTGCCAGCTTCACTTGTTTGTTTCTCAACATTCTGCCTTCATTTTGTTTTTGGTCTGAGCACGTACAACGAAACTACGACTTGGCTCGTAAGTCGAACTGTGGCGGCGGGACACCGACGTACTCACCACATTTATAAAAATCCGACCTCATTTGTCTGTTCGCTCCACAGCGCTCCCGCGTCGTCGACAACTGAGGTTATAAAGGATTACGACTACTCCGATCCTTTCGAAGCAAAAGACCAATGCAAGCCCGTTCCATCTTCTCTGGCCGCTCCGCCGAACGGACAGCGGGCTTGGGACAGTGAGTACCATCTTCTTTTTAACCGACTTCCAAAAATGAGGAGGTTCTACATTAGTCTGTTTGTATTTTTTTGTGTATGTTCATCGATACTTTCGCCAATTGTGAACCGAATCAAAAAAAAAATAATTGTTGGGTTACTCCAAAGGTTTAAAATTTAATCGAAAGCGGCTGACCCGTTTTTGAAAAATCAACAACAATTAAAAAATTGTACACATCAATTCGAGCGAACTGATCGAATTTTGTACAAGATTAAAGTCGGTTTTACCATTTTTTTTGCAAAAAATAATAATTGTGTTTCGTGATTACTGGTTACTAGTACTATTTGTATTAGATTACTGGTTACTAGTACGCCGTATCAGCCGTATCAAAAATTTGTAAAATGTTATCCACAATAAAAAAAAACATGAAAACACTGCCATATTCACTTGCCTGTAGAGTTTTCGCTTCAGAAATGACCAAACAGCCAAAAAAGTAATCTCTTTTTAGGGTTTCGTAGTAAAACGAGGAACTCACATAACTTCGTCACATAAGTTTCAGTTAGTTTAGATCTCAATTTTGAGCATGTAAAATTTTCAAAACAGTTCAGGAGTAGCTCCTATATGTAAATTGGGGATGAAACATTTTTTTCAACCCTACCTCCACGTATCGTTGAATAGGGTTTTTAAAATGGATTTTGTTTGATTGAGCATTTTTTTGTCATGTTATTTTTGTCTCGACACACACTTGAAAACTTATTTACATTTGGTATTTATTTATTTGTTTATAGGCGAGCAGTGTATACTGATGTGCCTATATCGAGCAGAGTCGATAAATATTAGTATTTATCTGTCAAGGAAATTTTTTCCTTCTTTATCCAAAGGTCCAGTCTATTCTTAAATGTGTTTATAGTTCTTGCTGAGATTACATCCTCAGGCAACCTATTCCAATTGTAGACAACTCTATTGCAGAGAATGTGGTGTGCAGTGTTGGTTTGTGATTGTGTAGGCTGTAAGAGGAATTTATGGCGTCTGCTATCGCGCATATTTTCCTTCAAGGTGTATATATCGTGAATATTCGGAAGATTATAGAAGCCATTGAGAATTTTGAAGGTCTCAATCAAGTCTCCACGCAATCGTCGTTCTTCGAGGGTCGTGAGACGAAGAGCTTTTAACCTATCTTCATAGGTTTTGCGGCGCAGAGCATATGGAATCCTGGTGGCTTTTCTTTGTGCACTTTCAAGCAAATCAGTATCTTTTTTAAAGTAAGGACTCCACACTTGAAACCCATATTCTAGGAGAGGCCTTATATAGGTTTTGTAAATCTTAATAAAAACATCCACAGTTACTGTCTGAAAGGACTTGCGTATGACATAAATAAATGAGTTGGCTCGTTTGACTATCATAGATATATGCTCTTACCATTTTAAATCTGCAGTAATGATGACTCCCAAATCCTTCTGTTGTTAACAAACAAAAACGTTGAATTGTAGCAAATAAGTAGTTTTTACTCGGCTTTATTGCTGATTTGTGGCAATACGACCTCTAACGGCCTTACCACAAAAGATTTAAACACACTTTAAACACTGTTTAACCGTGCAATTTGTACTGTACGTTGTCTAAGCGCACGCCTTAGACACGGTAAAACTTTTGTGGTAAAACGGTAAAACTCTATTAGTAAGGGAGTAAATGCAATTGCGATATTGCTGTTACTGCACTGAATTGGGATCGTTTTGCTTTTACTCGAATTTTTTTTCTGCAAATCATGTGTTACTCCACTTCCACATCATTTTAGTGCTATAATCTGCGCCTTTTTTAGCGTTGTGTAAACGTTGACTCGACGTGCATACGACTAATCACGGGACTTTTATAAAACTATAGTTCGGCCGTTCAGAGAATGCGTTCCTGACACGTCATCTTGAAAAAATGTTTTTGGCCGATATCTCGGAAACTAAACATTAAGATCATTATTGTAGAAAATAAAATTTCGCATCTTTTGTTTCCAGCTTGGGAATGGGGATTCCCAAGCTTTGACAAAGTTTATCTTTGTCTTTGTTTTGTTTGATTGACAAAAGAAAAAATACGTGCCCACTATTTTTTATTAATCTAACTGACGGACAAATTATAATAATGTTTTTTTACCGAGTCATTATGCCTGTTGTCTCAATTATAAATATGTGTATTGTGGTTACTTAACTGAATTAATTTGATTTAATTCTAAATTTAATATTATAATTGTCACTAAATTCTAAACAAATTTTTCAATTCTTTCGTTCAAAAATTGTTGAATTTGCGATGAAGATTGCTATGCATTATAATTAGTAGTTAGTCCTGTATACGGAGGGCGCTGGTAGCCAGTAGCACAGTTTAATTACTAGTACAGGCACCAGCCAGACCCATAAGCTATTTGCGTAATCTATGTTTGATTCTGGATATTGTATAATTACGACTAGTATTTAGTAGCTTTCAACATAAGTTATATTTAATAGTGATTTGTAATACTGCTGTCAATAAAATCATTTTATTATTTATTATTATTATTTATATAATTGGCAACATTATTATCAATCTATTATATGCAGGGCTATTTCTAATCAATTAGCATCCTTATAGGAGCTTATTATGTACAATACATCAAAACTAACAACTTTTGTTCAGCGACTTTTGTCAAAACTCAAAATTTTTTTTTTGTTCCATAGAAAAATATCGTTCTGACAGACTATAGTTCGGCCGCTCCGAGAATGCGTTCCTGACACGTCATCTTGAAGAAATGTTTTTGGCCGATATCTCGGAAACTATGTACTTAAAGGAAGGGAACGCATTCGCTGAACGGCCGAACTATAAGCCCCTAAAAGGATGCTATTGATTAGAAATAACCCTGTATCTGTGTAAATTCTAGAGTGCTTGGAGTACCAAAGCAGAGCAGTGTACCCGTGTGTCAAGATCCAGGCGCTGGGCGCCGACCCCGCGCGCGCCGACCGCTGCCACCACGACAAGGACGACCTCGGCGGCAGCTCGAACGCGTCGCGCGACGAATTCCCACACATGGTGAGATAGTTTTGCTATATCTATAAGCCCGGGATGTAAGCGCAAAAATATGCAAGTCTTTCTACAAGCTGAATTTTTGGTATTACTACCTATATACTGTTGTGTACCATAACTGCATGAATATTGTTCTTTTAGTAATTGCACTGAAGTTAAACTATCTCAGGTTCACTTATAGTAGAGGTAGACGTTGAAATAGATACCTACATACCAAGAGACTATTTACAAATATGTATTAGTAGTCAGCAAATAATATAAAGTTAAATGAAATGTTTAATTTTAAGCAAGAGAAAATTGTCACCTCATGTCAAAAACAAAAAGAAAATAGCATTCCAAATTTTAAAAGCGTGCGCGGTTCGGAGGTTGGTTAAACGAAACAACAGGAGCAGGCATATACGAGTATTTTGGCCGTGCGATAAAAAGAGAGGGGGACTGTAGAGGGCCTTCTATTAATAAAACAGCTTTTAATAACATTTACCACGCCTTTTATTATTCCGGATCTAACCATAGACTAAACCATAAACTATGACCACTAGGGATGTGCATCCACTAGGGATGTACGGATTGTGAATCCTACAATCTCTTTCTTTCTTACAGGAATTAGTAGATAGCTACATTTACATATTGCTAGATAATATTAAAACAAAACATAAATAATTTTGAAGTTACAAGTACAGCTTAAGCAATTAACATAGTAGGTATAGGTAGGTAGTCATAAGTTTACAGCTTCCCAATTTAATAGTTAGACTCCAATTATAAATCAAATACAATGCAATATGAATGATCTTGCAGATACAAATACAATTTGATAGATTAACACTATACCTATAGATATAAGGTAGGTAGTCATAGGTTTACAACTTTACAATTGAATAATTAGATACCAAATCAAAATCAAATACAATGCAATATCAGGTCATAAGTAGATGCAAATTAATATCTTGAAGTTACAATCAATTGTAATTTTTATTATATTTGTAGATTCAATGCTAAGTAGATAATGTTATCAATCAGTCACTGATACAATCTAGTATTAGGCCTAAAACAAAATCTTTATATTTAGCAGGAGCCCTACATTCTCTCACAGGTCTGTTTGTCATAGTCATGTCATTGTTGTCTGTCTGGTCATGTTGTTCCTTCTCTTTATTTTGCATTTCCTGTTCTCTATTTTCTTCTTGGCTGTTTTCTAAATTTGTCTTATCTTTTTCTTGCCCTTTTGTTTGCACATCTCTTTGTATGCCAAATCTGCTCATGTCTCTTCTCTTGACGGGTTGAAAATGAGTAGAATTTCTTCGCACTATTTTGCCATCTGGAGATTGAGTAGCCATTGAGTTTCCTGTTTTCCATAATACTGTATGTTCTATAGGTGAGAAATCTGTGCTCAGCTTATTCTGTTTCATTTGTTTAACTAGGACTTTGTCTCCAACTTCTATATCTGAAGTTTTACTATGTCTTTTCTTGTCTGCATATTGCTTTTGCATACTCTTCTGATATCTATCTTTATCTCTGATTTCCTCATCATCATAATTGTTTTGAATCTTTGTCAATTCTGGTAACTTGGTCTTAATAGTTCTTCCTCTAAAAAGTTGTCCTGGTGGTACTCCAGTGGTACTATGAGGTGTTGTGCGGTAGGCAGAGAGATATATTAATAGTTCTTCTTTCCAGTCTTTCTTTAGTGCTTGTGCAATTTTCAATCTTCTCAACACACTGCGGTTTTGTCGCTCAACCTCTCCATTGGCCTGGGGCCACAAGGGTGTACAATGTCTGAGCTTTATGCCATTTGATTTTAGGAAGTTTGTAAAACGCTTATCTATGAAGGCTGGACCATTGTCACAGATTATGGTGTCCATAAGCCTTTCTCTAGCTATGATTTTGTTTAAAACATTTATAGTATTTTCGGCAGTTGGATTCTTTACTACTTCCATTTCATAGAATCTGCTATAGTAATCCACTATAAATAACAGGTAGTGTCCCGATGGCAGCGGTCCAAGATAATCAATTGCTACTTGTTCCCAAACTTGGTTTGGAAGCTCAGTCGATACCGTTGGTTCAGGCGGGATTGTTTTCTTGACCAATCTACATCCTTCACAGGTGTCTGTCCAATATTCGATGTCTTTGTCCATTGTCCTCCACCAGACTTTTGACCTTAATTTGTTCTTCATTCCATTTGCAGCAATATGCCCTTCATGTCCTATTTCTAGTATTTTGGCAGTCAGTTCCTTGGGTATCGTGTGTGTGTGCACAGCAAACATTGAACATACTGTTAGCACAGCTCTGCGTAAAAAACAGAAAATTCGCAAGTAAACAAAGTGGTACCTGTTCAAGAGAGATTCATCCCAAGGAATAAGCCACAGGCAGTGGAATTCACGCATTATCCTGGTCGGCAAGTACATATTCACATCAATATCACGAGTTAAAATCCTGGTGTCACGCTCTAACAGAAAATTTTTAATCACGCACACAAACACAAATTGTTGTAAGCACATAGACCTGATGTCAAACTAAATCGATTATCACCCTCAATAATAACAAATTATGCATTTTTTACAAAAATAGACCTTCAAATACAGTTTTGCAACGAAAAACTTCTTACCGGCAATAACACTAACAAACATATCGCTGTCAATCTGTCATTGTCAGTAGAAACGTCAGACGACACAAATTGCCGTCCAGAGTATTGCCAGGTCTCGTTTTCAAAATATTCCTATATCGGAAGACTGTTCAAAAACCAGAAAAAGTTCTTCCGAAAAATGCCTAAAACTGTACATACTCCGCCTATGTCGCCGAGGACACTAACCGAAGCCATATCATTTCCGGACGTATATCGCACGCCTGAACCGGAGTTGGATGCTTTTGTAAACCTAAAAAAGAGGAAGTTTCGGGATGACCTTACAGGCAGTTCTACTAATACAGTGGAAGACATGTTTATTAGCCTCCAGCAGTTATTCCAAGAGCTTAAAATCAACCAAGAGGTACAGTTTTCAAAAATTGACTCCAATATGAATACCCTGAAGAAACAAAATGAAACACTTTTGACCGCAAACGACGAAATTAAAAAGTCTATTTCAGTTATAGTAGCGGAGCAAAATGAAATGAAGTCACGCATAGAAGCCCTTGAAGAAAAAGATAATAATGTTGAAGACATGAAACAACACTTAGAAACTTTAGAATGAAAAATTCGGGAAAGCTCAATAGAGATCAAAAATTTACCAGTCGATAATAACAACGATTTACTCGACACTATACATAAAATGCACAGTGCCTTAAAGCTAGACTTTGAAATGAGAGATGTTCGCAACTTTTTCCAGCTCCCGGCAAAGAAAGACCAAATAAGACCAGTTATTATTGAATTTGCAGCGGTACAAAAGAAAAACGATTTCCTGAGAGCACTAAAAAGCTACAATATTAAAAATGCAGATAAATTCAACTCTCACTGCATTGGGCTGCCCGGCGAAAAAAAGACTATCTACGCTAATGAATATCTCACAAAAAATGCCAAACAGTTGCATTATCACGCCCGGATTTTAAAAAAGAAGATGAACTGGAGATTCTGTTGGACTGAAAGAGGCAGAGTACTAATCCGCAAACAAGAAGGATCACCAATGATCGAAGTTAAAAATATGGACCAACTTAAACCCCTTTTTGAAGGAACTGTCACACCAATGGGAGACTGACTAGCTCGCAAAATTCAATATCATGTAATTTACGTACTTATCCACTACCTGTGCTGTAATAATAGTATAACTTTTGTTACTCTATGTCTTTTAACATATATAAAAAAGTAGTCCTCTCATTATACATACACTGCTCACACAATACCACATTAACACTTTTTTCACACACGCACATCACTCTCACACTGAGACGTTCCCACAAAAACACACTTGAATTAGCTGTTCACAATGCCTGCTTAAATATACATCACGTTAATTGGGGCATTCAAAGACTTGACCCAGGACATGAGGATAAAACTAGTCATATGTATATTACTATAAATAAATCACAATGGTGTCACAAATAGGGAATTTACTGACCGACATTGACAGTGTCAATGTCTCCAAATCTTATGTCCTGGGTGAACCTGAGGAATGCACCAAATACTTTCACATTAACCAAACTAAGACCGTTACGATCGTATCTATGAATATACGCAGTATAAATTGTAATTTTGACAAGTTTTTGGTACTTCTTAGTCGCATCAGCGTTAATATAGACATTATTGTCTTCTCCGAGTGCTGGCTAAACGACAACTATACACCACATCAGCTACCAGAATTCAACGCATTCTATACTAAGAAAAATATGAATCAGAATGACGGCGTTGTGGTATATTATAAGAAAAACCTAAGTAAAGTAAAAATTTATGAAGAAGAGGTTAAAGATGCAAACTGCGTTATAGTACAAGTAGGATCTGAACTTTGTGTTGTAGCAATGTATCGCCCCCCATGTAATCAGAATGCAACAGAATTCCTAAAATCCCTAGATTGTTGTCTAGATAAAATTAAAACGTGGCCTAGCATAATAATTGTAGGAGATATTAATATTAATATTGAAAGCAACAGTAGGGACAGCTATATGGACGAATATCTACTTCTTTTAGCTCGTCAGGGGTTGCTTCCAGCTCATAATTTTCCTAACAGGGAGAAAAATTGCCTGGACCACTGTAATATTAAGACCAAAAACAATGCAACGACCTTGGTGTTACCAGCCTCAATAACTGACCATTCCCCAGTAGCTGTACAGATCAATACCAGACATAAACATAACCAAAAGCTACGAAGCATAACATCGATTATTAATTACAATAAAATACAGGATGAACTGTCAAAGATCTCTTGGCCTGATTATTTAGACTTTTCAGATTTAGAAAAAGCTACTGAAACTTTTATGCATATGATAACTTCAATAGTAGAAAAATGTACAACTGAAAAGAAAATACAAAAATCTAAAACAAACATTAAAGCATGGATAACTCCGGGCTTAATAAAATGTATGAGACAACGTGATAAATTGCACATGAACAGTAAAAGCGACCCAGATAACAAAAAACTAGCTGAAAAATATATTAAATACAGAAATACGTGTAACAAAATCCTAAAAAAACTGAAAAAAACTTATGAAAGAGCAGAACTTGCCCAAAATAGCAAAAACAGTAAAAAAACCTGGGAGACTATTAAAAAGATATGCAACTTTCCAGTTACAGAGAACCCAGTGGAAAAACTATTAAACACAAAATCAACTCCTAAAGAAGCATTAGACAAAGTAAATGATTTTTTCACAACTATAGGGTCAAATCTTGCAAACGACACACTGGCCTCTTTAAATACCAATGAACAAAATTTAGCAGCAACTCAATTTGACAAAATGGAAAAGAACCTGACTTCCTTTGGTCTTCTACCAACTGACGTAACTGAAGTATTCAGTGTTGTAAGAGACTTGAGAAACAGTTCCGCACCTGGTTGGGACAAGGTTAATGCAAAATTGATAAAAAAAAAACTTCCTTATATCCTGGAACCATTAACTTCCATATGCCAAACCAGTTTTGACACCGGTGTGGTACCAGCTGTGTTTAAGAAATCGGTAGTCTGCCCAATATATAAGGGTGGGGATGAAGATGGCATAACAAACTACAGGCCTATATCATTGCTCCCAACCTTTTCGAAGATTTTGGAAAAGTTGATGAACGCCAGATTGAAGAAGTACCTGGAAAGCAAATTCCTATTGTCAGGGAATCAGTATGGGTTCAGGTCAGGAAAAAGCGCCGAAGATGCCGTGGTGAATGTCACAGAGCATATCAGGAAACAACTGGACAGGAAAAACAAATGCATAGGCGTCTTCCTCGACCTAGCAAAAGCATTTGATACCGTCTCCATACCCATCTTATTGGCAAAGCTGGATGCCATCGGTGTGAGAGGAATTGCTTTAAAGTGGTTTAGAAGCTATCTCACTGGTAGATCACAAGCAGTTAGGGTGCGTAATATTGTAAGTCGTGACTCTGAAATAAAATTTGGAGTGCCGCAAGGTAGTATATTAGGCCCGACGCTCTTCCTAATATATATCAACCAGCTATGTGACCTTAACCTACAGCAAGGCAAAATAGTGACGTATGCAGATGACACTGTCCTGTTATTCCATGGAAACTCTTGGAATGAGGCACAAAAAGTCACAAATACCGGACTAAAGACAGTGTCTGAATGGCTAAGAAAGAACCTGCTTTCTATAAATATCTCAAAAACAAAATATCTCCCATTCACAATAAACAGTTCTACTCTGCCGAAAACACTGCTGAAACTACAAATACACAAGTCAACCTGTGACATGGACCATACATCATGTAAATGTGAGAATTTGGAACAGGCATCAGAAATCCGATACCTTGGTATAACACTGGACATGCACCTACAATGGTCCAGCCATATCAAAAATATCTCTGGCAGGATTAGGAAATTAATATTTGTCTTCAAGCAGCTTCGGCATGTCCTGAAATATAAATCTCTCGTTAAAATATATTATGCTTTAGCCCAATCCATACTAAGCTATTGCATTCCATCTTGGGGTTCAGCAGCCAAAACACAATTGGAGCGCTTGGAAATATCTCAAAGAGCCCTGTTAAAGGTTATGACCTTCAAACCCAGACTATTTCCGACTACAGAATTGTACAAAAATTGCGCAGTACTCACAGTGAGACAGTTATTCATCAAGGCAACCATCACACGGCAACACACGCATGTCAGCTCAGAAAGTCGGAAAGAGATCTTACAAAAGAGAAGGAAAGACAGAGTATTCAAATACACAGGTGCCCGAACCAAATTTGGTGCCATGAGCATAAACAATTTAGGACCAATGCTGTACAATAAAATCAACAGAGCCATAGAGATCGCAAATGCTACCAAATTTGAATGCAATGCGTTAGTTGTAGACTATTTATTATCTCTGGATTACGAGAAGACGGAGAAGTTAATGGAAACAACTAAGTGATGTACTATATGACACAGGACCGAAAGAGCAGCTATTGCGTTCACATACACACACAAAAACACGCGCAAATACACACACACACACACTCACTCACACACACACACACACACACACACACACAGAGAGAGAGCCTACTATAGTTATATATAATATAATATAATATAATATAATATTGTAGGTAGGCATAATAATGCACTTATGATTGAATATAAATATTTATTTACTTAATAGTGTATAGGTAAACATAGGTATAAATTTGCACTTACTGCAACACAGGCTCTTCGGAGACCTAGTGCAGAGTGCAGCGCATATAAGTAGATTAAGTAAGTTTTTGGAACAAATAAAAATTATTATTATTATTATTATCTAATAATTTGTACAACTGTAATTTTAAGTTAGCTTATAAATATTTTTGCTACTTTGTATAATAATTGCATGTGGTGCTTCCTTAGAAAGATGACGCATTTAGTATAAGTTAGTATATAAGTAATTGATGTTTTTTTGATGCAGTTATCAATGTGAAGCCTAATAAATAAAA
Source organism: Hypomecis atomaria (assembly GCA_964007245.1). Classification (NCBI taxonomy): domain Eukaryota; kingdom Metazoa; phylum Arthropoda; class Insecta; order Lepidoptera; family Geometridae; genus Hypomecis; species Hypomecis atomaria. Next base: position 7,873,012 of record OZ023310.1, read on the forward strand.
TAAAAAATAAATAAAAAATAAAAATTGTAATTCGAGTCCCTCTTAAAATTATGTCTTCCACAACACATAATTCTGTATGAGTTCATACTTTCTCAATTCCTTTGGCCAAATGTCTGTTTCTATTGCCTTTTTAACATCTATTAGCTCTTCATCTTTCAGAGTAGCTTCCTGAACTTCCTCAATTGTCACTGCAGGAGTGGTCACTTCAATTAAACTTAGGAGTGTATTCTCTTCTATTTTATCTTCTGATGTCTGTGGTTTTTTGCTTGTATCCAAAAGTCTTGATAAGGGATCTGCAATATTGTTTTTGCCCGGTTTATAAATGACTTTAAAGGTGTATGGTTGCAATCTTAATACCCATCTTTGGATTCTAGCACTTGGCTTTGATTTTGCAGAATAAATTATTTCCAGTGGTTTGTGGTCTGATATTATCGTAAATTCTTTCCCCAGTAGGTACATATATAGGTTCTCACAAGCCCAAACAATAGCCAGGGCTTCTTTTTCAGTCTGTGAGTATCTTTGTTCAGTTGGTGTAAGAGCTCTACTGATGTATTTGATTGGCACTGGCTGTCTTTGGTTGTTGACATTTTGATGTTGAATTAATATTCCTGCAATGCCCACAGGGCTAGCGTCAGTGATTAATGTGGTATCTGATCCTTTCTTATAATATCCTAATGCAGGTGCCTTTGCAATAATTTCCTTCAGCTGTTGGAATGCTTGCTGGTGTTCCTTCTGCCATTTAAACTCAGCATCCTTCTTTGTCAACTTTCTCAATGGCTCAGTGATGGTGCTGAAGTTAGGTATAAATCTCGCTGAGAAATTGACTAATCCCAGAAAGCTTCTCACTTCCGCTTTGTTTTCAGGTGCCCTAAAATCTTGTAAAACCTGTTGACTGGTCTGTGTAGGTTTAACACCCTTGGCTGATAAGTGGTGTCCTAAAAAGGTAATCTCTGGCACTCCGAACACACATTTTTTTTCATTGAGAGTAATACCATTTTCTTGAAGCTTCTCAAGGACTACCTTCAGTCTGCTGTCATGCTCTTCACGCGTTCTGCCACCGATCCTGATATCATCTTGACTATTTGCTACGCCATCTATACCTTGTAGAAGCTGAGAGATGATTCGTTGAAATATTTCACTCGCACAGCGGATTCCAAAGAATAATCTTTTGTACCTAAAGAGTCCCAAACTACAACTAAACACCGTGATGTTTCTGGAGTCCTCAGAAAGTAAGATCTGGTGATAGCCCCACTTGATGTCAATTTTGGAAAAGTACTTACAGCCATTAAGGTCGTCCAACAATTCTTCAAATGTGGGGAGAGGTACTCTTTCACGCAGCACAGCCTCATTTGCCATCCTCATGTCCACAACCAGTCTGTACTGTCCTTTCTCTTTTTTTTGTACAATGTGCGAAGGTGAAACACAAGGCGTCGGTCCTGTCACAGGTTCAATAATGTCATTGTCAAGTAATTCTTGGATTAAGTCTTTTTCTATTTGTCTCACATTAAACGGTTGTCTTCGTACAGGTTGAGCAACTAGCGGTACTTTGGGGTTAATAGGTATTTTAATTTCAACATTTTTGAGTTTACCTACACCTGTGAATAGCTTAGGATATGTCAGAACAATGTTTTCTTTAGTTAAGCAAGCGTTACTGGGCTGTGTATAAGCTGCCATAACTGTAGTGTCGGGCCCTACTCGCAAAAGACCTAACTGAATTGAAGTATCTCGGCTCAACAAGGCTGGCCCCTTGCCATCATATACCAAAATAGAAGCTATCACATTCATTTTAGTGTCAGGTGAATACAAGTTAGTTTGAAAAATTCCTAATTTTGGAATCTCCCCACCACCATAAGCACAATACCTCTGAGACTTATTGTTTACTAACTTACACTCTAAACCACTATCTAACAGTTCTTTAAACAGTCTTTTGTCAATAATGTTAATCATTGCACCAGAGTCAATAATGAATTTACAATTTTGTTCACAGATCTTGATGTTACATTGGACAGCAAATGTAGCGCTCATCACTGGAAACACAGATTGTACTGAGTTTTCTTCGTCGCAGTCACATTCATTGTCTGATTCACTCTCACTAGTTGATTCTTCTTCTACTACATACTTCACATATCTTTTCTTGCCTTTTCTTTCTTTCTTCTTTGGTTCCTGGGTCTTGCACTGTCTTTTAAAATGTCCTTTCAGCCCACACTTCTCACAATTCTTGTCCACCGCAGGGCATGAAGAATCTTTGGCAAAGTGTCCTGGATATCCACATCTAAAGCATTTCTGGTTTCCTCTCGTTTTCACAACAATAACCTCTTTGTCTTCAAGAATTTGAGATGGGGACCCGTTCACACTGCATGTTATACTGGACATTTGTTTTTCCATTTCAAATATCCTTCCAACTTCCAGTAAATTATCCAGTGACAATTCCTTCTTTAAGAACTTTCTTTTCAGCTCCATATTAGTGCATTTTTCAATTAATTGATCTCGAATAGCTTCTTCCTTGTTTTAAAATTGACAATATTTTGCTTTTCTACGCAAACGTACAGCAAAACTATCGATTGTTTCGCCTTCTTCCATGTTCAGTCCCCGGAACATTTGCCTTTCGTAGTTGATGTTCACTTTGGGCGCAAAATACCGGTTCAACTTGGCAACTGCCTTTTCAAATTCGTCTTTAGCCTTGTCTTCGTCACAGTCACCCAGACTCTCGAAAATTTCCTGCACATCAGGACCCGCTTGGTGGAGTAGACGTGCCACCTTCTGCTTTGTAGACAGTCCAATCTGGCCCTCTAAATAATAGTTGAAATTGCGCTTCCATGCCAGCCATCTTTCGTTCACTGATTTAGGTTCAAGATATGGCTCAAATCGGGGCCCCGCTGCACCGACTGCATACTCGGGCACCGCCATTCGCCGTTTTTCTTATTTATTCTCGTCGCCAAGATTGTAGAGGGCCTTCTATTAATAAAACAGCTTTTAATAACATTTACCACGCCTTTTATTATTCCGGATCTAACCATAGACTAAACCATAAACTATGACCACTAGGGATGTGCATCCACTAGGGATGTACGGATTGTGAATCCTACAGGGACATTTCTTCTTTTTTGCGCCGTGCCGGCGGTCTACTTTCCCTCTGTTTTACAAATCTTCCATCAGCGTACGTCCTGAGTTGCTGACCCGAGTTTAACATTTTACCCATCCAAAAAGGGCACAACGCCGCTGAAGAAGGTTTTCACTTTAAAAATTGCGCGGAAAATCTTATATACTTACAACATTCTCGTGTTACAATGTTAGTTACCTTACTCCTTCGAAACGGCTTTACTGATTTTTATATGCATATTCAATAGGTCTGAGAATCGGCTACTATCTATTTTTCATACCCCTAAGTGATAAGGGTTGTTCACCCTCGGGCAAATCCGGGACGGGCAGCTAGTAATTAAATATAATTTACCCATATAACGTGTTCCTACCATTTGGGACTCTAAACGCCATCGAAATAAGTGTGACAGATGAAGATGATATGAACTACGGATTAGTTAATGAAAAAAAAATATCGCGTATTGTACCAGGTAGCGCTCGGGTACGGGAGCAAACCTTCGCGACTGTGGTGGCTGTGCAGTGGAGCGCTCATCAGCGAAAACTTCGTGCTGACGGCGGCGCACTGCGCACACCGCGGCGACGTGTAAGTTATGATTGCGCCTAATGCTATGAAAAAATCAGATTTCACCCGCGCTTCTTGCATCGCTCTATCATCAATGCGGCTTTGTTTAGAGTCGAAAATCGCATGACACAGTTTATGATGATGTTGGCTTCGAGCTCCAGCTTATATTTTTAGGTGGGATTTTATTTATTTATTCAAAATTTAAGCATGTAATAAAAAAACTAATTGGGGGAATCTCATGTAAATTTTGTCGAAATCGGCTAGGCAATTTTTGATAAATCAACAATAATGTGAAAATTATTCCATCGATCCATGCGAATTATTTAAATTCTGTACACAGTTAAAGTCGGTTGTGTCATTTTTGGTGAAAAATAATTATTTGCAAAAAGTAATTATGCATTTTCTAGCGGTGCAGTGATGTATGTGCAGCTAGGTGCGCTCCAGCTCTCCGCACTTTCTCCTCGGAACAGGCGTCGAGTGAAGAAAATACACAGCCATCCTGACTACGAACCGCCCGGCAGTGACCATAACATCGCGCTAATAGAGCTCCAAAGACCGTGAGTATTATATCTATGCATTTCGAGATTCAGTTTACGGACGATAATTTTACGTGATAAAGTTATTACAAAACACTGTTTATTCAATAACTGAAACAAGCCGAACGCTTAGGCCGATCGTGCCTCTCTATCGCTTGTTCTGCGCTCTCGCTTGAACGTTCAGCTCAAGCGGAACGTGACGATGAGTCATACTTTTTTGTGCGTGCAGCCGGCGTGCATCGATTTATAAGATCACATAAAAAATTGGAGGGCTCACTTTGTTTTTAACTAATAAAATTAACTCAGAATATAATGTACTTTCTCGAGGTGTAACGTGTGCTGTGGTTACATTTGATTATTACTATACCAGCCTTCATTCATGTTTTTGTTCTTTATGAATTTAATCTAATTTACAGTTTTTTAGACTATTTTAACTAAAGCTTGTTTTTAAAACCTAAAGCCCTACGTGGCCACGCAGCACGTAACACGCGCTAGGACTGCTCGTTTGTAGGTGAATCGCACGCTTACTGATTACAAACCCACACGTTCGTGACTGCCTCAGTGGCTCAGTGGCTAGTCACCCTGACTTCTGGGCCGTGAAGAGGCGTGGGTTAGATTCCTACCCAGGGAAGGATTTAAGTGATTACTCTGTGTCTGGGTGTTATTTAAGTACTATTAATATAAGTATGTATTTAAAATATGTACATGTTACATAATATGTCTCTGGCAGCTATATCACAAGGTTTGCATAGTTTGGTCAGCGACTGTGTGTAAGATGTCCCATGATATTTATTTATTTAAAAAGATTTTCCTTACTTTAAATGTATTGATTTAGATGTATGATGTTTGCAGGGCCACGATCGACGAGTACACAGTGCCCGCGTGTCTCCACACGGCGGCCGAACACGAAGCTGATGAGCACGCGCTGACGGCCGGCTGGGGACTGCTACCTCACCTCACCAATACCTCGGACTTTCTACAAAAGGTACCTTAACCAGTTTCATCAATACCTCGGACTATCTGCAAAAGTTAGCTTACCCCGTCTCAGCAATACCTCGGACTAACTGCAAAAGGTAGCTTATTCCACGTCACCAATTCCTCGGAGTATTTGCATAAGGTAACTTACCCCGTCTCAGCAATACCTCGGACTAACTGCAAAAGGTAGCTTATCTCAGCTCACCAATACCTCGGACTAGTTGCAAAAGATAGCTTACCCCGGCTCGCCAATACCTCGGACTTTCTGCAAAAGGTAGCTTACCCCGTCTCATCAATACCTCGGACTTTCTGCAAAGGGTAGCTTACACCGTTTCATCAATACCTCGGATTTTCTGCGAAAGGTAGCTAAAGGTACCTTTTGCAGAAAATCCGAGGTATTGACCTTTATGCGCCATCGAAAGGTAGCTAGCTACCTTTTGCAGAAAATCCGAGGTAATGATGAAACGGAGTAAGCTACCCTTTGCAGAAAGTCCGAGGTATTGATGAGACGGAGTAAGCTACCTTTTGCAGAAAGTCCGAGGTATTGATGAGACGGAGTAAGCTACCTTTTGCAGAAAGTCCGAGGTATTGGCGAGCCGGGGTAAGCTATCTTTTGCACGAGTCCGGGTAAGCTTACCCGGACTTGTGCCGGCCTTTTAATACTGTACTAGCCTTTCTAATATTTCACTACAGGACGTAGGCTTACCTATGAAGAATGAAGAATATTATACATTTTTCTTGAAAAAATATTTGTTATTTTTACCCATTACATTATGTATTTTAATAAGTTTTTTTTCATTTTTTTGTGTTGTTTTATGTGATGATTTTTTTTTCTAAGTTTAGATGTTTTTTTTTATATAATCAATGAAATGTTAATGGTGTTGACGTGTAACGTATTATAATTAAATAACATATAATAAACTGAAATTGAAAGGTGATTGGGCCATATCCACCACGCTGGGCAAGTGTGAATTGGTGACATCACACACGCCATCGAATTCCTTCTACGGACGTATGCAGGTTGCCTCACGATGTTTTTCTTCACCGAAAAGTCAGTTGTGTAATTCCATACGTAAACTCTGAGAAATTCATTGGTACGAGACCGGGATTTGAGCCCACGAGCTTACGATTGTAGGGCAGATATTACTACCACTAGAACACTAATTTTTTTTCAATAAGTAACCGCTCAACATTACCTTACCCGACGAAGGCGATTGAGTCATATCCTTCACTGACCATCCATATTAATTTAAGTCATAAGTCATAAGTCATTTATTGGTAAAATGTCAATTTACACGTCAAATAATATACATTCATTACAATGATGTAATAGATTAACAATCGCAAAAAAAAAAAAACAAAAAAAAGTACAAATAATTGAATTTCAATAATAATTGTTAAATTAAATACTACAATGTCAGTCGAACCAAAAACAAGTTAATAAAAAGAATACAAATGTCATAAATAAAGAGCTGCGAATTAATTAATTAAATTAATACAAATTAGTTATGTCAAGCGTTTATAAAATTCATCGTACCTGTAGAAAGATTGCTCGACAAGCCAATTTTTTAATTTATTTTTAAAAGACAGTAGGCTTATCGCGGACCTTATTTCCAGCGGTAAGTTATTGTACACGGTCGGAGCCATGACATGAGTTAACTTAGATGACTTCTCGAGGGAGTGGGGGACGGCCTGCAGCTTGTGCTTGTCCCGGGTGGGGTATCTGTGCGCGGAGCCCCGCTCTGGATACGCAGCCAGGTTCGTTCTGGCATACACCGCCACTTGATAAATCAGGATGCCGGTCAGTGTCAGGATTCGTAATTTCTTGAAATATGGGCGAGCCGGAGTGTCCCATGCTACGCGGGCGATTCACCGCACCGCACGTTTTTGCATAATGAACGCTCGTTCCCAATCCGCGGCTCTAGCCCATATTTCCGTTCCATACTGCAGCTGCGAGTGCACTGTGGCAAAGTAGCAAGCTCGCGCTACCTCTTGTGGAACTACCTTTGCCACCCGGCTTAAAGCGAAGCATGCGCTTCCCAGCCTACCACAGACTTTGTCTATATGAGCGTCCCACTTCAGTCCTCGGTCGATCTCGTACCCTAAGAACGTGGTCGTACACCGCTCCTCAATTCTCACTCCATCCACCAGTACACATAAAGGTCTTACGGCCTTACCCGACAGACTAAATTGGACGAAGTTTATGAAAATTTCTACGTTCTAGCTATCACGGTTCATGAGATACAGCCTGGTGACAGACATACCGATAGCGGACTCTTAGAATAAGGGTGAAAAACGAAAAACAGTTGAATAGACATGTTTACTGGGTACAAGAATCATAATTGTAATAAGTCCGTTAGTTAGATTATAAAACATATTGAACACGTATTTTCTCTTTTGTCAATCAAACAATTATTGACAAAGATAAACCTTGTCAAAGTTTGAGAGTGGGGGCTCGTGTCGTCACTAGCCGGTACATTTGTAGTAGGTTAATGACGTCACGTGGATCTTTAACGGGCTATATCTTCATCATTTTTTGTTTAATTGACAAAAGAAAATACGTGTCCAATATTTTTGAAAATCTATTTGACGCACTTATAATATTTTTTAGTAAACAAATACGGTGAGAACTTCCTTTTTTGAAGTCGGTTCAAAATCCAAATTAAATCCTTAGTTGAGCCTCAAAGGTTAAATTGAACCAATAGTTAATTTAGAGCGAGTTTTAATTTTAACCTAATACCTTAGTGAATAAAGTTTGTACTGTTGTTCCAGAGACGGTTGACAAAGTTCACAGAAGAAGAATGTGCGTCGACGTACTTACCCAGCCGCTTCGGGTGGGACGGGTTCGACAACAACTCCCAGCTTTGCTATGGCGACAGAGACGGGGGAGCCGACACCTGCCAGGTAAACTCCATCCATCAGCCGTAGGACGTCCACTGCTGGACATAGGCCTCCCCCATGGATTTCCGACAAGAAATTTTGGAAGCGGCCTGCATCTAGCGCGTTCCTTTATTAAATTATTATCGTCAGGCCACCTAGTCGGTGGACGTCATACGCTGCCCTTTCGAATGAAAATATTTTTTTGATTCGGTTCACGCTTGTCCAAAATATCGATAAACATAAAAAAAACATACAGACGTACATATCTCCTCCTTTTTAGAAGTCGGTTAAAAATCGGTCAAGCCGTTTAGGGGAGTACAAACACTGTGACACGAGAATTTTATTCATAATTATTAATTATAAAAAAAAATATTTATTTTGTAAAATAAATATTTATAAGGAATAATCAAATTTCTAACAAAAAACAAGTTTCATAATTTAAAAAAAATTAAACAAGCTTTTACTGAACAAGTACTCGCCAAGACGAATCAAACGAGCCAAAACTCGATAGGGTTGCGTCGTTTCATTACAGAGTTCCTATGACCTCCTTCCAATTCCATCATCAGACCCTTATTACCATTGAAAGACAAACTACTCACCAAGACCATTCAAATGAACCCAAACTCGATGAGGTTATGTCGTTTCATTGCTAAGTTCCTTTGGCCACCTTCCAGCTCCATCAGCAGATCAGCTCCATGTCATCATAATATGGCATTGTCACGCGATTTACACATGTATGCAAAATCTCAGCTCAATCGGTAACCGGGAAGTGGATCAAATTTAGCTTGCAAGATGTAATTACAGACAGACAACGGGACAGGTGAAACTAAATAAAATCTTGTAATCAAAATACATTGTGATTTTTTAAATCCTTCTTTGTTTCAGCTCGACGGTGGCAGTCCTCTCGTAATTAAAAACAAAAAGGTTAGACATAAACCTCACAACTTTTCGCGATTTCGAGGTAGGGTAGATGCACCGGTTCTGGCCACTGCCCAGGTTTTGGCCATATAAAGTCAACATAAACAGATTATAAACAATGTAACACCATAAATATTGTTGTCAAATGTCAAAGTGTGATAAATTCTTTAAAAATGTTACTTTAAAGTCAAAAGTGGCCACAACCAGTGAATCAGCATGACCCACTTTTACTATGAGACAACATTGTAAAAGTTGGTAATGGTGATAGTGAATCTTATGCGCCCCCTGGCTAGGCCCGTGAATTATATTACTGTAGAGGGCTACTCACAAATGGTGTACTAAGCCGAAAGGGATCACCCCCTTTCAGGTCATAGTCAGCCACGAAGAAATTGCTTCTAGCAATAAGGCAGCCGAATGTTACTCTATTTTAAAGTTTTAATTTTTGTTTTAATCAAGGTGTGACGGTAAAAATATATTTATATTTCTATATACATCTTATTTTGAACAAATTTCACTATGAGGCCAAACTGGTATTCGAGGAAAGAACTATTGTATGAGACAGCAATTTTTATTCTTGAATTACGGATTCGCGCCATTGTAAAAGTTGTTCATAATTATGCTCTGAATCATCCCCTATGGGCGTAGTACCTGGACACGAATAACCCTGTAATGATTTTTGAGATAAAAACACACTTTTATGGTACAAGAACCGGTTTTGGCCATCTTAATGCCATATTTGGCCCTTTTTTAATTTTAAGGATTACTTAGACAATTTTAATGTTAAAACAATATTTTTAGACAAATGTTAGAACTTTGATATTTACACTGGCAATATTTATGTTACGTTGTTTATAATAGTTAAAAGCAATGATTTTCACATTCAAATTAGACCATAAATAAATAGCTTGTGTCGTATTAACAAGAGTGTGTCAGTCAACGAAATCAATAAATACTTTTTTATTGTAGTGGCATGTAAATACTTGGAAACTTTTAGATTTTTATTGTTATTTCTTTTCTTTAGTTTCTTATTTATTTTTTGTTCTTCACTTATTAAACTTCCTAGTCCTATTTTGGTGGCATGCTGTGTTTGCACCTCAGTTCAATTCAATCATATATAGGTATTTCAATTAGGTACAAATATACACTTTTGAAACGTCATTAGCTAGAAGGTTGGACAGCCTAACATGTTTTATTGTTTTGAATTTCCATGTAATTTTTCTGTATCGACCTGTTTGCAAACCAATAAATAAATGAAAAATGGCAAAAACCGGGACAGTGGCCACGAACTGTACTTCTACCCTTAATTTATTTTCGTTTCATTTATGTATTTCTCAACTATTACAACTATCATTACCCAGTCAGGCGCTGGCGAAACGCGCTAGCCTAGCTTAGAAGCGCTGCGCGGACGAACAAACTACCAACCGCAAAATACCGCGGTATGGTATTTTGGTTTTTCCGTTTTCACCTAATTTTAAGCAATACCGTTTATTTTGTAAAAATTGTTTTGGAAAGTAGACAGATTGGGCATTATATAAATATGCTTTGTTGATAGAATTACGACAGTTTTAATACACATAGTTTACGTGAACTAAAAAGATTTTGATTAATACGTTCACCTGATGTAAATAAATTATATTTCGGAACAAAACAGCAATATCGTAAAAAAATTTATGGTTTCCGATAGAAAATATTCTAGGCTGTTATAAAACAGTAAATAAAACTTACCCGTTCATAAAAAAAACATTGTTAATTCAGGTCATAACAATGAGCCACCTGTCGCGTTTTCCAACGGACCGGACGCGGCGCTAATTGGAAAACAAAAATAGATAGCGTAATACCTTTATGTTTGTTTTACAAAATATTTATCTAGAACGTGGTTAACTTCAAACCAATTGAACAGAAAAAAGAAATTATCAAAAAAAATATGTAAATACCTCAATAAAAATCATTCAATGCTTTGACTGCCTGTAAAATTGCACAAATTACACCATTCACAGGTTTCTGGTTATCACATTAGTAGTTTAGTAACACGATAATATTATTATCACACAAGAAACTACGTAAAAAGTTTTATAAGTCCCATTAACACACTATCATAAAAAACAAAAGAAATCAAAACAAATAATTACACGCAAAACCTAGTCAACGTGATTGAAAAGGGCCACCATAGAAGCACGCAGCGCTTTAAGCCATGAAGTAAGGGGCGCGTTCACAGCGTGGCTAGCTGCTTAAAACTAGCGTCTTTGCTATGGTTACGCACTCGTGCATTAGTAAATTTACCATTGTTTACCAGTTACCATTGTTTGTTATAATTATAAGGTATGTTAGTAATATCTGAGTACATGGATAATGAGTATCACTGTGAACATGCGAATTCTTTCACCAGTAAACACACCTTTACTTTTGTAATGGCAGACACGGGGCAACCGCGAGTGCCCGCAGCGCTTTTGCTGGTTTATACCTGAAGTAACAATCTTACGAAATATCAATAAATCTAGTATGAAAGTGTAATATTCAGTGTTATAATATACTATTTTGTTTATAAAATAAGTTTTTAATGTATATATTGCCATTAAACATATTTTGAATACATTTACCGACCACTGAAAGACGCATCGAAGAGACAAAATTTTTTCAAAAAATTGTACTTCTTAAAATTTAACATTATTATTTCAAACTAAGACTGTGGGATGATAAATATAAGTATAAAATCAACATTTCTACAGAATAACAGTAATAAAAACACTTACTTCATATTTTAAAACTCCAAGTTCTCGGAGCGTCTTCTCAGCTGCACTCACAAAATTCAAATTGCCGGGAGTAAATTTTATTTCTCTACGTTCATTGATATTTTGCTTCTGCTGAATAGTGTTGCTCAACCTATAACGTTTTTAGTCGATTATAATCGTGTGTCACTTCAAACAGTCGACCAAGTGGCTTTTTCACATCACTTGACTCTAAATCAGCTGCGGGTCACCGCGGTTGCCTACATCGCTTTACCGCGCATCGCGCGGGTAACCGCGGTTGCCCGTATCGCCTGACTGGGTAGAGAAATCCTAATGCTTAGTGTGAGTTTACATTCGTCAAAAGTAAATTATTATAATCGCTAGATACATTTCAAAAATCATAAATATGTTCAAATTCATTCAAATATTATATTCAAATATCTACAAAGCCACAGTACCTTAGTGAAAGTAGTAAAAAAATGTCCGTGCGCCGTCATACATCCTGACTTAGATATTTACATTAAATAATTCACAATGACCCGTTTTCTCTAATCTCGACGTTATGTCACCTAATTAGTGCTTGTAACTTGTAACCCTTTGGCATCGCGCGGCGTTGTAGTCGGCTTGCAATCGCCGTAATAAAAAAATATCAAAATTTTGGTAATGTGTTTGAGTATAATATATTATTATTATGAACAAGCTTGTTTTGTGCACAGATTGCGTGTATGTACACGGTAGTAGGCGTGGCGGTCAGCCACACCTGGTGCTCGAGCGGCAGGCCCGGCCTCTACGCACGGGTGACTTTCTACCGCGACTGGATCGAGAAGATCGTGTGGCCGGAACTCAGCTCGGGATCGTAGAGAAGAAGCGTTCTTTACGAGGATCGTGAATCGACCAGTGTTTTCTGTAGAACATCGAGAGAATTTTCGGGACATTGCTGATAAAACTTACGTTCCGGGAGAAATTTATTTTCATGTGTGTATTAATTCAATGATTTTCATCCTTTAAATTTTAACAAAATGTTATGTTTTTGGTGTCAATCGCTTGGGTAACAAATATTTCACGCTCGTATGTGTATTTTTCAGAAAAGTTTTTAGTTTATGTATATTTTTCAGCCAAATTTTTGCGTGTTAATATGACTTTTTAGAGGCTTTCGTATAACTTTATGGTCTCATAAAAATCTGTAAAATCTAATACATTTTAATCCAAGCGATTGAAGTGCTGATAACTTGAAAAAAATCTGTATCGTAGACGCAGTCGTGTGTTGTACGTGAATACGTCTCGTAATAGGTGATATTATATCATAGTGTCATTATAGAATCAATCAGTATCCACATGCATTATTTCAACCGTTTCAGCTGCAGATGTACTGGCACCGTCATTGATCTGTTCGGCAGAATTCATTTTTAGGGTTCCGTATCCAAAGGGTAAAAACGGAACCCTATTACTAAGACTCCGCTGTCCGTCTGTCCGTCCGTCTGTCTCCAGGCTGTATCTCATGAACCGTTATAGCTAGATACCTGAAATATTCACAGATGATGTATTTCTGTTGCCGCTAGAACAACAAATACTAAAAACAGAATAAAATTAATGACTAAGGGGGGCTCCCATACAAACAAACCTGATTTTTTAGCCGTTTTTCGCTCTATATCAATAATGGTAACAGGTTGATGCTTGAAATTTTCACAGAATATTTAGTTGAAATCAAACTTTTGAGTTATTGTAGAAAAAAGTTAGTGCCATTTATGTCGTGAAAAACCGCTTATTTCCACACTCACAAGGGAATCAAAACCTATAGAGTACTTCCCGTTGACCTAGAACTACGAGATTCGGTAAAAAGCATTTTTTCAGAATACACATACAGGAAAACTGAAAAATGAAAACTGCACATTTTTTATTATCTCATAAAAATAAGACCAAAATACACAAAAAAAATAGTGCGTGGAGTCCCTCCGCGCGGAAGAAGTGAAATTTCGACGCAACAGTACATTCATGCCCCCTCCATGGTAGCGTTAAACGTTTGACGCAACCTTGTTGGAAGTCGCAATAGAAGTTTCACTTCAAAAAATATGGGTCCAAAATTCAAAGTGAATAAATCGCATCATTCCGGGTATCATATGAAAGAGCTTCTTTGGCACATATTAAAACGGGTTTATAATGATATTTACAAAGTGTTATTTTCGATGTATTACGAGAAAAGTAAAAAAAAAACCTTCTTGTCGATGATTTTAACAACTTACTACACAATTTTGTGAAAATTCCAGGATTTGCACGGAACCCTCGGTGTGGGAGCCTAACTCGCACTTGTCCGCTTTCTTTATTTATGTAAAGCCGGCCTAACACATTAGACGATGACTTGAGTTCAAGCTTGCAAGCTTGAACTTCGTTCGATTCAACGACATGTCGTTGAATCGAATAGTCAATTAGGTTTTTTAGGGTTCCGTAACCAAAGGGTAAAAACGGGACCCTAATACTAAGACTGCGCTGTCCGTCTGTCCATCTGTCTGTCTGTCACTAGGCCTTTCTTATAAACCGTTATAGCTACGTAGAAAGCTGAAATTTTCACAGATGATGTATTTCTGTTGCCGCTATAACAACAAATAGGTACTAAAAACCACTTGTTTTCAAACAGAATGAAATAAATATTTAAGAGGGCCTCCCATACAACAAACCTGAATTTTAAACCGCTTTTCGCTCGATATTAATAACGGTAACATACACAACTGCATTCGTTTTTACACCTTTCTCACAAAAATGTACCTCTGTTAAGCCCCAATATGAAACTCTCAACCATACCATGAGCGAGGATGGAAAATGACCTCGTTGGACACGCGGAATACGGTTGCTCGCTTCTTCACTACTGTGTGCGTACACCTTATCTTTTTGTTTGTTGTAGCTGTCTTCTACGGTAAAAATTTTTTCATCCGAAAAAAGAATTTCCCGATATTTTTTTCCCGCGTACCGCTTCAACAAAGCGCGGCATCTCTTCAGTCTCAGGTCCATCAGACGAGCATTTAAACGATGTCCTGTTTTTCTTCGATATGCCCGAAGCCCTAAGTCTTCATTTAACACCCTTTTCACCGTGGCTCTGCTTAACCCCATCTGAAGGGCCAACAGTTTCTGTTCACGTTTGGGATTTCTTTGAATTCGCGCCTTCACAGCTTTTATCACTGCTGGAGTCCTAACATACCGAGGGCGACCACTTCTTGACCTGTCATCTACAGAGTCTTCATTGTATCGTTTGATGGTACGATAAATTAATCTTTTGGTTATATTCAAATTTTTCAGTATGTCAAAAATTTGAATTGGCGCGTAACCGCAACGATGCAACGCAATAACTGCAACACGGTCTTCTTTAAGCGTCCACTCCATATTTAAAAATGAGTAAAATTCTAAAAAGTATATATTTTTACTTTCATGAACAATTCGAAATTCGAATTCAATAAACTTTTTTTTGCGGTCAGCAATCTATAAGAAAAGTTTAACTGTGTGACAATACTTATGACCTGACTAGGTAGATGGAAATCTCTCTCCTCTGAAGCGGCAATACCAAACTGTATCCCCCAATTTTCTTATTATTCGTCAGTTGATTACTTCCCTAAATTATTGAAATTTTAAAGTTGTATTCACAACAAAAAGAGTGCTATGGAGAGGGCTATGCTCGGTGTCTCTCTGCGGGATCGAATCAGAAATGAGGAGATCCGCAGACGATCAAAGTTACCGACATAGCCCAGTTGATTAGCAAATTAAAGTGGCAATGGGCAGGACATATAGTTCGAAGAACGTATGGCCGATGGGGTCGTAAAGTTCTCGAATGGAGACCACCGACCAGCAAGCGCAGCGTAGGACGTCCACCGACTAGGTGGACTGACGATATAATAAAATCGCAGGAACGCGCTAGATGCAGGCCGCTTCCAACCGGCCTTATTGGAAATCCATGGGGGAGGCCTATGTCCAGCAGTGGACGTCCTACGGCTGATAGGTAGATAGATATTCACAACAAAAAATATTCTCACCAATCCTTTGTTTCCAAACTTCAGCTGCTCTTCCTCAAGGCTGGATCGTAGTCCAGACACACGGGCCAGATCACTTGAGGCCTAAGCTCGAACGGCGAGCTGACAAACAGAATTTCTACGTCACTGTCGTATATGCCGAATGTGGCCATGGAATTGCGATGGTTTCTGTATTTCCTTCACCTGAGCAATATAAAACACTGTGGTCACACACACTGTCCCTTAACTCAACGTTATATGGGCCATGATTCAAATCTTGTTATCATCAGTATGTATCTACTGAAGTAACACTATAGTCACCGGCGTCACCGCGTTAGGAACTAAGTCGTGCGGCCATAAATCATTTCTCTATGTATATCTCGCGCGCACTTGTGGGTCTTATGGAGCCGCATAGTGATGTGCGTAAGATGGTTATAGGCGCATATCGACAAGAATAAAATCAGATAGAGTCTTAGTAGTATTGTGGCCCTGACAAGGTAAGGCCCACGACTCAGTTGGTAACGCGGTGACTAGTATCGCAATAGTGTTCCCATGGATTAGCGCTCGGTCATTAGCTCAGGCTTCAGCGGCAGCGGCGGGTATACGAATCCCGCTCGTATATCGCGGCGTGGCGTCATTCGAACATTTTAGTATACATGGTTATTTCTAATCAATTAGCATCCTTTTAAGGGCTTATTCTGTACATCAAAACTAACAACTTTTGTTCTGCGACTTTTGTCAGAACTTAAAAAAAAATCAGTTGTTCCATACATTTTGTCGCGGGTGAACGATATTTTCCTATGGAACAAAAAAAATTTTTTGAGTTTTGCAAAAGTTGTTAGATTCATGTACAGAATAAGCCCCTAAAAGGATGCTAATTGATTAGAAATAACCCTGTATACATTGGTTTCTTAAACCGCTCGCCGCCCCGCGCTCCGCTACCGCTCATAACCGAACTACCGTTCGGTCACGGTAATGATAGGTATCATTACCGTGACCGAACGGTTATGCAGTCAGGTTGCGAGTGTAGGAGCTCTATAATATGCTAGTTGATGTCCTCTTGTAACAGCTAACCATAAACAGAACCGATTATCGAAAACAAAAATAAAATAAACATAAAAATAAAGAAGTTATAGGTAGCGCCATACGGCGGATGAGAAGTTATCCGCAGATGACACTTCGCCGTAATTCGTTAATTATTGCGCATGTGCACAATGCCGACGCAAGTGGCGTAGTGGTGAGTACGGGCGTAGGGAGCGTGCGGGAGGCATGAGGTTGGCAGGCGGGAGTGCCCCAGCGTCTCGTTTCTCTGGCTCCCGCGCATACCTATGTTTTGCCTTTTGCGGAGCGTTTTGCGACTTCCCATCCGTCGACTTGTGTGGCGCGGATTATAAGCATATATATTTTCTTGCTAGACAGAGAGCGCACTATATCAGACTATGACGTCACTACCCGCAAGTGCCATATTTTTCTCATACAATATTATGCTTTGTGAGAAAGAGACAAAACATCCCTTCTCTATCCCTGCCAAAATCTTTACAAACTTATACCTCTGAACATGATAAAACAATTTCAATTATTTTTCAGTTTACAAATCATATTTAGTTGCTTAATTCACTGATACTCGTACTAATACTTCAAACTAATTTAAATACCAGTCAACTACCCTATTAAATCATTAGAACTTAGAATTGCTGAACGTTGCGTAAATGGTTACCGAGACCGAATAAAAGCTCAAAAGCTCTGTACTACTGTACCAGCCTTTTTGATAGTCTACTGCTGGACGTAGGCCTACCCACGAAGGGTGATCGGGCCATATCCACCACGCTGGCCCAGTGTGGGTTGGTGGATTCACACACGCCATCGAATTTCTTCTACGGACGTATGCAGGTTGTCTCACGATGTTTTCCTTCACCGAAAAGCCAGTGGTGTGAAATTCCGTACATAAGTTCCAAAGAAACTCATTGGTACGGGACCGGGATTGAACCCACGACCTCGAGAATGACAGGCCAGCGTTACAACCACTTGACCACCACGTCTCAAAACTCAAAAGCTCAAAGCTTTGAAAATCTATGCTCGTTTAATCGAGTGAACGAGAGACCATACGAGTAGCATGCGATCATCTGCACTGCAGTTGGTAATAATCCTAACGTTTCAAAACGTACTGTCCGCACGACCTTCAGGAACATCACGAATCCCGACTCTACAAGCACGTCTTAACGTTGTCACGTCTGTGGCAACTTCTTGTCTGCTGTGAAGTTAGCTACAAGCTGTGAAAAACCCAATCCTGGTCGAAAGTTACAACAGCCGCGCGAAGATTGGGTTTTGCGCTGCTCGTTGGTAATTTCACAGTCTCTATGGAGGTGTTCAACAATACCTCGGAGTCAGTCAGCTGGGTTCCTTAGCGTTTAATGGGAGCACAAGTATGATTTAAAAATAAAATGACCCAAAATGAATAATCTTCTAAAATCTGAACCAAATGCAAGTAAAGAACATTGTTATCAATCTAAAAAAATGTCAGTCAGCATAGTTCTATAACAGTGACTGTCAGTCAGCCATGACAAATGTGCGTTTCCATTTGGCTGCGAGCAAATGTTATGTAATGTCCGTAAACATAATTTGTGGTAGTAATAAATGCTCTGTAGACATTTAGTTTTTTTAGGGTTCCGTACCCAAAGGGTAAAAACAGGACCCTATTACTAAGACTCCGCTGTCCGTCTGTCTGTCACCAGGCTGTATCTCATGAACCGAGATAGCTAGAACGTTGAAATTTTCACAGATGACGTATTTATATTGCTGCTATAACAACAAATACTAAAAATAGGAAAAACATAATATTTGGGCTCCCATACAACAAACCCGATTTTTTTGCTGTTTTCCGCTCGATATTAATAACGGTGACAGGTAGATGCTTGAAATTTCCACTGAATATTCAATTAAATAATAATTAATTTAAAAATGAACAATTTTATTAAAATAAAACATTTAAGGGGGCCATAGGTACAAGAAACGTGATTTTTGCTTGAGGTCAATAACGGCAACAGGAAGACGCTAGAAATATTCACAGAATATTAAGTTGTATATTCCCTTCAAAATAAAATAATAAAATATAAATAAAATATATTGATGGGGCCTCCATAGTCTTAGTTTTTACAGTTTTTTAAATGAGCTTTAAAACTGTAAAAACATACCTCCCCTCCCATCAATGCCTCCCCTCGCGGAGTGGCAGTGGTAAGGTACTGGGAAAAGACATTATAAATTCTCACTTAAATATTATTTGGATCATGGACACGAAGAAGAAGAAAAAGGCTCTAAAAAGTCTTACGCAAAACTTTGGTTGAAAGGTATACATAAACTAAAAACTTTTCTGAAAAAATAAGACGTACGAGCGAAAATATTTCTTACTCAAGCGATTGACACCAAAAACTTAACATTTTGTTACAATTTAAGGGGAGAAAAGAGTTATCTCCCGGAACGTAAATTTTATGAAAAATGTACCGCGAATTTATTCGATGTTCTACAGAAAACGCGAAAACACTGGTCGTTCAGAATCCTCTTAATGAATCTTTTATTTTTGAAAGATTTTGCACCTTTTTTACAGAATTTTAATTCAACTAATTTGGCGTGAGCACAAGAGCATGGCATATCTAATATGTAGTTAATAGCGAAAACAAATCAACTGTTTCGCACAAAACGTTCGACTCATCATATTCATGGAGTATTTTTTACGATTTTGGAGTTGGCCCCTTACTAAAAGTTGGAATATATACCTATTTACTACATTTATGAATTCGAAAGTGAGTTTGTTGATTTATTACTCTTTCACGCAGCAACGGAGCAATGGGTCGACTTGATTTTTGCCATAAATAAAGATTAAAAAGATTGTAGAGTAACATAGATTGTCATACGGGGAAAATATGGGGAAGTCTTAGAATAAGTCATATGGCATCGAAAAGTTCTCGAATGGAGACCACGTACCGGCAAGTGAAGCGTAGGAAGTCCACTCACAAGGTGGACGGATGACCTATTAAGATCGCGGGATGCAAGCCGCTACCAACCGCTCTTATTGGAGATCTTTAGGGGAGGCCTATGTCTAGCAGTGGAGGTCCTATGGCTGATGGATGGATGATGATAGACTAAGTACTTTTTGTACCGTAAAATAAAGATTCCTATGAAAAGGCACAATCCATAGACGAATTATTATGGTCTGAACTATGAGACCCATAATTCATCTATGGGCACAGTCATTAAAATGCAACACGTTGTTTAAATAAAACACAATAGGTACTTAAATGGAAACTTTTACTTCATAAATAAATAACCTATAGGTATACATACAATACGAGAAATTCACCGGCAATGATCGTTTCCAAACTTTACACAAGTTAGTTCCAAGCTGCGCAAAACCCAATCCTGTTTGAAACTCACTTTACAGCTGCGCGAGGATTGGCAGCTGAGCCGTAAGATTAGGCTTAGGGTGACTAGCGCAAGGGCACCTGAGAAGGTACGGACCTCGGCTTGGGCCGTCACCCGGCGGGGGAGATCAGACTTGCCCGGGCACCCCGGAAGGGGTGTGCCCTGTGGCCCTATTGGGTAGAGCTGGTTGACTATTTGGAGAGAATTTATAGCCGGGAAGAAGTTAGATTCGGCATATATTTAAGTAAGTGTTCTTGTTGATCAGTTTCTCCAGTGGAGGGTTCGTGGTTGGTGTGGCGATTGGAGAAGCTGTGGTGATCTAGAGGTAGTGACACCTGCTTTACAATCGTGAGGTCGTGGGTTTAAATCCCGGTCCCGTACCAATGAGTTCTTTGTAGTTTATGTACGGAAATTCACACCACTGGCTTTTCGGTCAAGGAAAACATCGTGAGACAATCTGCAAACGTCCGTAGAAGAAATTCGATGGCGTATGTGAAACCACCAACTTGCAATGGGCCAGCGTGGTGGTTATGACCCAATGACCCTTCGTGGGTAGGCCTACATCCTGCAGTGGACTATTATAAAGGCTGATTATGATACAGTACAGCACCGTACAGGAGTTGGTGTTGCAAGCATTATCCTTAGTCGGTGCTGTTGACATCTGTCCCTCCAGTACAGTAGAGCGTAATGAAGGTTTCGTAGTTATCCAGCCAAGTAAAGGTGAAGTACAGGGTTATCCAGAACTGGTGTACTAAGCCGAAAGGAGATGGTTTAGATTTAGACCATCATTATGAACAACTTTTATTATGAAGCCAAACCGAAATTCAAGAAAAAAATTGCCGTTTCATACATTTTTTCGATTTCAAATTGCAGTTTTGCATGGAACAGCTTATTTTTAACCGACTTCCAAAAAGGAGGAGATTATATGTTCGTCTGTATGTATTTTTTTGTGTATTTTCTTCGACATTTTCGCCAATTGTGAAACTAATAAAAAAAATAAGTTTAAAAGGGTAAACTCCCGAGGTTGTCGAATTTAAATTTTATCAAAATCGGCTGAGCGGTTTTTGAAAAATCAACAATAATATGGTAGGTTAATTTTATGTACTTTATGTTTATGTAAGTATTTATTAGTATGTATGTAGATGTATGTTTTATAAGTACGAACTATTTTTGTTAACGCACACCCTCGTCTTTACTTGTTCTATATTCCTATTCCATCCAAAGGTTGCCTGGCAGAGATCGCTTTTAGCGATAAGGCCGCCTCTTGTTACACGCTATACTTATAATGTTTTTGTTATCTGTGTTACTTGTGCTCTTTGTGTTAACAATAAAGAATATCTATCTATCTATCAATAATGTAAGAATTGTACACATAAATTCGAGCGAACTTTTTGAATTTTGTGCATGATGAAAGTCGGTTTTGCCATTTTTTGCGAAAAAACATTATTTTCTGGAATTTTGGGTTGCCATAGAAAAAGTTGTTCATAACGATTGTCTTAATCGCCCTCTTTTGGCTTAGTAACCCTGGATAACCCTGTAAGTGTTGACATCAGTCTCTCCAGTAAAGGGTAATGAAGGCTTCGTGAGTGGTCAACTTAGTGAACGTGGTATAGGTGTTGGTGTTGCAAGCATTGTCGTTGGTCGGTGCTGTCGACACGATGCCTCGGAGGTAGTACCGCAGAGCTCCCTTCTCCCACTCTGGAAAGGCGAAACCGCCGCCGCTGTCACCTCTGCACACGGATATGCCAGCTGAAAATATGATCACATAACGGGTTATGTACACTTTATTACGCTACTAAGATTCCCTGTAACGCAGATGTCTTGAAACACACAAATAGGTACAAAGAAAGATCAAATAACACCCAGACTCAGATCATAGCTCATAGCGCGGAGGACTGATGACCGATGTGACGAAAGTTCTCAAGTGGAGACGACGTACCAGCAAGCGCAGCGTAGGACGCCCATCTACGAGGTGGACAGATGACCTGGATCGCGCTAGATGCAAGCCGCTTTCAACCGGTCTTAATGGTGATCGATACAGGAGGCCTATGTCCAGCAGTGGACTTCATATGGCTGATGGATGGATCATATTACGGCACTTACGATTCTCTGTATCGGCGATGACATAAACACACACACACATAACGACCTAGACCCAAATAGATTAAATCCATCACAAAAATATCTTGTTGGCTGGGAAACGAACCCTGGTTACAGGAACCAAAGTTACCTACCAACTTACTATCTTGTTCTCCAAGCGAACCATAGTTTTAGTCCATGGAATCGTTGGACAGTGTAGGTTGGAACAAAAAAAAAATTTTTTTCCATTTTAAGGTTCCGTATCCAAAGGGTAAAAACGGAACCCTTTTACTAAGATTCCACTGTCCGTCTGTCTGGCCGTCTGGTCGTTTGGCCGTCTGTCCGTCTTTCCGTCTGTCCGACTGTCCGTCTGTCCGTCTGCCCCTCTGTCCGTCTGTCCGTCTGTCCGTCTGTCCGTCTGTCCGTCTGTCCGTCTATCCGTCTGTCCGTCTGTCTGTCTGTCACCAGGCTGTATTGTTATTCTATTACCAATTATATTATTGATCTATCTCCAAAAGTATAAGAGTACAATATATAAAGTATACGAGTATTTATGCAAAATTTAAGATTTCTAATTTAAAATCGTAGGGTAGTCTTACCTACAGGTCAACGGAATGGAAAAGTGTTCTTTGTAGGGGGACAGATGACATGTTTTTTTTTATGTATGTATGAGTGTGTCTGCGTGTGCGTGTGTGTGTTGCTTTTTTATTAGCGAATTAGAGTAGAGTATAATCCTTACTAATATTATAAATCCGAAAAGTTTGTTGGTTTGTTACTCTTTCACGCACCAACGGAGCAACGGATTGAATTGATTTTTGGCATGGATATAGTTTAAAAGGCGGAAATTGTTTTAGGATACTTTTTATCCCGAAAAATTACATAGTACCTGTAGGACAGGACAAAAACTATCTAAAGCGAAACTGTCGCCACTCACTATCACAAAGACGCCAAGTGATTGATTCCTCTATGACGCTAATATGGATTAACGAAACGTCACAGCGAAACGTAATTAGATGACAGGTGACATTGTCTGCAGACTTTTATAAATCACAGGTAGCATGGCAAGGGGACACATTGTTTTTCCACCATTATATCCCCTTGAAGAGGGAATAAAGTATGGATTGAAAATGACAACTGACATTAAAATTGGATAGAATGTTTTTTTCCCTCTGCATGCTACATGTTACTATGACGTTTAAGACCAGGCCGTCATTTTGTCTGACATTAAAAATATTTTTAAATCTTCTATCATCAGAGGTTTAACATGTTTCTTTATTCTACCTTTATGGTACAGAATCATCATATACTTTAATATTATCAATCCGAAAAGTTTGTTGGTTTGTTCCTCTTTGACGCAGCAACGGAGCAAAAGATTGACTTGATTTTTGGTATGGGTACCTATTATGGTTTAGAAGACAGAAAGTGATAATAGGATACTTTTTTTATCCCGAGAAAATTCGTGACTTCCATGGGATAGGACAATAACTGTTTCTCAGCAATGGAGCAACGGATTGACTTGATTTTTGGGGTGGGCATAGTTTGGAAGACGCAAAGTGACATAGGATACTTTCCATCCCGAAAAAATTGTGGTTCCCGTAGAATAAGACAATAACTTTTTCTCAGCCACGGAGCAACGGATTGCCTTGGCTTATTGCATGTATATAGTTTGAAAGACGAAAAGTGACATAGGCCACTTTTTATCCCAAAAACTTTAACAGTTCCCGTAGGAAGGGATAAAAACTAAGTCAGCGGGCTGCGGTAGCATCCGTCTAAGCGCCAGATATAACCTGTCATGGCAAGTTTAGGACGTCCCTACATTTTTCGCACTCCTTCGCGCCACTTAACAGCGCTAGCCCAGACTCGGGCTCCATAACTGAGCTTGCGCTCCCGCCATAATGACGGAGTGTTTCGGAGCACAAGACACATCGTCATCCACTACTCGGGACTACCCAGCACTGAGCGTCGGACAGCATTCCAACGCCCTGGTCCCAGTGCAACGGGTCAGTCATAGTAGCCCAGCGCCTGCCACTTCAACTGCAGAGGGCAGTGAGAACGGCCATCGCGATATCGACACTTCTCTTCCCCTGTAGGGGCTGCTGGGGAAGCTGCAGCCCCACTGCGTCTGCCAACACGTTGACGGCCTAACGGAAGGTAGGGTAGGTGGCAGCACCCACACCACCAGTTCCATCCCACCTCGGCCCCTAATCCTCGGCTGCTGCGTCGCAAGAGAGGCACTGCAGCCCGCCTCAGTTGCGACACTCCTCATAAGGCACGCAACCTACCGGCCATCCTCTCAGCTGCTTTAGTTAAAAGCGGCTGAACCTCGAGTGCCAGCCTCTAAGCTGCCTTGGGGGTAAAGACCCAAAGAAGAGGGAGACTTCGAGCGCCGCCTTTTCAGCTGCCTCAGACCTCCCCCGCCACGACAAGGCGGGAATACACGGGGGGGTTGTATATACACTTGAACCGTAACTTAACCATCAAAAGCATTCCTCTAAGGTATTTTGATGTTTGTCGGTTAGGTTAGGTTTCGCAGCCGACATAAACATAAGCCAAAATCAAAATATAACGCGGGCGAAGCCGCGGGTAAAAGCTAGTTAGCAATATATATCAGAATCTTAATGCGATGGGTGGTTTTTATTATCTTAAATGCCAAAAAATTCCAACTTCAATTACCATTCTCATAGCCAGCACAAATCTTGTCACTAGTGATGAACATGGTGAACGAAGCTGGCAGCCGGCTGTAGCACGTCTTGATGGAGATATAGGGCAGTTCCGCCGTACGCAGCTTTTGGGATGGGTTGCCTTCCTCCGTTGTGAACCCCCAGCCCGCCACCTGAGGACAGTAGCCATAGGACGATCAGTTAGTTAGGCCTCCGGTTAACGTCGCAGAAGTGTGCATAGACGGAACATCCCAGAGTTTTAAGTAGGTATACCGCCAGTATGTGGGATTCCCACATAACCACCCTGACTCCCCTGGGATGATGTGGTATTCATAAATTATTTTCTCTGGGTACAAAAAGGGATTCCCCTTAACAGCTGGGTACACACAGTCATTTGAGTTCTTTAGTCAAATTTATCATACGCATTCCGAATTGACTTTATAGGTAGCATATAAATGCCAACCCCAACCAAATCGAAATCGATAACCATCATACAACATTGCTACAAACGACGGTCGATGGAGCGATGTCCGATGGAGTGTTAAGGGGAGGCTTTTTTGTACACAGGCAAAATCGTTTATACTACCCTGCCCCAGGAGAGGCAGGGTGGCTATGTGGGAATCACAAATCGGTGTACCCACCAAAAACCCTGGAGTGTTCCATTTCTGCGCGTCGAAGGACAGAACACCAGCGCTGGTTGTTTATAACCAGCATTCATTTAACGCTGATATGGGACCGGTTTCGTGGCAATCTATGGGTGCTTCCTAATATGTAGGTTGGATCTGGCTATAGGTTGTAAAAGTAACCTGATTGTTACAAAAAAAATAATGTTCCTTTTTTGACGCGACAATGTCTTATAAATCGATGAACGCCAACTGCACGCACGAAAAAGCTTAGCGTGGAACCGAGAGCGCGGAACAAGAAATAGAATCATTTATTGCATCGAGCTATATTACTAATATTTCCTCAAATGTATTGAGCTTAATACTAAAAATTAAATATACAACAGTTTGTATAATAATATGTATGACCGCAAAATAGATACCTATAGTCATTTATCAATACATAATCCTGCAATAGAGGCACGATCCTTGTAATACCTCAGGAAAAATAGACGTTTTTTTGGTCAACTTGATTCACAATAACGATTGCATGACTTTTGCCCTAAAGTGCGTAGTTTTCGAGATATCGACCAAAAACGTTTTTTCAAGATGGCGCTTGAAGCTCCACCTGGATCTGTCAGCATTTTGTGATTTTATGCTCAGTAAGTGATCCTAAACCTTATAAGAAAATTGGGTCGGAAATTTAGTGCAAAGTTAAATTCTAGTTTATTTCTTTATTGCACAATGTAGTGTACATAACAACTATAACTAATTGTGGTTTTCCTGAGGTGTAAGCGTTTGGCTTGTTTCAATTGTTGATTCAACAATGTTTTGTTATTATTTATGACGTTATGACGAAAAATAATCATACATACGTCGACTTTATTTTTAGTCGGAATTAAGCACACATATGCGACAACTTCATACCTTTCCTAAGTTCCCGGGCTGCAGCTGCCGTCTCTCGAAACTGTCATCGAAGTCGATGCACACCGGCCTGACGTTGGCGCGGTATTGAATCACTGCAGAAAGTTCTAGAATTGCGATATCGTCCTGGAAATTTGTCGCGGGGCCTTGGAAACGTGTTGGCACGCGAATTGCTTCCACCTAGTAAAAAAAACAGTCTTAACTGACGAGAACATAGTATTTATCTTTTATTTTTACTTCCATTCAACAGGCTAGAAATGAGACAAAGAAGCTTCTTGCGATTCCTACAATTTAAGTGCAAAAAACGTGACATCAATTATGAATCCAGATGTCGTAGACATTATAATTATACTTCATCTCTGTGAGAGGCGTAGAATAGCAGACATTACCTTTTTTTTTAATTAAAATAGCGCAAAACCAGATTGACTCTCCTCAATTTCTCTCCATGATAAAGAGTTCCCTCAAGGTCCTAGAGACATCCTATTAGCCTTCAAAGTCATCAAAGTTATACGAATTACAGGCAGGATTCATTCTTTCGTAGATCATCTAATCTAATATTAATAATCTTATTGACTTTCCTGAATTTGACTTGTTTAATACACGTATATCTAAAATTAAAGCTAAGATTGCTAATGACTGGTTGAACTCTGTTTGTAATTTATAAACACTTTCAACTTAACATAACTGTATATACCGTGTTGAAAATTTTGTTTACTGTTACACTGTATTGAGCTAATGAACAAGCATTATCAGACTTCTATATGCGAAAACTTGTTATTAGTAATTTAGCTTGATAATATTATTTGTTTTCCAAATAAAATACAATATAATTATTTTTCTCACGAAGCAACGGAGCGACGGATTGACTTGATTTTTGGCGTGAGCAGAGATTGAAAGACGGAAAGAGACATAGGCTACCTTTTATCCCAAAAAAATTACAAGGTTTCTTGAATGTCCTGAATATGAAAAAATATCAGGCGGGTGATGCCGCGGGCAATAACTAGTCAACAATAAATTTAAAATTGCATAAGTACATAGATTCATGGTGAACTATTTGAATTTTGTTTGAAAATGCAATAAATGAAGTCGGTTGTACTCATGTTATTTTGAGCGGAAAAGAAATAAAAATCAGCCAAGTACGAGTTGGACTCGCACACGGAGAGTTCCGTATTGTATGGGAGCCCCCCTTCAATATTTATTTTAATTTTATTATTGAAGTGAATATAAAACTAAATATTCTTTGAAAATTTCAAGCATCTACCTTTACCATTTTTAACATAGCGCGAAAAACGTCTAAAAATTTAGGTTTGTTGTATGGGAGCCCCCCTTAAATATTTATTTTATTTTGTTTTTAGTATTTTTTGTTATAGCGGTAACAGAAATACATCATACGTGAAAATTTCAGCTCCCTAGCTATCATGGTTCATGAGATACAGCCCGGTGACAGACGGGCAGACGGACAGACGGACATCGAAGTCTTAGTAATAGGGTCCCGTTTTTCCCTTTGGGTACGGAACCCTAACTAGCTATCATGGTTCATGAGATACAGCCCGGTGACAGACAGACAGACAGACGGACAGACGGACATCGAAGTCTTAGTAATAGGGTCCCGTTTTTCCCTTAGGGTACGGAACCCTAAAAATGTACTCTACATTAAATGAAGAAAAAACTTATAACTTACGTCCGACCACTGTGACTGGTCATCTGGATTGTCAAACCCTCTGTACAGCTTGCCTACCGCTATGATATAGTCGGACGCTGGAGCGATACTCAGGGTGAGCTCGTTCCAGAAGCAATGTGCCGCTGAAAATGCAGATTAATTACATATGTTAGTACGGCTTGTTTGCGGTATTTCATATTCAGGACATGTAAACCTTGAAGGAAAATATGCACGATAGCAGACGCATAAATTCCTCTTACAGCCTAAACCATCACAAACCAACACTGCACATCACATCCTCTGCAATACAGTTGCCTAATTGGAAAAGGTTACCTGAGGATGTAATCTCAGCAAGGACTATAAACACATTTAAGAATAAACTGGACCTTTGGATAAAGAAGGAAAAAAAAAGATTTATGGGTAAATACTAATTTTATTCGACTGGACACATCAGTATACACTGTTCGCCTATAAATAAATAATAACTAGTTCATTCAGCTTCCATATAGTACCTAACATTTGGTGGGCTAGAGAAGCCGTGGTGGTCTAGTGGTAGTAACATCCGCCCTGCAATCGATATTAATATTTTATGTTGGTATCGACTGCAGGGCGGATAATAAAAACCTTTTGATTGATTGATATAATTTAGTAAAACCCTTTTTATTGATTAATTGATCGTGAGGGTTCAAAGGTAAGGGATCAAATCCGGATCCCGTACCAATGAGTTGCTCTGGTAGGTACTAATGTACGGTATTTTACACGGTTGGCTTTTCGGTGAAGGGAAACATCGTGAGATGATCGTAGTGGATATGGCCCAATCACCCATTTTGGGTTATAGGCCAACCCATAAAGGGCCCTATTTATTAATGGACTAATAAAAAGGTTAGTATAGTACAGTACATTTAGCTTGATTGATCGTGTCCCAAACGTGGAAATTCGACGTCGTAGTAAAGTCGAAAACATGAGCACACGCATCGCCACGCTAAAGTGGATGATGGGCAGGACACAGGACTTGTCAGGAGGCAATGCATGAAGCTAGTACAAGACCGGAAAGAATGGCGAGAATGAGAGGATGCCTGTACACAGCAGTGGGTGGAACAGGTTGAATAGATAGATAGACAGATACAATTCACGGCGTTAAATATAATTTTGGGTACAGAGTGGCATATTTTATGGACCTCGTCACGCGGAGCAAAATCGCGTCAAGGTCAAAGTGACCTTGTAGAAGTCTTGTAGTTTGCTAAGATTCTAAGAAGTTTTCTTTCCTCTGTTGGGGCCGCAGAAGAGTGCGGTAGTGTGCCCGTAGCCCCGACATATGGCACAGAGGCGGAAACATACCAGGTTTTTAGTGGGTATACCACTGACTAAGGTCGATAGGGAGTCCTACATAACCACATGTCTCCCCAGGATGGTGGTATCATCGAGTATAAAGAATGTTCCTGGGTCAAAAAAATGTAGTTTTGTCACCTGAAATGATTCTGTTAGAGCTGACAAGCGAGCCCCCGCAGATCAGCTGGTAGGGCTGCGAAGTCTTCCTGTAAATGCCGGCGTGCCACGGGACTTCCCCGTATTCCGCTACGGTACCAGACGCGATCAGTTCGTTCTTCGACGCCAGTACACCACATTCTGAACAAAAGATGTAACACTTGTATGATATTGAATTCAATAACATACTTGATCACTTTATAGTAAGTATAATGCTTACTTAATACTAATATTATAAAATCCGAAAGTGTACTTGTTGGTTTGTTAGTTTGTACCTCATTCACGCAGCAATGAAACAACAGATTGATTTAATTTTTGGCATGGACATTGTTTGAAAAACGTAAAGTGACATGGGCCAGTTTTTATCCAGAAAAAATAAAAGGTTAAAGCGGCGGGAAATAATTGTTGAGATTGTATAAAAAAAACAAATACAGTAAGTATGTACTTTTTCAAAATTTGTGGGGATTTGAAAGTATTACTTGGACTTCATCTGGGCTCTACCAAAGTTGGCTGCTTTCTCTGTGAATGGGATTGTAGAGACAAAAAAAAAACATTATCATTAAGAAGTATGGCCTAAGCGAGCATCTTTATCCCCTGGACAAATGTGAAATATTTTCGCTTTGTAGAGCCGTCTTAAATACTTCTTCCACCAAAACATAAATCAGGGAGTAAATAAAAGGTCCAGTGTTTGAAGCAAAAAATCAATGACTTGGAAAAACAAGTCGCGACAAAGTTCAAATTTTGTTGTTCAGTGAAATAGGTAATAATAATGTTACTCACGCGGGATACACTTCTGGACATAGTTAGTCCAATCCCCGTTCCTGCACTGCATATACGTGGGCGTAGCTAATTGGTAATAGGTCTGGCAGACAGGCTTGACCAATGTTCCTTCTGGTTCGTATTCATTGCAAGCTCTGAATTTCCACTCGCGTCCTGGTTCTACAGGGTCCCGGCAGCGGTATATCAAGGACGCGTGGGTCTTTAAACGACAACGTGCTGTTGAAAAAGAAAATGTTTACAATGAATGACATTTAATGAAATCCCCAAGATCTCGCTGGATTCAAGCCACTTACAGTAGATCCTATAGCCAATGAATAGACTACTTCCTTATAATTCAAGAGTGTATCTGCGAGATCAAGGCTTAATCGAATCAAAATGAGGAGAACAGAACCAAGATTGGTTTAACCTGGTGGATTAGGAAGTTGAAATTGTAGTGGAGCATCAAAACCAGTTTTTGAAGTGAACTTATTTAGTGGCGTTGTGCACTTTTTGGGATGGGTGATTCAATACAGGGCCAGTTCTTTAAACGCGTACTGCGTGTGCTTATACACGTGCCAGCTAAGGTACTGGTGCCGAAGATGGCCCAGCTAATTTAAAACGTTCAAAAATTGGTTTAATTAAATTATAAATAAAAAAGAAACGAAAAAATTAAAAATTTGTAAATTTGTGAGATCAATCATAATTATTAAAGTTTTTACTTATAGTGATATATTACCATCTAAAAATCGTTTTTTTAAAAAGCTTCGGTTGGGCCGTCTTAGGAAAAGGGTAGCTTAAGTAGGCCCATTATCAAATGCTCGTATTTTAATAGGAACAACATCAACCACCCTAAAAATTGAGGAAACACAAATACAATTGATGGTTAGCGGATAAACTTACGTAGAATTGTTAAAAATTAGTAAAAAAATGCCCTTGGGCTATCTTAAGACTATCAAAATTTTAACTCGCAATAAAATAAAATTGTCTTATAAAACAAAAAAAAACCATTTTCCTCTACTTAATTTTTAAAACTCGAACAAAACCAACACTTAACTATTTTTTTCAGACTCAACTCTTAACACAAAATTTAAGGTGGGCCTAAGTAGGTTAATGAAATATCACATTTTGTAAAATTTGGTAAAACTAAATCGAAATAGGCACTTTGCCTACTAACTAAATAAATTTAAAGAAATGAAAACTTCTAATAACTTTTTCGATACTAATATACCTCCAAATACGTAATTTAGCAATTGGTAAAAATTAAAAATAAATAAAGGACATCAGGCATTCTGGTCCATTGTCAAATAACAGTCGTCATCTGAAAAATTTAATCATTTCATTGTTTTAAATATTAATATTACTGTAAATTTTTGCGACTTGTTTCCACAAATCTTAACTTTCGAAGTCTTAACATAGCCCGGACCTTCTTCGGAAACCAAATAGTGGGCCATCATTGGAGTCTTCACCGGTGTTTTGAAAAATGCAGGTAAAATAGCATCTAGCAAATGACAATACAAAACTTACTTTGAATTCAATATCCCGAAGTCTGATTTAAATGGATCACGAATAAAATTAGAACAAAATGTGCTTTTTGCACAGAAATTCTTCAAAAAGTAAGGACTTCAAATTAAAAACCGACTCGCCCTTCACAGGTAACTCTTCAGTTACCTGTAAACTGACGTCTGCTGTCAAAATGGCGGCGAGCACGTGACTGCTTTTCGTTTCACTTTTGTGTGTGGCCAATTCAGCCTATGCGTGCGAAATTTTAAATTATTTGAATACAGAGAAGTACGATTTTTTTAAAGTGGGCTATCTTAGGAGCTGGGCCATCTTCGGCGCTAGTACCTTATGAATAAAGTATACTAGAGCGGCCTACAGTACCATAGGGTTCAATATAATGACGCATTTCGCATCCTTATGAAGAAGCCCAGGTTCTGCAGCGCGTCGGGTATGTTTTCTGATGCACGGGTTCCTGACTTTTTTTTGATCTCGTATCGTGTCCTAAAAGGACACGATCGAATTGGTAAATATTATAAGCTTCTCCAATACCAAACATTACCCCTATCAATTCAGCCAGTTGGTGGTAATTGGTGTTTTGTTTTACTAACTTTGGAATTTTAGCGGGCCCCCCAGGAAGAAGAAATCACAAATATTGAACAAATAGCATTTTTTTTTGTTTGATCGGACCAGGGAATAAAATGTTTCATACTATCGAAAAGGGCCCGTTTTACTCCTATAGAATAGAATTTTCGAAAATCCGTTCTTAGTGCTCCATAACGTTGTACAACACATCTATTTTCCAATTTAAGTTTCAAGTATACAGGGTTATTTCTTATCAATTAGCAGCCTCTTAGGGGCTTATTCTGTACATCAAAAATAACTACTTTTGTGCTACGACTGTTGTTCAAACTCAAAAAAAAAAACACCTGTTCCATCCATTTTGTCGAGGGTGAACGACATTTTTCTATGCTAATTGGTTAGAAATAACCCTGTATAGGTTAAACGGTTTGGGCTGTAGACCATCTGTCAGTCAGTCACTCACGTCGAAGCCTTTTATTAATATGGATTATTATAAATCAACAAAATAATGATTTATTATTATTTACTTACAAAGACATTGAGGCATCTCGGCCGACCACTCGCCGCCGGAGCACCAGACTACGGCTGGCTTGTTCAGGACATAGCCCTGGTAGCAAGAGACGTTGACAGCGACGATGTCGTATGAGTTGCCAGGTTTAGCGTTGGGTATATTTGTCGTGGTGATGTAGGTGCCGTGGACTGGGTACTGGGGCAGGACGCATCTGTTTTCAGAGTTAAAGTTATTAGTAAAATTATTTTTCGCAAAAAAATACACCACCGACTTCAATCGTGTAGAGAATTCGAATGGTTTACACGAATCGATGTGACAAAAACGGCTCAGCCCTTCTCGCTAAAATTAAATGAAACGACTTCTAGAGTGTCATATCCAAGTAAAAAAAATACTGAAACTAATTTAGCTAACAATAATCACGAACAATTGAACATTTTTATACAGGTGACTAGGCTTGTTTGTAAATAAATAACATTTGATAAAAATATGTCTCATTAGTTTATCAGATGGGTAATCGATCTTCATCGGCTTCGAACATTAAGATTTATTCAAAGCAAACATTTACCCATTGCTATTTTGGACGTCCCTGGAAAAAGAAACAAGATTGAAAGAAGAAAAAAGAACATGATTACGAGTACCTGGCAGGGCTGGTGCCGTCTACTCCTTGGACTGGATTTGGGATGGACAGAGCTGAAAACACAAGATTATATTTAATTAATAATTATTTTTCGCAAATATCGCAACTCCGACTTCCACCGTGTACGGTATTCGAATAATTGCACGAATCGATGTGACATCCATGACAAGAAAGATTCGGCACATACAATAGGCATGATGACTAAAAAAAATTAAAGTGGAGTCATTTTAATAGGTCACTTTTGACAGTTCATGAATGCAAAGAAAAATATACCTTACACTAAAGGAATAAAACTCATGAAAACAATATTGACGACGACCGATAAGTGTTCTCGAATACGGCTTGGAGTTTTATTCCTTTAGTACAAGGTATATTTTTCTTTGCATAAAATGAAATGTCAAAAGTGACCTATTATCTTGTCCCTACTTTAGTCCACCAGATAGATTGCGTGCAGGTACCACAGGACACTTCCGTAAGACCTTACTTTAAAAGCCTAAGAATACTCACACTGCCTTCGATAGTCTTATTGCAAGTAGCTTTACGTACGATAACGAACTAATATGAATAATGAGACCAATAACCATGATCAAAATAAAAAAAAATCGTTGGTGAAGTCTGCAAAACTCACACATGTCATGGGTCCAATTGTGTACAAAAAATTACCAGGCTCAATAATTTCAGCTCCAACGCTGAACAGCTTCAAATTCCGTCTCCAGCGCTGGCTTATTGAGCAGTGAGCACTCCTTTTACGATGTAAATGAATTCTTTGATGATAATTGTTGCTGATTAATTTATTTATTTAATGTGAATAATGAAATTATTTCTAGTGATTATTTTTGAATTGTTAATTTTTATTTTTATTTTTATGAATTGTGTTTGACCTGAAAAATATTTTTTACCAAATAAATGAATATGAGTATTCAACAAAAAATATTGGACACGTATTTTTTCTTTTGTCAATGAAATAAAAATTGTTGGAGATAGCCCGCTAGACTACCTCTACTATTATCTTTTGAATTTTAGGTTAGGTATGACATAGAAATAATGTTTTGACGAAGCCATATACAGCTAAATACATTTTATTAATTCGATTTTTAATTAGAAAATTTATTTTAAATTAATATAGTTTGTGATTTTAAATGAAGTTTTATGTGTGATTTATTGATATTGTTTAATAACGAAGCCCCTATACAGCGGATTAAAAATTACAAACATTACTTTGAAAACGTTATTTTACTTTGTTCAGGTATGACTTGACAGTACAGCTGATCGATGTTTTTAAGTGCAGAACATCTGCGGGTAGATTGTAAAATCTCCTACCTACATACATTCAAAATATTTATCGCTTTCTGACGCAGATACGAAATAGTTTTTGGAACATAGTTTTATTCCGTTTTTATTCATTATTGATCTAATTGATTATTAATGTTATGTTTTATTTTATGTTGGACGAGAAATTCAATAATGAAATAAAAACGGAATAAAAGTATGTTCCAAAAACTATTTCGTATCTGCGTCAGAAAGCGATTAATATTTTGAATGTAGGTATGTAGGAGATTTTACGTCCAAAACTAGGAACATAGATGTTAATATTTAATTATATTTTGTTTTCAATGTAGGTACTATTTTGACAATGAATATTTTCATTTCATTTCATTTATACAAAAGTAGGTAGGTATTGACTTTTGACAGAGGAGTGACGTTACGAATTTCCACTCCCGAACTTTGACAAGGCTTATCTTTGTTAAGTATTTATCATGAATCTGTATACTTGCTATAGTAGAGGTTCGTGGTATTTATATATTGGGCTTAAAAAAGGAAAAATACGTGTCTAATAATTATTGAAAATCTAACTGCATAACGGAATTATAAAAATGTTTTTTTTTTACCCAGTCATCATGCCTTCTTGAATTATCCCTTACTGACTATCAGTAGACAAATGGCTAAATCGTCAACAATGATACTCACGTCGGATACATTTCTACAAAAGTATAAATAGACTTTTGGCAAAGAAGTGACGTCACGAACCAACTCCCGAACTTTGATAAAGTTTATTATTATTATTAATTTATTGTTTGTTTGACTAAAGAAAAAATGTACGTCCCATATTTTTTTAATAATCTAAGTAAAATTTTTTTTTAACCCAGTATGATAATACTTATTGTAAGTTCTTGGGCTATTACAATGAATTATTACTTGATTATAAGCTATTCTATAGAATGAGGTGCGGCACCCGCCAAGTATGGCCTCATTTCAAAATACTTAGGCGGTGAATGAATGAATGAATGAATGAATGAATGAATGAACACTTTATTGTTAACACAAATTACAGAAAAATACACAGAAAGGACAATAATAAAGTAACTTAAAACTAGTGCAACAAAGGGCGGCCTTATTGCTTACAGCAATCTCTTCCAGGCAACCCTTACATCGGTGGTGACTTGCATCCACCAAAAGACTACCGTAAGTTGGCGCCGGAGGGGCAACATTGGTGTGGACGGCTTAGGGTGTCGAGAGGTGTGCTGCGCTTTCACTAGACGTTATGCCCTTTAACACTTCCACCCTGGAGCTTAGGTTCTTAGTTCTTGCGGTTTCCCCTCCAAGCCGGCCATTTAAGGCAAGAGAGGAGTCAGGGGTCTCGTGTAGCCCCAGGGAGTCAGGGTTCGTTATTATTTTTATTTTTTCGTTATACTTACGATGCGGTGGACTAACAGTGGTCACAGGTCGCTGTGTTACGCGGTCAGGAGTGAGCGGCAGACGATTTGCTGTAGAATTGACAAAGTTATTTTAGTCAAAAGCTATCAAGTAGGCATAATTTACGTGGAAACATCAATATAAGAAACTTATAGGCAATATTTATTTGGCTCAACATCTTTTTATTTATAATGTCATTCAAAGGGTAATGCTGGCAGCACACTAGGCATGCTGCCAACCGGAAGTGGGCTTGAGCAATAGGCTTGTTTACCAAAAAAATATAATCCGTCAAATAGATTGTCAAAAAATGTTAGACACATATTTTTTCTTTTGTCAATTTAACAAAAATTGATGAAGATAGAGCCCGTTAAAGTTCCGCGTGACGTCACTAACCGCTCTCAAATGTACCGGCTAGTGACGACACGATCCCCCACTCTCAAACTTTGACAAGGTTTATCGTTATCACTAATTGTTTGATTGACAAATGAAAAAATACGTGTCCAATATTTTTTATTAATCTAACTGACGGACTAATTATAATAATGATTTTTATACCCAGTAAACATCCCTATTCGATTATCTTTAGACCATCAACGGTCTATGGATGATCCAATTGCTTTTAATCTAGTAATGCCTTAAGTATGTAGTATTGTATTTTGTTGTACATAGTTAATAATGACGATATTGTGGTCATGGCAAAATCGATGGAAGAGCTCAGTACGATTCTCGAAGGCCTCAATCGGGTTTCCTAACAGGTGGGTCTCAAAACGAACATGGACATGACAAAAGTCATGTGCAACGCCCATGTCATACCCACCCCAATATCTATTGAAGTCTCGGTTCTTGAAGTTGTTGACTCGTACGTCTACCTAGGGCAAGTAGTCCAGTTAGGTAGGCCCGATTTCAAGGAAAAGGTTAATCGCCGAAGACATTTCGGCTGGGCAGCGTTCGGAAAATTGCGTAACATCTTCTCGTCCGACATACTTCAGTGCCTCAAGTCGAAAGGTTCGACCAGTGTGTGTTGCCAGTGATGACTTATGGCACTGAAACGTGGTCTCTAACTATGCTTAGTAAGATGCCTTATAAATAAGCTCCAAGTAGCACAACGAGCTATGTAGAGGGTTATGCTCGGAGTCTCTCTGCGAGATCGAATCTAAATAAAGAGATACGTAGAAGAACAAAAGTTACCGACATAGCCCAGCGGATTGGCAAGTTGAAGCGGCAATGGGCAGGGCACATAGCGCGGAGGACTGATGACCGATGGGGTTGAAAAGTTCTCGAGTGAGGACCACGTACCGGCAAGCGCAGCGTAGGACGTCCACCCACAAGGTGGACGGATGACCTTATTAAGGACCGCTGGATCGCGCTGGATGCAAGCCGCTACCAACCGGTCTTATTGGAGATCTATAGGGGAGGTCTAGGTTCAGCAGTGGACGTCTTATGGCTAATTGATAGGATGGATGGATAATAAAGACACTCGTCTGTTAAAAAACACAGCTTGGTGTCGGCACTACCCACCGCCCTTAAATAATGGTTTTCCCAGAGATAGTTGTGCGCATCTGTGTTACCACTTGACAATGGGCTTGAATATTTGAATTATTATTATGTTTGGACCTTCAAGGATCTCTAGATGATTTAATTGCTTTTTGTGCAGTAGTAGCTAAGTAAATTTTGTACTTTATACAACGGGAAATGACTCACGTAAATTTAGAAGACGTAACGACTATAGTTTCAATTCAAGTCTACGCGAAAACACTCTTCAACTTGAAAAAGATCGGCAAATGCGGTCTAAGTCATTGAGGTCATTAGGACTATTAAATTTACGTGAGTCATTTCCCGTTATATGAAGTATAAAGCTGTGCGAAAACCACATTAGTTTCCATAGTAAAATATAACTAAGTGGATTTGTTAATAAAGTGTCTTTGTCTTCCTGAGCGTTTGGTGGATGCGACGCGTGACCAAAATGCTGGTGTTTATTTGGCTCACCGTATAAGCATTGCCATTCAGCGTGGCAATGCTGCCAGCATGCTGGGCACGCTGCCAACTGGCAGTGGGCTTGAGCATTTGGATTATCTTTAGACGTTTAAGGGTCTGTGGATGATCCAATTGCTTTTTATGTAGTAGTTTTGTATGTAGTTTTAGCATATAAAAAGTATTGTATTTTGTTGTAAAATAATAAAGGCACTTTTACCCATTTAAAAAAAAAGTTAATTAAGTGTTAATTAAGAACTTGCAAACAAATTTCGGTATCGGCTCTGCCCATCACTCTTCAGAGCAAAGTTTGAGTAGCTAAATTTTGTTGTATTTTCCTGTATTAGAGCAAAACGTTGGTTATGCGCCTCTACGATACCAAATGGCAGTGGATTTCAGCATTATTACATCTAGGAACTATTTCTAGACCATCTGTGGTTTCTTTTTGTGCAGAAGTAGCTAAACTAGCTACCTAAATGAATTTGTTGTATTCTCTTATAGCCTCCTGAGACCCAAGGTTATTTGAAACTTTAATTTGAATAGAATAAAAATAGTAGGAAATATCTACAAATTTCCTTATTTTTATTCTGTTCAAATAATATTTCTATTAGTTGTTTTGGAGAAAAACGGCAATATAGGTTTGCACAAGCAAACGCACAAACATTCTTTCACCTCAAATACATACAAATACAAAACCTTCTCCGTTTCGTCGTGGGTAATAGTAGGAAATAACTATTCCTTATTTAGATAAAAGAATAGCTCGAGTATCTAATTCGGCCCTTACTTCAAATTCAGATATAATGTTAAACGATATTTTTTTTCGGCAGAAGCGCGATATCACCAGACATACCGTAGGACTCAAGAGGGTAAACGACAAATATTATTTTTTCGGAAGGAGCGCGATATCACCGGTGATACCGTGGGTCTCAAGAGGGTAAACGACAAATGTTATTTTTTCGGAAGGAGCGCGATATCACCAGTCATACCGTGGGTCTCAAGAGGGTAAACGACAAATGTTATTTTTTCGGAAGGAGCGCGATATCACCAGTCATACCGTGGGTCTCAAGAGGGTAAACGACAAATGTTATTTTTTCGGAAGGAGCGCGATATCACCAGTCATACCGTGGGTCTCAAGAGGGTAAACGACAAATGTTATTTTTTCGGAAGGAGCGCGATATCACCAGTCATACCGTGGGTCTCAAGAGGGTAAACGACAAATGTTATTTTTTCGGAAGGAGCGCGATATCACCAGTCATACCGTGGGTCTCAAGAGGGTAAACGACAAATGTTATTTTTTCGGAAGGAGCGCGATATCACCAGTCATACCGTGGGTCTCAAGAGAGTAAACGACAAATGTTATTTTTTCGGAAGGAGCGCGATATCACCAGTCATACCGTGGGTCTCAAGAGGGTAAACGACAAATGTTATTTTTTCGGAAGGAGCGCGATATCACCAGTCATACCGTGGGTCTCAAGAGGGTAAACGACAAATGTTATTTTTTCGGAAGGAGTGCGATATCACCAGTCATACCGTGGGTCTCAAGAGGGTAAACGACAAATGTTATTTTTTCGGAAGGAGCGCGATATCACCAGTCATACCGTGGGTCTCAAGAGGGTAAACGACAAATGTTATTTTTTCGGAAGGAGCGCGATATCACCAGTCATACCGTGGGTCTCAAGAGGGTAAACGACAAATGTTATTTTTTCGGAAGGAGCGCGATATCACCAGTCATACCGTGGGTCTCAAGAGGGTAAACGACAAATGTTATTTTTTCGGAAGGAGCGCGATATCACCGGTGATACCGTGGATCTCTAGAAGGTTAGACTACTTAGTTAATAAAGCGTTAAAAAAAACTTACAAACACATTTTGGTATCGGCTCCGCCCACCAACCCTCAGAGCAGAAAGCTTGCTGAGAGCCCTCCACCCGGAAGCCCTGGTCACAGGTGATGTTGACTTCCAGGAAATTGTAGCGGTTGCCAGGTTTCCCGTCGACGATGTTGGTTGTGTACGTTCCGTGCTCAGGAGGCGAAGGATAGAGACATTTATCTTGACTGAAAATTACATTGAAATGATTTTATCGTGTTTCACTCACTAGGTTTATAGAAATGTTCTTTTTAACCGACTTCCAAAAATGAGGAGGTTCTATGTTCGTGTGTATGTTGTTTTTGTCCAATTAAGCTAGAACGCTGTACTACGAACCCGCCAAATTGGTGAAGTGTTTATAATTTTACTACCAACTTCTACGATGAGGTACAGAGAGATATAGATTCAAATCCTACGAGCGCGGCAATTTTTGAAGTGTTTATCACAAAAATAACATATTTAAATTTTAACTTTATAATATACTTATTTATAATATCTTGACTCGCTCTTGATCTACTTAAAAATCCTAAGAAGAGGATTTAGATACTACGCAATTTTGCCAAATATTATCGGAAGTACCTGATATAGCTCAACAGCAAATTTCTCCCCCATTTAGAGGGAAATACTCTCAAATCCGAAATCGCCTACGACACAAAAAATAAAAATAATCGGTCAAGTGCGAGTTGGACTCGCGCACGAAGGTTCCCGTACAGTACGGAAGCCCCCCTTATTATATTTCATTTTAATGATTTATTTTTGAAAGGAATATACAACTTTATATTCTGTTATTATTTTTAGCATCTTCCTGTTGCCGTTATTAATATCGAGCGAAAATCAGCTAAAAATTCAGGTTTGTTGTAAAGGTAAACTATTAAAATTTAAAAAAAAACCCATAAAAATGTACTTTTTCGATTTTTAGTATTTGTTGTTATAACGGCAACAGAAATATGTAATCAGTAATCTAACAACTTTCAACTGCAGTAGTAACAACGGTAATTCGTTTACTGTTCTTACTACTGGTAGTAAGATTGGTAGTACACTGGTAATAAACCAAAATTTCAATGTTCTAGCTAACGGTTCATGAGATACAGCCTGGTGACATACAGACAGACGGACAGCGGAGTCTTATTAATAGGGCCCCGTTTTTACCCTTTGGGCAAAGAATATATAATAAGTAATATACTTTGGGTACGGACCCTAAAAACAAATTTTCGTCAAGATTTGTTGAAAAATGTGAAATGTAGAGACTTCACTCGCTTCGTACGTCAATATAATATTTTGGCATTTGGCATATTATATTTATGTAAAAAAATCATAGCTTCCTAATATATATAGTATTGTAATTACCTGTTAGCGCTTCCATCATAAGTTACTTGGGTTCTGTCTGATGATACTGTGAAAATGTATAAAATTATGTGAAAAAACAAATTCGTTCATTCATTTCACATTTAAACATTAAGAAAATTCAAACGAAATTTTATAAAATTGTTATAAAAGATAACTTTTTAAAAATACAAGCTTTTAAGATCCTGGATAATGATACCTATCCAGCAACGTGTTAGTCATGACAACATAAACGAGCCCAAAAACGACGGGTATATCTTGTTTAGTACAGGAGTTCCTATGGCCACCTTCCGACTCCACCATCAGATCAGATCAGCTCCAAAGGTTGAGAAAAAAAAAACGTGTGGCACTCGGGGACTGCCGCGGTAAAGCTATTGCATTTTTAAAAGTATAGCTATTCACTGTTGTACATAAATACCTATACACCTATATACTTTCTCATAAACATCTGCTTATGTATTCGTCCGATTTCGGAGCAGCTCGTCTCGATTCGTGAGAGTTTCGTAGAGTCGTACAATACGTCTAATCGCACACAACGCCGTGTCGAAGACTGCCGAACTGAAACGACGTTAGACGATGCACGGCCTTCAAGCCACACCTCCTTGCCCGTCGGAGTGGGGAGCGTGAGGTTTTTTCGTTACGGAATTTCTGGATTCGGTCCCCGCGCTCAAGGCCCGCGATAGAAGCTATGCAATAGCTTAAAAAAAGCATTGTTGACTTACAAATACATCTTGGCACCGGTTCTGGCCACCAGCCGTTGGAGCAGTAGACGCTAGCTGACCCTTCCAGCACGTAGTTTTGGTCGCAACTGACTTTTATCTCAATGAAGTCATAGTAAGAGTCTCCTGGACTCCCGTTTTGTATGTTTGAGGTATATGTTCCATGTTCAGGGTAGGGAGGTAAAGCACAGTTCCTGAAAGTAAATAAAAATCATCATAATTGTTTTTCGCCAAATACCTGTGGTACAACGGAGTTGCGATCTAGGGTACAAAATTAGAATAGATCGATGGAATAGATGTACTTGTACTATTTTTATCCACCAACTCGCACTGGTCCAGCTTGGTGGATATGGCTCGATGACCTCTCGTGGGTAGGCCTGCAGTGGACTATTAAATATTGTATGGGAGCCCCTCTTAAATATTCATATTATTCTATTTTTAGTTGTCATAGTGGCAACTGAAATACATCATCTGTGAAAATTTCAGCTTTCTAGATAACACGGTTCATGAGATACAAGTACAGCCTGGTGACAGACAGACGGACAGACGGACATCGGAGTCTTAGAAATACGGTCCCGTTTTTACCCTTTGGGTAC
Source organism: Hypomecis atomaria (assembly GCA_964007245.1). Taxonomy (NCBI): domain Eukaryota; kingdom Metazoa; phylum Arthropoda; class Insecta; order Lepidoptera; family Geometridae; genus Hypomecis; species Hypomecis atomaria. The sequence continues at coordinate 7,915,700 of OZ023310.1, forward strand.
GGAACCCTAAAAACGAGGAAGAACCAAAAAAGAAACAAAACAATCTACTTATTTTAAAAAAAGCATTGAAAACATAGTTTCTTCGGAAATTATTTACATTAATAAAAGTGCTGTAAAAAGTTCGCCAACAACCTCCTTCTGACATAAGAAACACAACAAAAAAAGAATTAATCAATCCGTCAAGCCATTCACGTGTGATGCCGCGACCAAGGGAAATATCACAGAATAGGCCCTATTACACAGGGCACAGAAGGAGCATCTTCATACAATCCAAGACTTGGAAATGTGAAAAATATATTTTGTACCATAGACAACTTTTGAGTGAACTTGCAACTTCAAAAGTGATTACCCAATTTTATAGGGGAAATATTTACAAACAGAATTATTAAAGAGAAATCACATGACTTTAAACAAAGCGTATGTTAACAACTGTAACAATGCTATGTCGAGTCTTAGCAATAATTAAAGAACGGAACGACATTTTCGAAAAAAAGTGTTGGTTGGATCTTTTTAGCTTGATTGGTTCAAAATAAAATGGCTTCTTTCATGTTAATGAAAATTTTTGATCAATTTCACATATTTACATATTGATAAATAGTTACGTAATGACTTATTACAATAAGTTGTCTAAAGTTATTGTGTCCGGCATTAAGCAGTATTCGGGATATAATATAATTAAAAACAATTTAATAAAATTGACAGCTGCTTGTCATTACATGCTAGGACATATGGAATATGCTAGTCTATCTAGTGTAGGGACTTGGTTTCCAAAAATAATTTATTTTACTTTGGCGAACTACTTTTATCTACCGATCGGCCCAAACTGGATCTCTAGGAAATCTAAACAAAATGTATAGGGAAATTACAAAAATATCTTGTGGCAACACTGTAATAACTTTGAAATAGAGATTTCAAAATACATGATGAAAAGAATCGATTCCTAAATGTATTCGAGTCTAGCATGACGTCATGTCATATCAGATGTTAAGTTGGACTGGCAATGAAATTTCGATTAATCTATTCACATCTTGATTCTTTTTAATCGATGGACTTATGTAATTATAAATACGTTTTATCGTTAATTCCAGATTAAGTTATCGACAAAAAGTCAATAACACTAGTATTAAATAACAGCTGGCAGCCTTAAGTACCGCTAAATTCATCAAGCTTTAACCAAAGAACCTTCTCCTTTTTGTAAATCGGTTAAAATATGAACACATCACGTGAAACACAAATCGATTCGCTTCGTTGTGTTTAAGAATTGTCTTACATCGCCGGCCCCCGGGTCAAAATCAATTTTGACCTTAAAGTTAATCGATATGACGAGTCATTATTCGATCTCATACAGACATTAACCGACATTCCTAACTGACCATAGAGCAATTTTCCACTCTGTTTACATTTTCAAATGATTTCATTTTTATTTATTTATCTTTAAGGTCGCTGGGAAATATGAATGTACATAATATAAATAGATTATACTCGTAACTAATAATTATGTTATTACCTGCTAGAACCACCACTCTTTACCACTTGGGCCGACTGCGGTGACACTGGAGACAAAACAAAAACATATTGGTACATTATTTAATTAGTTTTTACCCGCGCTTTCCATAGATCTGATTTTCCAACGGAATAGAGCTGATTTTTTTCTAAAATTTTGGGTTGGCCCCATTGTGAAAGTTGTTCATAATGATGGTGTTAATCACCCCCTTACGGCTTAGTATAGGGTAAGCAGTTAATCCTGTATAGGTACTGCTACACAAAAAGCAATTAGATTATCCATAACTGTTCTAGAACCGAGAATGATGTTCTAAACTCTAGCTAGAACATGTCGACTACGGAAATATGAATTAATGTAAGGGACATTTTGGTGATTTTGAGTTATATACATCGTTAGATTCAGAATTCCGAGCTCTATCGAATGGTATATATAACTTTTTAATATCTTGAAAAAAATGTCGCTTACCACAAAAAAAAAGTGAGCAAAAATATCAAAAATAAGGGGTAAAAAGTACGTTAACAGACATAAAAAATGCAATATGCCTCATACGTCCTATTTACCAATTGAGTTCCCTTACGCTATTACAAGTTACGTTTTTCAAGTCCGATGTGCCTCTTACATCAATTTACAAAAATATACACTGGCCCTTACGCAGACAAACAAATATTAATTGAAAATCAAACAAACTTAAACAGGCAGAGGTTTTTATAGAAAAGTGGTTTGATTACAGATTTATAATTTTTAAGCCTCTACGGGACATGTCCTATAATAGTTGGCCTCTTACATTAATATTCGACTACGGAAATATGAATTAATGTAAGGGACAAAAGGCCATTTTTCAGGAGAGCCAAAAAACGATCGCATTTTTTTTTATAGCTTTTTTGTTTCTTGTCTGATTTAAATGGCTTCTAGGGCGAAATCGCATAAAATTTTGAAGTGTTTATGTTAAAGATATCATTATTTGAGATATCCCTGTAGTTTAGGAATTGACATGTCCCTTACATTATTTTTTTCTGTTAAAATGACCAAAATTTAAAAAAAAAGTTAAGGTAACGTACATCTCATAATCAAATACGAGGTAAAATTGCAGTGAAGGACATCGCTTCAATAGGTTTTTTTTAATAAATAGCCCCAAAAGTTTATCATAATCATTTATTTTCAATGTAATTATATTTAAAAATGTGTCACTGACGCTAAGTTAAAAAAAAAACAACAAAAACAACTTCTTATGTAATTAAAAGTGTGAAGCAATACTTTTAAGTAAGTAATATCACAATAAAATGCGTTAGAAAACTTTTTAAATAATGAAAAACTAACGTTCATTATCATAAAAAGACAGTGTAGGAACTTTTATATTCAGTCTTCCATAATATAACAATAAAAGCTTCTAAAAAAAGTAAATTAATATAACTATTATATTTTTTTTGTGATTTTAATATGTAATTTAGAATCGAAAGTGTTATCGTTTTGGACTTATTGTACCTACTCTGTTTGAATGTTGTATTGTTGACTCGTCAGACGCCTTGGCGTGGCTGTTAGTGTGACAAGTAATGGAATCTAAAGAAAATAAAATAAACTACGTATAAAACATTGTAAATTAAACAAAATCAAAATATAGTTCTGAACCATGTAACAAGAATAGTACTTATAAAAATTAAATTGGTTTCTTTTATGGCAACAGTTGTTTTAATTATTTGTGGAACTATGATTAAGTTTATCCTATTCGTTTGACAAAACAAGGAAAGGCATGATCATTATTTCAATTCACTAAAGATGACTGCAACGTACTAGGCTTGTATAGGTATAATATGACTTTTCAAGACTTTCCTTGTGTTGTCATATTAAATTTACAAGATGATATTAACTTATGTATTTACGTATAATAACTAATAAAAACAACATTTAATAAATAATAAAAACAACATTCCCAGAAGATTTCACGCGGATTACCTAAATCTTCCGCATGATGGTGCAGTTTTAGACACTTCATTGGAAACAGACGAAGAAGATGAAGACGCACAGTAAATTTTAGGATTAACCTCAAATGAATGAATAATCATTTAAATAATCAATAAATCATGAATAGATGATGATGAATAAGCATTATTTTTTTCTTCTCTATAATTTAATCATGAAAGCATTGCTACAGAAATGTTGACTAAGATTTTCTCATTGTTTTGATACTCGTATTTATGTTAATTCTGGTAAACATTATTAACAAGTTATTATCACAGTTAAGATACCTAATTCTACGACTTTCCTTGGACAACACGAGGAAAGTCTTGAAAACATATAGCCAATTTGTAACTGTCACTTAAAAGCGTTTGAATCCGGTTTTTCACGTCTTTCCTTTTGTTGTAAAATAAAAGAAACTTACTGGATAAGATTCATCTTACAAATAATTTACTTGCTAAAATCGAGGTTATTGTCTTGTTATTTTCTAATAGCTTGTTATAGGTAAACCATGGATATTTAGGTGCCCTATTTGTTTTTGTTTAATTTTGACTGAACATGTTTCTAGGCATAAGTATTTTATCATCTATTTTAATAGATTTTATTGTTTCTTTATGGAAGACTAATAGTAACTAACAAATAGGTATAATATGACTTTTCAAGACTTTCCTCGTGTTGTCATATAAAATTGACAAGATCATATTAACTTATGTATTTACGTAACACTACTATGTAGGAACTATTGCAATCAGCCTTGCCTTATTGCCTTACGCTTTTTATGTGCCTGATTGCAATAGGCAGTTCCTACATAGTAGTGTTACGTAAATACATAAGTTAATATAATCTTGTAAATTTAATATGATAACACAAGGAAAGTGTTGAAAAGTCATATTATACCTATACAAGCCTAGTACGTTGCAGTCATATTTAGTGAATTGAAATAATGATCATGCCTTTCCTTGTTTTGTCAAACGAATAGGATAAACTTAATTATTGTTCCACAAATAATTAAAACAACTGTTGCCATAAAAGAATCCAATTTAATTTTTATAAGTACTATTCTTGTTACATGGTTCAGAACTATATTATGATTTTGTTTAATTTACAAAGATTTATACGTAGTTTAACTTTTTTTGGAAGCTTTTATTGTTATATTATGGAAGACTGAATATAAAAGTTCCTACACGGTCTTTTTATGATAATGAACGTTAGTTTTTCATTATTTAAAAAGTTTTCTAAGGCATTTTATTGTGATATTACTTACTTAAAAGTATTGCTTCAGACTTTTAATTACATAAGAAGTTGTTTATGTTGTTTTTTTTTTAACTTAGCGTCAGTGACACATTTTTAAATATAATTACATAGAAAATAAATGATTATGATAAACTTTTGGGGCTATTTATTAAAAAAAAACCTATTGAAGCGATGTCCTTCACTGCAATTTTACCTCGTATTTGATTATGAGATGTACGTTACCTTAACTTTTTTTTAAAATTTCGGTCATTTTAACAGAAAAAAGTAATGTAAGGGACATGTCAATTCCTAAACTACAGGGATATCTCAAATAATGATATCTTTAACATAAACACTTCAAAATTTTATACAATTTCGCCCTAGAAGTCATTTAAATTAGACAAGAAACAAAAAAGATATAAAGAAATAAAAAAAATTGCGATCGTTTTTTGGCTCTCCTGAAAAATGGCCTTTTGTCCCTTACATTAATTCATATTTCCGTAGTCGATGTGTGGTCTGTGGAGATTAGACTCTAGAGATAAAGGTGCAAATCAACTCAAGCCACTGCCAGTTGACAGTGTGCCCAGCATGCTGGCAGCGTTGCCACGATGAATGGCAATGCTTATACGTTGAGCCAAATAAACACCAGCATTTTGGTTACGCGTCGCGTCCACCAGACGCTCAAATAGCTTTTTAAAAAGAAACTTAGCTGCCGGCTCCCTCGGACCTAACGGATGTCTCAACGCTAAAGTATTCCATCCATCCATCAGCCATATGACGTCTACTGCTGGACATAGGCCTCCCTTATGGATCACCAATAAGACCGGTTGGAAGCGGCTTGAATCCAGCGAGATCCTGCGGTCTTAATGAGATCATCTGTCCACCTCGTGGGTGGACGTCCTACGCTGCGCTTGTCGGTACGTGGTCTCTACTCGAGAACTTTTTGACCACCATTTCAATCCGCTGGTCTTTGTCGGTAACTTTGGTTCTTCTACGGAACTCTTCATTCCTGATTTGATCTCGCAGATAAATTCCGAGCATAGCCCTCTCCATAGCTCGTTGGGCTACTTGGAGCTTATTAAATAAAGCCCATAGTGAGAGACCGCGTTTTTGTGCCATAAATCATCACTGGCAACACACGTTGGTCGTAAAATTTCGACTTGAGGCACTGAGGTATATCGGACGACAAGACCAAAGTATTACAAAGACGCAAAGCAAGTAGCAGTATAGACCGAATCATACAAGTAGGCGGATTTGAAGTTAGCTACAACCTGCGCGAAACCCATTCAACGCGCAGCTTTATGTGAGCTTGAGTCAGGTTTAGATATTGCGCAGCTTGTAGCTAACTTCACATCCGCCGACTTGTATGGTTCGGCGTATAGCATTCGTTATGTCTATCATATCTATCTTATGTCAGCTGTGAGAGAAGGGAGGATGTTCGCAGCTTCTAACTTTACATTACAAGTTTGATTTGTCCTACAGAATGTAGGTATACTAAGCGCCACACAAATCGGCGGATGAGAAGTTAGCCGCAGATGACACTTCGCTATGCGTCGCTAACTATTGCGCGTGTGTGCACAATACCGACACAAGTGGCTTAGTGTTGAGCACTGGCGCGGGAAGCTTGAGTTCGGCGGGCGGGTGTGCCCCAGCGTCTCGTTTCTGTGGCTCCGCGTACATACCTATATTTTCGGCTTTTGCGCAGCGTTCTGCGCATAACTAGCGCTTAGTGTATTAGTAGACACCTTTATTAAATGTACATTTATACACCAGACTGCTTAACTGAGTTTACTATTGAAGTTTTTAAGGCGTTTAGGCTATTACATCACTAAGATGCAAGTATTATTTTACGTTCATAGTAAACACATTGTTAAAAGCAATATAATAATTAAGTAGGTATTATAATCACTTACCCAAAACGATAAAACAAATCAGTCCCTTAATCATCATGTTCCAACACCAGTGTCACCCCACAAATACCAAGTGAACTATAAAAATACGCTGCACACGAAAATCAACTACATTATTATCAGAACAAAACTTATAAAACTTTCTACACTATATTTGATTTCCATTCCAAAACGACGACGATTCACTCTGTACTAAGATTCATTCGTTAAAAACACATCGATTTTGAAGAAACTCGTTTCTAAGTTAATTTTCCTTGTCGCACACGTTCGTATAATACAAGTTTTACAATATTAATGATGCCTTATACTTGCTATGTAAGTACATACAGTATTGGAGATGTTCTCATGTATAATTCGCATCACAGGTTAGCTCAGAATATTATGGTTGACATGGTTTTACGCAGCGTTTTTTTATCCTAACTTAGTGTACTAGAGTATACTGTACATACGAGTACATGTTTAAAGATTTAAATATCGGCTTAAACTTTAGAGTCTTTTTGTAAAGAAAACGAATGATATTATTGTAACGGGACGCATAAAGTGACGAATGGGTTTTACGTAGGTACTACGCGTAACGCCGTCGTAAGGGAAAAGGCAGTGTCTGCACATTTTGTTGTTTTGAAATAGTAGGCTAGATGACTAATAAAATATGATTTATCCGTCAGAAAGATTATTATCAAAAATGTTAGACAGGTACATATTTCTTTATTTTGCCAATTAAACAAAAATTGATTACGTTAAATTATAGCTCGTTAAAATCCCGCGTAACGTCACGACTCATGAGTAGACCAAAAAAGTATATACTCTTCACAGAGAAGTGACGTCACAAACTCCAGTTCCCGAACTTTGACAAATCTTATATTTTTATTGTATGAGTGACAAAAGAAAAAAATAGTGTCAAAATTTTTTAATAATATAACTAACGGACTAATTATAATAACGTTTTTTTTACCCAGTCAACAGGCGAATGGTACCAATTTAACTTTGTTAAAAAAAAATTCGTAAAATTAATAACATAGCTTTTTGTGCCATAAATACTTTTAAGTACGTACTAGATTATGAATTAAAATTAAAAAAACAATATCTTTATAATATTTGAGAGGTTTAACATAATGCAGCATAGTTATTTTATCTTCACCACTAGTGTAAAATTACCTACGCGAGCATAATATAATTTACGCAATCTTTTTGATAACGTCATTAAGCCTTTCGATCGTCATAATCATGTTAACAGTAAGACATCATTTTTTTTTTAAAGTTAGTCGAAAATATAATTATTGTATAAACAAAATCGCATTAAATCGGTAAAAATAGAAATGCTAAATAAAATGCCTTTTTATGCACCGTGGTAGTAGTGTAGGTAATTTTAGCATAAAAAGTAGTGTTGTATTTTGTTGTAGTTAATAAAGGCAATTTTGCCCGTTAAAAATGAACAAAATAGATAAACTTAACATATATTTTACATAACACATATAGTATACTTCGAATAACAGGAAGGCGCCAAGACACTGGTGCTTCAGTTTACCTGATTCGGGGAATAGCGGTTTGTGACAAACTGGCTTTTGAATACCTTTTGTAAAAGAATAACTTAAAATAAGTAAATGATTTACTGATCGATATATAGTTAAAAAAAAATATTCAAATTTTGATTATTTATCCAAACTGCCTTTTTCTTTAAGACGGCACTGTAGACGTCAATGCTATCATGGTAGAGAGGCGTGGTTTCCAACTAGTATTTGTGGTGTAGAGGAATGGCGGGACTGTAAGCGGTCATCCATAAACAACATAATCGTTTTTTGCAATAAAATTTTTTTGCAATAAAATAAGTAGTTGTCTGTAAAATCAGTCTACGGAAAAAATGAAAAATTTTACGTGATAACGTCATCACAAGCCGAATGCGATTGTGCCTCTCTATCGCTTGTTCCGTGCTCTCGCTTGCACGCTCGGCTCAGGCGGAACGTGATAATGAGTCATGGTTTTTCGTGCGTGCAGCCTGCGTTCAGCGATTGATAAGACGTTATCACGTCAATATTTCATTCTGTACCACGCATTATGAAGTGGTCAAATTGGTTATACAAATATTATTTTTTGTAATTTTATGTAGTAAGTATAACTTTGTAATTATGAAGAAAAACAAAAAACAAATCCATTGAAACTTGTATATCGATGATCTTTTCATTTCATTTTGAAATAAATAATATTCATAATTATTTTCCGCAAAAAATGGTAAAGCCGCCTTCCTTCGTGTACAAAATTCGAAAATTTCGCTTGAATTGCTTCCATTATTGTTGATTTTTCAAAAACAGTTTAGCCGATTTCTGTAAAATTTAAATGGGAACACCTCGGGAGTATCCCCATTTGATCTAAAAAATAATTTTTCGATTCGGTTCACAATTGGCACATTGGAAATTATCGATGAACATATACAAAAAAAAATACATACAGACGAACAAAGAACCTCCTCCTTTTTGGAACTCGGTTAAAAAGATCAATTGCCATTTAAGGGTATGGGTACGGTCAACAGTGGACCATGACAGTAGTAGGCTGGGGAGTCAGCTTTAAAGGGTTTTTCGGAAAGGGTGTACTAGGCCGAAACGGGATCATTCAAATCATCATTATTAACTTAGAGTATTTATACTTTAGTTATTTATTCTCTAAGATTATTAACAACTCTGACTATGGAACCTACCTACCCAGAAATCGAAAAATCGGCCAAGTACCTACGAGTTGAACTCGCGCATTAAGGGTTTCGCACCGTATGGGAGCTCCTCGGAAAAAAAAAACACGTTTGTTGTATGGAAACCCATCTTAAATATTTATACTGTTTGTAGTATTTATTGTTATAGCGGCAATCGAAATACATCATCTGTGAAAATAGAATAAAAATGATATTAAAGAGGGGCTTCCATATAACAAATCAAAATATTTAGCCGTTTTTCGCTCGATATAAATAATGGTAACAGGTAGATGCTTGAAATATTCACAGAATATTTAGCTGCCTGCTTGCTTTAATAAAAATAATTAAATAAAAGAAATATTTAAGGGGGGGCTCCTATACAGTACGGAACCCTTCGTGCGCGAGTCCGACTCGTACTTGGCAGTTTATTACTCTTTGGGTACGGAACCCTAAAAAAGAAGTCAGCTGTCCCTATAAGGCAACTCAGAATCGACGACACGTATAAAACAGCTGATTTTATATTAATACCTAGCGTACCTTAATTAAGTACCTTGGGAGTTCAAAGTCAAGGAAAATAAGTATTTCTGCGATATTGGCTTTTGCCACCGCCAATATCGCAGCCGTGCTCGAACCGAGTGGGCTCGCGCGTGGTGATGGCAAAAGGCCTGACGGCATGACGCTGGTCCCATGGAAGTGTGGACGGCCCTTAGTATGGGACGCAACTTGTGTCGATACTTTGGCACCGTCACATCTTTCTGAGACTCAGAGTAGGGCTGGAGCTGCGGCCAATTCGGCGGAGCAGCACAAGCGGCGCAAATATGCTAACCTCGGTAGTGGTTACATATTTGAGCCATTTGGAGTTGAGACATTGGGTCCGTGGGGGCCGGGAGCTCATATCATTTTCAAAAGTCTTTCTGGGCGTCTGGTGGACGCGACGCGTGACCAAAATGCTGGTGTTTATTTGGCTCAACGCATAAGCATTGCCATTCAGCGTGGCAATGCAGCCAGCATGCTGGGCACGCTGCCAACTGGCAGTGGGCTTGAGCATTTGGATTATCTTTAGACCTTCAAAGGTCTGAGGGTGATCCAATGCTTTTTGTGTAATAGTAGTGTAGTTTTGTTGTAGTTAATAAAGGCACTTTTGCCCGTAAAAAAAAAATAAAAAAAAAGTATTTCTTGTAATAATTTTACGTTCAACATGTTCGCAGGAAAGTTTCTAGAGCATAATATGTATCTTGCAAAATATTTGCCATTGGGAAATTCGATTACGATTAAGGAAAATAAAACATATAAATATACAAGATTCAATCTAATCATTTTATATTTGATTTTATGGTTCTTAAGAGCGCTTGTTCACGGGCTTTCCTTCTCCCGACGGATGGATGTCCACGCGTCAACACACGTTTATTATAAACCATACACCAGCGCAAATCTGGTGAAAAAATAATTGGCCAAGTGCGAGTCAGGCTCACGCACGAAGGGTTCCGTACCGCATGGGAGACCCCTTAATATATATTTTTTAAAATTGAATGTACTATACTAAATATTATTCAGTGAATATTTCAAGAGTCTACCTGTTGCCGTTATTAATATCGAGCAAAAAAATCACGTTTCTTGTAAGGGAAAATTAAAATATTTAAATATGTAGTTATTTTATTTTAATTTAGTTTAGTTACTACCTATTATTAAGCGTCTACCTATTATTGTTATTGATATCGAGCGAAAAACGGCAAAAAAATGGAGGTTTGTTGTATGGAAGCCCCCCTTAAATAATTATTTTATTCATTTTTTAGTATTTGCTGTTATAGCGGCAACAGAAATAGGGTACATCATCTGTGATCAGCTGTCTAGCTATCACGTTTCATGAGATACAGCCTGGTGACAGACAGACAGACGGACATCGGAGTCTTAGTAATAGGGTCCCGTTTTTACCCTTTGGGTACGAAACCCTAAAAATATTAGACACGTATTTTTTTCATATCTAGTTTTTTTTATGATTGCTTTGGACTCTTGACATTGAGAAGACGATTTGCTATATACCTACAACCGGTCAGGTAGCTAATGAATGTATGTTTTGGCTAGCATCAGACAGACTTCGAAATACTAAGATGACCTTCCTAGAGTAGCAAGTAAACGACTTCAATAAAGAAGTTTCTTATTCGACTGTAGATACCTACCTAATATTTTTTTATGTATGTTACGCGAGTATTCCGCGAATATAATAATTAAGAACTAATTTGATGTTTTTTTTTCATTTGGGTTGTTTTAGGGTTCTGTACCCAAAGGGTAAAAACGGGACCCTATTACTAAGACTCCGCTGTCCGTCTGTCTGTCATCAGGCTGTATCTCATAAACCGTTATAGCTAGAGAGCTGAAATTTTCACAGATAATGTATTTCTTTTGCTGCTATAACAACAAATACTAAAAACAGAATAAAATTTATATTTAAGGGGGCTCCCATACAACAAACCTGAATTTTTAACTGTTTTTCGCTCGATATTAATAATGGTAACAGGTAGATGCTTGAAATTTTCACAGAATGTTAAGTTATATATACAATTCAATTATAAATAATTAAATTAAAATAAAATAAATATTTGAGGGGGGCTCCCATACAGTACAGAACCCTGCGTGCGGGCGAGAGTCCTACTCGTACTTGGCCGATTATTTATCCTAGAAAAAGCTACTAATGGATAGCTTAAAAGTTAACGCGAGCGAAGCCGCGATTAATCGCGGCTTCGCTCGCGTCATCTTTAGAACACAAATAACACAAGGTTATTATAATTATTTTAGTAATGTTTAAAAACTAGGTGTAGGAAATACAAATGTACCTACTTACTGAATAACATACAGGGTTATTTCTAATCAATTAGCATTCGTTTACGGGCTTATTCTGTACATCAAAACTAACAACTTTTGTACTGCGACTATTGTCAAAATAAAAAAAACCATTTGTTCCACACATTTTGTCGCGGGTGAACGATATTTTTCTATCAGTTTTATATGGTACAAAAAATTTTTTTTGGGTTTTGACAAAAGTCGCAGAACAAAAGTTGTTAGTTTTGATGCACAGAATAAAAAGATGCTAACTGATTAAAAATAACCCTGTATACAGGCTATATACTGAGCCGAAATAAAGTGATTCAGACCATCATTACAATCAACTTTTACTATGGGGCCAAACCGAAATTAGATGAAAGAAACAGCTGTTGCATACATTTTGTCGATTCCGAGTTGCAGTTTTGTAAGGAGCAGCTGTTTTTTAGGGTTCCGTACCCAAAGGGTAAAAACGGACCCTATTACTAAGACTCCGCTGTCCGTCTGTCTGTCTCCAGGCTGTATCTCATGAACCGCTATAGCTAGAAAGCTGCAATTTTCACAGATGATATATTTCTGTTCCCGCTATAGCAACAAATACTAAAAACAAAAATAATATTTAAGTGGGGCTCCCTAACAACAAACCTAAACATTTATCCGTTTTTCGCTCGATATCAATAATGGTAACAGGTAGATGCTTGAAATATTCACAGAATAATTAGCTGCATGCTTACTTTAAAAATAAATAATTAAATCAAAATAAAATAAATATTTAAGGGGGGCTCCCATAAAGTACGGAACCCTTCGTGCGCGAGTCCGACTCGTACTTAGCAGATTATTTACTCGAATTTTGGGTTAGTCCCATAGTAAAAGTTGTTCATAATGATGGTTTTACTAACCCCCTTTTGGCTTCGAACAGGGTGAGCAGATAACCCTGTGTATAAACATAAAAATTAAAAAAAATCATTATTCGCTTCCCCAAAATCGTTTCATGAATTCCTCATGATGCGAAATGTGGAGGTGGCGCAGTGGTCGCTGTCCGCGCCACACGATGATAGTACCAGGCTCAAAACCCCGCGCGGGAATAACCTTTAGTGTATTCTTGCGTATAACTTTTTCTATAATAGTATTAACCAGCACGGCCACGGCTAGCATTTGCACCTTGACATATTTTCGGTGACTGCCTCGGTGGCTCAGTGGTTAGTGATCCTAACTTCTGGGTCAGAGAGGCGTGGGTTCGATCCCCACCCAGGGCAAAAATTTTAGTAATGAACATAAGTGTTTGCTCTGTGTCTGGGTGTTATTAAGTATGTATTTAAAAATAAGTATATGTAGTATATCAGTCTCTGGCAGCCATATCACAAGCAATGCTTAGTTTGGGGTCAGAGGCCGTGTGTAAGATGTCCCCAAAATATTTATTTATTTTATCAATGTGTCAAATCAAAAAAAAATGATGAGGTAGCTTTTATATTTAAACTCTTCGATAAACTTATGCCGTGGTGAGTATGATATCCGTGCTAGTAACTCTGTACTGTACCAGCCTTGTTTTAATAATCCAATGCAGGACGTAGGCCTACCCACGAAGGGTGATTGGGCCATATCCACCACGCTGGCCCAATGCGGGTTGGTGGATTCACACACGCCATCGAATTTCTTCTACGGACGTATGCAGGTTGCCTCACGATGTTTTCCTTCACCGAAAAGCCAGTGGTTTGAAATTCCGCACATAAGTTCCAAAGAAACTCATTGGTACGGGACCGGGATAGAACCCACGACCTCAAGAATGACAGGCCAGCGTTACAACCACTAGACCACCACGGCTTCTAGTAACTCTACCAGTCATAAATACATTATAATTATATAGCTCTATAAATAAATAAAATTCGGCTTTCTAGAATTTCCAACAGTAACCTTAGGCTTGGTTGCACCATGTTACTTTAGCAATGACAAACATGTTAAAGTAATGGTTAGGGAAAATAATGTGTTGCACCATTTGACAATTTGTAAGATGACGTCATAACTTTAACCGTAACCGTAACCGCCCACGATTCACTGGTTAATGTTATTGTTAACGTTAATTGTCTGTCAGAATTGTATAGTCCTGATAACTTTAACTATTCCAAGGAATACGCTGGTGCAACACATTTCGCAGTCACTGTTTAAGTTAGCGTTATTGTTATTGTTAAATTTGACAATAATCTTAACTATAACTACCAATATGGTGCAACCGAGCCTAAGAGTTGTTACTCAAACCAAGTGGAATCACGAAAGATACAAGATGCCTACATATCAAACTAAAAATTTAAAAATAATTATCAAAAATGTATAATAAATAATATAAAGATTATCTACAAATGTTCAAAGGACACAAAAAGTTGCTAGTCGTCTAAAAAAATAAAAAGACTAAGGTATATTATTTTATATAATTTATTTTAGATGTAATAGTAGGTACCTAATTTAAAGAAATCACAATTCGCTTCCCCAAAATCGTTTCAAGAACTTCTCATGGTGTGAGAGTCGGGTGAAACCCATGTAGGTGGAGGTGGCGCAGTGGTCGCTGTCCGCGCCGCACGATGACAGTACCAGGTTTAAAACCCCGCGAAGATAATACCGCACAGAGTCTTTTTCAATCATCGGAAAAGCCAGGCCCCCGCCGCTGTCGCCTTTGGATAACGCTAGCAAACCTGAAAAAAGATAAATTTAATTAACTATATTTTGCAAATAATTTTATTTTTTCCAAAAAGTCGCAACACCGACGTCTACAGAATTCGAATAGTTTGCACGAATCGATGTGACGTCTATGTAAATTATTGATGATTTATCAAAAAGGGCTCAGCTCATTTCGATAAAATTTACATTCAAAAACAAAAAAGATACACACAGCCGAATATAGTACCTCCTCCTTTTTGGAAGTCGGTAAAAATGACACAACCGACTGCAATCATTATCCTTACATAGTATAAAATAAAGTCGCTATTTTTGTTGTCTGTTTGGCCGTTTTCTGACTTGTCGGTGTGGGAGCGGTGCGGGATCTGTAAGGTCTGTACCGAAACGATACCGCGTTGCCTTCACCTACTCACCTATCGGTATATTCTCGGTATAAAATTCTGCAGTACCGAAGATGTCGTCTTCTAGTGATGATGATATTTTGGCGTGTTATTATGTTTATCGCCTACGTAAAAAAAGAAAACGTTATTGGCGTCATCCTTATATCAAAAATAATATTAAGTGCCGATTTTTTGTTGCGGCTAAAGAACTTTGCCAAGATGACGAAAATTTTTTTCTCTGTAACGTCCTTTCTCGAATATTCCGCCAATTTATAATTATACAATGCAGGATACTTTTCAATTTCTAGTACTAAAACGACGTGAATATATCGCTCCGCCATCTTGTTTGCACGACCTCGCGCGGTAAGGCCGTTTTCTGACTTGTCGGTGCGGGAGCGGTGCGGATTCGTTTCGCTCGGTATACACGGTACCGAAAGCTTGCCGAGCGCCTATGTTTTAATGCGCGTCTTCTGATTGGCGCGGTGTGTGCGGGAGCGGGGAGGGATCGTTTCGTTTTACCGCGTCTCGGGATGCGTGTCCAGGCGCCGCTCGACATTTACCGCGCGAGGTCGTGCAAACAAGATGGCGGAGCGATATATTCACGTCGTTTTAGTACTAGAAATTGAAAAGTATCCTGCATTGTATAATTATAAATTGGCGGAATATTCGAGAAAGGACGTTACAGAGAAAAAAATTTTCGTCATCTTGGCAAAGTTCTTTAGCCGCAACAAAAAATCGGCACTTAATATTATTTTTGATATAAGGATGACGCCAATAACGTTTTCTTTTTTTACGTAGGCGATAAACATAATAACACGCCAAAATATCATCATCACTAGAAGACGACATCTTCGGTACTGCAGAATTTTATACCGAGAATATACCGATAGGTGAGTAGGTGAAGGCAACGCGGTATCGTTTCGGTACAGACCTTACAGATCCCGCACCGCTCCCACACCGACAAGTCAGAAAACGGCCTAAATGTCGAGCGGCGCCTGGACACGCATCCCGAGACGCGGTAAAACGAAACGATCCCTCCCCGCTCCCGCACACACCGCGCCAATCAGAAGACGCGCATTAAAACATAGGCGCTCGGCAAGCTTTCGGTACCGTGTATACCGAGCGAAACGAATCCGCACCGCTCCCGCACCGACAAGTCAGAAAACGGCCTAAGTCTGTATGCTTAAATCTTTAAAACTGCGCAACGGATTTTGATGCGGTTTTTTTTAATGGATAGAGTGATTCAAGAGGAAGGTTTATATGTGCGTATTACACCTGTGCGAAGCCAGGTAAGTATTGTTAATTAGGGTTCCGTACCCAAAGGGAAAAACGGGACCCTATTACTAAGACTTCGATGTCCGTCTGTCCGTCTGTCTGTCATCGGGCTGTATCTCATGAACCATGATAGCGAGGCAGCTGAAATTTTCAGAGATGATGTATTTCTGTTGCCGCTTTAACAGCAAATACTAAAAACAAAATAAAATAAGTATTTAAGGGGGGCTCCCATACAACAAACCTGAATTTTCAGACGTTTTTCGCTCTATATTAATTTTGGTACCAGGTAGATGCTTGAAATTTTCACAGAATATTTAGTTTAATATTCCCTTTAATAATAAATAATAAAATTAATATAAAATAAATATTTAAGGGGGGCTCCCATACAGTACGGAACCCTCCGTGCGCGAGTCCGACTCGTACTTGGCCGATTATTTTTCAAAAACCAATCAACCTATTTCGATTATTTAAATGGGACCTCTAAGGTATGAACTACCAAGCAAAAAAAAAATATCGTCGAAATCGGTTATATATGAACATAAATAATATGAATTATCGGAGTAATCGCGTAACATACACATTAAAAAATATTCAGTTTTAAAGTAAACCTCCATTTTTGAAGTCGATTAATCAACCGTTGAACGTATGATCATAGTTTGTAACTAATCACAATAAGCCGCACAAATTACTTGGCAAACAACATGTTCTGGGCCCTGCGATACAGGATTCTCCTAGTGCAGGGCTCGCAATCAACCTGCAAACCTTTTAGCCATGGCATAACGATATTATAATATCACCATAATATATTCAGTTATTAGTACTTGTTAAGGTTTATTGTAGTCTTTTGTTAAATAAATCTTTTGTATTTTGTATGATAAACAGCGTATGTGCATAGCGAAGAGATCTCAAAACAAGATCGATAGCGTAGGCCTATGCCCAGCAGTGGACGTCTTGTGGCTGAAACAACACGACGATAATACACAGGGTTATCAATTGGCAGCCGTTTAGGGGCTTATTCTGTACATCAAAACTAACAACTTTAGTTCTGCGACTTTTGTCAAATATAAACAAAATGTTGTCCCATAGCATAGATAAATATCGTTCACCCGCGACAAAATGTATGGAACAGCTGATTTTATTTTTTAGTTTTGACAAAAGTAGCAGAATAAAATTTATTAGTTTTGATGTACAGAATAAGTCCCTAAAAGGATGCTAATTGATTAGGAATAACCCTGTATATTTGTGAACTCAGATTTTTCCTCCCATAACTGGATTCTAAAATGGTCTGTAATTCATTTTTTTTTCGTTTTTTTATCGGCACCGCCAGTTTATCTTGAACTTTTGACCTTAATTTAAGGCTGATTGTTTGGGTCAGCGCACGAAATTCATTTTTTTTTTGTTTTTTGTCTCTTACAGAAAAACTACTCAATTTCAGTTTAAGAAAAGTCATTTAGCGCCCATGAATAGGTAATGTTTACGAGTTACACCTAAAAACCAAATCAGTGGTCAGTTTAAGCACGAATGTGCATCAACTGATTTTCACCTTATTTTTAAGTTAGGACTCTTTTGCAAAAACTGGTTGGTACTATTTTGGTTTCTAGGTGTACATACCTCGTAAACACTATGTATCCATGGCCGCTATATGAGTTATTTCTATTTGTGTTGGTGTTAATAAAGTGTTACTGCCTCGTTGGCTCAGTGGTTAGTGACCCTGACTTCTGGGTCAAAGAGGCGTGGGTTCGATCCCCACCCAGGGCAAACATTTTGTGTGATGAACATAGGTGTTTGCTCTGTGTCTGGGTGTTATTTAGATTCTATCTAAATAAGTATGTATTTAAAAATGTATATGTAGTATATCAGTCTCTGGCAGCCATATCACAAGCTTTGCTTAGTTTGGGGTCAGAGACCGTGTGTAAGATGTCCCTTAATATTTATTTATTTATTATTATTATGTACTACGGGACTAATCGCGCGCTAAAATGACGAGATAAATAAATACCTCATCATCCCGACGTTTCGACCGAGTTGCATCGATCGTGGTCACGGGTAGACTGGAATGTGAAACAGCTGGTACCGCCAATTCCAATTCTACTTGAACTTGAAAAATTGCCACTACGACATACAAAACTGACGGTATCTAATAATGTCGTACTACCTACACTACGCGATTTACATTTGTTGATAACAGGATTCCTCGACGCCGATAAGTCCCGTAGTACATAATTATAATGTTTTCAAATCGCGAAAGTTTAAAAACAACGTCAATAAAATGATGTTTTATTGTATACCTTGTGTGACGTTCTGCTCTGCGCAAATCTTGTCTCCGGCCATGTATTCCCGAAAACTATCAGGCCAAGCAGCGATGCAGGTCGCGACGCTCACGTACGGAACCTCCAGCACTTTGAGCTCGCGTGATGTATCACTGGTTTTAGTTGTCAGACCCCAGCCTGATATCTGAAACAAGTAAGTTCGTTGTTTTTTGTTTATTTAATATAAATATGCATAGTTACACCTACCCTTGAATTAAGGGGCTCACGAGAATACCAGCGCTGAGTGTTGGGTTTTTTATAGTCATTTTATAGCTGAGGTGAGTCCCTTTCGACACTTTTGTTTTTCCACTATTTTATAAGTATTTTTTGTACTTGTATGTGTCGAATAAAGAAATTTCATTTCATTTCATTTCGTAGGTATAAGCCGGGTAGTTAGCCCTGGTGTCAAAGTTTTTAAGCTGCCTGAAAAGGCCTCTGGCATAGCTAAACGGTTAAAACAACCGGGATTTACAAATTAGCGTGTCATCCGAGCGCTCAGTTGTAAATGTCACTAGCGGTCACCCATCCGTAGCGTTTACAAAACCATTAGCTTCTTTAAAAAATATAATGTGTATCACTCTTTCTTTCATTTTCATTTGGTACCTACACAAAACAGAATACAGTCAATAATATGCTTAAATAATGCGGTGTTAAGAACTATGAGCTAAACCATATTCCAAAACATGTGTACACATCATGATTACTGTAACAGTACTTAGGTATTAGAAAAAAATACAATTGATACTAAGAAGGTTAACATGTAAACAAAGTAATTAATTATAACTACATTCACGGTGAACCACGGATGCAATCCTCCTCACGTCACTTTTAAATTTGGGTAAATTTGAAAAGAAAATGTGTAGGTATTGAGTTATGGTGGATCTTTCTGTTCTGTTTGTGTTTGGGCTGATCATTAAAAGCCTTCATACACAATTATTACTATATGGTTAGACCCAACCGTGAAATCGGATCGTGAGTGACGTGGTTTATTCGCTTCGCTAACTTGCTTTTGCCCACAGTATTCTATTCTTACATTTCCGTATGATATTCTGATTACTGTGCCATCATGTATTATTTTTCTGAGACAAAATAAACCTATGTCACTTTCTAGCTTTGAACTACGATGATGCTAAAAATTGAGTATATCAATATCATGCTTTACTCTGTTGATGCGTGAAAGAGTAAGAAACCATCAAACACTTTCGGATTTTAGTAGGGATAGGTATAGTTTTTTTTAGTTTTAGTTTTATTTGTGGTAGTTTTAGTTGGCATAGGTACTCGTACATCAGAAAATTGTCGGGACGTAGACAACGATGGATCAACAAATCGGTGTTGGGGTTTTTGATGGGAATATGTTCAAACATACAGAAGGCTGGTGGGTACTTTACCTTTCCTTTGTTCCCAGTATCCAGTTGCCGCCTTTCCGGGATATAATCAAAGTTGACGCATACAGGACGAATGTGTGCTTTTAGCTCGAACGGTTCAGAGACAACCACTACTGCGATGTCATCCTGGAATCCTGCTTCTATACCTTGGTACGTCTCTGGCAGGTGGATTTCTTTTACCTAAACATAATAATATACATATCACTATTATCTTTTTAAGTTTTCTCAGTTGAGACATTGGGTCCGTGGGGGCCGAGAGCTCATCTTATTTTCAAAAGTCTTTCTGAGCGTCTGGTGGACGCTACGCGTGACTATAATGCTGGTGTTTATTTACCTGAACGCATAAGCATTGCCATTCAGCGTGACAATGCTGCTAGCATGCTGGGCACGCTGCCAACTGGCAGTGGGCTTGAGCATGTGGATTATCTTTAGACCTTCAAAGGTCTGTGGATGATTCAATGCTTTTTATGTAGTAGTGTAGGTAGTTTTAGCAAATAAGGTAGTATCTATTGACAGACAGACAGACAGACAAAACACTTTATTTATAACCACAAACAATAATTAAACACTATGTACACACCAAGAACTAAAAATGATTATAAACTGGCGGCCTTATCACCCATGGCGATTTCTTCCAGGCAGGATTTTATTGTAGTTTGTTGTATTTATTTTTGAAGGAAACGTCCCCAACCAAAAATCGTCGACGTGAAAAAATATCAAAAAATAAATATCCTGTGTACCAAATTTCGTCAAGATACGTTGAAAAATGTGACCTGCAGAGGAAAATCAATATTCAGACAGATGAAAGAAAAATTGTCGAGTCAAAACTGAGTCTCTCTCGCTTTGTACGGTCGGTCAATAAGCAACACATAATAAAATATTTCTTTTTCGCAAAAATAGCACGTAACTGACTTCAATCGCGTACGAAATTTATTGCGCACAATACAAATTGGTTTTAACGTCATTGTTGATTTTTCAGAAACGATTTTGAACTAAAAAGTTTTTTTTAATTGGTTCACAAATATTGACGAACATACACCGAAAAATTCAAGTGGAGTCCCTCCGCGCGGAAGAAGTGAAACTTTGACGCAACAGTGCTTTCATACCATCTCCATAGTAGCGGTAAACATTTAACGCAACCTTGTTGGAAGTCGCATTAGAAGTTTTACTTAAAAATACATGCAGACGAACATAGAACCTCTTTTTTTGAAGCCGGTTAATAAGCCATGCAAGTGACGCTAGCATGGTCGTGACATAACAATTATTGTATTGTATTACCATTGTTTTTCTCTCTGTCTGCGCTTTTTCTTTTTCATTGACATAGGTATGTATATTTTTTTCTATTAGGTACATTTCTTAATTTTGTTAATATTTTTTTTACATAGGTATTTGTATTTTTTGACATTAATTATTTATAATACATTAACAATAATCATTTATCATTAAGTATGTCATTACCGTAATTCGTGTTACATGCGGTACTTATAGTTCCGCCGTTCAGAGAATGCGTTCCTGACACGTCATCTTGAAAAAATGTTTTTGGCCGAAGATGCGAAATTTTATTTTCTACAATAATGATCCTTATGTTTTTTGCCCTTAAGTACACAGTTTCCGAGATATCGGCCAAAAACATTTTTCAAGATGACGTGTCAGGAACGCATTCTCTAAACGGCCGAACTATAACTGAATAACGGAGTAGAAATACCCAGAGAAGTTACTTACGTCAGAACTCTGGGATTTTTCAGCTTCATCAGACTCCCAAGTTCGGTAAAGTTTCCCGACTGCGGCAGCGTAATGGGACTCTGGCTGCTTGCCGTCTATGTAGCTCCAGAAGCAGTGGGCAGCTGAAACATTACAGCTAAATCATCATCATCATCTCATTTATTTTTAACCCCCGACGCAAAAGAGGGGTGTTATAAGTTTGACGTGTCTGTTTGTCTGTCTGTGTGTCTGTCTGTCTGTCTCTCTGTCTGTGGCATCATAGCGCCCGAACCACTGAACCGATTTCAGTTTAGTTTTTTTCAGATGAAAGGAGACTTAATCGAGAGTGTTCTTAGCTATGTTTTATAAAAATCGATTGAGCCGTTTAAGAGTTATGGTGGGTTAAAGTGGGGATGGAAGAACCAAAATTCTACAAATGTGGTTGTCAAATGAAAGATAAGATATTTTATCAGTGGTAGGACTCTGTCTAGTCTGTCGGGGGTTTTCTAAATTTTTAATTTAAGTTTTATATTAGTCCTAGATCAATAGTTGTTTGTCTATATGTACTAGACCCGCCCTTAAAAGGTTTTGGGTTTAATACCTATGACCCTGTATACCAACGAGTTCAAATAAAAACCTGATATAATAGTCCTAGTGGTGATCAGCGAGCCCCCACAGATGTGCAAGTGGCGTCCCATGCGCTTCGTGTAGATGGCAGCGTGCCACGGTGCCCGCCCGCGTACGTCAGTCTTCGTTCCCGATATCAGCTGTGTACCAACCGGTGTCACTTTGCCACATTCTGTCAACAATATTTTTTTAAACGTGCAGATCTGAAACTTCTTCTTCTTAGTCGTATACACTCTTGACAGAGTGGTCGTGGTCATCAGTTCCGGTGGTGGCTCGCTTTACAATACGTCGCCATTCCTCTCGTATGGACGCCTTTCTCGTGCACATATTGATGGGACCGTTTAGTGCCTTTATTTGGTCGGTCCAACGTAATGGAGATCTACCGGGCGGTCTTGTACCTTCAATCTTTCCCTGCACCACAAGGCGCGCTATAGAGGTGTTATCGCGTCGCGATACGTGCCCGAAGTAGGTGAGAATGCAATTTAGGACAATTGAAGATAGACAATTCAAGATTGCCATGATATCCGTGCTGGGTCGTTTGAGATTTGAAACTACACCTGACCAAATCGCAATTCGATGATGACAATAATGTAAAATAAATAAGAATGGGAGATGTGTGAGATGATGATGTCAAAGGTGGTAAAAATAATTCTGATGCTGATAATAATGGTATCTAATATGGTATTCATAATGATGTCTCCAAACAAGATACAAAAAATATAAAAATATGATTAAATAACGAAATAATCGTATAATTAGATCAGCCAAAACTTTCATGCCTACCTAATTTAAGAAAAAAGAGACGAATTATGTCTAGAAATGAGTTAGACATAAATACGAGTGTGTCAAAGGTAATGGCAACAATTATTGAGATGATGATATCGGGTACTGCGGCGTTTCGCCCCGCAAGTGGTTCGAATCGCGGGGCGAATCACGCAAGTTTCTTTTTGAAGGCCCCCATTCGCCCCGAGGGGTGGAATGCCGAGAACGATGTAGATCAAAGATGGTTATAATAATCCTGATAATGAAGGAATGGAATTTCAAGTACCTACTAACTCTATTTGTACAGTATAATTGTAAATTCTAGTTATCAAAGGGCACAGACCCTGGAGTCTGTGGTTGGTAAATTTAAATTTTAAAAAATCCTGGTAATGATGATATCTATGATCGTATTAATAATGATGACTCTAAATAAGACACAATTAACAAAAAAATATAGTAGAAATCCGATTACAAACCTAAGCTGCATTTAGCGATATAGTCCCAAGTGCCATTGATGCAGTGCATGAAGTTGAGAGTGTTCGGGGAGTAGTAGTGAGGATCGTTGCACCGGGGGCTGACGACGGTGCCATGAGGCTCGTTCTGCCTGCAGGGCCTGGTGCCGGTCACTCCTGAGACCAGGCACTCGTATTCCACTGACGGATGCAGCGGCAGGAAGCATGAGGCTGGTTGAAGACATTAAAACAAGTTACTGAGAGCATCTTGAATGACGTAGACTCTACATCATTTAAGCTGTTCTCGGTAGTAATAATTTACTTTGTAGAGGGAGATGACGATCTACTATACTCAGCTAGGACGCCAATTAAAAGGAGAAGTTCATAAGTTTTTTTGGAGAGTAAATTACAACACCGTTGATCAGATTTAATTACATTGTAAATGAATGAATGATAATAGTTGGCCAAGTACGAGTTGGACTGGCGCATGAAGGGTTCCGTACCCTATAGGAACCCCTTTAGCCCCATTTTAAGCGTTTACCTATTGCCGTTATTAAAATGGAGCAAAAAAACGGCAAAAAAATACGTTTGTTGTATGGGAGCACCCCTAAAATATTTATTTTATTCTGTTTTTACTATTTGTTAAGCGGCAATAGAAATACAATCATTTGTGAAAATGTCAGCTGCCTAGCTATCACGGTTCATGAGTTACAGCCTGGTGACAGACAGACGGACGGACAGCGGAGTCTTTGTGACATTTTTATCCTTTTTTTAGGGTTCGGTAGCCCCTAATAAATGAAGCTCGAAGACCAAAAAGGTAAGCTTGATCAAGGAAAAACCTAGATAAACTTTAGTGCCTACCAAATAGGCCTCTAGTCCATAGGCTAATGAAATGACAAAAAAGTCTGTTTATTATTTATGTTGCGATAAATAAAGAAGGATGCCGGTAGCTCATACATACGAAAACCTGCACACTCATTTTCTCCCAAAGTTGTGTATAGAATGTTATGTTCATCAGAGTAATTTAAGTTGCATGTTTAACGATATAATACTAATAACTGTATATTGTAATGTTTTGGAAAATTCTGAAAATTGCTGATTTGAAATAATTATAATAAAATACTTACAAACGCATTTTGCTGTCTGCTGGTGGTGCCCGTAGCCAGCTGTTGGAGGCAAGACGCAGTTTCCTTTTGGTGGGCTGAAACAATTAGGTGAAAATGTATAATTATTTTTAGCCAAAAAATTACATAATGATCCGAATTCAACCGTGTGCAGAATTCGAATAGTTCGGATGGCTCAATGTGTCATCGATGTAGTAATATCCACATTATTAGTAATTTTATAAAAAGAAGTCGGCCGATTTCGGTAAAATTTAAATGGAACCACCTCTGAAGAAGGAGAAGAATTAGAGAAGTAATCGCGAATAGGCTGCGCCACACAAGTTGGCGGATGTGAAGTTAGCTACGAGCTGCGCAATAGCCAATCAATGTGCGGCTTTCACGTCACGTCACGTCAGGATTGGATATTGCGCAGCTTGTTGCTAACTACACATCCGCCAACTTGCGTGGCGCGGCCTATAACATACATACAAATAAAAAACACACGGTCGAATTGAGAACCTCCTTTTAAAAAGTCGGTTAAAAATAGGACTTAGAATATTACGACCTAGCAAGGGTATCATGGCAAAGAGAGAAAACCATTTTATCCACTTTTAATGTCAGTTGTCATTGTCAATCCAAATTTTATTTCCTCTTCGAGGGGATATATTGGGGGAAAGACAATTTCTCGACTATTGTTCACCTCCTGCACGGGAAGCACGGAAAAGGGAGAAAACCATTTTACTTATCCACTTTTAATGTCAGAGTTGTCATTGTCAATCCATATTTTATTTCTTCTTCGAGGGGATTTAAAGGTGGAAAGACTACTTGTCTCTTGGCCGTGCTACCCGTGCTGGACGCACTCTCCGAAGTGGATTTTTATATTATATCTTATTAATAACAATAGTAGCAATTATAGAAATGTACCTTGAGTCTGTATTTGATGACGTGCAGCAAACTATGGCCTCTACCTCACCGAGATCACAATGCTGAAAGAAATTAATATCTCTGAAACTAGGTATTTTAGGAGAAATATAGTACAGTACAGAAAGAAGACCTATTTAGTAGTATTATTTATCCGTAACAGACTAACTAAATCCCTAAAAAAATTGAAGTTTACGTACCTATATGATCATAAAATTAATTTTCGCAAAAATGGCAAAACCGATTTCCATCATGTATTCGAAAAGTTCCCTCGAATTGATGTGTAGGTATACCTACTTCAGTTCGAGCGAACTCTTGTATAAAACTGTTTTATTTTTACATCATTGTTGATTTTTCGAAAACGGCTCATTTCGATAAAATTTGAATGGCAGCACCTCGGGAGTATACACTTTCGAACTAAAAAGATTTTCTCGATTCGGTTCACAATTGGCGAAATTATCGATGAACATACACAAAAAATACATCTTTTTGGAAGTCAGTTAATAAATGACTAACTTGTGGTTTTCTTCTGTTTTTGATGTCTTCCAGAGCATCGGGACAGTCTTTGATAACTGTGCACACGCCAGCGACACCATTCTTGTTGCAGTTGTCGCCTGAAACATATTTCATCGTCGATTTAATTTTATTTTTATAGGCAAATGCCTTAATAAATTCTGAGCAACCGGGAGATGCAAGGCGTGACCAAAATACTGGTGTTTATTTGGCTCAACGAGCATTGCCATTCAGCGCGGCAATGCTGCCAGCATACTGGGCACGCTGCTGACAGTGAGCGCGAACATTCATCTTCAGACTTTTAAGGAAGCCAATTAGTTGTTTGTAAAGTCGGTCTACGGACGATAATTTTACGCAATAACGTCATAAGAAAACATTGTTGAATCAACAACTAAAATAAGCCGAATGCTAAGCCGTCCATGCCTCTCTATCGCTTGTTCAGCATTCTCGCTCAGGCGGAACGTGACGCTTTTTCGTGCTTGCAGCCTCTATCATGTTAAAACACCTGACGTAATTTATGGATGCCCCTCTACAATCAGCCTTAATACAGCGTAACACACAAACGCAGGCACACATACACCCTCACACACACGTACATAAATCAGAATCGCGGAGCAAATCGCCCAAGACTCTTTTTGAATGGCACTTTTCGCCCAGCTTCAAACACTGCGGGGTGAATGGGGACTTTAAAAAAAACGCTTGCGGGGCGAAACGCAGCAGTACCCAAATCATCTTAGCTTACTCATACAAACAAACGAACCACATGCAGTCGAAACGAAACCTCGAAAGCTGTTTGTACCACACATATTTTTAACTATACAATACATACATACGAATAAACGATCACTAAAAAACCAGAAAACCGCGTAATCAAATGTTCATCTTGACAACAAAAAAACACATACCTCTCTTGGCGCCGTTTACATCCACAACGCTTAACACCAGCAAAAAAAGAAAAATCATTTTTGATAACTCGTTTTTCAATAAACAAGTTAGAGTGAAGTATTTTTAGCGATTTTTCCTGTTGTACGGTCAACCGACTCGCATTGCGGCGAGGCGAGACTGCAGCTCTACATATATTTTGCAAAAAATTCTTAGGACGGGTGGACACATACCGACAGGGTAAACAGGGTTATCCAGAACTGGTGTACTAAGTCGAAAACAGGTGATTCACACCATAATTGGTCACAGTTTACTTAGCAGAAAGGATCAAAGGACTCAATCTGTACTGGACAGCACAAAAGCAAGCGCGGGTCCAGGTGGGCCCCATGTCGATCTTTCAGGTCTTTATTTTTTCTTCAAATCGGCTATTTGTTGAAAAATAGACGGATTTTTTTTAGCGCGCTCACTTCGCTCGCGCTAGTTAAATATTCTTTATTTTTGCTCAAATCAAATTTTAGTGTCGCGCCTGAAGTTACTGAATTTTTTTTAAATTTTCACGCTCGCTACGCTCGTGAATAATAGCCGCAGGTTGGTCTGCGTCGGTAGACACCAATTCGGTTTTCATCAGTACTCGCGTCTACCAGGTATAGCCGGTACCTTGGCTGCTGATTAAAATCTTATTGTTAATCATGTCATTGTAACGCCATGGCGGTTCTCTTTTTGCACAAACTCTATCAAGCTGCCAGAAAGCTACGTTAAAATTATAACACCACTAGTTTTCCCCGGCGGCTTTCAATGGGTTCCGTACCATATAACCCCCTTAACATTTTTTGTTTTAATTTTATTATTAATAAGGAAGGAAATATACAACTTCATATTCTGTGAAAATTTCAAGCATCTTGCTATTGCCGCTATTAAAATCGAGCAAAAAAATTACGTTTCTTGTACGGGGCCCTTCAATAATTAATTTAATTATTATTTTTTAAAGTAAACGTTTAATTAAATATCTGCAGCCCACGACACAGGTCACCCTAGTGTGGGTCGCAGTGCACAATTGCATATTGTACAATATTTAAAATAGACAAATCTTGCTTTTTGTATACTGTAAAAAGATGTACATAGTCCCTAAGTTTGGAAAATAAAAATTTTCATTATCAAATTTTCTGTGAATATTTCAATCATCTACCGTTATTAATATCGAGCGAAAAACGACTACTAAGTTCAAGTTTGTTGTAAATGGGATTTTTTAAATTTTAACCCGTACATTTTTTTCTGATTTTAGAATTGTTGTTATAGCAGCAACAGTAACAACAACGTTTTCTGTGAAAAGTTCAACGTTCTAGCTATCGCCGTTCATGAGATATCTACAGCCTGGTGACAGACAGACGTACAGACAGATGTACAGACGGACAGCGGAGTCTTAGTAATAGGGTCCTGTTGGGAAAGGAACCCTAAAACTGAAATCGATCCAATGCTCCGTTACTCCGTAAAAGAATAACAAACCATCACACACTTTCGGATTTTTAATATTGGAAAGGATTTTTATCGAGGGTAAAAACACAGTTACCTACATGTACTTACTTCTTTTAAAATGTAGTTTAAATTACAGTAAATGAGCGAAAGAGACGGCCGATACTGGCAGCATTGACCAAAAGGCATCAGTGATTAATACAAACTTGTAAACGTGTGACGTACCATCTTATACTTTTATGAGGATAAATCAAAACGAGTTCCGATCATAACAAGTTTTGAACAAAGCCGTATATTTTTGTGCAAAATGAAACATTTTTGATTAGAAACAAGTGTTTAATTTTGTGAATACACACATGAAAAGATGTTAGATGAAAAATAATATTCATTGTTTATGTTCGTTTATTTACACAGTGCAGTTTGTTGTGTTTTATATGTAGTTTTATTTCAATGTATTTGTGACGTTAAATGAAGTTCGCAAATATGTATAAGGAAGTAATTTATTTAATTGTCTGTGGTAAGTAAGTTCGTATAGGCCGGGGCTAGCCCTGTTGCCAGCGTTTTTAAGTATTTTTTATTATTATTATCTAGCTATACTCCGTTCCATAACCGGTGAGAACTAGGGTCGAGACGACCTGTGACGAATATATCTAATAGGTTTACTTTAGAAATATCTCTCAATTCTGGTAGGTTTTAAAAGGTAATAAATGCGTTCTAAAAACTGGTAATAATTATTTATTATTATTACGACTTCTTCAAATTCTTTAATAGATTTTAACTGATCCAATCTCAGTGGTTAGGGAACGGACTATATAAATAGGTAACAATGACATGAAGCCCGATTACAGAGGCGCCAGCGTAATTATATTAGCTAAATAGCATAGTTCTGTTTCTTTTTCACTTTAGGCATTCGATAGAGAGAACGCTTTTTACGTTGCTATTTAATTTACGCTGGCGCCTCTGTAATTGGGCTTATGGTGTAGGTAATTGTGTTTTTATATTTTTTTATATAAAGCGAGATATTTGTGTCTCAAATCAAAATGGAATCTAAATACTTAGCACCGGTCCTTCGATCAGGATTCTTGATCAAAGGACCGGGCGTACCTACCTACTTAAGTATGCTGGGTTTCTCACGAAGTTTTTCTCGCAAAAAATTCTTTGGTTTAATTAAATGTCCAAAAAGGTGTTGCCTTACCACTTCTGGGCGGTCAAACATTATGCTAAAAGTGGAAGATCATTAATTTACAATCCATATTGTTTTCATTTTATATCTTATTAGCTATATTTCATTTTCCAAAAATATATTCACCAAAGAGGCATAACCGACCTCCACCGTGAATAGAATTCGAATAGTTTGCACGAATTGATGTATCGTCGATGTAGGTAGTCATTTTCACATTATTTTTGATATTTAAAAAAACAACTCAGCCGATATCAATAGACATTAAGCCTGATTACAGAGGCGCCATCGTAATTATATTAGCTAAATAGCATAGTTCTGTTTCTTTTTCACTTTAGGCATTCGATAGAGAGAACGCTTTTTACGTTGCTATTAAATTTACACTGGCGCCTCTGTAATCGGGCTTATTATATGAAACCACCTCTGAAGTATGTATGATCTACTCAACAAAAAAAAAAATAGGCATGATGACTGGGTAAAAAAATCAATAACATAATTATAGACAAAAGGGGACTGAGACAGGTGCGGGCGCCGGGGACCCGCTGCCCGCGCCTGTCTCAGTCCCCTGTGTCGTCTCCCCCGGCGCCCCTGTACCGCGCAGGCGATGTCTGAGTTTAACGGTTTGACTATAGCCAGTGGGTTAGATTATCAATAAATATTGAACACGTTTTTTTTCTTTTGTCAATCAAACATCAAATGACAATACACTTGTGACGTCATGGGTAACTTTGACGGGCTATATCTTCATCATTTTTTGTTTAATTGACCAAGGAAAAAATACATATCTAAAATTTTTTGATAGCTTATCTGACGGACTTATTATATTTTTTTAGTCATAATGCTTATTGTCAAAAACGTTTATACTTACTTAATAGTCGGAGTAGGTAATCGCGTAATATACATGCATACATGCAAAAAAATATACCTACCATTCGGATTGAGAACCTCCTTTTATGAATTTGTTTAAAAAGAGGTCAACCGGAAGCCAAATAATAATATGCGATAAATAGTAGGTTTTTAATTTAAACAAACCGTATTGTTTTAACTATGAGTCAAATTTAATTATACAAAAAATGTCTGATAGACACATATTACATACATTCATTTTTCGCTAAAACGGCACAACCGAATTCAATTGCAATCTGCGTACAACATTGGAATAGATCGCCATTTACGACTTTTGTTGATTTCTCAAACGGCGCTCAATTGATTTGGACAAAATTTTAATAAAACCTATAAACTAGTCTATAATTATACTAAAGGAGAAATTGCAAATATGCATAGAAATTGGGCCACTAAAGGGTACAGTATTTCATAATTTGCTTTGTTTCTTTCGGAAAATGATTTTCCCGTTATTTTTTACAATAACAGTGTCCATTAAAAGTAATTTCGTGTATTCGGGTATTAAGGTTACATGTGACCAAAATGACAGTAATTCAATGACTGAACTAAAATCAAACTGGAAAATCTGAAATTACTCATACATTAAGCATTTGCCGCGGTTGTTTTACTCTGCGCATTTATTTATCATAGTTTAACGGATTTTTTGAGCTACTGTACCTAGTCTGAGCCCATTTTGCATTATCTCCTTTGATAGATGTCTCTTGAGCTCTTCGAGCAAATATCAATAGAGTCACAATCGTGCAAAAAAAGTTTCCGAGCCAAAACTCTGCTCAAGCTACGAAGTGGGCAGGCTTTTTAATTAGTCGTAAGGTGATTGCAAGCCGACTACAACGCCGCGCGATGCCTAAGTGCTCGATTACAAGCACTAATTAGGTGACAAAACATCAAAATTCGAGACAACTGGTCATTACAATTAATAAATGTAAATACATATCTAAGTGTATGTATGACGGTGCTCGGACATTTTTTTACTACTTTCACTTAGAGACTGTGGCTATATAGATATTTGCTCGAAGCTTGAGCTTTACTCTTTTTACCCGAGTGCCAAGGAAGGTAGGTTGTTTTTTGCGCGTACTTTTCTTGTAAATCTATTTAATCTTTCACGCATCTTAATAACAACTGGATAGATTTCATCATTTAAGGTAACAAAAAATCAACATGGCGGCTTTTGACGCCAAATTGTAAAGGTAGTTTAAAATTTATTTTTTACCGAGCCAATCAAGTAGGATATCAAAATAATGGGTATCAAAAAGAGATTATAATAATTCTTGTACCCAAAAAATCGGAACACCGCCTTCTATGTTATTT
This sequence comes from Hypomecis atomaria, assembly GCA_964007245.1. Lineage (NCBI taxonomy): Eukaryota > Metazoa > Arthropoda > Insecta > Lepidoptera > Geometridae > Hypomecis > Hypomecis atomaria. Next base: position 7,947,632 of record OZ023310.1, read on the forward strand.
CTTGTATTAAATATATTTTGTGAAATCTTGAAACGTATGTAAGTACCTATTTGAGATTAGATTTAAATTACTTAAACTGTATCCTAAACATTGTTATCTGACGATTCCAAGTGCAACTGTAATGTCTACGGAATAAAGGAACTTTGACTTTGACTTGACTCCAGCATGTCCAGAATTCGAATAGTTTGCACGAATGGATGTGACATCCATGTACATTATTGTTGATTTATCCAAAACAGCTCAGCCGATTTCGATAAAATTTAAATAGGATCTCGGGAGTAAACTGTTTCGAACTAAAAAAAATTTAAGTCGGTTCACAATTGAAGAAAATATCGATGAACATACACAAAAAATACATAGGTACAGACGAACATAGTACCTCCACCATTTTGAAATTCGGTAAAATATATAAATGTTTTGTATTTAAATTGAAATGGGAATAATTAGGTTCAACCATTTTAATTTTTCGGTCTTTTTAGTGCCTTGCTTATTACATTGATTTATTGCTGTCGGGTTTTTTTCGTAGAGTGCTATATATAGTCTTGTTTACCCTTTCATTTACCCTTTCATCCCTAGATATGGGTACTGTCCCAGTCTTATCTCAGGTCATTCTAAGGCTATCTATTTGAGACTACAAATAGATTCATAATTAGCACTATATACTCTTGGGAATTAACAATGAATAATCCTGATTATAAAAAAAATATTTGACACGTATTTTCCCTTTTGTCAATGAAACAAAATTGATGAAGATAGCCCGTTAAAGTTTCGCGTGACGTCACAAGTCACTTACAAATGTATAAACTTTTGTTTGGGAGTGGGGGCTCGTGGCGACACTTCGCTGTCAAAAGTCTATACTTTTTAGGGTTCCGTACCCAAAGGGATGTCGTGGGGTGCCGGCAGAGTAGAATAGCACCCCCCTCTTGTACCAGGTGTCGTAAGAGCCGACTGAGGTACTACGGAACCGACAGATGGCGGTATATCCATCCAAAACAGCGTAGCTCAAGTACAACAGGGCGGGGATGGGCAGCAGCATCCCCGTCGCGAGAGCTACGCACTGCGATTGCCAACACGCCTGCCCAGCGCGGCAATTACGGGCAAAACCCCCTTTATGACTAGTGAAAATAAGACCAGGCCCCCAGTCCCCGGCAGCGCCGCTATTCCTGGCTCCGGCAGCGGCCATGGTAACGGCGGAGCACGGGGTGCTAAGAATCGCCGGAAGAGATCCGGCTGCCACCCCACCCGACAACTGGCCCTGGCAACATATAACGTGCGCACAATGAGGACTGACGAGAAGATTGCGGAACTGGAAGAAGAGTTGAGTAGGCTGCGATGGGATATTGTGGGGTTGTCTGAAGTCCGTAGAGAGGGCGAGGACACGATAACCCTGAAATCCGGCAACCTATTTTACTACCGGGAAGGTGACCAACGGTCCCAAGGTGGTGTCGGCTTTCTCGTTCACAAGTCTCTCGTTAACAACATCATTACCATTGAAAGTGTGTCGAGCAGGGTTGTATACCTAATACTCAGAATATCTAAACGATATTCGTTGAAGGTCATTCAGGTATACGCACCGACCTCGTCACACCCAGATGATGAAGTGGAGGCTATGTATGAGGACGTAAGTCGGGCCATACATACGTCTAAGACCCGCTTCACGGTTGTTATGGGAGATTTCAACGCAAAGTTGGGCAAAAAAAGCGATGATGAGTTGAGAGTGGGGCAATTTGGATATGGGCAACGGAACCTCAGGGGCCAGAGGCTGGCAGATTTTCTGGAGAAAGAGGGACTCTTCATGATGAACTCTTTCTTTCAGAAGCCACCTCACAATGAGATACGAGAACGAGAAATGAGATAGACTTCATCATGACTAGCGAGAAACGGATATTCAACGATGTCTCCGTGATCCACAGGATAAAAACCGGTAGTGATCACAGAATCGTGCGAGGCAAACTGAATATTAACGTTAAACTCGAAAGGTCCCGCCTAATGAAGTCTACGCTCCGACCTACTCATGCTCATATACAAAACCTCGAGAACTTTCAGCTCGAGCTCTCAAATCGCTTTGCTTGCCTGGAGAACTTTGCGTCTGTGGACGAGATCAATAACGGGCTCGTAGAAACTGTCCAAACGGTGGGTTCTAAGTTCTTTAGACCCCGCCGTTCTGATAGACCTCGGAAATTTTCCGATCATACTCTAAATCTCATGGCCGAACGACGCTCGCTAAGACTGCAGTCTTCCGATGATGCAAAGTCATACAGGCGGCTCAATAGACAAATTTCAAAATCAGTGCGGTGCGACATTCGTCTCTTTAATACCAAACATATTAAGGAGACGATAGAGCGGAACAAAGGCTCCAAAGTGTTCGCAAGGCATTTGTCTATTGGGCAAAGCCAGCTGACAAAGCTGAAGAGAGAAGATGGCAGTACAGCGTCGACCAAGGCAGAGGTATTGGAGGAGATCGAAAAGTTCTACGGACAGCTATACGCCTCGGTAGCAAAGCCTGTAAACAGCGCGGCTAGAGACCCAAGAGCCAAGCTGACCCGACACTTCACCGAAGACATCCCGGACATCAGCCTGTACGAGATTAGAATGGCCCTGAACCAACTTAAGAACAACAAGGCGCCGGGTGACGACGGAATCACTTCAGAGCTTCTGAAAGCGGGTGGTAAACCGGTACTTAAAGTCCTTCAGAAGCTTTTCAACACCGTCGTCCTCGAGGGCATAACGCCAGAAGCATGGAACAGAAGCGTGGTGGTGCTATTCTTTAAAAAAGGTGACAACACCTTATTGAAGAATTACAGACCCATCTCGCTTCTTAGCCATGTTTATAAGTTGTTTTCAAGAGTCATTACGAATCGTCTCGAACGCAGGCTTGATGACTTCCAGCCTTCCGAACAAGCCGGATTCCGAAAAGGCTTTAGTACTATGGACCACATACATACGCTGCGGCAGGTTATACAGAAGACTGAGGAGTATAACCAGCCACTTTGCTTAGCGTTTGTGGACTATGAGAAAGCCTTTGATTCGGTCGAGACGTGGGCTGTGCTTGAGTCTCTTCAACGATGCCGTATTGACTATCGGTATATCGAAGTGTTGAAGTGTTTGTATAATAACGCCACTATGTCGGTCCGAGTACAGGAAGAGAGCTCCAAGGCGATCCCTTTGAAGAGAGGCGTAAGACAGGGAGATGTTATATCTCCGAAACTGTTTACTGCTACTCTGGAGAACGCCTTTAAGCTCCTGGAATGGAAAGGATTCGGCATCAACATCAATGGCGAATACCTCACTCACCTTCGGTTTGCCGACGATATCGTAGTCATGGCAAAGTCGATGGAGGAACTCAGTACGATGCTCGAAGGCCTCAATCGAGTATCTCAACAGGTGGGTCTTAAAATGAACATGGACAAGACAAAGGTCATGCGTAATTCCCATGTTGTACCCACCCCCATTTCAGTTGGGAACTCGGTTCTTGAAGTCGTTGACTCGTACGTCTACCTAGGACAAGTAGTACAGTTAGGTAGGTCCGACTTCAAGAAAGAGGCCAATCGCCGAATCCAACTCGGCTGGGCAGCGTTCGGAAAATTGCGTAACGTCTTCTCGTCCGACATACCTCAGTGCCTCAAGTCGAAAGTTTTCGACCAGTGTGTGTTGCCAGTGATGACTTACGGCACAGAAACGTGGTCTCTCACTATGGGCCTTATTAGTAAGCTTCAAGTAGCCCAACGAGCCATGGAGAGGGCTATGCTCGGAGTTTCTCTACGCGATCGAATCAGAAATGAGGAGATCCGTAGAAGAACCAAGGTTACCGACATAGCCCAGCGGATTGGCAGGTTGAAGTGGCAATGGGCAGGGCACATAGCGCGGAGGACTGATGACCGATGGGGTCGAAAAGTCCTCGAGTGGAGACCACGTACCGGCAAGCGCAGCGTAGGACGTCCACCCACAAGGTGGACGGACGACCTCATTAAGACCGCAGGTTCGCGCTGGATGCAAGCCGCTACCACCCGGTCTTATTGGAGATCTTTAGGGGAGGCCTATGTTCAGCAGTGGACGTCCTATGGCTGAAAGGAAGGAAGGAAGGAAGGACCCAAAGGGAAAAACGGCACCCTATTACTAAGACTTCGATGTCCGTCTGTCCGTCTGTCTGTCTGTCTGTCTGTCACCGGGCTGTATCTCATGAACCATGATAGCTAGGCAGCTGAAATATTCACAGATGATGTATTTATGTTGCCGCTATAACAACATATACTAAAAAGAAAATAAATATTTAAGGGGGGCTCCCATACAACAAACCAGATTTTTAGACGTTTTTCGCTCTATAGTAATAATGGTAACAGGTAGTGCTGCAGTAATGCTTGAAATTTTCACAGAATATTTAATTTTATATTCACTTCAATAATAAAGAATAAAATAAATGTTTTAGGTGGGCTCCCATACAGTACGGAACCCTCCGTGCGCGAGTCCGACTCGTACTTGGCTGACTATTTAGTTTAGTCGTGACGTTACGCGGAACTTTAATGGGCTACATCTTCATCAATTTTTGTTTAATTGACAAAAGAAATAATATGTGTCTAATATTTTAGTCTTTTAGTCATGTAGTCTATTATAATTCATTGTGTTTTTTTTAAATTGTTCACAGTTTCTTTGTCACATGCGGCCCATGTGATAAATAATCGCCGCACCAGGTAATTAAAAGTTATATTATAGTTAGGTGTAGGTTAACACAATTCGGACAAAACATTTCACCGATATTCAGACCGACATTTGTACGCCACAATAGGCAAAAACATGTGCTCTCAACAACTACCTATATTAAGACCTGTATACGACTTTTTGTGTTGTTACACTGTTACCATGTTTTTACAAATAAATGATCTTGAATCAAGCTGGCTTTGCATACGACCACGAAAATAGTTTTGTCGACGTGTGTAAAACTGACAGACATATACTTCACCTTATCTTTGTCTCGTTCTGACACGTCGATATCATTATTTCGGGTGCGTATCTTAGAAGAGCAGGATGGCCTATTTGTAGTAGAATTAAAGTCGCCTTGAATTCTCTCAATTAATCGACACTATTGTGGTAACAAAACAAACAACATGAAAGTTCTTGAAAACCTTATTAACCGTTCAGCCATGTCAGAAGCCTTCAGGCAGCTTAAAAACTCTGATACCTGGGCTAGCCACCCGGCCTTTAAACTTATACCTACTTTACAGGCAGGCAAGCTGCACCATGCCTCCTTACCCTGATCACGGGACCTACACTTCGAACGTAGCCAACGGGAAGCCAGGCGACGTGCACGACTACATAGAAGTGGTGGTCACTTGCGACCAGAACTACCAACTGCAAGGGAACCAGTCCGTCTACTGCTACAACGGCTGGTGGATAGAACCGGTGGCAAAGTGTGTTTGTAAGTATTTAAATTAATATTTGGGCGACCTAAAACGCGTTTATGACTGCCTCAGTGACTCAGTGGTTACCTAGTGAACCTGACTTCTGGATCACAGAGGCGTGGGTTCGATCCCCACTCAGAGCAAGATTTTATATAATGAACATAGGTGTTTGCTCTGTGTCTGGGTGTTATTTTGGTATGTATATAAAATATCTATATGTAGTATATCAGTCTCTGGCAGCCATATCACAAGCTTTGCTTAGTTTGGGGCAGAGACCGTGTGTAAGGTGTCCCCTAGTATTTATTTATTTGTTTAGTATGAATTAGTTTAAACTGATATTCAATTTTAAACATAAGTCAATAGTTCAAAGGCATAAAGTAATAACTAGTTCAAACCAGGAAAACGCGGTCTGTCTAAAAACGGGCTTTAATTGTAGCTTAACTCTGAAACCAGAGCTAGCCACGTGGCCTATACGAACTTAATTACTTTACCGTAGCATAAACAATATAAACATACCGTGATAATTATTTTTCCCAAAAAATGGCAAAACCGACTTCAACTTTTTTCACATTTTTTTCGATTTATCAAAAAATAGCTCAGCCGATTTCAATAAAATTTAAAAGGGACCTTTGAAGTAATTCTGCCCGATTACAAAGGCGCCATCGTAATTATATTAGCTAAACAGCATAGGTAGTTCTGTTTCTTTTTTACTTTAGACATTCGATAGAGAGAACGCTTTTTACGTTGCTATTAAATTTACGCTGGCGCCTCTGTAATCGGGCTTTATGATCTAGGGTAAGTGTACACAAAGTCGACAATGTCCCAATGCCCGTTAAAATTAAATAAAAAGACTTTTACTAAATTATACCTAAACTTACATCAAAACTTTTTATGGCAACATATTCTCGGTAATATTAGCTTTAATTTCAATGGAAACTCTTAGTCATATCTGTTATGGGGTAGGCGCAGTGTTTATCTAAAGTGCAACGCTCCGAAATTTTGTGTTTTTTGCAAAGTTTAGCTCCTGAACCTGACGACTTACTTGCCGTGTTCGATTCAATGTTTACTGGATCAGTTGTTCGTTTTTGTAAGCGAAATTATAATGAGATTAAAGCTTGATTAATATTCTAACGTTATAACCTATAAAATTGTGCTTTCTTTAATCATAGATTTTTTAATTACGTGTGTCAGGTAATGGTGCGCCGTAACTCCGATTTGTCCCAATGCTCGTCATAATAATTAATAAATTAACGGCTATCGGGACACACTTGATATTCACTTTGAAAGGTGCACCTTATGTCGTTATTTTTTGAAAATTAAACTTTAATAGTGACGACATAATGTACATTTTTTTAAGGCTCAGTGTCAAAAATATACATAAGATAATTTATAATTTAATAAGCTATTTTTGATCTAGATATGAATAATTATACTGACGTTTACAACATGCGCGCGCCTATTGTGTTTTAATGCATTTTGTCGGAATATTTTTGTCCTATCATCTATCAAGCTTTTCGTTTGTATTTCGGTACTTGGCGGTTACGTATAAAGCAAGCTTTGTGTTGGAATAGGACGCGCAAATCTTTTCTAAGTCTTAGGATTTAGTCCGAATATTTGCTGCTGGATACAGATTTCCAATACCAAAACCAGTCGGAAGTAGATTTCATCTAGTGTATTCCTGCGGAAGCAGCTTGAATCTGGTCTGTTCTTACAGTTTTAATCAGAGCACCGTACCTACTTGTAGGTACATTCGTCAGAGCCACCTTGTGATCAACGTTTGACGTAATAAGATTTTTAGTTTTTTAGTTTAACCCAGAAAAAAGGATGCCCGTAGCTCATACATATCATGATCTGACACTAGGGTTGCCAACTCTAAAATTCGGCAACCAGGACAAGTCGCGTGAAAATCCCGGATTTTAGAGTCCAGAACCCGGACAAATAACCCTACCTGACACACGTGTTTTCTCTAAAAGTTTCTCATGACAATGTTATGTGCATCAGACTAATTTATGATGTTTCTTAATTTATGTGCAATTTATACCTAAGCATTGATTGACAACATTTAATTACATCAGTTTGCTTGAATGAAAATTTACAGATCATCATGGCCGAGAAAAAATACACAACAGAGGCTATGATAAAGGCTATGGAACCTGTTGCAAAAGGCATAGATAGATAAACTCTTAATTGCACACCAAGAAATAAACAAAAAGAAGAAACAAAGATACATAATCGGCCAAGTACGAGTCGGACTTGCACACGGAGGGTTCCATACTGTATGGGAGCCCCCCTTGAATATTCATTTTATTTTAATTTTATTATTTATTATTGATGGGAATACAAAACTTAGTATTCTGTGAAAACTTCAAGCATCTACCTGCTACTATTATTAATATAGAGCGAAAAACGTCTAAAAATTCAGGTTTGTTGTATGGAAGCCCCCCTTAAATATTTATTTAATTCTCTTTTTAGTATTTGTTGTTATAGCGGCAACAGAAATACATCATCTGTGAAAATTTCAGCTGCCTAGCTACCATGGTTCATGAGATACAGCCCGGTGACAGACGGACAGACAGACAGACGGACAGACGACATCGAAGTCTTAGTAATAGGGTCCCGTTTTGCCCTTTGGGTACGGAACCCTAATAAACAGTGTAACAATGGGTGGCCTTATCGCTGATAGCGATCTCTGCCAGACAACCTTAGGATGGAGAAGACAGAAAGCGTATAAATAATGGACGGGGTGCGCATTAGTTAAAAATATAAGTTTAATTATACATCATAAACATACATATTAATAATATTGATATAAATACTTGAAATACCTAAAATTAAAGAAAACAATACATTTAAAAAATTATAAAAGAAACCTATGACTAAATAATAAACTAATACATTACAATATACTACTTACATAAAACAACATAAATAACAACAACAACAACAACAGTTACATAGTTAAAGAATTGACAATTTCAGCAGGTAATGGTTTTTAACCTGATCTTTAAATACGTTCAGTGATTAAGCTTTTCTGACAGTAACGGGCAAGGCATTCCATAACTGGACTGCCTAAAAGGCAAAAGACCGTCCGTAAAAAGTTTCACACCGTGCGGTAGGGGTCTTATGGGAAAGGTTATCCTTGGATCGGAGGGGAAGGAAATTGCATCTTGCCAGAAGGAAAAAGAGTCTTGAAGAGGATATTATCAAGGAGATTAAGGATATGAGCATTCCGACGAAGACGAATTGGAAGCCACTTGAGCTTAGTACAAAAATGAGAGACGCGGTCATATTTGCGTAACCCAAATATAAACCTAATGCAATAATTTTGGAGACGCTCAAGCTTATCAAGTTGGACTTCAGTGAGATCTAAAAAGCTGGCGTCAGCGTAATCTAAAATAGGAAGAAGAAGAGACTGTGCAAGCGCAACTTTAGTAGCAGTATAGGCAGTGTAGCAGGGTTTCTTCCCTATGAAAGGGTGAGGATAAATATACCTACACTTATAGACTAAGGTAGTTAAATAAAAGCACAGCGTTTATCACCGGCATGTTTGTTTTTATTGTAAGTTTTTTAAAGGATTAATATTCACAGGAACAGTGAGGTCACCATGGTACTTTTACAATGATAGTAGTATTTAGTAGTATTTAGGAGTAAATAGGAGTAGTATAATGGGAGTATAATAGTAGCGTTGAATAGGTACCATGGGTAACACAAAAGGTAGACGGGGAAGCCGTCTAACTCTAATAGGTAAACAATGGTGAGTTGCTTGGTTATTTTACAATGGGTACTTAATGGATTAAATAGGTATACTAGGTAAGGTAGAATGTAGACGGGGAAGCCGTCTGACTTGAATATGTAAAATAGTGGTAAATAAAATAATGATAACGGTGGGTCGCTTGGTCGAGTTCTGTCCCTTCACTTAAACTATAATCAGCAAATGGGTGGATCCATCCGATGGTGTCACCAATAGGAAGTAGATGACCGACGGTAATAAAGGGGAATGAAATACCTCTGTACGCGCCGCCGGTTAACAAATAGGAACTGGAGGTAGACTGCCAATACTCTGGCAGGGCTCACGTGAAGGTCAGTGGTCGCACCGTTGACTGGGTGCACCAACGACGCCCAGGCGGCTAATCCAGGTAAGCCTGGTTGAGGGTATGCCCAAACATGCCGGCCTCACCTATACACCCTGAAATGGATGGAATGAATCCATGTTAACACCGAGTAGGAAGAAAAGTAAACAAAATTAAAATTACATTTTCTCAGGTCATAAATGAGAAAATGGGGTATAATTGGGCCTCACCACGTGCGGGGGCTTGTGGACAAACTATTTAATAAAGGTTTAATAGTCAAGTAGCATTTTAGAAGGGGGTATTACACGGAGTGTGTTTTTTACAAAAAGTCAAGAATCTCAGCGATTTTACATTAAAATCGGGGAAAATTGCACCTCGTCACGACCGCAGGGTCGAGAGGAAAGTGTTTAGCACAAATGTGAACATCTAGGAACATTACAGACGGTTATTTTACACTAAGTAGGTTTTCTACCAAAAGTCAAGAATTTCAGCGATTTTACATTAAAATCGGGGAAAATTACACCTCGCCACGACCGCAGGGTCGAGGGGAAAGTTTTCATCCTATATTCAATAGTTAAATAACGAAAGGATTGTATTTCCAATCCATGTGGTTGGCCCAAAAACGCATTGAAATCACATGTTGAAGTGAACATTTCAGGGTAATAATTTAGTGAAATCGATAGAAAAGTAGCTGCGCACGCGCTCAATGGAAGATAATACGATTTAGTATGTATTTCGTGATTATTTGACAAAAAAAAGTACGAATGGTGACGCGTCCACATACCTTGTTAGGAGGAAAAATATAATAATGGCGACTCGAGGCCGCTCCACGCCCGGTGAGTTAGAGGTGCGTGGCTCCTGGGGTCTTCCGCAGGATCCCTGGGTCAAAGCTCAGCCTTCCACCGCGTTTTTGGAGCAAAAGACCATGCAGGAAGCAGGGGTCCGCCATCGTCCTTTTGGTTTTATGAATCCCTCTCACGCAGACAGTGGGGACAACGTTGAAAAAAGACTAGAAACTAACTCAACAAACAATCGAATTAGAATCGACTAAAAATAATACGAGGAGAGGAAATTACTCCCAAGGAAAACGGATAAATGCTAAAAAGGTGAGATTAATAACACTAAGGCTTATCCAAAGGTTTCACTTTGTTGAGTGGCTTTAAATAAGCGTTTGTTTATCAAAAGGAGACGCCGATATGAATTAATGAAAAAAATGATCGAGTGAAAAAATCGATAGTTTGTATCAAACGAGTATGGATTGGGAAACTGTCAATCACTAGACAGGTTGACGTTTCGTCCTGACCAATTAGAAGCGTTTACAGTGTTGACAACTGTGAAATGAAAAAATAGCGTTCCGAATTATACATAAATTAGATATGTGTTAAAATTTGATGCTACAATGACCCCCTTTGCCACCGGAATTTTACTCGGGAAACGAGGAAAATTCAAGCTGGCCCTCCAGCTTTCCTAACCGGAATCGAAGGTATCTAGAAACAATGGTGAAAAATATTAGGTAGTAAATAAATTAGGGTAAGTTAGCGGATAAGAATGTAAGTAATAATATTTTGATAAATTAAATCTTTAGACAATCAACCAAGGGTCGCGGTAGAAATTCTGAAACCAACAAAGTTACAAAACAGAGTAGGATACGACCGAAGGCTATATAACTCCATAATAAATAATAATGTTAATAACGTCAATCCCAATAATTTTATGCTACTACAGTGAGCGTAATAGAATAAAGGTAAATTCCAAGATGTGACCAACACTGGTTGGCACAAAAAGACCATTACGACCTTCAAAAGGTCGTAAAGTAATGGAGGAGTGTGACCATCCTTATGGGCACAAACGAAACTTTACTGCACCTGATGAAGCACTAAAACATCTCGGACGCGGAAGTAAGTGTGACCAACACCGTGGGCACAAACAGAACTACGTTGTCCGAGGCACGGAGATGCTGTAAAGATTGGTAAAAGGTACTCTCAAGATTAGCGGAGGTGACCAACGTGGTGGGCACCAACAGGCAAGCACTACCTTTAATAGGCAGCAAAATGTCAATTAGGCCTGCGGTAAGTTGCAGGACTAACTATAAGGAGGGCTGAAGCGTTCAGTGGAAGTGTGACCAGCGAAAGTGGGCACAAACAGGTGCTACGTTACAAAGTAGCAAAGGTACTGAACGACTCAGCCAAAGCGTGACCGAAAGTGGGCACAAAGCACTACCGTTATGTAGGTAGTAAAAAGGTACATTAGGCCTGCTTTTACGGGCAGGACTAAATAAGTAGGTAGTAATAAGGTAAATTAGGCCTGCTTTTAGGGGCAGGACTAACCATGATGGGTGGAAACGTTCAGTAGGAAGTGTGACCAGGAAAAAGTGGGCACAAACAAGCGCTACCGTTACAGGGTAGCAAGGTGCTGAACGGTTCCATTAAGGCGTGACCAGGAAAAAGTGGTCACCCGAGGTACTGTGTGGGCAGTACAAGTAGGTATAGGTAAATAATTGATCAGTGTTCCGCGTGACGGCAACACTAACCATAATGGGTGGAAACGTTCAGTAGGAAGTGTGACCAGGAAAAAGTGGGCACAAACAAGCGCTACCGTTACAGGGTAGCAAGGTACTGAACGGTTCCATTAAGGCGTGACCAGGAAAAAGTGGTCACCCAAGTACTGGGTATGCAGTACAAGTAGGTATAGGTAAATAATTGATCAGTGTTCCGTGTGACGGCAACACTAACCATAATGGTAGTAGAATGTATGTATAGGTAAATAATGGATCAGTGTTCCGGGTGAGGGCAACACTAACCATAAAGGTAGTAGAATGTTTGGTGACCAGGGAAAGTGATCACCGAAGGTACTGGGTAAAACAGTACACATAAGTATAAATAGGTAAAATAGTGACCAGTACTAAACATTAGTAAGTAGTACTGACTATTAAAAAAGTAAATTCAATGCTAAGCGATGCGAGTATTTCCACCGGTAAAAGGTACAATAACAACACATTTTTAAAGCTTAGTTACGTAGTATAAGTCAATATGGCTATTAAATAAATAGCTGGTATTAGTTCAAGTAGTGGTTGGCACATCTTTTTTCAAGGTGCAAACCTGAATTAAGTAGAATGTAAAAAGTTACAACAAAAGGATTTTCCGCCATTTTGCAATTTTACAACAGAAATCCTATCATCTCAATATCAATATATATAAGAAAAACACAACATAATTATACGCGTAGTATACACACATCGGTGTCAAAAAATAGGAAGACATTAACACAGAATGCCGCTTAAAATAAAAGAAGTTTAAAAGTTAAGTTCAAAATTACCCACATTATAAAGTTATTCATTTTGGAATTTCACCAAAACAACCAAAAAATAATATTATCAGATCAGCATTATATAATCATAGACATAGTATAACCCAATCCGTATAAGTATCAGCAACAATATTAATAAATATATGATGTCGCTTTGAAATAAGTTAAAAAGTTACAGTATTAAATTGTCCAACGTTTTAAAATTTGACAACAAAAAAAAAAACAGATAAATAACGGTATCCACCAGTAAATTCGGGTAAAAGTAGTAGTATTATGTAGTGATTATTTAGAACTCGACCACACGTTACAAGGTAGTACAATATATAGTAGCTTAAGAATAACTTAAGTAAGTAATGTAGCTTATAGTAAAAAGAACTCGACCAACTTTTTGATAGCGAAGCGACACCAAAAAAGAACCTTTCATGATAAGTATTTAAGGTTGCGACACCACACGTCCCTGTTCGGGCGCCAATATCTAGCAGGGTTTCTTCCCTATGAAAGGGTGAGGATAAATATACCTACACTTATAGACTAAGGTAGTTAAATAAAAGCACAGCGTTTATCACCGGCATGTTTGTTTTTATTGTAAGTTTTTTAAAGGATTAATATTCACAGGAACAGTGAGGTCACCATGGTACTTTTACAATGATAGTAGTATTTAGTAGTATTTAGGAGTAAATAGGAGTAGTATAATGGGAGTATAATAGTAGCGTTGAATAGGTACCATGGGTAACACAAAAGGTAGACGGGGAAGCCGTCTAACTCTAATAGGTAAACAATGGTGAGTTGCTTGGTTATTTTACAATGGGTACTTAATGGATTAAATAGGTATACTAGGTAAGGTAGAATGTAGACGGGGAAGCCGTCTGACTTGAATATGTAAAATAGTGGTAAATAAAATAATGATAACGGTGGGTCGCTTGGTCGAGTTCTGTCCCTTCACTTAAACTATAATCAGCAAATGGGTGGATCCATCCGATGGTGTCACCAATAGGAAGTAGATGACCGACGGTAATAAAGGGGAATGAAATACCTCTGTACGCGCCGCCGGTTAACAAATAGGAACTGGAGGTAGACTGCCAATACTCTGGCAGGGCTCACGTGAAGGTCAGTGGTCGCACCGTTGACTGGGTGCACCAACGACGCCCAGGCGGCTAATCCAGGTAAGCCTGGTTGAGGGTATGCCCAAACATGCCGGCCTCACCTATACACCCTGAAATGGATGGAATGAATCCATGTTAACACCGAGTAGGAAGAAAAGTAAACAAAATTAAAATTACATTTTCTCAGGTCATAAATGAGAAAATGGGGTATAATTGGGCCTCACCACGTGCGGGGGCTTGTGGACAAACTATTTAATAAAGGTTTAATAGTCAAGTAGCATTTTAGAAGGGGGTATTACACGGAGTGTGTTTTTTACAAAAAGTCAAGAATCTCAGCGATTTTACATTAAAATCGGGGAAAATTGCACCTCGTCACGACCGCAGGGTCGAGAGGAAAGTGTTTAGCACAAATGTGAACATCTAGGAACATTACAGACGGTTATTTTACACTAAGTAGGTTTTCTACCAAAAGTCAAGAATTTCAGCGATTTTACATTAAAATCGGGGAAAATTACACCTCGCCACGACCGCAGGGTCGAGGGGAAAGTTTTCATCCTATATTCAATAGTTAAATAACGAAAGGATTGTATTTCCAATCCATGTGGTTGGCCCAAAAACGCATTGAAATCACATGTTGAAGTGAACATTTCAGGGTAATAATTTAGTGAAATCGATAGAAAAGTAGCTGCGCACGCGCTCAATGGAAGATAATACGATTTAGTATGTATTTCGTGATTATTTGACAAAAAAAAAGTACGAATGGTGACGCGTCCACATACCTTGTTAGGGGGAAAAATATAATAATGGCGACTCGAGGCCGCTCCACGCCCGGTGAGTTAGAGGTGCGTGGCTCCTGGGGTCTTCCGCAGGATCCCTGGGTCAAAGCTCAGCCTTCCACCGCGTTTTTGGAGCAAAAGACCATGCAGGAAGCAGGGGTCCGCCATCGTCCTTTTGGTTTTATGAATCCCTCTCACGCAGACAGTGGGGACAACGTTGAAAAAAGACTAGCAACTAACTCAACAAACAATCGAATTAGAATCGACTAAAAATAATACGAGGAGAGGAAATTACTCCCAAGGAAAACGGATAAATGCTAAAAAGGTGAGATTAATAACACTAAGGCTTATCCAAAGGTTTCACTTTGTTGAGTGGCTTTAAATAAGCGTTTGTTTATCAAAAGGAGACGCCGATATGAATTAATGAAAAAAATGATCGAGTGAAAAAATCGATAGTTTGTATCAAACGAGTATGGATTGGGAAACTGTCAATCACTAGACAGGTTGACGTTTCGTCCTGACCAATTAGAAGCGTTTACAGTGTTGACAACTGTGAAATGAAAAAATAGCGTTCCGAATTATACATAAATTAGATATGTGTTAAAATTTGATGCTACAGCAGGAAGTTTCGGAGCCGTCTAAGAGAGCTACCAACAGCAAACAACTTGCAGCTGATTGTTTTAATATGAATATCCCAGCATAGCGTACGATCAAACATGACACCGAGGTTTTTTTACAGATTTATTATATGGCAGAGTGACTCCATCGAACTCTACGTAAGGAATTTCGGACCAGTCAATTCTTGTAATATTATCTTGTATTTATCTTGTAATATTATAAGAGCTGCCAATTATGATGACTTGTGACTTTGCGGGGTTGATCTTCAAGCCAAATGATCTGCTCCACTCTGTTACTTGGTAGAGATCAGAATTTATAGCAGCTATCGCTGAATCTAGATCATCTAGCCGAGCTTGCGAATAAATTTGGAGATCGTCTGCATAAAGATGAGGGGAAGAAGTAAGCCGTTGCGATATAGAATTAATGAAAAAAGCAAAAAGAAGAGGAGATAGCACGCCGCCTTGTGGCACACCAGCAATAGTGTCACACCAGGAAGAAAAAGTATCTCCAAGGCGAACCCGCTGCCGGCGTCCGTACAGATAACTGTGAAGTCAGTCGATTGCTGATGGAGACATGTTAGAAGAGCGCAATAATACTAATAAAATGTCGTAGTCAACGGTATTGAAAGCATCACTGAAGTCTAACAGGGTTAGAACAGTAAGCTTACCGTCATCCATACCCAAGCATATGTCGTCGGTGATCTTAATGAGCGCAGACACAGTGCTATGCCCAGGACGGAAACCAGATTGGAAAGGATTGTGGAGATCATGTCTATTAAGGTAATCGTTCATCTGTCTGTGGACAAGACGCTCCAGAACTTTGGATAAGAATGGAAGGATAGAGATAGGTCGATATTTGGAAAAGGATTTGGGATTGGATTGTTTTGCTAGTGGTATAATCTGTGCATCTTTACAGGCTGTAGGAAATATTCCACAAGAGATCGAATTATTAAAAATGGTACACAGGATAGGAACGATGATGTCTAAAATAGGCAAATAAGTTCGGTCGACTGCTCAAAAGGACCGCCTACTGTGTTGACAAAAGAAGAAGAGCATTTGAAAAAAAAAATCCACATTTTTTAATATGATAAAAGTGAAACTGAAACCTAAGGTTTTGTAAAACAAAAGTCATAGGCCATAGTAGCAAAAGACTGTTGAATTATATATTTAATTTATTATGTTTAAGATTATGAAGATTTAGGTACATTTTTGAGTTTTATAAACTGATTTTGGCGGGCACTTAGAGAAGCATTGTAATAAAGAATAGACTATTCGCGTAGAATCAAGACTATGTATTCTAAGAACCTATAAATAATATATGTGCAATAAAAACAATATTACCCCTCTCACAATGAGCTTACTCATTGGGTGATAACGTTTCATATTATTGATCACCAGATCTCAGATTTTTTTTGAGTGTCGCTACCATACAGTTTCTTTAGCTGTTTTTAATATATATAATTATGACAATGTTGTTTTAGTAAAAACGTTTATTTATTGTATCACATGTGCCTAACAACCGGATTATTGTTGGATATAGGACAAGGGACTGATCTAACGTATTCCTTACGTAATTTACTCAAAGTAAATTTTGAAATAATTAAATTTTTGTTGATGCAAGATACCTGATTAAATAATAAAACAATATATTGCGTTTTATTATTTTACAAATATCATTTAGAGGACAAAATAATTAGATTCTATTTAATAGCGAATAAGGTTCAAATTCAGTAAAAAAAATCACGACTTTTGGGTCACTTTGACGATAATTACCTCAAACGTGACGGGCATTGGGACATATGGGTCTTTTTTACTATTTTAATATTTATGTCGATCTTATTGTTATTATATTATAATAATAATATATTCCACGTACAGAATGATAAGTGTATGACCTCTCCAAAAAATTTCAGACCTCAAAGTTAATTACCTTCAGCATGACAGAGCTGCAAAGTCACCGAAGTTCAGAAATTCACGAGTATTGGGCCGTTTACCCTACTGAATAAAATAAATATCATTATCGGACCACTCTGTAAAAAGTTATGCGTGGACAAACATAAAAAAATATACGCGTCGACTTGTAAACCTCCTCCGTTTTGTTGGTCAAAATAATAACGTTTTTTTTATTGTTCTCAGTGGCACAACAAGGCAGTCCCAACAGGTATGGTATATCATTTGTATTTATTTATTTTTTTCATCTCCTTATCAGCCACGGGGAGTCCTCTCTACTTCTGGACCCCTATTTCCCAAACAACATCATGTTCTTCATTGACAGTTCCGAAAATGGGAAGACAAGGTGATGAATTGTCTCAGTCGCAACATCTGGCCCTATTCAACTGGGTCCAGTGGACTCACTCGCTCTGTACATGTTTCGCTTGCACTGCATTGTGTTGATGCCTATTTCTATTATTGCCATTCAGGGAGTTAACATCGTTAGCCGGACTGACCTGAACCATTTCAGAAGCCATAGATGAATTGTGTGTCTAGCTGAGCGAGACCCATAATTCATCTATGGAGCGAGACCCATAATTTATCTATGCCAGAAGCATATCCATTAAGGGTTTTGTTTGGGTGTACATATTCCCTTATTGAAACTGTATCTGATGTTCTTTCCCTAACTCGACTAGGTGGGGTCGGCACAACACGTTTCCTTTCGAGACTTCAGCCTATCATCATCATCATTATCAGCCATAGGATGTCCACTGCTGGACATGAGCCTCCCCTATGGATTTCCAATAAGCCCGGTTGGAAGAGGCCTGCATCCAGCGCGTTCCTGCGGTCTTAATAATATTGTCGGTCTACCTGGTCGGTGGACGTCCTTCGCTGCGCTTTCCGGTGCGTGGTCTCCATTCGAGAACTTTACTGCCCCATCGGCCATCAGTTCTTCGAGCTTTGTGCCCTGCACATTGCCCAGTTTATCATACGTCATATCATCATTGACATCTTTCTCTCGAATAATTATAGCCACGGTAATGATATCTGTATAGATATCTGTATAGGTAATGATATCTGTATAGATATCTGTATAGGTAATGATATCTGTATAGATATCTGTATAGGTAATGATATCTGTATAGATATCATTACCTTGTTATAGCCTTTAAGGTGCAACAATTTGACGGCACGAACTCAGATTTGGCGTAGCTTAAATAAATCATCTCAGCTGTATTGTCTGAAGAAGGGATAGATTCGATGATAAACAGTAAATATAGTGCGTGTGCACCTATTGTAATATAATTTTGTTTTAAAATACCTATAATTACAGCTGCGTTCTAAATGCGCATAAGGTTTTCTCTGTAGTAAATTAAAAAAAAACTGTTAAGTTAATTTATTCAAATAATAGTTATTTGAACTAACAAATACATAAACTAGGCCGCTATTTTCTTAAAAATGACTCAGTTTAGTTCTTCTGTGTTTTTATTGCACCCAAAGTTTCCTAAAAATTTGAGTCAAAATTCAAATGTTTCAAGTCTTAGGTATATCATTTGAGTGTAGATTTTTTTTCACAGTTTTATTGGCAATAAGCATACGTCTTGTAAAGACAAATTGATGTAAATCTTATTTTAGATATTCAACAGCAAACACTGGTGTGATTACCCACCGACGTTTGTATGGAGTGATGAGCGACTTGTTTACCCTTAACATAGTTCATCCACAATTGTTAACTCCCATTTCTGCAATAAAAATATTATGATGTTAATTAAAGAATTACAGAAGTATTATTTTAATAATTTTTTAATGATATATTTTATTTATTAACGTGACCGAAATTCTGGTGTTTATTTGGCTCAACGTATTAGCATTGCCAATGTATTAGCAGTGGCAATGCAGCCAGCAATCAGCATGATGGGTACGCTACCAACAGGCAATGGGCTAGAGTTTTTGGATTATCTTTAGACCTTCAAGGGTCTGTGGATGATCCAACTGCTTTTTATGTACTTAGTACCTAGAAGTGTATGTAGTTTTAGCTTATAAAGTAGCATTGTATATAGTTGTAGTTAATATACCTAATTATTAAATGATGTGCTTGTCATATTTATACTTACAAGAGTTATTTTATGATTACCTCTAATTTTTGTTTTAACATTTTAAACGATATTAAACGGGACTCACTCACGTGCTAGCACGAGAGAAGTTTTTCGTGCCCCGTAAAGTTAGGGAGGCTATTGAGATTAGCAGACGCCCTAACTTCAATAGAGACGGGGGATGGACACTGCCACCGACGTGGAGACCGTGTCTTCAGGGAACCAGAGGATTTGACCGTGGGACTGGTGGTGACATAGTGAGCTCAGTGTGCTGGAGTATCCCCGACGGAGACCGTTATATCGAAGAAGAGGATATTCAGTGCGCGCCGACACAACAATCCTCTCTACACGCCCCCGCCCCGCCACCGCAACCGCTGTCATCGCGAGCGCTACGCGCCGCAGCCCGCAGTGCATTGCGAGACGGCTCCGCGTGTTAGCACTTGCCAACTTGAGAAAGGTCGCCGAACGCGATCGAAACTATAGTCGTGTTATGACTATACGAACACGTGAGTGAGTCCCGTTTAATATCGTTTAAAATGTGTGAAAACCACGTAAATTTCCATAGTAAAATTTTTGTTTTCAGTTCAAAAAGATGTATTTTGAATCCTCATCCTGCCCACGGGAGATACAATACAAACCTCATCGACGGCAAACCTGGCGTAGCGTACGACTTCATAGAACTGAACATCACGTGTGATCAGAACTATCAAGTAGAAGGACCGAACCTTATACACTGCTACGGTGGCTGGTGGTCAGGCTCGCATCCAAAATGTGTCGGTAAGTCAACTAATATCTTATTATAGAGTATACCTATAGACTATTTAGATAGGTACACAAATATTGTTTAATTTATAGTGTTTCATTCAGTCTATCATGGATTGTGAGAAAATAAATTTTAGTTATTCTAGTACTTTTCTTAATCATTATTAAGTCGATGAAAATTAATTATACTAACAACATGAATTCTAGTACCTGCCGGTTAATTAAGTACATTATCTAACCCGTTAAAAACTAATCTGATAAAAACTACAGCAAGTTAATAATTTTTTACAAACAACTGACGGCAGAATGAGCCAAATAACATTAGTGTCCAGAAGCGTAAGAAAAAAAAGTGACTATCCTTACATAGTATAAAATAAAGTCGCTATTTTCGTTTGTTTGTTTGTTTGTTTGTCTGTATGCTTAAATCTTTAAAACTACGCAACGGATTTTGATGCGGTTTTTTTTAATGGATGGAGTGATTCAAGAGGAAGGTTTATATGTATAATTGTATAATACACCTGTGCGAAGCCGGGGCGGGTCGTCTAGTTTATTTTATAAGTGAAGTTTTACTTCATTTAGTTGTCAAAACAGTAATAAACAAAAAAGTGAAATGAAACTTGAATGAATTTATGTTGATCTAATAAGTTTGTGCTACCACCGCTCAGAATAAGGAAAAACAGTACCACCGTCATACTAAACATTTTAAGACAATTACCGTCGTTTAAACTAATGCTGCAATCATCAGAATATATAAAGTACAGAAGTGGAAGTTTACACAATTCTACAAAAGGGACAACCGGCGCGAAAGAAAATATTAATACTACGTAGAAGAAAAAATATTTAACTCTCGCAGCACGCTTTGACCGCTCATTCGACGAGCCCTCCTTGGCTACGGATGCTTTCCGAGCCATTGAAATAACATAAACATATTAACATCATTGTTCCGAGCCGCCGAGTCAGACGCTGCCGCCGCCGCAGGCGCAGGCACAAAAATATTGTCTAGGTCCCTGTCGCAGCTGACACGATGACGTGTGCCGTCGGATCCCAGCACAAACACGACGCCGTCTCGAGTCCAACACTTCGTGATTCCAAACCGTTGCCGCGCCCGCGCCTTCATGAACGTGTCATGTCTAGCTTTAGTGAGGAATTCTGACATCGTAATCCCGGAACCCTTCAATCTGGTTTTAGCAGCCCAGCCCGGGTAGCACGGCAAGGGGAGGAAACCATTTTATCCACTCTTAATGTCAGATGTCATTGTCAATCCATACTTTATTTCCTCTTCGAGGGGATATAATGGTGGAAAGACTATTAGTCCCGATGCCATGCTTCCCGTGCTTATCGCGCTTCGGAGAGGGACGTCTCGAACCTTGAAAAGAATGGGCCTAGGACGATTTGAAGACGATGGCCTTCCTATTCTATGACTGCGAATGATATCCTTGCCCTGAAAATTGACCAACTTCAGCGTATCAGAGACCAGCTTAACTATTAGGTCAGCAGTGTCCTCGTTTTTGGATTCTGGAACACCATGGAGTAGTAACATTTTCCGTCTAGTGTGCATTTCCAAGTTGTCATTCTGCTGAGCCAATAATCCAACCTGAGACTGAATCATGCTAAGTGCATTTAGGGTGAATTGTTTGAAGCCAGTGAAATCTGCTGCAAGATTATCAGTGCCCGGAGATAGTGAAACAGTTACCTTGCGTTGTCTCTCTTTAAACTCAGCAAACCTCTGTTGGAAAATCTGGTCTAATTGTGCAACAGACTGCTTTATGGTCTCCATCTTCAACAGTTGTAATGCCAAAGTACAAAAGCAGCAACAACAAGTGAATGGTGCGCTTGATTCCACGGATAACACTTCCCGGCAGGTACAAAAAGTTAATATTTATTAATACATAAGTACTTAAAAGTTTTTATAAATAAACTTGTATAAATATTATTAAATTAATATTTCAAAACAGAGATGATTTTAAGTTGTTGTTTTCTCAACTACCCCCGAGGTATTTAGTATTTGCGTACTTTGTACTAAGAAGAAAGGAAAACCTTAGAAGTTAATATTTTAATGGTTTCAACTTTTAAAATGTTCTTGTATTTCTGTATAAGTAACATTATTTACATATTAGCATTTATTTCTGCCGATTATTTGTAATCTATGGCACAATGATGGATGTGAGCTATCAAAAGACAATTCCTATCGCGGACAGAATACAATACGTATTTTACTTCAAATACAAAAAAACATCAGAAAGCAGACTAAGATACGAGTATGATATGAGTAACTACTGTGCCATTTTTGTTCTCAGCAGTCTCAGCACTACCAAACCCCCTCACAGTGGCAAGCAGTGGCGTTTTTGACAAGTAATTATTTTATTTCGTTTTTATCATTTCAGCTGTGAAAGATCTGATGGCCCCATGGCCAGATAGGTCAAGTCTATTATACACCTTCCTTAAATATTTCTTACAAGCTTTTACCATAGCGTCATCCGCGTAATATTTTGATTTTTGTACTAGTAAGTAAGTAAGTTCGTACAGGCCAGGTGGCTAGCCCTGGTGTCAGGGTTTTTAGGCCGCCTGAAGGCCTAAAAACTTGTAATTAAACTAATTTTTGTACTATCCCAAAGACTCGGCATTTATGAAGTATACATCCCGGAAGAAGAGGTTATTTTTCCGAGATAAAAAGTAGCCCATGTTACTTTCCAACCTTTAGACTATATCCACGCGAAAACCATTTGTTGCTGCGTTAAAGAGTAACAAACCAACAAATAGGTGCTTTGAGATTTAAAATATTGATAAGGACATAGATATAACTGACTATAAGCAGCCTGCACCCCAAGCAATTATGCGCTCCTCATCTATCATACCTACTTTAACATCTATCTATCAGTTATAGGGCGTGCGCCGCTAGACTCAGGCCTCCCCTATAGATCTACAATAAAACGGCTTGAAAGCGGTTTACATTCAAAGCGATTCAGTGATCCTAATGAGGTCTATAATCCTCAAGTCAGGCACGTGAAAAATACGTCTCCAACTCTCCACTTGAGATCTTCTTGAGTCCAGACTTTTACTCCTCTTTCTAATAATTCTGAGTCGAGTAATAAGGATAATACTTAAATACCTATAAATATTGACATTGAGTCATCCAAATTGATTCAAACAACTAACGCATTGTACATTCTGTATTTCCCTATGTCTATATTGACAAAATCATTGTGCACTTATATGACATAAAAAATGCAATAAATAGGACTGCTATAAATATAATCTTTGTCATTTTAATTTAAATTAAAAATTAATGTATTGACAATAAATAAAAAAATTGTATCTTCCAGTTTTCGGAAGATAAAGTAACAAGATAGTATAACATGAAGTTATTTGCTGCTATATTTATGAGCTTTGAGTTTCTGAATAATTGACCTTGTATAATTGTTTCGAAAATCCATGCTCTCTTTATAAAGTTTACTTTATATTTATAATAATTGGTTGACGTCAATCTTTGTCATTGCTTAATAACTTTGCATAGCATATGGTAAAATAACAGAATATCTAAATGAATGGGCTGAATAATCTATTTGGCAAATAATGCCATGCATGTGCCAAAAAATAGAGTGGTACGCACCAATAATTATTTTTAATTGACATGATTGTTATTACAATTTTCAGAGCAAAGGGCAAATGCACCTTACCCCCGTTGCCAGAACACGGTTCATACGTCACAAACGTGGCCAACGCTAGCCCTGGGAGCATTTACGACTACTTTAATATCAACGTCACTTGCGACCAAGGGTACACGGTCGAAGGCTCTTCCTCAGTCCTCTGTTACGACGGCTGGTGGCCTGAGAGGATGCCTAAATGTGTTCGTAAGTACCATAATGTATTGTAACAGCCTTTTTAATAGTCCACTGCAGAACATAGGCCTACTCACGAAAGGTGATTGGGCCACATCCACCACACGGGCTCCGTGCAGGTTGGTGCATTCACATACGCCATCGAATTTCTTATACGGACGTATGCACAGCAGGTTTTCTCACGACGTATTCCTTCACCGAAAAGCAATGGTGTGAAATTCTGTACATAAATTCCAAGGAACTCATTGGTAAGGGACTGGGATTTGAACCCGATTGCAAGGCGGGTGTCATTACGACAGCGACTTCAGAAACCATAACGGATCCACAGTGGTCTTCTTTGGGGAAAATATTCAACAGATACCCGGCTGCATTGTGGTGCAACTAAGCCATAGGTTAAATCAATTTTTTTGGCTGCTGCCCAATCTTTGCGTAGATTTTATGTAAGTTTTTGTCAGGATTGGGT
The DNA here is from genome assembly GCA_964007245.1 of Hypomecis atomaria. Classification (NCBI taxonomy): domain Eukaryota; kingdom Metazoa; phylum Arthropoda; class Insecta; order Lepidoptera; family Geometridae; genus Hypomecis; species Hypomecis atomaria. The sequence goes on from OZ023310.1 coordinate 7,971,989, forward strand.
TTTGCGAAGCTGGTAGCTAACTTCATTGCCGCCAACAACTTTGATTCAGCCTATATTTGCACTTTACCACTAAAATCCTCTGAGTAGCCGCACTCTATGCTTGTCGGAGGGCACAGGCCGCACAGGGATATCTCTAAACTCATCAGTGCCCTCCAGCAAGTACCTTGACACTACAGGAGTTTTTTAGTCTTTTCTGGATAACACGACGCTGACCACACTGCGCGCATCTACCCAAGAATCCTTAGGATTGACGATCTGGTCATCGACTGCGACGATTCTAGAACCCATGCTCTAGAGCAGCGTTTCCCATAGTTGAGGTCGCAATCCTCGATATTATACGAATCAAATACTTCTTGGTGGCTGTAAAATGGTGGTCAAGCGCGGAGTTATTCGAGAAAAAAAAATGCTACAAGCCACGCTTATCCCGCGCCGCTAGCACATGAATATATTGCTGCTGCGTAACCACTCGCCTCGTGTTCACATCTGCCAAGATGTTAAATTCGGCTAATACCATAATAATTAAATGGTACCATACGGAACAATTATCGAGACAATCTCGATGTAACAAAGTAGCTCCTTTGTGCATACATCATCATAAACTCTACAGTACAGAGACTACATAGTGTTTACTATTAGCAGTTGTTGCGTGCCGTTTCTCCACTCTATATTATTCCTTAGTTAATAATTTTAATTTTTTTCCAGTCTCGTCAGTGGCATCACCAGAACTTGGAACAGGAAGCAATGGGTGAGCAGTAATTAATTTTACAACACTTTTTAGGTTTCCGTACCCAAAGGGTTAACACGGGAACGGGTAAAAAAATTCTGTCACCAGGCTTTAACTCGCAAACCGTGATATCTAGATAGCTTGAAATTTTCACAGATGATGTATTTTTGTTTCCGCTACAACAAAAAACAGGTAACCCAGAATAAAATAAATACAGGTAGCAGTCACATACAGCAAACGCGTTTTTTTTTTTATTTGCCTTTTTTGCTCGACATTAATAACGGCAAACGGTAGACGATTGAAATATTCATAAAATACACAAATCGTTTTATTATATTTACTTCAAAAATAAATAGTTAAATTGAAATAAATTAAGAGGGGCTATGGTACGGAACACTTCGTGCGCGAGTCCGACTCGCACTAGGCTGTTTTTTAGGGTTTCGACGGTTCTGGTTGATTGAATCGTTTTAAGCAATCAAAAAGCTTTCAACCCTTCAACCTTCAGGTGCTTAAAAATTATAACACCAGGGCTAGCTGTGTATATGAACTCATCCAATCCAGCTTAGTATTGTCACATGTTTTTTGACTTTTGAGACAAACTATTTCAAAATACCTAGAGGGGTATTTGCACAGTGTATACTAATTCAATAAAATTAAAAATTTTGAAAAACCCCTGCCACAAAAAATAATTTCTAAAAAACTAATAACCGTGTCCTTTCCATATCATTGAAGTAACACGGTACCAAATTTCGATTCGATAGGACATATGAAAGGTAGTCAGTTCCCCTCATCAACTATTAAAGAGCTGATGATCTTCAAACGGCTGATCAGGTCATGGTTACCTTACCATATACTTTCCATATCATTGAAGTAACACGGTACCAAATTTCGATTCGATCGGACATAAGGAAGATAAATCAACTTAAAAAGAGGTGAGGATCTTTAAAAGGCTGATCAGATTTTCATGAAACATGGCTAAGAACACTCGGGATAAAATTATCGATGACAAAAGAAACTAAACGAAAATCAGTTCATCTGTTTGGAAGCTATCACACCACAGCCAGAGACTCGTTAAACTTATACCTTGACTGCCTTGGTGGCTCAGTGGTTAGTGACCCTAACTCCTGGGTCAAAGAGGCGTGGGTTCGATCCCCACCCAGGGCAAACATTTGTGTGATGAACATAGGTGTTTGCTCTGTGTCTGGGTGTTATTTAGGTACTATCTATATAAGTATATATTTAAAATATGTATATGTAGTAAATCAGTCTCTGGCAGCCATATCACAAGCTATGCTTAGTTTGGGGTCAGAGACCGTGTGTAAGATGACCCCTTATATTTGTTTATTTATTTATAACACCCCTCTCTTTGTCGGAGGTTAAAAAGGGGTAATAAAGACTATATTAAATTTATCAACGACTTTTATTATGGAGCCAACCTGAAATTCGAGGATCAGCTACTTCATCCATTGTTGATTTTGGGTTGGGGATTGAAAATTGATTCATATCATTATTAGGAACAATTTTTACAAAAGGGCAATTTTACAACCCGGACAAAAGTATTGAACAGCTGACTTTTGTCCGGGTTGTAAAATTGCCCTTTTGAAAAATTGTTCCTAATAATGATTTGAATCAATCTTCAATCGGTTAAGTACAACTTATACGAATATAAAATTATTAATATTTTATTTTTCAGCCAAGATACCTGCGTATTGCCAGAATACCCCGCCCATGGGACTTATTTCTCGACCAATATAAACGGCGCAAGACCTGGAGAAGCCTATAAATTCGTGGCCATCAACGTCACGTGTCAAGATGGCTATGTCGTGAACAGAAAGCCCCTGGTCTTCTGCACTAGCGGCGAGTGGTCGGGGCCCATGCCTCAATGTGTTTGTGAGTAAATCGTTCCTGTCGTACATGTAATGCTGGCTTCTCACGGCGCGTGATGTCACAAGTCGCGCCGCGCCAGCTCGCGCCTACGCGCCGTGTGAAGGTGATGGCTCGAGGCGACGCGGGCTGGCGCGAGCAGGCGCGTCCGATCCGATCGAAGTCGGTAACTTCAAAGGCGCGAGCCGACGCGGCGCGAGCGCACTCGTGGCGACTCGAGTGCGCGCGGGGTGGCGCGGGGCGCGGGGCGCGAAGCGAAGCATTGGTCGTTCATTTCGTTTCGTGCCTGCGTGAAAGATAGTCTTGCGTGTTTAATTATGGAGTGGACTAATGAAACGATTTCCGAATTTTATATGAAAACGACCAGCTTTATGCAATTCCAAAAGTTCGGAACACAAAAATAACAACGACCAGCACGATTCATGGGTTAGAATACATGAACTAAATTTAAAAGACGGCACCATCTCGATAAAGGAGATAAAAAAGAAATGAGATACCCATCATGGAAAGTGCCCAACGCGCGCCGCACCGACGCGCTCCGTGAGAACGGCTGTTGACGCGTGCTCGCTCGTACGAATCGGCTCGGCGCGACTTGTGATATCTCGCGCCGTGAGAAGCCAGCTTTAGTCTTACCGTTCGGCCAAGAATTCGCCGCCATGAGCGGTAGATGCTTTTCTCTTTTCCCTTCTGATTTTGCTGCGCAAAAATATATTTACCACCATGTATTGTATGGAACCTGACTGGACTGTACTGGATGACATCAGCCTTCCATTCGTGAGGTCGTGAGTTCAAATCCCGGTGCCGTACCAATTAATTCTTTGGAATTTATGTACGCAATTTCACACCACTGGTTTTTCGGTGAAGGAAAACATCGGTAGGCAACGTGTATATGGCAATAGAAGAAATTCGATGGCATAAGTGAATCTATCAACCCGCATCGGGTCAACGTGATGAATATGGCCCAATCATCCTTCTTCGGTAGGCTTACGTCCTGCAGTGGACTATTAATAAGGCTAGTACAGTATAGTTCAGCAATGTATGGAAGCAGAATAAATTATGAAGAAACATTGTTAAAAAAGAGGCACAGACGGAGGTTTTATTTGATTTATTGTTGTTTCAAGTTTAAGGTTTTTATAGGTTGCACCATGTTAAATTAATGGTTGGTAAGGGAAAATGTGTGTTGCACCATTGGACAGATTGTAAAATTATGTCATAATTTTATTTGTAACCGTAACCGCTCACGCTTCACCAGTCAATGCTATTGTTAAAGTTAATTTATCTGTCAAAATTGTCAATACAACTTTAAAACCATGTTAAATATGTTCCTTGTGTAAAATTTTGATAGAAATTTACAAACTGGTGCAACACATTTCGCAGTCACTGTTTAAGACAGCGTTACTGCTATTGGTAAATTTGATAATAATTTTAACTATACCTAACTATTATTATGGTGCAACCTCAGAATATAGACTAAAGTAATAGAACCGTACCCGTACTAAAATAACAAGTTTAAATATGAAATAGAAAAGGTGTTAGAAAAAGATGCACATAGGTACACCCGAACTTAAGTAATTTCGAAGGGTTTCACAAACTAGCATTGAGCTATTTTGGCTGTCCAAATTCAAAAAGGTAAAAAGTAGGAAGGTAAAATGATCAGAGATTTGAACCTTTTGCTGGAACTAGAGGGTTCAAATTTCCGATCATATCGCAAAAGACAAAACGGATCAAATTTCAACCATTTTGACATTCCAACTTGTGATTTTGACGCATGCCGACAGACAACGCTCTCTCTCTTTTGCTCTCTCTCTTTTTACTCTCGCGTATGCTGTATAACTAAACGTGAATAAGATAGCTGTAAAATTTAGCAAGGTTTCTATTACTTGTCATTATTCTGAGGGTGCAACCAAGCATAATAAGGGTTTAAAAGCTTTGTATGTATTTCCAACAGCACGGTGCAGACTTAAGACCGATCCGTCCGTGGAATACCGCTGCCGGGTCCCAGCGGAATGGGCAGAAGAGGAGAAGTTCCGTCGCTGCAACACATTCGAGCCGGCTGGAACGCTGGTGAAACCAGTCTGTCAGCCGCTGTACGAGTATCCGGGAGCTAACCTCGGCTATATGGAGTGCAAGAACGGGGAATGGACCAACTATATCCAGAAATGTAGCCCACGTATAAATCGCCTTCTTTATAACTATTTTACTCATTTTTTTCCGTCAGGTGAATTAGTGGTCAATTGATTTTGAGTAGTCTTTTTTTTTATTCTGAATAGGTTTGCGTTTGACTACATACTGCCTGATGTTAAGCAGATAAGAGATCTAGGTTGTAGCACGCTTACCTAGAAGATACCTATTTACTCGGGATTTGAAGACGCTCACATTTTACTTTAGTCCCATATAAATTTTATTGAAATCGGTTGCGCAGTTTTTGAAAAATAAGCTATGACTATCTCGTCCAGCAAATGTTTCGCATGAATGGGCAGAATAGAAGTTCCGTCGTTGTAACACATTCGAGGCGGCTGGAAAACCTGTGAAGCCGGCTGTTGAAACCAGTCTATCAGCCGCTGTATGAGTATCTGGGGGCTAACCTCGGCTCTATAGAGTGCAAGAATGGGGAATGGACCAGTTATATCCAGAAACTAGCTACCCGCCCCAGCTTTGCACAGGTTTATTATATATATAAACCTTCCTCATGAATCAGTCTATCTATTAAAAAAAACCGCATCAAAATCCGTTGTGTATTTTTAAAGATATAAGCATACATGAGGACATAGGGACAGCGGAAACGACTTTGTTTTATACTATGTAGTGACTAGTGATGTAGCCCACGTATAAATCCTTTAATATAAAAAAAAAACCAAAAAAATCAATTAAAGTCAAATTGATTGTCAATCGATTTTGATGATTTATTGTTTGTTACGAGGTATTATCATACTATAGAGGTACTACTTAGATTTTATTTAAATTGGTTGAGTAGTTTTTGAAATATCAACAAAAGCCCCGCTAAAATGGGCAAAGAGGGAGAATGCCCATCGTTGTGCAACACAACCATGTTGTTGTTGTTGTTATTGCTAGCCTGTCGTGTCCCACTGCTGGGCAAACCCCCCCTCCCCCCGATCTTTCCAGATTTGCCGGTTTTCTGATATATTGTACCAGTTCTTATCAAAGGTGTCAAGGTCGTCGCGCCATCTCTCTCGGAGCCTGCCAAGTGGCCGGACCGAGTTGGGATGCCACTTGGTGGTGCCACTATCATATTATTCCTTTTTAGCCATCAGGCGAATTGGTGGTCAATCGAATTTGATTATTTTTTTGTTAAATAGATGAATGGATGAAAATGATCATACTTTAGAAGTGGTACCATTAAATGTTATTCAAATTAGTAGAGCGGTTTTATTATATTTTTGACCGACGAACCACCGCAGGAGGTACTCAATTCGACGCGTTTTTTTTAATGTATAATCACGCATAACTTTTTTCCTAGTAATCCGATTTCGATAATTCTTTTTTTATTGGATAGAGTATACTTCGAAATTGGTCCCATTTAAATTTAATCGAAATCGGCTGAGCTGTTTTTGATAAATCAACAATAATGTGGAAAATGCTACATCGATCCGTGCGAAATATTCGCGAATTCTGTACACGGGTGAAGTCGGTCGTGCCATTTTTTGCGAAAAATAATTAATCTTGATAGGCTAAGCAAAATAATTTAGCTGTTTATTTAATTTACACTAGTTTTAAATTCAATTTAATATTTGTCCTCAGAGTGCGGGATACTGGCCTCGAAAAAACCTCCACAGCTGATTGCCAACGGTTCTCTTGCCACGTACGGCGAAGTTCCGTGGCACTCCACTATTTACCGGAAGACTAAACAACCTTATGAGTTGATCTGCGGGGGATCGCTTATAAGCTCTAACAGAGTCATATCAGGTAAGGGATATCAAAATCAAGGTTTTTTTTTAACCTACTTCCAAAAAGGAAGAGGTTATATGTTCGTGTGTATGTATTTTTAAGTGTTCCATACCCAAAGGCTAAAAACGGGACCCTATTACTAAGACTCTGTTGTCCGTCTGTCTGTCACCATGCAGGCTGTATCTTATGAGCCGTTATAGCTAGAAAGCTGAAATTTTCACAGTTGATGTATTTCTGTTGCCGCTATAACAACAAATACTAAAAACCGAATAAAATTAATATTTAAGGGGGGCTCTTATACAACAAACCTTATTTTTTGGACGGTTTTCGCTCTATTTTAATAATGGTAACAGGTAGATACTTAAATTTTTTACAGAATATTAAGTTTTATATTCACTTCAATAATAAATAATAAAATAAAATAAATATTTAAGGGGGGCTCCCATACAATACGGAACCCTCCGTGCGCGAGTCCGACTCGTACTTGGCCGATTATTTTCGTTAGAGTACAAAATAAGATTCTTAAAATTTCGTGTAAATAGATATCTTCTAAACATGCTACAGCCTAGACCGCATATCTTCTTAAAATCGGGCAGTATACTCGTATAGTCAAACGCAAACATAAATGAAATAAAAAAAAGGTTAGCTAATTTGCGTCGCTTGTACTGTCGCCATAATAATTGCTTTGATATGATACCTAAAGTAAATATTATGCGTTCTACATAGTGTCAATATAATTACCTATATTTGTTTTGTCGTTATGTATTGTACCTCCTATTTTTGTTGCAAATAAAAAATTCTGTATTCTGTATATCTTCCCACCTGCCCCTTTGGTCCCACCTGCCCCTTTCTTCTATCGTACGGCTAGACAGACGCGACCAAAGCGCCATACCCTTTTATGGTGGACATTCCGCGCGTTAGAACCATACGATAACAAGCGGTTCGAGTCCACATTCCTCATACGAACAGCCAGAATGTGGAACACTTTGCCTGGGTCTGTCTTCCCGCTAAAGTACAATGTAGGTGTCTTCAAATCCCGAGTAAATAGGTATCTTCTAGGTAAGCATGTTACATCCTAGACCACATATCTGCTTAACATCAGGCAGTGTGTAGTCAAACGCAAAACTATACGAAATTAAAAAAAAAATCGGCCAAGTACGAGTCGGACTCGAGCACGGAGGATTCCGTACTGTATGGGAGCCCCCCTTAAATATTTATTTTATTTTAATTTTATTTTTTATTATTGAAGTGAATATAAAACTAAATATTCTGTGAAAATTTCAAGCATCTACCTGTTACCATTATTAATATAGAGCGAAAAACGTCTCAAAATTCAGGTTTTTTGTATGGGAGCCCCCCTTAAATATTTATATAATTCTCTTTTTAGTATTTGTTGTTATAGCGGCAACAGAAATACATCATCTGTGAAAATTTCAGCTGCCTAGCTATCATGGTTCATGAGATACAGCCCGGTGACAGACAGACAGACAGACAGACGGACAAACGGACATCGAAGTCTTAGTAATAGGGTCCCGTTTTTCCCTTTGGGTACGGAACCCTAAAAACTTGCAGAACCAAATAAAAATCAGAGGTTATTAGCAAAAATGGGGCAAAATCGTGAATAATGGACATGATATGATTTTTTATTTAGTGCTTTCTACGAGTACACTAGGTTTTATCTCAAAAAGCTATCGTTGTCTGAAATGCTCATCTTTCAGAGATCAGATGCGAACGCAGAAAAGCAGATCTTGCGTTCGCTTCAGATTTCTGAAATGTTTGTTGATAATTACGATAACTCTTTTAAATAGGTAATGGACATTAAATTGTATCTGTATCTGTCCACTGCAGGACGTAGGCCTACCCACGAAGGGTGATTGGGCCATATCCACCGCGCTGGCCCAGTGCGGGTTGGTGGATTCACATACGCCATCGAATGTCTTCTATGGACATATGCAGGCTGCCTCACGATGTTTTCCTTTACCGAAAAGCCAGTGGTGTGAAATTCCGTACATAAATTCCAAAGAACTCATTGGTACGGGACCGGGATTTGAACCCGCGACCTCACGATTGTAAGGCGGGTGTCACTACCTCTAGACCACCACGGCTTCACATTAAATTGAATTGTGGTTTATTGACTTTGCTCCAGGGCTAGCCTGACTTATACGAGCTTACTGTATTTTTGCTGCGTTCTGTATTGACGATGAAATTTTTATTTTCAGCGGCGCATTGCTTTTGGGACGAATTTAGTTCTGCCTTATTTCCTGCTTCCAATTATGTGATTGCATTTGGCAAGCTGCACCGGGACTTCGATAACAAACTGGACAAGTCTCAATGGTCGAACGTAAGTTCTTTCAAGTATCATATATAGCAGTTGTAGCTAACAACTAGCAGATTAAAAGATAAAATATGTTTTAAGACTACGCCTAATGCTATGAAAAAAAAAACAGATTTCACCCGCGCTTGTTTGCATCGCCCACTATCATCTATGCGGCTTTGTTTAGAGTCGAAAATCGCATGACACAGTTTATGATGATGTTGGCTTCGAGCTCCAGCTTATATTTTTAGGTGGGATTTTATTTATTTATTCAAAATTTAAGTATGTAATAAAAAAAATTCTAACTGATTACTCAGCTAGAACATTTGCCTGGCTACGTAATTTGTCAAAAATAATGTGGTGTTGTCACTGTTATTTTTTGATGCGAAGTTTTAATTTTTTTCTAAAGTAACCATATTATTTTCCAAAATTATACGCAATTACTCTGCTACTTTAGGTTTTTTTCTTTCCTAGAGTATTTTTTTAATATCGATGTTTGAGTTCGTTACCTTTACAACACGTGTTTAAAAGTACACCTTTCGCTTGATTTTGGCATAGGGGGCCTCTTAATACTTTATCTAACGGGAATACTGAGTGCATTCCCGTTTATTGTAATAGTCATTTCAGTGCATTGCGAGAAGGCTCCGCGCGCTAGCACTCGCCTAAACTCGAATGCGATCGAAGCTATAGTCGTGTGAAATGACTATTACAATAAACGTGAATGCGTTCCCGTTACTTAAACTTTTAATATGTGTGAAAACCACGTTATTTTCCGTAATAAAAAAGTATAAATGTCGTAATATAAATATATGACAGTTGTTTTTGTGTTTACAGGGCGAATCAAACTTGTTTTATTTTTTCGATATAAAAAAAGCATAAGTATGTCAATCCGAGATTTGAATGAGAGTATGTGCAAAAAATCGGCCAAGTGCGAGTGGGACTTACCCCATTCCTCTTGCCATTAAAAGCGAGCGATAAATCACCTAAAAAATCACGTTTGTTGTATGAGAACCCCCTTAATATTTTTACAGTTTATAGTATTTGTTGTTAAAGCGGCAACAATCTGTAAAAATTTCAGCTGTATATGTATATAGCTATCACGGTTCATGAGATACAGCCTGGTGACAGACAGGCGGACAGAAGGATATCGGAGTCTTAGTAATAGGGTCCCGTTTTTACTCTTTGGATACGGAACCCTAAAAAGGAATAGACGTGGCGCTACGGTAAACTAACAATAAGATTTTAATCAACCGCCAAGGTACCGACTAATCTCGGTAGACGCGAGTACTGATGAAAACCGAATTGGCGTCTACCAAGTGTTAAACACTAGTTTATTTGTACTAGCAATGACAAAGCAGTGTTGTCATCGTTTCAAAATTAGTAAAATGACACACGGACGACCTCACCTACGACGCTTCTCTTATTGCACAACCTCTATATCCATATCAAAAATCCATCCAACAAATCCATATCCAACACGCTGGCCCAGTGCGGATTGGTGGATTCACATACACCATCGAATTTCTTTTACGAACGTATGGAGGTTACCTCACGATGTTTTCCTTCATCGAAAAGCCAGTGGTGTGAAATTCCGTACATAAATTCCTAAGAACTCATTGGTACGGGACCGGGATTCGAACCCACGACTTCAAGAATGACAGACCAGCGTTACAACCACTAGACCACCACGGCTTCACACCTATCAAGTGTCTACCAAGTATCAAATACATTTAGTTGTACTAGCAATGACAGAGCAACGTTTCAAAATTAGTAGAATGGCACACGGGCGACCTCACCTACGACGCTTCTCTTTTTGCACTAACTCTATATCGTTGGCCCAGTGCGGGTTGATGGATTCACATACGCCATCGAGTTTCTTCTACGGACATATGCAGGTTGCCTCACGATGTTTTCCTTTACCGAAAAGCCGTACATAAAGAACTAACAGTAGAAATTCCGTACATAAAGAACTATAACCCGGTCAGAATATCTGTGCACCTCGCTGGAATGCGGCGCCTCTCCCTCTCCCCTGTCACATCTCCGCGCACTCCCCGGTGCGACAGTACGGTTAGCATCTTCGTTGCCGATACACGTCCCGATAATAATTTACGTCCGGACGGTATACTAGACGTCCGGTAATGTATATACGTCCCGATAATTCGATATGACGTCACGAAGTCAGGTGCACAGATATTGTGACTGGGTTGTAATTGTAGAACTTTCGGGAACGACCCTAAATTCAAAAGAACTCATTGGTGCACGCCCGGGATTGAACCTACGACCTCATTTTGATTTTGATTGTAAGGCAGGCATCACTACCACTAGACCACCCCGGCACGGCACAAAACCCCCCTAATACGCCTATGTTTGCTATTTCAGGTGGAGTCAATCAAGGTGTCGCAGTATTATAAACACTCTTCGGCGAACTTTCAGTCTGACATCGCAGTGATACAGCTGAGCACCACCATTAAATTCCGGACACACATCCGGCCCGTGTGTGTCGACTATGACCGGGACTTCGAGGAGCGCCAGCTGCAGCCCGGGAACAAAGGAAAGGTGGGGATTTGGAAATAACGCAAAATATACTTCGAGCGAAGTTTTCGACCAGTGTGTGTTGCCAGTGACGACTGATGGCACAGAAACGTGGTCTCTCACTATGGGATTTAATAATAAGCTCCAAGTAGCCCAACGTGCTATGGAGAGGGCTATGCTCGGAGTCTCTCTGCGAGATCGAATCAGAAATGAGGAGATCCGCTGAAGAACCAAAGTTACCGACATAGCCCAACGGATTGGCAAGTTGAAATGGCAATGGGCAGGGCACATATCGCGGAGGACTGATGACCGATGAGGTCGAAAAGTTCTTGAGTGGAAACCACGTACCGGCAAGCGCAGCGTAGGACGTCCACCCGCAAGGTGGACGGATGACCTCATTAAGACCGCAGGATCGCGCTGGATGCAAGCCGCTTCCAACTCTTCTTCTTATTGGAGTCTTATTGGAGATCCATAGAGGAGGCCTATGTCCAGCAGTAAACTTCTTATGGCTGATGGGTGGACGGATACTTCGAGTAAATAGCCACAGTCCCTAAGTGAAAGTAGTAAAAAAATGTCCGACTTATAATTTTACATTAAATAATTCGCAATGACCCGTTTTGTCGAATCGCGACGTTATGTCAACTAATTACGAGTAGCGCTTGTAACCGAGCACCTTGGCGCTGTAGTCGGCTTGCAATTGTCTTGCGACTGACTAAAAAGCCTGCCCAGTACGTAGCTTGGGCAGGGTTTGGCTCGGACACTCTAAGAAAATATATGAAATCGTTGTTTTACCTATTTAATAATTTCTTTGTTATAAAAATATGATTTAAATAAAGGAAGTTCTCAACTATTTTTACTAAATACAAGGGTTATTTCTAATCAATTAGCATCCTTTTAGGAGCTTATTCTGTACATCAAAACTAACAACTATTGTTTTACGACTTTTATTAATTCTAAAAAAAAGTTCTTGTTCCATAGAAAAATATCGTTCACCCTCTACAAAATGTATGGAACAACTGTTTTTTTTTTTGAGTTTTGACAAAAGTCGTAGAACAAAAGTTGTTAGTTTTGATGTACATAATAAGCCCCTAAAAGGATGCTAATTGAATAGAAATAGCCATGTAATGATGGTTGACTTCTTAGGTTGACTACTAGAAAAACGTAGTTGAGTATGAAATATGTTTGTAAGGTCAATGACTGAGCTATGTGCATGTACATATATTTCAATTTTCCTTTATAACTCAAAAAGTTACGATCCCATAGTGCTCGATATAATTTTAGGACAAAGTTTTTGATGTGGTCAAGTAGTAGTTGAAAAAATGACATCCCCACTTTACTTGTATGGGAGCTACCCCTAAAATACATCGTTTCTTATTTTCTAAGGTTCCCTACCCAAATGGTAAAAACGGGACCCTATTACTAAGACCCCGCTGAACGTCTATCTGTCACCAGGCTGTATCTCATGAACCGTAATAGCTAGAGAGTTGAAATATTCACAGATGATGTATTTTAATTGCCGCTATAACAACAAATACTAAAAACGAATTAATACAAATATTTAAGGGGGGCTCCCATACGGTACGGCACCCTTCAAGCGCGAGTCCAACTCGTACTTGGCCCATTTTCAAGTATTTAAAACTGATATCTATATTTAAACTTTATAGTTTAAATTCACTTCGCTCAGCGCTCTAGTTAGATAGATAGATTCTTTTACTTTCAGTAAGGATAATTACATACATTGGTACACAACAATATACAATGAGCAACACCTCACGAATTTTCAAAATAACAATTATTCATTACGTACTCAACAGAATTATTAGGCATAATAAGCCCGATTACAGAGGCGCCATATATTACAATAAATTAATAACTTAAAATTTGGTACATTACATAAAATTATAAAATAGAAAAATTAAAAAAAAAAAACATGCCGCTTATATGCGGCAGTATGTGACGCGATTATTCCGCACATTATGAAACTATTTTAGTGATTCTTCCTAAATGGCCTAGTTTCAATTTAATCGAAATCGAACTATTCGAATTGAATCGAAACTACTCGAGTCTATAACATGCTTTAATTGCGATTCAAAAATGGCAGTACTGACTCCAGAGGCCATTTTTGGCACTTTTTAGGGTTCCGTACCCAAAGGGTAAAAACGGGACCCTATTACTAAGACTTCGGTGTCCGTCTGTCTGTCTGTCTGTCACCGGGCTGTATCTCATGAACCATAATAGCTAGGCAGCTGAAATTTTCACAGATGTATTTCTGTTGCCGCTATAACAATAAATACTAAAAACAGAATAAAATAAACATTTAAGGGGGGCTCCCATACAACAAACGTGATTTTTAGGAGTTTTTTGCTCCTTATTAATAACGGCAAGAGAAATGGGGCTTCCACACGGTACGGAACCCTTCGTGCGCGAGTCCTACTCACACTTGGCCGATTTTTTTTTCTGATTCCCAATGATAAAGCTCAATGTCATCATTATTTATATCATTTTTGGGCCTGCGACACAGGTTTTTACCTAGTGCAGGACCCGAAATTCAACCAGTTAAACCTTGTTTCTGTTATAACAAACTCTCCCAGTGTGATATAGGTATACCTATCAATAACCTACCCATATCAATCAATACATAGTATAAAATAAAGTCGCTATTTTCTCTGTTTCTTTGTCTGTATGCTTAAATCTTTAAAACTACGCAACAGATTTTGATACGGTTTTTTTTAATGGATAGAGTGATTCAAGAGGAAGGTTTATATGTATAATACACCTGTGCGAAGCCGGGGCGGGTCGCTAGTACATAGTATAAAATAAAGTCGCTATTTTCTCTGTTTCTTTGTCTGTATGCATAAATCTTTAAAACTACGCAACGGATTTTGATGCGGTTTTTTTAAATGGATAGAGTGATTCAAGAGGAAGGTTTATATGTATAATACACCTGTGCGAAGCCGGGGCGGGTCGCTAGTACATAGTATAAAATAAAGTCGCTATTTTCTCTGTTTGTTTGTCTGTATGCTTAAATCTTTAAAACTACGCAACGGATTTTGATGCGGTTTTTTTAAATGGATAGAGTGATTCAGGAGGAAGGTTTATATGTATAATACACCTGTGCGAAGCCGGGGCGGGTCGCTAGTCATTTATAATTTAGAATTATGAAAATACTTAACATTATTGTGTAAACAACTTAATTAAATTCTTGTTTATTTTGTACTAGACGACCCGCCCCGGCTTCGCACAGGTGTATTATACTCGTACATATAAACCTTCCTCTTGAATCACTCTGTCCATTAAAAAAAACCGCATCAAAATCCGTTACGTAGTTTTAAAGATTTAAGCATACAGACAAACAAACAAACGAAAATAGCGACTTTATTTTATACTATGTAAGGATGTTTTATGTTTAGCAGTAAGGTTAAATGTAATGATTAATGAAATAAAAATTTTCTTATTCTTATCAATGTACAGGTGGCAGGATTCGGGTACACGTCCCAGGACGGACAGTCAGCCCAGCAGCTGCGCGTTGTGGACTTGCCCTTCGTGCCGGTCAAGACGTGCTTCGAGTCGCTGCCGCAAACTTTCACCATGTTCGTTACTAGTGACAAGATTTGCGCAGGCTATGAGAATGGTGAGATATGTCTTATTTTTAGGGTTCCGTACCCAAAGGGTAAAAACGGGACCCTATTACTAAGACTCCGTTGTTTGTCTGTCTGTCTCCAAGCTGTATCTCATGAACCGCCATAGCTAGAAAGCTGAAATTTTCACAGCTGATGTATTTCTGTTGCCGCTATAACAACAAATACTAAAAACAGAATAAAAATAATAATTAATGGGGGCTCCCATACAACTAACCTGGTTTTTCAGCCGTTTTCGCTCTATATTAATAATGGTAACAGGTAGATGCTTGTATTTTTCACTGAACGTTTGGTTGTATATTCACTTCCTTATCCTTACATAGTATAAAATAAAGTCGCTATTTTTTGTCTGTTTGTCTGTATGCTTAAATCTTTAAAACTACGCAACGGATTTCGATGTGGTTTTTTAAATGGATAGAGTGATTCAAGAGGAAGGTTTATATGTATAATACACCTGTGCGAAGCCGGGGCGGGTCATCTAGTCAATAATAAAATTAAAATAAAATAAATATTTAAGGGGGGCTCCCATACAGTACGGAACCCTCCGTGCGCGAGTCCGACTCGTACTTGGCAGATTATTCTGTTCTATACGACGTCCATTGTTGTCTAGGCCTCGCTATTAAAGCTTCAATAAGATCGATTAGAAGCAACTTGCATCCAGTGTACTGCGATCTTAATGAGGTTATACGTCTATATACTCTTTATTGGTTCACAGTTTACACACATAACATAATACAGAAAACCGATGTTTAGATATGTGAAGCAACCGGCGGCGGCCTTATCGCTGAAAGTGATTTCTTCCAGGCAACCTTAGGATGGAGAGAGACGGCAAAGAAAGAAAAAACGACGAGGTGTGCTAAGTTAGAAGACAGTTAAAAAAGTCGAATTATACAATAATTGCATACGAATATTATACATCCTAATACATAAATGTACATAGTATTAAAATAAATAAACTAATAAATATTATTAACTTCTAACATACACATAGAAACAATTTATAAGCAAAACAAAACATTACCAAGTAAACTAATTGATAACATGAAACCTAACAACGAATTGACGATTGCGACAGATATAATAGAGTTTGTGCAAAAAGAGAAGGGTCGTAGGTGTGGTGCCCGTGTGCCATTTTTAGCGTTCCGTACCCAAAGGGAAAAACGGGACCCTATTACTAAGACTTCGATGTCCGTCTGTCCGTCTGTCACCGGGCTGTGTCTCATGAACCATGATAGCTAGGCAGCTGAAATTATCACAGATGATGTATTTCTGTTGCCGCTATAACAACAAATACTAAAAAGAGAATTAAATAAATATTTAAGGGGGGCTTCTATACAACAAACCTGAATTTTTAGACGTTTTTCGCTCTATATTAATAATAGTAACAGGCAGATGCTTGAAATTTTCACAGAATACTTAGTTTTATATTCACTTCAATAAAAAATAATAAAATTAAAATAAAATAAATATTTAAGGGGGGCTCCCATACAGTACGGAACCCTCCGTGCTCGAGTCCGACTCGTACTTGGCCGATTATACTAATTTTGTTACGTTGACAACACTGCTCTGTCATTGCTAGTACAACTAAAAGTGTTTGATACTTGGTAGACACCAATTCGGTTTTCATCAGTACTCGCGTCTACCAAGTAGGTATAGTCAGTACCTTGGCTGCTGATTAAAATCTTATTATTAGTTCACCGTAACGCCACGACGGTTCTCTTTTTGCACAAACTCTGTTTTTTTTTTTAAATTGAGTTGGGTCCATAGTAAAAGTGGTTAATCATGATGCAACAAGGATGCGGTCTAACTCGAACCTATTTGGAACAAAAAAAGATTATGTAAGCGGCGCCGCGGGATTTTGCACTGCAAGTAGTTAACAAAATTTTGTGTCAATATCACCGCCATGAAAAAACCGCATCAAAATCCGTTGCGTAGTTTTAAAGATATAAGCATACATAGGGACAGACAGACAGGAAAGCGACTTTGTTTTATACTATGTAGTGATAGTATAGGATGATAACTCAATGTTGCATAAGTTATATAAGTAAATAAAACATTAATAATTATTTCTCGCAAAAAATGGCAAAACCGCCTTCTATCGTGTACAAAATTCGAATATTTCGCTCGAATTGTTAACATTATTGTGGATTTATCAAAAATGGCTCTGCCGATTTCTGCAAAATTTAAATGGGAGCACCTTGGGAGTATATTTAGAACTAAAAAATAATTTTTCGATTCGGTTCACAATTGGCGAAATTAACGATGTTCATCGGGTACAAATTTTGGATATTTCGCTCGAGTTTGTAGTTTTTGTAGTTTTTTTCAAAAACGGCTCAGCCGATTTCTGTAAAATTTAAATGGGACCACCTCGGGAGTACATATATCCTTTCGAACTAAAAAAGAATTTGTCGATTGGGTTCACAATTGACGAAATTATCGATGAACATGCACAAAAAAAAAATACAAACACACGAACATAGAACCTCCTCCTTTTTGGAAGTCGGTTAAAAATAGAAATGTGATTGTTTTTTTTTGCAGCTGGCACGTCGGTGTGTCAAGGTGACAGTGGCGGTGGCTTGGCCTTTCCAGAGCTGGAGAGAAGTGTCCCAAGATACTACCTCCGAGGTGTCGTGTCCACAGCACCGCCTGATGAGTACCAGTGCAACACCAATACATATACCACCTTCACACGGATCATCAAGCATGAAGAGTTTATAAAACTGCATGCAAGGGACTGATGGAGCTAATTTAAGATTAAAAGATTAAAAACATCATTCAGCATTTAATTTTATCTGCTTTTTAGGGTTCCGTATCCAAGGGGTAAAAACGGGACCCTATTACTAAGACTCCGCTGTCCGTCCGTCTGTCCGTCTGTCTTTATGTCTGTCACCAGACTGTAACTCATAAACAGTGGTAGCTAAAATGTTGAAATTTTCACAGATGACGTATTTCTATTGCCTCTGTAACAACGAATACCTACCTACTCCAAAGAGAAAATGAAATATTTAAGGGGGGTTCCTATTCAACGAACCTGAATTTTTTGACTTTTTTCGATATTAATAACGGTGAAAGGTAGATACTTCAAATATTCACACAATATGTAGTTAAATATTTACTGTAAAAATGAATACTAAAATTGAAATAAAATAAATATTTAAGGGGGGCTCCCATACAAGAAACGTTATATTTTTTCTCGATAACGGTAACAGGAAGATGCTTGAAATATTCACAGACTATTAAGTTACATATTCTCTTTAAAAAGAAATAATTAAATTAAAATAAAATGATTAAGGGGGGTCCCATACGGCACGGAACCCTTTGCGCGCAAGTCCGACTCGCACTTCGCCGATTATTTAAAAGATTTAAGTCTGAACTAAGGGTCAAATCAGATACATATTGATATTGTGTTTCATTTAATTAAGACTATCAGTTTGTAGCCATTTTCTACTGTTTTTCTTGAATTGAAAATGAAGTTTTTTGAAAACAATGACTTACCCGTAGACATAAGGAAATATTTTTCATTTTAGCTGGTTATTGGTACATAATAGTATACTATAAATAGCCATACCTATATTCATAATATTTGCTATCGTTTCGACTCGCTGAAAACTTGGAATTAGGTAGACAATCAGGAAAATTTGTCCCCAATACAACAAAAAGGAAAAGCCGCTTATAACCGATCTTATTGAAGATCTGTTAGGGTGGCCTATGTCTAGCACTGGATGTTGACGACAATTTTTACTATATTTTTAACCTATACTGTCCCACTCCTGGGCAAAGGTCTCCCCAATTTCCTTCCAGGAGTCGCGATCCATCGCAACTTCTTGCCAACCCCTCTCGAATGAGTCAAGGATCTTCACGCCAGCGCTTCTTGGGCCTTCCCTGGCTGCGTCGTCCGTCAGGCACCCACTCCGTGATGATCCTGGCCCATCGATCGGGGTGCATCCGCGCCACATGTCCCGCCCAATCCCACCTTAGTTTGGCGGCTTTTCGGCCGACATCAACTACCCCTGTCATAGAGCGCAGTTTGCTGTTGCGGGCTCTATCAATTCTTATGATACCAAACACGCTGCGTTCCATTGCTCTTTACTATATATACTAAGGCCTCATATTCATGTAAATATGGCAAGTACAAAAAACAATTGCATAACATTAGAAACATGTATTTAACTGTTTTAATGTAACATTTAAATTCGTAGTTCTTAAGGATATGAATGTAACGCATAAAATTAAACGCTGTAAGTCACATTTTCAATAAATAAATAAAAATGAAATTTGAATTGAGTACAAAGTCTATATTACTTTTTTTTCACTTTTTCACACTATCAACTGACGACAAATCCGGAAGTCACAAAATTTGGACAGTTTTTATTTAATTTTGACCGACGAACCAAACCGGAGGAGGTGCTCAATTCGACGCGTATATTTTTTTTTAATGTGTAACCAGTAACCACGCATACCTTTTTTCGTAGTAGTCCAAATTCTATAATTCTTTTTTCATTAGAAAGAATATTACTTCGTAATTGGTCCCATTAATATTTAGGAAATATTCGCGAATTCTGTACATGGGTGAAGTCAGTCATGCTATTTTTTGCGAAAAATAATTATGTTTGTGTTATTTTTCCTCCCAACACCATTTTTCCTATCCTAACCCTGAGAGCAACCTTCTCCAGTTTTCCTCAGCTCATCGTGTTCATGTCGATTGCTCCGGCACGATTTGCAGTTCCAAAAATGACTGTCCTCACTCAAAAAAGGGTTCCGAATAGTTGTGTCAATGCTCTGAACGAGGTTCCTTCCTTCGAAGAATGATACTTGAAGATGGTAGGTGTCAGGACGGTTAGAGTCACCCACGTAGCTCATATCCAGCAGCCAAAGGACGAAGCGGTCGCCACCTTTGTCCAGAAACCTTCTCACTTCGCATTCAGATCCGTACCAGTCTGTGGTGATGGCTGGGAACCCTTCGGCGCGGTTGACGCGCATGTTTTGGGGGGACAAGTTGTACCATTCGGCTGGGCCTGAGAACTGGGCAGCGACGAGGAGGCCCTTCTCATCTCCGTCATTCTTTATCTACAAAAACAAATAATGATTATTACACTGCAAACCTTGACTCTCAAGAGATCTCGTGTATTGCAGTGTTACTCACACACACACACACACAATGCCTCTTTTTCCTCCCTCCAGACGGCGTAACTGCTTTGGTGGCTAAGTGTTTGTCGTTTGAGATAAATAATAAAAATACACTTAATTTGTATATTTTTTTAAATAAATACTCTCAAATCATTTCGAATTCTTGCAACCTTGCACTCGAGCCCCAAGACACAAGTCTTGAGCTTAGTTTGGGGCTCACAGTTCTTTTATTTGGAAATGCATTTTTAATGTAAGGCAATGCTGTTATGTATCAGACATAATCGAAATTAAGTGTATTAATTTGTTTCTGGCTTTATGTACTGTAATAGCTATGTATTTTTCTTTTCTATACCAATATTATAAAGAGGAACGATTTGATTGTTTGTTTGTTTGCATCGAATAGGCTCCGAAACTACTGAACCGATTTGAAAAATTCTTTCACTGTTGGGAAGCTACACAATCCCCGGGTGTCATAGGCTATATTAAAAAAAAAATTAGGGAGGTTGCTAGTGGTTAATAAACTTTACTTCACTAGATAAACTCGTCACGCCATCTGCGTCCGGGTCGGCCAAAAGTTCGTTTGAAGTAATAGTAAATATGTTTTTTTTCGTAAATTAATGACGCTGCTGTGGACAAGAAAGCTAGCTCAACCTCGTGCAGAGAATTTCTCTAGCCATTCAGAACACAGTGTTAGTTTCGATTTTTAGCCGCTATTTTTGTATACATAGATTTAGTTAGGTACTATATTATGTGTACTATTCTATTTTAGGTATCTAGTACAGAATAACAACTCAATGTTTTTTTTAAATTAGGAAATTAGATTTACACGAAACAATCCGAAAATTGTGTGCCTTACAAACCTGCAAAAAATACTCGTTCAAGTTATGTAACGAGCTGAAATTAATCCGTTCCTGGTCTTTCACATGATGTGGCCGGATCACGGCCCGTATATGGTCCACTCTCTCATTGTCGGCATGGCCATAACTGGTACGGACCACTTTAATCGGCATGTTGGGGTCATTCAGCTTTATCTCTCGACCTAACGTGACACTAACACTGAATACAGCAAATAAACAATAGTAAATGCACTGCATTTTGGTATTTAAATGCTTTGAATATGTAGCATTTGATATGGTACAAATATCAGGTCTTGAACTTGTATTAAGACATCGCAAAAAGCAACTGATTCGAATAAAGCGCCAGGTGAATTAAAACTCGTCTTAAGTTGTATGAGGTAAATGCAGCTAATATAAATAAAGAACCAGTTTTCTGGTTTTCCTTGTATGAGGGCGACTATGCGTACGACGTTTAGGGGGGGAAGGGGGAGAAGAGCTGATTCACACCAATGTAAAGTAGCGTACAGGAACATCTCAGCAAATAACCCGTGTTTTTTGCATAAGAAACTTTGAGTGAAAAACCACGCTTCGCGGTTTCGAATTTTCATGAATCGGTAGAGAGAGAGACATATATCGTAAGAAGTGTCTAAAAGAGCATCATTATTATTGCATCAGGTTACTGGTATTCAATTAAAATAAGCCGTGGTGGTCTAGCGGTAATGACACCCGCCTTACAATCGTGAGGTCGTGGGTTCAATCCCGGCCCCGTACCAATGAGTTCTTTGTAATTTATGTACGGAATTTAACACCACTGGCTTTTCGGTGAAGGAAAACATCGTGAGGCAACCTGCATACGTCCGTAGAAGAAATTCGATGGCGTATGTGAATCCACCAACCCGCACTGGGCCAGCGTGGTGGATATGGCCCAATCACCCTTCGCGGGTAGGCCTACGTCCTGCAGTGGACTATTAAAAAGGCTGGTACAGGTACTGGTATTCAATTAGCATTCTTTTAGGGGCTTATTCTGTACATCAAAACTAACAACTTTTGTTCTGCAATTTTTGTCAAAGCTGAAATTAAAAATTTGCTTTTCCAAAGTAAAATATCGTTCACCCGCGACAAAATTTATGGAACAGCTGATTTTTTTGAGATCTGACAAAAGTCGCAGAACAAAAGTTGTTAGTTTTGATGTACAGAATATACCTCTGAAAGGATGCTAATTGAATAGAAATTACTCTGTAAAATAATATACAGAGAATTTCGTTTGAATTAATTAATGAATAATTTTTAAAATTAGAGATTTTTTTTTTTATTGAAAGTATATTCCTTCCAATAAAAAAACAAAATAGGACCACCACATAAAAAGATATGCGTGGTTGTACATAATAAATAATGTATATACCTACGCGTCGAATTGAGTAGCTCCTCCATTTCGTCGATCAAAAAGGTGAATACGAAATCTAACAGAGAGTTCATTATTATTCTTAGTTATAGTATTCTAAGTTCATTACACTGTCAGTCAGGAATCACCTGTCCGTAAAAATCATCATCGTATCAGCCGTAGGACATCCACCGCTGAACATAGGCGTATTCTATAGTTTTTAGTAAAACACACTATTTAATCCTAATACCCAAGCCCCTCACCACTGTGTCAACACCAATCTTCCCCCACTTCACTAAATCCCTAAGTAAGCCCATTGTATCACTGGCTGTCTTATTGAAGGTATTCTGCACAAGCTCTGGCCAAGTTTCTTGGGTGACTGGCGATGGTGGAAGTGCCTGGATAGTTGATACTTCATCTTTGACTTCGATGGGTTTCTTCTTCACATCATCAGGTGATCCGTAGTTTTCAAATTCATTGATATGTATTTCCTCCGGGTTGTATTGTTTCCTGTAAATATTGTTACTTATAGATTTAGATAAATAAAGTAATACAAAAATACGTTATAATTTTGTAAGTACTAAAATGAAAGCTAGATTGCGAGAGATTATATATAGAGCATTTGTGCGATATAAATAGCACACAATGCCAGGTGCCGGGGGTACCGGTGCGTTTCTTTGGCGATCCCGGCCCGGAGCTCCCAAGAAGGCACAAAGGCTGGCCACCGAGGGGGTTTTAGTGGGTACAATCCCACAAAACCCGACTGCACCCCAAAGCAGTCGGGTATCTTTGGAAGATTCCCCCCTCGTGGTGAAGTAGATTTTAAAATTATGATTAGTCATTTACCCTTAGAACCTTAAAAAACTAAATTATTTCTATTCACTAGCAATGTGACCAAGGGTCTTACGTTTTAATAATTTATTGTCCGTCAACTACATGGTGAAACCATGAGTAAAAAAATACTCGTGGCACGAGTGACACCCACGCAAGATTTACACCCGAAGATTGTGATAAATCATCATACCCACCGTTCTGTGGTAGTGGTGTAGATGTTTTTTGGTACGCAACATACAAAAGGAATAAGGTCCTTTTGGCCATTGTCGCATATCTGAAAAAAAGATAGAGTAAAATGTTTATTGTACCAATTAATAAATAGTACGAGACACTAAAACTGATATTTACTAAACCGGACAGTGTGCAAAAATGAGCTTAGGTCATAACTTTACTATGCAACCTACCACAGACTTCCATAAAACAGGATTTTTTATGGAAATCTGTGGCACCTACATAACGTATGAATTGTTTTTTTTTTTTATAATTATATAACATATCGGCTCGTAAAGTGGCTGTAATTACACCAATTTCAATATCGTAATGTATTTCATTACGCACTTGTGCATTATTGTAATGTAAAACGCACGCCGCCACCGACTGCAGAACTCTGTGGTCTCGTTTCTCCTACTTTAACTCAAGAGAGTGAGAGACATTACGGCACTTGTGCGGTAATGTAATGTAAAACGCACGATGCTTCGACTGATGCCTGACTTTATGGCCAGCACTGGAAGTGAGATGTTCCTGCAGTGGTTCGCGTGCTGCTACCAGCCGGCGGCGCAAGTCACAGTTTTATTCATTTCCTTCCAAATATGTTAGATGTTAT
Organism: Hypomecis atomaria; assembly: GCA_964007245.1. NCBI lineage: Eukaryota > Metazoa > Arthropoda > Insecta > Lepidoptera > Geometridae > Hypomecis > Hypomecis atomaria. The sequence goes on from OZ023310.1 coordinate 7,995,988, forward strand.
ATATCCCTCGCCTACGGCTCGGGCTAGCAATATTGCCTCGGCTGTAATTTTCAACTTACCGCACTTATATCATAATGTACTATTCTTTAATAACCTACATTTTTGTAGGAAAATACCTTCCGTATTTATTGGGTAGGTATTATGACGTTGATTTTCGTAGCCTATACCTAGTCAGGTCATAAGTATTGTCACACAGTAAAAACTTTTCTTTTAGAATGCTGGCCACAAAAAAGTTTATTGAATTCGAATTTCAAATTGATCATGAAAATAAAAATGTATACTTTTAGAATTATACTCATTTTTAAATATGGAGTAGACGCTTATAGAAGACCGTGTTGCAGTTATTGCGTTGCATCGTAACGGTTACGCGCCAATTGTAATTTTTGACATACTGAAAAATTTGAATATAACCAAAAGGTGGGCATACACGATGCGATGATTTGATCAAATTTTCGCTTCATGCCAACTGGGAGCTCATTCAGTTAATTCAAAGGTAGAAATTGGTAGTTAACGATTTGTACTACTACCTGAAACTGGGCGCACAGAACGCGATGATCGCATCAATTCATCAGATCAGTCCAGTGGAGGCCAAATATAGGTAGTTAACTATAGCTGGTTAGTAGTTATTGAGGAAACAAAATGGTACACCTCCTACCTTTGAATTAATTGAATGAGCTCCCAGTTGGAATGAAGCGAAAATTTGATCAAATCATCGCATCGTGTATGCCCACCTATAAGATTCGTTTATCGGTACCATCAAACGATACAATGAAGACTCTAGTATAGATGACAGGCCAAAAAGTGGTCGCCCTCGGTCTGTTAGGACTCCAGCAGTGATAAAAGCTGTGAAGGCGCGAATTCAAAGAAATCCCAAACGTAAGCAGAAACTGTTGGCCCTTCAGATGGGGTTAAACAGTACCACGGTGAAAAGGGTGTTAAATGAAGACTTAGAGCTTCGGGCATATCGAAGAAAAACAGGACATCGTTTAAATGCTCGTCTAATGGACCTGAGACTGAAGAGATGCCGCGCTTTGTTGAAGCGGTACGCGGGAAAAAAATATCGGGAAATTCTTTTTTCGGATGAAAAAATTTTTACCGTAGAAGAGAGCTACAACAAACAAAATGATAAGGTGTACGCACATAGTAGTGAAGAAGCGACCAACCGTATTCCGCGTGTCCAACGAGGTCATTTTCCCTCCTCGCTCATGGTATGGTTGGGAGTTTCTTATTGCGGCTTAACAGAGGTATATGCGCCTGGTTAAGTTCATGAAGTTAATTAAGTTCATTAAGTTCATTTTGGTATAAAAATTGTTACATAATGAATAAACTTGTTTCAATTATTTTATATTAAACATGTGACAGAATTTATGACCTGACTGTGTATTTTTCATACTTTTACAGTTATTTTGAAGCATGAAACTATGTCTGAACACCTTCGATTGAATGTTATATGATTGAGTGATTGCTCTAGAGCAGTGGTTCCCAAAGTTGAGCTGGGGCAAGTCTGGGCTACCACCCGTCTAATAAGTACAAAGCTTATAAACCCAGGACCCACTTTTAGGAAATCAAACCGTTACCAATACGAATGAAAGAAGTTTCAACTAACTACATTATACAAATTCAACAAAGTTTAAAGCCATGGGAAGGATGCAATTGTTGTATGTTTTGCCATCTATTTGATATAAACTTCTACTTACTACAACAAAATACAATACTACTTACAGCTAAAACTACATAAACTACTTCTACATAAAAAGCAATTGGATCATCCACAAACCCTTGCAGGTCTTAAGGTAATCCAAATGCTCAAGCCCACTTCCACGCTGAATGGCAATGCTTATTATTTTGAGCCAAATAAACACCAGCATTTTGGTCATGCGTCGCGTCCACCAGAAAGATCTTAAGAAAAAAAAACTACTTGGGTTATTGTTAATCGCAGTGAGTTTGATAAGTCTTATCTATTTCAGTAGGTATTTAGTTTTGGTGTGGTGACCCACTCAATATTCCCTCGCGACCCACCAGTGGGTCATGACCCATAGTTTAGGAAACCCTGACCTAGAGAGTTTTTATGGTTTCTTTCATGTTCAATGGCGCGACTTTACCTGAGGTTGCCTCTCATTGTTAATAATATCCTCTTGCGCGTTGGGGCAATCCAAGATATTCATACACACGCCTACTAGTCCATCTTTCATGCAAATTTCTTCTGGAAAACATTATTATTATAAATTAAAACCAACTCGTAATGATTAGGTACCTACTAGTTAGTTCTCCAAACAGTTACCCTCATACAACTATTACAACTTCAAACCATCTCAGCTCTCAGACCAAATAAAAAAATCAAGACAGAATGTTGAGAAAAAAACAAGTGAGGCCGGCAAAACTAAGCCTCGCTATGTACAGATACAATTATACACACGTGCAAGGCAACTAAGCTTTGGCTTGTCAGACGAATTATGGCGGCGCAATGCCGATGCACTCGCCACATGTATGTATAAAAAACCGGCCTCACTTGTCTGTTCACGACTTTTTGTCTTGTTTTTTTTTATTTGGTTTGAGAGCTGAGATATTTGGAAGTTGTAATAGTTGAGGGTTACTGTTTGAAGAGGAACACCTTTTAAATTGAACGGCATGCACAACAATATAGCCTTGAAAAATTTAGTGGCCAAAATAATCAGAATTAGGCTTTAAAACATAGCTTAACACATAATAGTCAATAATATAAGTTCAGTCAAATCAAAAGCATTTTTTTTAGAAATCAAATGAAACAATTCACCTTCTTTGGCAGCACAAACATGCACCACACAAATTAACATAAAATAGATAAAAATCATTGCACTTGATTTATCACCAAATAAATCAAAACATTAATATATTTTACAGAACGTAAGTAATAATTATATCTAGCAATCTATTGATTTGGCTTCCTGCTAAACAGGACTGAATGCAAGTGACAAAAAACACGATACAATTTATGTAAAATATCATGGCTTGGTAATTCCAACGAAAACTAAATGACGCATATCGCGGTTAAAATCCGAGACCAAAGTCAGCAAGAAAGGTCATAAAAACTGAGACACTAATTATAGGTTAGTCACACAAAGTACATTAAATGTTAGTCACAAACTAGACTCGAGGCGCTGTACACGCGTGTGTCTAGTGAGTCTCAAACTATGATCAATGATTTCACTATGCAAAAAAATACTTCTTTCTGTCAGATATTTGAGTATGTAATTCATAATCAACATCTAAGTATCTATGGAAACATAGGACAGGAAATAAAACTTCTACGTTTTGTTTTAAGAGAGATTGATGTACACTTAGCTGATGTTATCGCTATTATACATCAAAATGAATAAAGTGTGAGTGAAATTTTACCTTATTTTTATTTGGCAAAAAGACAGTTTTTGTGAAAAGTGGTCAGGGTCTTCCTTATCAATAATCAGCAGTAGTCTATAAGTAAGAGCATCGCAGGTTTTTTTTAGGCATCAACTTACATAATTATTTAATTATATTACATCGCAGAGGACACACTTCCCACACTCATTTCACGGACCTTAATTTACACACAAACGTACTAGGGATTTTTTTAAATTGCAAAATGCAGTAGCAAAATGTTTATTTATAATTTTATCAGCCTCTCCTAAAATTCCTTTTCTGTAACTCAAATCTCTGTATAATCTTTTGCTAAATAAAACATTTTGTATTGTTTGGTATTGTAGTTCAAAGGTCGTAAAGTCACCTATGCTACTTATTGTCCTGGAAAAAAAATAAGAATCCTGTGGGAAGGCGCGGGTAAATCTCAAGTTCAAGCTCATTTATTTCTCTCATAGATATCTATTAAGATGTTCTATGACATTCGTAAGTATGCATTATTACATACTTTAAAGCACATTTATGAATGTCAAAATACACGAAAACCAAACTTTATAAATTAGGCAAAATATTACAATAAATTAAAAATTCGATACATTATATTACAATTAAAAATACGATTTCAATAAGTTATTTTTAAAATTAAGATGTCAGAAATAGAAATAAAACAAATTCTGCAATAGCATCCTCAAAGATAACCGTTTAAAATAACTAAAAATATCACATAACAGAAATGTCTAAAATAGCATAATATATTTAGTTATAGTTATTTTAATATTTTAGTGTTAGTATGTTCGTACCTATAAAGGCCGGGTAGCTAGACTAGGTGTCAGAGTTTTTAGACTGCCTGAAGGCCTCTGACATGGTTAAACGGCTTAACAACCACGTCCTACAATTTAACGTGTCATCCAAGCAACGGTAGCGGGTAAAGCCACTATAAAATAATAACAGAAATACGGCAAGCCTTGAATGTTTGTCGACGTTAACAAAATAATTGCCCAAGTGCGAGTTAGACTCGCGCACGAAGGGTTCTGTACTCTATGGGAACCCCCTTAGCCTCATTTCAAGCGTTGCCTGTTGCCGTTATTAATATGGAGCAAAAACGGCACAAAATGACATTTGCTATCCCTTAAATATTTATTTTATTCTGTTTTTGCTATAGCGGCAACAGAAATACCTATATCATCTGTGAATATATCTATATCATGTTGCCTAGCTATCACAGTTCATGAGATACAGCCTGGTGACAGACAGACAGACCGACGGACGGACAGCGGAGTCTTAGTAATAGGGTCCCGTTTTAACCCTTTGGTCGTCGTCGAATGTATCTAATATTTTCTTATCTTCATAAGTTCTTTATTTTCAATTATTTTTATAACGAAATGCCAGTGTCAACAAAACAACTTTATTTATAGAATTTTTGACTGCTACTAAGGTTGAACAAACTGAAATACGTCGCAGTTTTATTCCTTTTGGAGTTGCTTTATGATTGTGTCCTTAAATTAAATTAACTTAACTTAAATTGTACTTACGAGAGAAGAGGTAGATATTTGATAGAAAAGATTAACTTCACTTTTACTATGAAACCAGCCGTAAAAATTTAAAGGTGATGTCACAAGTCTTCGAGCATTCGCCTGAGTCTATCTTTCCGTTTAAGTACTAGGAATACTTTTGAAAACGATATGAGCTACCGGCCCCCACGGACCCAATGTCTCCACTCCAAATGGCTCAAATATGTAACCACTACCGAGGTTAGCATATTTGGTCCGTGGGGGCCAGGACCTCATATCATTTTCAAAAGTCTTTCTGGGCGTCTGGTGGACGCGACGCGTGACCAAAATGCTGGTGTTTATATTTTGGCTCAACGCATAAGCATTGCCATTTAGCGTGGCAATGCAGCCAGCATGCTGGGCACGCTGCCAACTGGCAGTGGGCTTGAGCATTTGGATTATCTTTAGACCTTCAAAGGTCTGAGGATGATCCAATGCTTTTTGTGTAATAGTATAGTGTAGTTTTGTTGTAGTTAATAAAGGCACTTTTGTCCGAAAAAAAAAGTACTGTACTGTACTGTATCAGCCTTTTCAATAGTCCACTGCAGGACGTAGGCCTACCCACGAAGGGTGATTGGGCCATATCCACCACGCTGGCCCAGTGCGGGTTGGTGGATTCACAAACGCCATCGAATTTCTTCTACTGACGAATGCAGGTTGCCTCACGATGTTTTCCTTCACCGAAAAGCCAGTGGTGTTAAATTCCGTACATAAATTCCGAAGAACTCATTGGTACGGGACCGGGATTTGAACCCACGACCTCACGATTGTAAGGTGGGTATCACTACCACTAGGCCACCACGGCTTTTTTTTTTAAAAAAAAGTACTAGGTACATATGTGTCTTCAAATCTCGAGTAAATAGGTATCTTCTAGGTAACCATGCGGCGCCCTAGCCCGCATATTATCCGCTTATCATCAAGCAGTAGGTATGTGGTCAAACGCAAACTTATAAGCATTAAAAAAAGAATGGAATAGCTATTTTTGTTATTTCGGGGTTGGTTCAATAGTAAAAGATATTATAATAATATGTAGAATAATTTCTCAGACTTAGAATATGTCCGCGATGAGAATTGCTCTGCCTGCATCCTTGACATTGTAATTGACTAACTAATCTTGACATTGTAATCAATTTAAACATAATTTTAAACATAAATTCGATTTGATATTAATAAATAGAGCTGCCAGTAACTTTGCACGCAAGTTTGTATTGAGCCATGATTATATATTTATACCACCGATGTAACATGCAAACTGGAATAAAAGTTTTTGAATTTTGAATTTTGAGTTTTGAGAACTTAAATTCACTTTTCAATCTACTCCAAAAAGGTATTTTTTTCAATTCGATTGTATGTTTTCAGGGTTCCGTGCCCAAAGGGTAAAAGCGGGATCTTATTATTAAGACTGCGCTGTCCATCTGTCTGTCTGTCACCAGGCTGTATCTGAAGAACCGTGATAGATATAACCTTAAAATTTTCACAAATTACATAGCTATTTCTGTTGCCGCTATAACAACAAATAAAAACAAACAACAAACAACTAAATGCAGAAAAAAAAAACCTATTTAAGCCCCCCTTAAATAGGTATTTATTTATATAATTTAAGTACATAGGTGTCTTCAAATCTTAAGTAAATAGGTATCTTCCTAAGTAACGATGCTGCACCCTAGCCCGCATATCCGCTTATCATCAAGCAGTAGGTATGTGTATGTGGTCAAACGTAAACTTATAATAAATGGAAAAAAAATGGAATAGCTATTTTTGTTATTTCGGGGTTGGTTCAATAGTAAAAGTTATTAAAATAATGTGTAGAATAATTTCTCAGACTTAGAATATGTCCGCGATGAGAATCACCCTGTCTGAGAACTTAAATTCATTTTTCAATCTTCTCCAAAAAGGTATTATTTCAATTCGACTGCATGTTTTCAGGGTTCCGTACCCAAAGGGTAAAAACGGGACTTTATTATTAAGACTGCGCTGTCCGTCTGTCTGTCTGTCACCAGGCTGTATATGAAGGACTGTGATAGCTATAACGTTAAAATTTTCACAAATTACATAGCTATTTCTGCTGCCGCTATAACAACAAATAAAAACAAACAACAAACAACTAAAAGCAGGAAAAAATAAATATCTATTTAAGGGGGGCTCCCATACAACAAACCCAAATTTTAGCCGTTTTTCGCTCGTTATTAATAACGGTGACAGGAAAATGCTTGAAATATTAAGTGGTATTTTCCTTCCCAAAAAATTGATAAATTAAAATAAAACATATTAAAGGGGGCTTCCATGTGATGTGGAACTCTTCGTGCGCGAGTCCGTCTCTCACTTGGCCAATTAAATTTGTATGTAATATGTTACGGAATTATTCCACCAATTATGCGTTTAGTACACGAAAAAGTATTAAATAGTAGGTGTTAGAATTGAGTTGTTATGGTAGATTTTTCACAGACGTCTCATATTAATTAATGACACACTTGTGAAAAACCTAATATAAAATTAAGCAAGCATCAGAATAGTACTTACCAAATTGCGTCATTGGATTTTGCCCAAATTTTATTGCATTTTTTTGTAATGTTTGTGTTCTTTGGATTGTTCAAAAGTAGCGAGTTATAACATTGGTGTCATCATTTTGGCCAACTTTTACTACAGGAACAAACTGGATATTAAACCAAAATCAGTTCAAAAGTCTTTAGCAAAATGTTCCATATAACAATTAAATAAATTTATCATGTCAAGTTATGTATAGGGTTTTTTAAAGTTATTCTTCAAAATTAATTATGCAAAATCAGAAAATAATTATAGTAGGCATATTTCGATAGAATGGAGACCACGACAAGGATCGATGACCTGCAGGACCACGCTGGATACAAGCCACTTCCAACCGATCTTACTGGAAATTCACAGGGAAGGCCTATGTCCGGCAGTGAACGTCGAACGGCTGACGGATGGCTAAAAACTCGTATCAAAGCTCTTTAGGCTCTAGAATGAAAGTAAACATACTGCACATAGAACATCCGGTGTCTTAGGACACGCTTATATAGCGTATACGCATTTGCACCTTAGTGAGTATTTTAGTAAAAAAAATAACGCAGACAGTCACAAACCGACCGCAGACTTCCTAGGTCCTTTTACGTATTTTTTATTTATTTCATATAGTTTTGCGTTTGACTACACATTGCCTGATGTTAAGCAGATATGCGGTCTAGGATGTAACACGCTTACCTAGAAGATACCTCGGAATTTGAGAACACCTACATTGTACTTTAGCGGGAAGACGTACTCAGGTAAAGCGTCCACGTTCTGGCAGTTTGTATGAGGAATGTGGACTCGAAACGCTTGGTTCTAACGCGCAGGATGTCCACCATAAATAGGTGGCGCTTTGGTCGCGTCTGTCTAGCCGTACGATGGAAGAAAGGGGCAGGTGGGACCAGATTGTGCAACTCCTGGGCGCACTCTCCGAAGTGTATCCGATAGGAGGCTGATAGACATGCCAAATTTTTTTTGTAAGAAATAGTTTAAATGTTTGTTGTTTGGAAAGTCTTTTGAAATTTTTGAAATATTTATGTTTTTTGGATAGTCTTTTGGAAACCTGCGTCAAAAACGATACGAAATTAGTAAACTTTATATTACACTAGACGACCCGCCCCGGCTTCGCACAGGTGTATTATACATATAAACCTTCCTCTTGAATCACTCTATCCATTAAAAAAAACCGCATCAAAATCCGTTGCGTAGTTTTAAAGATTTAAGCATACAGACAAACAAACAGACAAAAATAGCGACTTTATTTTATACTATGTAAGGATATATTATGTAAATTTGTATTTTGGTTAAAAAGGTGATATTGCAAAAAGGGCTAAGATTAGGTACAGTAGCTCAAAAAATCCGATAAACTATGATAAATAAATGCGCAGAGTAAAACAACCGCATTAAATGCTTAATTTATGAGTAATTTCACATTTTCCAATTTGATTTTTGCTCAGTTATTGAATTACTGCCATTTTGGTCACATGTAACCTTTTTGATATAACCTACATAGAATTAATAGCCTACATGTAAAAAATGCACTGAAGAGTTAATGATACTTACATCAAATTGATACGTTTATAGGTACTTTATACTTCGATCAAGACTTTATACGTTTCTTTTGTTTCATTTATTTCGTTGATTTTTTTATTATGGGACCAGCAGCAATCTTCAGTTGTTCATAATAACGTAGGTACTACATATAAGTGGTTTCAGTATTATTAGATCTCTGAGAGACACACGGTATATGTATGTATCTACCTTTCATGTATCTGTAATTTTTAAAAGTATACTGCTGAACATAGGCTAGGCCTACGAGTCATATCCACTGCGCTGGCCCTCAGGAGGATTAAGTTGTTACTTGGTGAAGTCGCGGGTCACCGATAAAGTCGAAGGCAAACGTGTAAGAGGTTTGTTTTTATTTTCCTGTTTATCGTAAATAATCAAGAACATTTTGTCGTTATAATAATTTTGTAAAACCATCATTAATAGTGTGATGAGTGTAATGTTGTTTATATTCTCTTAAAAGTATTATATTCTATCATTTTTCTGTATAAATGGATCTAAACAGCTGTGAATTATTTCGAAGTAACTTGCCCCGCATTCACATTGCTGTATTCTTATAATGGTGTATGAAGATCACGTAGTACATAGAAACCTCTTTAGTAATCAAACTCACGGGACAAGTTAGGTCTATATATTTAAAAAAAAAGGAGAATGAAGGATGAATACTTACTTTTTGGCGGGAAAGAAACTAAGGAAGATCAATGATGTGAAAATGGAGCGAGGAATAAAAAAAATGTTTTTGTAACCATATATTACTAAGATCGGAGAGTGCTGAATAAAATATTTTGACTCGTTTAAATCCTGTAATAGTTACGAATAAAAAATCATCCAACGAATTGCAATAAAACGTGTTCTTTTCGTTGTTATAAGAATCCAAGATAATAAAGAAATCGGTTTTAAACGGGCCTTTAGCCTAATTTTATTATTTGTGACATATTATTAATCTTTCAAATCGAAAATGGCCGCGTGGTTTTTGGCGGGAACGCGGAAAAATCATGTCGCCGCATTTTATTATTTTGTGAAATATTGTTTCTATCAGTGATACTTAATTAGTTTGCCGATGCTTTACTGAGGTCTAACCTGACCGTGACTTTTTTGGACTATGACGTGACTTAGATTGTAACTATTCTGATAAAATACAAAAAAAGGTTCAATACTTATAGGTTACACTAGCAAATGCATAAACCATGCGACACCAAAATATAAAAGAAGAAGAGTATGGGCGCCTTATTTTTAAACAATGTCAATGTAATTTTCAATCCGAATACACGAAATTACTTTTAATGGACACTGTTATAGTAAAAAATAACGGTAAAATTATCCGAAAGAAACAAAGCAAATTATGAAATACTGTACCCTTTGGTGGCCCAATTTCTATATATTTTTGCAATATCTCCTTTAAACTTTAAAATAAACAAAGCCTCCGATCAAGTCCGAGGAAACTAAGAAAAAAAAAAAAGATAGACAGGCCACGCAACGTCGATGCTGGAGACTTTGCAGCTTCGACTTAGTCAAGGTTTCGTTGCCTATCAGCCTCCTGGCTCGCCTTTCAATGGACTCTACAGCCTCCAGCTGGTATTTGAAATCCCAAAGGTTAGCAACACTCCAGTCAGATACCGCCTCCAGACTCAAGTTGAGCCGTTCGACCATAGCCTCTCTGAGTGACGTATGTGCTGATTCATCATGTACCATCGCAGACGAGCGTGTGTCGCCACAGTCGCAAAAGCCCATAGTAAAATTAATTATCGATACCAGGTGGTGATTTTCTCGTATCGATTACACTTTTAAATTTTTATTGGGAAATTTTATTGAGATTTGGTGAAAGTTGTAGAACATAAGTTATTTGTTTTGAATTACACTCATTTTTAAAATGTATCTCAGTCAGATTCTGTTGGTCTAATAAACCACTAAAAAAAACGAAAAAATAAAATTCAATCGTTAAGTGCTTTGAAAATGCATTTTAGTTTTACAGTTTCAAAATTTCGCGCGTAATTTACGAAAACGACGGATGTCATTATTTTACTCTGTGTTCGTGAATGACGTCACAAGGCTATGTAAACAATGCGCGTAAATATTTTTCACGATGGTGTTTTTGTGTGTAAGTTTGAGATTAAAGTTTAAAATGAGTTACTATAAATGGTTAATAATGAGTTATTGTTGGTGTGCTGTTCTTGGAATACTACACCGGACAAACTTTTCAATGTTTTCATAGCCGTGTGACGTCATAGCAAAGCGGCGACTATTTTATGCACAGATTAAAAAAACGGAATATTTTGTATTGATTTTTAAAATTCATTTTGTTATTTTAGGATCTAAAAAAAACATTTTCCGAATGCTTTTTGCCTAAGCTATCTCAAAAATACATTTACAGATATTTTCTCGGTCATAGTAAAATACCCTAATAGGGTTTACCAATAACCCTGTATATCCGTACAGGGTGGAGAGCTGACGACTACATAAAATTAAATCACATTTTTAGCCATCTGTTTTAAATTAAATACTTTTTTTTTCTATTTAGAAATTAATAAATAAAGCTATTTACTTTGTTATGAACTTACGAGATATGGGTGCTTTATTGTACCCAGTTTGGGGAATAGTGTCTGCATAACTATTGTACCTATAATTTGTATCTTGTGACAATAAATCATTTTGAATTTTCTAACACAACATTTTGGGCAACCTTTATTTTAACAGAGATTCGAGCTAAGTACCTATTTTGACATTAGTCAAAACAACGAGAATAGTTTTTTTAACAAGTCCAGTGTAAATAATCGGCCAAGTACGAGTCGGACTCGCGCACGGAGGGTTCCGTACTGTATGGGAGCCCCCCTTAAATATTTATTTTATTTTAATTTTACTATCTATTATTGAAGGAGATATAAAATTAAATATTCTGTGAAAATTTCAAGCATCTACCTGGTACCATTATTAATATAGAGTGAAAAACGTCTAAAAATTCAGGTTTGTTGTATGGGAGCCCCCCTTAAATATTTATTTTATTTTTAGTATTTGTTGTTATAGCGGCAACCAAAATACATCATCTGTGAAAATTTCAGCTGCCTTGCTGTCATGGTTTATGAGATACAGCCCGGTGACAGACGAATAGTCAGACGGACAGACGGACATCGAAGTCTTAGTAATAGGGTCCTGTTTTTCCCTTTGGGTACGGAACCCTAAAAATGGTACATGCATGAATTCCTTATAAAAATGTTGCTTAAGACAAGTGTGAGGTGCCAACTTGTCCATACAAAAACAATAAGCTGTTATCTACCTTTAAATGTTATCCAATTGATATGAACTTATTTTTAAAGTAAGTAATCAGCAATCAGCAAATCAGAAAAACTTCAATAGCTTGGTTTATACGTCCAGTTTTTTTACAATTTTAGAATGACCATAAAGTTCTCTAAAAAGTCTCTAAAAAGTCTATTTTTACGCTAAACTAAGGCTGAAAAGTATACAGGTACAACATTTTTTCTGAAAAAAAAAATAAGATAGACGGACGTGCAATATTTTTTATGTAAGCGATTGACACCAAAAAACATGACATTTGTTACAATGAAGGGGTGACAAGAGTTTTTTTCCCGTAACGTAAATTTAATAAAATATTACTGAACACTTCCTCAATGTTCTAGAGAAAACAGGAAAACAGTGGTCACTTCACACTCATCTTAATTACTTCCTTTATTTATTACTAGCTGACCCAGCGAACTCCGTTTCACGCAATATCTTTATAAATTATAGCCTATGAGTTATTCTGATGTATAAGCATTACTAAAGCAAAGTTTCATCTCCATCCGTTCCGTAGTTTTGGCGTAAAAAAGGAACAAACATCCATACATACAAACTTTTGCGTTATTTATATTATAAATAGTAGGATTTAGTTTTAGTATTTTCTGTTTGGAATCTTTTTCTTATTGCTTTTATATAACTGATTACATACTAGTAATACTTGTCAAATTGATGTCGGTGTCAGCTATCCACCCTGTATACGGACATTTCAACATTTTCATTGGCGACACTGCAGCGCGCACGATAGTCGCCAGTGGCCGCTTTTTCTTCTTCTCGAATTAACGTTTACAAAGAGGCGCTCGTCTGCAATTAACTTAAGACCATTAGAGCGTGACGCAAAACTTAGTATTTAATATGAGTAAACAAGGAAAATAATGGTATTATTTTATCTGTCGCACGCATGAAACAAAACTTTAGCGCCGAAGTTCTGTATTTTTTTTGAAAGAGTGAAGTGCGGGGACATGTATAAAATTGTGTATTTGTTGTTGTTGGGTAAGTTATTTTTGTTATTATCTACATCCACACCATGTAGCACGGTTTATCCTTGATATATTTCATTATTTAATTTTAAGTTTCTTTAAATTTTTAAGTGTTACTTACTGATAACAACTCAAATAATAATCATTACAATTTATTTTACAATAAAAAGTTACTACTCGTATTTTACGTTTCACTTTTTTGACACTTGGTGAATACTAAAGGTTCTGAATCATCGAAGGTATAACTTGACTTGTGTCAATTTAATTTGATTTCCTATATACATGTAGACAGGTAGTATCTAGGTATTACAATTGGTGGGTTCGATTCCCACCCAGGGCAAGCATTAATGTGATAAACATAGGCGTGTGCTCTGTGTCTGGGCGTTATTTAGGTAAGTATTATCAGAATCTATAGAAGTATGTACCTATTTTAAAAATATGTTTGTGTAGTGTGTCAGTCACTGGCAGCCATATCTCGAGCTTGGCTTAGTTTGGGGTCAGAGACCATGTGTAAGATGTCCCCAAATATTTAAAAAAAAAAGTGTTGGTAAATTATAATATTTACTAGCTACCCGTTCTGGTTTCGCCCGGTTACGTATGAGTTACATCCATAAACCTTTCAGAAAAATATTCTAAAAGATAGTGAAAACCGCATTGTAATCTGTTGTCTAGTTTAGAAGATATAAGATATACAGATAGACACACAAAAAAAGCGGTTTGCTTCATACTATGTACTGATGAGAAGATAAATGTACTGATGAGAAAATAAAACCTAAGCTGTAAATCTTAAAGATATTTATTATCATAAAAAAAAATCTAAGTTTTTTTTCCTCAGTACCCACTTTGGTATCCTGTGACTTATTTTTCGCAAAAAATGGCACATCTGTCTTTGCTTTGAAAAAAAAGACTTTGTACAGTAGCCCAAAAAAGCTTTAAAGTATGGTAAACGGTTACTATTAATACAGTTGTAAGACTAGTATGGAGTCAGTAGATTTATTAAAGTTTTTGTCACCTGTTTGATATCAATAATAAATAAAGATTTGATTTGAATTTCACAGAAAAAACAACAGTAGGTATATAATGCTTATTTATAATGGAATTTTGTATTTTCTAAATTGATTTTTGTTCGAGACCGCCATCTAGCCGCCGTATTTTACGATATTTTTTTTTTTTTTTTTTTTTATTTCGAATAGGTTTGCGTTTGACTACACACTACCTGATGTTAAGCAGATATGCGGTCTAGGATGTAACACGCTTACCTAGAAGATACCTATTTACTCGGGATTTGAAGACACCTACATTGTACTCTAGCGGGAAGACAGACCCAGGCAAAGCGTTCCACATTCTGGCAGTTCGTATGAGGAATGTATTGTTGGATCGTATAATACGATCCAACAATATGAAATTCCTTTGACTTATGATTTTTATTACAGAAAATAATAGGATAATAAGTTTCCGAGACAAATTAATAAGCAAATAATTAAATACTGTACCAGGTAATAGCCTAAGTTCGATATACTTTTTAATTATTTTTTGCATAGTTGGCTCGAATAGATGTAGGTACCTATATTGATTGTTGATTTTTTTTCAGCCAAATTCGTTAAATTTAAATTAGACCACCTCTGAAGTACTCTGAAGACCACATTAAATATGTAAATGCATGTAAATATTTCATGTTGCAATTAATGGTTGATTGATCTACTTAACAAAAAACAAACAATTATCAAAATCGGTTAATAATAATTGGCGTCGAAATCGCGTAACATACCTTCAATATAAAATATATATGAGTACAGTTGACTTGAGAACCTCCATTTTTGAAGTCGTTTAAAAATGGCTTTATTGGTTGGTGCAATTGTTTTTAGCAAAGTTCATCAAGGTTCAGACGAGAGGTGCCGAAACATGAACACAGCTATCAGACCGGCATAACATGGGACCATAGAACTCACGAGATGGTGCTTCGCTCTAAATCTCTACCTTTTTACTTCCTCTCTAAGGAAGAAACAAAAAAGCAATAAGGCCGCCCAGTGTTGCACTAGTATTAATTTTGTTTCCTTCTCTATATGTATTTAGTTGTGAACAATCAAACATTCGTTCATTCATTCATTTATAAATCATCTTGTTCTATGATGTCTCGTGAAAGTACCATTTTAATATCACAAATACGCGGAAACACCAAAAAATTAATCACTGTTATTACACACACAGATAAAGATCTATCACGATATTGGGAATTGTTTCGATGTAGCAAGGACCAAATGTACAAAGCTCTCTTCTTACTATAACGAGTAACTAAGCGTACCAATGATAACACCAATGATATAAAATAAAATAAATATATCAGGGACATATTCTTCACACAGTCACTGGCTCCAAACCGTAGTATTATTATGACTGCCTCGGTGGCGCAGTGGTTAGTGACCCTGACTTCTGGATCAAAGAGGCGTGGGTTCGATCCCCACCCAAGGCAAGCATTTATGTGATGAACATAGGTGTTTGCTCTGTGTCTGGGTGTAATTTAGGCATTATCTATATAAGTATGCATTTAAAAGTATGTTTATGTAGTATTATATCAGTCTCTGGCAGCTATATGACAAGCTTTGCTTAGTTTAGGGTCAGAGACTGCGTGTGTGAGATGTCCCCCTAAAATTTATTATTTATTTATTTTATATTCTTTGCTCCAAACTAAGCAAAAGATGTAATATGGTCATGATAATATCATACCAATAATACCATTTTTACTCACTGAACACAACAAATCATATATATTGAATGCCAAGCGCATTCAATATATATGATTACACAACGCTACATTTTATCCGTACATTATGCATTTTACGGTGTATGCTTTTTAGCTCCCTATAAGTTTCTCGCGCGCTGGATAAAGAGAAGTCTTCTATTTAAATCTCTAAGTATGATTCACAAAGTCTATAAAACCACTTGATCATAAAGTGCTCAGACAACAGTAAAATCTACAATATGTGCATGCATCGTAAATGCATTTGGGTATTTCTACTCGACGCGAACATCAGCGTCACTTGTGTCACGGTAATACTATACCTATGCAGTATTACGACTCAACCCTGTCCTTGAAATAAATATCTACAGCCCCGCGTCGCCAGTACGTAACACGCTCTAGGGCTTCCCGCCTCGTAGATAAATTGGTAAATCAATAATTCTTTTAGGTAAGCAAGACATAAAATGAGTGACCTCAAGAAGTGTACGAATTGTACTGTACCTGTATCAGCCATGGTCCACTGAAGGACGTAGGCCTACCCATCAAGGGTGATCGGGCAATATCTAGCACGCTGACCTAGTGCGGGTTGGTGGATTCACATACGCCATCAATATTCTTATTCGGACGTAGGTATGCAGGTCGTCTCACGATGTTTTCGTCCATCAAAAAGCCCTTTGTGTGAAGTGCTAGGGTTTCCCACCTGTTAGGAAAATCGGAAATCTTGCGGAACTGGAAGAAGAGTTGAGTAGGTTGCGATGGGATATTATGGGGTTGTCTGAAGTCCGTAGAGAGGGCGAGGACACGATAACCCTGAAATCCGGCAACCTACTTTACTACCGGGAAGGTGACCAACGGTCCCAAGGTGGTGTCGGCTTTCTCGTCCACAAGTCTCTCGTTAACAACATCATTACCATTGAAAGTGTGTCTAGCAGGGTTGTATACCTAATACTCAGAATATCTAAACGATATTCGTTGAAGGTCATTCAGGTATACGCGCCGACCTCGTCACACCCAGATGATGAAGTGGAGGCTATGTATGAGGACGTAAGTCGGGCCATACATACGTCTAAGACCCGCTTCACGGTTGTTATGGGAGATTTCAACGCAAAGTTGGGCAAAAAAAGCGATGATGAGTTGAGGGTGGGGCAATTTGGATATGGGCAACGGAACCCCAGGGGCCAGAGGCTGGCAGATTTTCTGGAGAAAGAGGGACTCTTCATGATGAACTCTTTCTTCCAGAAGCCACCTCACAGGAAATGGACCTGGATGAGCCCCGATGGTTCTACGAGAAATGAGATAGACTTCATCATGACTAGCGAGAAACGAATATTCAACGATGTCTCCGTGATCCACAGGATAAAAACCGGTAGTGATCACAGAATCGTGCGAGGCAAACTGAATATTAACGTTAAACTCGAAAGGTCCCGCCTGATGAAGTCTACGCTCCGACCTACTCATGCTCATATACAAAACCCCGAGAACTTTCAGCTCGAGCTCTCAAATCGCTTTGCTTGCCTGGAGAACTTTGCGTCGGTGGACGAGATCAATAACGGGCTCGTAGAAACTGTCCAAACGGTGGGTTCTAAGTTCTTTAAACCCCGCCGTTCTGATAGACCTCAGAAGTTTTCCGATCATACTCTAAATCTCATGGCCGAACGACGCTCGCTAAGACTGCAGTCTTCCGATGATGCAAAGTCATACAGGCGGCTCAATAGACAAATTTCTAAATCAGTGCGGTGCGACATTCGTCTCTTTAATACTAAACATATTGAGGAGACAATAGAGCGGAACAAAGGCTCTAAAGTGTTCGCGAGGCACTTGTCTATTGGGCAAAGCCAGTTGACAAAGCTGAAGAGAGAAGATGGCAGTACAGCGTCGACCAAGGCAGAGGTATTGGAGGAGATCGAAAAGTTCTACGGACAGCTATACGCCTCGGTAGCAAAGCCTGTAAACAGCGCGGCTAAAGACCCAAGAGCCAAGCTGACCCGACACTCCACCGAAGACATCCCGGACATCAGCCTGTACGAGATTAGAATGGCCCTGAACCAACTTAAGAACAACAAGGCGCCGGGTGACGACGGAATCACTTCAGAGCTTCTGAAAGCGGGTGGTAAACCGGTACTTAAAGTCCTTCAGAAGCTTTTCAACACCGTCGTCCTCGAGGGCATAACGCCAGAAGCATGGAACAGAAGCGTGGTGGTGCTATTCTTTAAAAAAGGTGACAACACCTTATTGAAGAATTACAGACCCATCTCGCTTCTGAGCCATGTTTATAAGTTGTTTTCAAGAGTCATTACGAATCGTCTCGAACGCAGGCTTGATGACTTCCAGCCTTCCGAACAAGCCGGATTCCGAAAAGGCTTTAGTACCATGGACCACATACATACGCTGCGGCAGGTTATACAGAAGACCGAGGAGTATAACCAGCCACTTTGCTTAGCGTTTGTGGACTATGAGAAAGCCTTTGATTCGGTCGAGACATGGGCTGTGCTTGAGTCCCTTCAACGATGCCGTATTGACTATCGGTATAACGGAGTGTTGAAGTGTTTGTATAATAACGCCACTATGTCGGTCCGAGTACAGGAAGAGAGCTCCAAGGCGATCCCTTTGAAGAGAGGCGTAAGACAGGGAGATGTTATATCTCCGAAACTGTTTACTGCTACTCTGGAGAACGCCTTTAAGCTCCTGGAATGGAAAGGATTCGGCATCAACATCAATGGCGAATACCTCACTCACCTTCGGTTTGCCGACGATATCGTAGTCATGGCAAAGTCGATGGAGGAACTCAGTACGATGCTCGAAGGCCTTAATCGAGTATCTCAACAGGTGGGTCTTAAAATGAACATGGACAAGACAAAGGTCATGTGTAATTCCCATGTTGTACCCACCCCTATTTCAGTTGGGAACTCGGTTCTTGAAGTCGTTGACTCGTACGTCTACCTAGGACAAGTAGTCCAGTTAGGTAGGTCCAACTTCAAGAAAGAGGCCAATCGCCGAATCCAACTCGGCTGGGCAGCGTTCGGAAAATTGCGTAACGTCTTCTCGTCCGACATACCTCAGTGCCTCAAGTCGAAAGTTTTCGACCAGTGTGTGTTGCCAGTGATGACTTACGGCACAGAAACGTGGTCTCTCACTATGGGCCTTATTAGCAAGCTTCAAGTAGCCCAACGAGCCATGGAGAGGGCTATGCTCGGAGTTTCTCTACGCGATCAAATCAGAAATGAGGAGATCCGTAGAAGAACCAAGGTTACCGACATAGCCCAGCGGATTGGCAGGTTGAAGTGGCAATGGGCAGGGTACATAGCGCGTAGGACTGATAACCGATGGGGTCGAAAAGTCCTCGAGTGGAGACCACGTACCGGCAAGCGCAGCGTAGGACGTCCACCCACAAGGTGGACGGACGACCTCATTAAGACCGCAGGATCGCGCTGGATGCAAGCCGCTACCAACCGGTCTTATTGGAGATCTTTAGGGGAGGCCTATGTTCAGCAGTGTACGTCCTATGGCTGAAAGGAAGGAGGAAGGAAGAAAGGAAAATCGCAATCGCTGATTACCTACAAACCCACACGTTCGTTCGTCCTTACAGCGCATCTGCGGCTATTAGTGTACCGAGTGTGTAACGGACTCAGAGACGCATAGGTATGATTCGCGTTCCAACTGTTTGTACGAAAATGGAATACATACTGTATAAATACTATTACCGTGCTTACGTAGCTCACGCGAGCTTGGATATATACTTTCTGTGGGTAATTTCTGTGGTAAATGGCCTTCAGTTAAAATAAATGTCATTGTAATCGGTGAGCTCATATGCAAGTTTGCAGTATTCTGGTCACACTCGTGTTTATAGCTACATGCACATTGATTATAGCGCGAATTCCTCAAAATAAGTTGGGTAAGTTGGGTGCTATGTATGTATTGTATGTTTTTTGTATGAATGTTACACGATTATTCCGCCAATGCATGATGACTGGTTAAAAAAATCATTATTATAATTAAGCTATTGCATAGCTTCTATCGCGGGCCTTGAGCGCGGGGACCGAATCCAGAAATTCCGTAACGAAAAAACCTCACGCTCCCCACTCCGACGGGCAAGGAGGTGTGGCTTGAAGGCCGTGCATCGTCTAACGTCGTTTCAGTTCGGCAGTCTTCGACACGGCGTTGTGTGCGATTAGACATATTGTACGACTCTACGAAACTCGCACGAATCGAGACGAGCTGCTCCGAAATTATAATTGCATAAGTTGATACAAAATGCTATGCAATAGCTTTACCGCGGCAGTCCCCGAGTGCCACACGTCTTTTTTAGTCTGTGAGTTAAATTATCAAAAAATATTGAACATTCACGTATTTTTTTCTTTTATAACAATAAATAGATATAACAATAAATAGCAAAGATAAACCTTGTCAAAGCTTGGCCCACGTTATTTGCTACGCCAATAGGCATTATGACTGGGTAAAAAAAAACATTATTATAATTAAGTCAGTGAGTTAAATTATCAAAAAAATATTGAAAACGTTTTTTTTTCTTTAAATGGCAAAGATAAATATTGTCAAAGCTTGGGCTTGGCAAAGTCTTAGTTTGTAATGATGTGGCCACGTTGGTGGGGGTCGTGACGTCACGTCTCTCACGAAAATCTATACATTTGTATACGTGACGTCACGCGTAACTTTAACGGGCTATGTCTTCATCAATTGTTGTTTAATTGAGAAAAGAAAAAATACGTATCTAATTTTTTTAACCATCCATCCGACGGACTAATTATATTTTTTTTGTCATCGTACCTAATTGTGAACCGATTGTGATAATTATTTTTTATTTGGTACGTCTTTTTAGGGTTCCGTACCCAACGGGTAAAAATGGGACCCTATTACTAAGACTTCGATGCCCGTCTGTCCGTCTGTCTGTCTGTCTGTCTGTCTGTCTGTCACCGGGCTGTATCTCATGAACCATGATAGCTAGGCAGCTGAAATTTTCACAGATAATGTATTTCTATTGCCGCTATAACAACAAATACTAAAAACAGAATAAAAATAATAATGAAGGGGGTTCCCATACAACAAACCTGATTTTTTTGCCGTTTTTCGCTCTATATTAATAATGGTAACAGGCAAATAAATTTGGATATAAGAAAATATTTCCCTTTTTTCTGTGTGACTAAGGTTATTATTTTTTGTCAGCAGTCATTGTAGTTAGGAAGGTACTGGCTCTTATAATACAGGTTATTGACCTAGCACCTTTCAGCTTTCTAGCTATAACAGTTCATGAGATACAGCCTGGAGACGGACAGACAGACAGACGGACAGTTGAACCCTAAAAATCAGACATATTAGCACCAATCTAAGATATTATCGTATCGATGCAGCGATGTTCTACGTCCAGCTAATGTGAATTTCAACTCAATTGCTCATTCTTTACTGAATTAACACCTGTTTTTTCCCGGGCTCGGGTAACGTATACCTACTCTACGATGGATGCGAAAGGTTAACAAAAATAAGGACATCTTACACATGATCTCTGACCAAACCATAGAGGATTTCTGTAGACCAAACTCAAAGCTTGTAATACTTTTAGGTAAAGACTTTTATTTTGTCCCCAGCATCGACGCTGTCAGCCCAAGAAGTAGTTGTTGACGGCCCTGGAAGGTAATTGAAAAAGAAAGAGTATGACGGGACAATAGCTTTAAGTTTATTTTTAAATAGTGTCAATTAGTATAATTTCGAAGGACTAGGAATGGAAGTGGCAACATTCCTGGGGTAACGCTTGTAACAAACGCTGCTGATTGGTTCCAAGGAGGTTCCAAGTGAAATCGCATGATCGGCCGATGGGCGGGAAAATGCGAAGTGAAATATCAGATGTCAGTTCAGTTGTAAATAGAACTTGTTCGGAAGAGGTTGTGGTGAACTGTGATTAGAACGGCTTGAGTGGTGATTCTTGATAGAACGGTGGCAGCGTGCGTTACGCCGCGGAACGCCATGTCCTTCGCTTAAAGTACTCTCAATAATTGTAATCATACGTAATCTTCTGTGAAGTAAACTGATTGTTCGTGATGTCGCCTTTATCTCCTCGACTGCTAAACCCACGCTACGCCACACTGAAGCAATGTTGGGTCAGTGGTATAAATCATTACCACATTGAAGCACCATAACTGATGCGGATCCTTTTTATGTATCCGAGAAATATATTTTAGCTTTATGTACCTATATTATTGAATATTATAAATCATTATAGTACAATGTCACTTGTATAATAAGAGTACTTATTTTAACAATTAAAAGATCAACAATCTCGCAGGACCTAAAAAGTTATACCTCGCAGAAATTAGGTTAAGATCGTCGCGGTCAGTCTTCAGATGGGTGGGGCAGGAGGCCTTTATCATGGAACACTGCCATGGCTTGAATGACACCTTAAATTGTGGATCATGGTTAATTTCCTGTTTAACCGCGTCAGAGGACTTAAGTTGGCTTAAAAACTTGACGCCATGCCTAACCTAACCTAAACCAACTTAATTAATTACCCATAGGACATCCACTGCTGGACATTACTGCATGCCTTTCTGCATGCCTTTCTGAACATGCCTTTCTTATGGATCTCCAGCTGGTATTAGCTAGAAGCGGCTTGCATCCAGCGCGTTCTTCCGATCTTTATTATATTATTTTGTTGTAGGCAGGTAGTTAGTATTCTTTGCTTATACTAGGTTAAAATAAATTTATGACTCGGTAAGAAGTGTTATTTATGTTTTTTTTTTTCTGTGAATAAATTACCCTTTACATGTTAATAAAGACACTTTTTACTAATGATTGGTCTTGCTACGCTTGACTAGAATACTCGCCGTCATACTTGGAAAATGCGTCAATTTACAGTGCGCCAGAACTGTCCGATTTGGGTTACTGGGCGAGTTAAATTGACAGTTGTCACAAAGACAAAACCGAATTATTCAACGATGAGTTGAACCATTCACGGAGGTGTTCTTTTCAAATAGTGCGGTAGCTAGTCAAGCATAGCGAACCCAATGATGAATCTAAGGCAATTACCGTTTAAAAACATACTTATTATATTGCTTCCAGAGAGTCCCTCTGCAAAGTTCCCCCACACCCCGACAATGGCATATACGTAACGAGCATATTCAACAGCAAGCCTGGAGACCTTTACGATAACCTCGCCCTCAAGGTGGTCTGTCACCGAAACTTCGTGGTAGAGGGATTGGAGGTCGTCTTCTGCTTGGAAGGATGGTGGGCCAGGCCTCTACCGAATTGCGGTAATAAATTTGTTAAATCTATAGAGCTATCTATGTAACCACTCGGAAGACTGTCTTTTAAACCATAGGTATACATACCAAAAATCAAGTCAATCTTTTGCTCCGTTGCTGCGTCAAAGAGAAACAAACCAACAAACTTTTCGGATAGAAAATATTAATGTATGATGATTCTGTACCATAAAGGTAGAATAAAGAAACATGTTAAACCTCTACTTTTCGTTTTTCTCGTTTCGCTTTGACGTTTCGTTAGTCCATATAAGCGTCATAGAGGAATTAATCACGTTGCGTCTTAGTGATAGTGGCGACAGTTTCGCTTTCGCTTGTTTTTGTCATGTCCTACAGGAACTATGCAATTTTTCGGGATAAAAAGTATCCTAAAGCACTTTCCGCCTTTAAACTATGGCCATGCCAAAAATCAAGTCAATCCGTTGCTCCGTTGGTGAAAAAAAAAAAGAGTAACAAACCAACAAACCTTTCGGATTTATAATATTATTAAGTAAGGAAATAAGGATAAGGGGACATCTTACACACTATCTCTGACCCCAAACTAAGCAAAGCTTGTGATATGGCTGCCAGAGACTGATACTACATATGCATATTTTAAAAACACTATAATATAGACGCGGGGATGGAGGGAAATGAGAGAGCGGACCAGCTAGCTAAGGAAGCAGCACTGCACCCGAGTGCAGACCTATTTACGATAACTGCCCCGTTTCATTCGTCAAGCGAGAAATCCGAAAGGACTCTCTTGACGAGTGGAACCGGCGGTATCAGGATGGACACACAGCGGCGGTAACCAAAACATATTTTCCGGATGCAAGGGCGGCATACAAGATCGTAAGAGAAATAGCACCAGTGGGAATCATAACTCAAGTGCTGACGGGGCATGGTGGGTTTTCCCAATACTTACATCGATTTAAGTTGAGGGAAAGCCCATCGTGCATCTGTGAACCCACAAAAGAGGATACTCCACTGCACATAATCTTGGAATGCCCAGTTTATGGAAAGCAGCGATTTGATTTAGAACAAAAAATTGGAATTAATCTAACACGTAAAAACTTAGATGAAGTAATGAAAGATAGGTAGATACCTTAGAAACAATTTAATCGAATTTTACACAAGTATTTGTAAAAAAGCAATAATTAGGAACAAGTAGGTATAAACTTGGCTGTACCATTGTAATGTTTATTAAAACTGCAAACAGCCAAAAACATTGAAACATAGGTATATTTTTTATTTATTTTTAATTAACACCCCTGATCATGTATTTCAGGATAAAATAAATAAAAAATCCTCGGCTGCAGCGTCGCAAGAGCGGCACTGCGGCCCGCCTCAGTTGCGACACTCCTGATAAGGCACGCAACCTACCGGCCATCCTCTCAGCTGCTTTAGTTAAAAGCGGCTGAACCTCGAGTGCCAGCCTCTAAGTTGCCTTGGGGGAAAAGACCCAAAGAAGAGGGATACTTTGAGCGCCGCCTTTTCAGCTGCCTCAGACCTCCCCCATGACAAGGCGGGAATACACGGGGGGGGGTTGTATATACACTCCAACCGTAACTTAACCAACAAAAGCATTCCTCTAAGGTATTTTGATATTTCTCGGTTAGGTTAGGTTTCGCAGCCGACATAAACATAAGCCAAAATCAAAATATAACGCGGGCGAAGCCGCGGGTAAAAGCTAGTATTTTATATTTTAGAGATAACAAACATCATTATGAACATTTTTACTATGGGACCTACACCAAAAGCTTGCAAAAGATCAGTTGTTCCATCAATAAACAGTTCATTGACTTCCGACAAAATGTAGGCCAAAGCAGATTTTTTTGCGATTACAAGTTTGACCTATAGCAAATGTTAATGATACTGATGAGTTTATACTCATCAGTATCATGATGGTATAGGTACTTATTTCGTCTAAAGAAACACGATGTATACCTACCGCAATAATCAGAACCAGATAGTGAAGTAAAAAGATAAAAAACTTGGAACGCGGGAAGGTTGAAGACCTGTCGGACGTACCAAGTTTAAATGAAAATATAAGTGGTCAAATACCTGGACCCTAACTTCCCATTTACATAATAATATTATCGTAACCTGCCAAGTATTTTTTTTTCATAAATTTCAAGCTTGGTTATTAAGACCTACTTTATAATTGACATAAACATTTTTGCAAACGAAAGTGAATGTAAAAAAATACTTCACAAGATAATTATGTTGCGTTAGGTCAACATTCATTCAGGCCTCTGATGCAGGATTTTTATTATTTAGGGATTCTGAGAAATCCCAAATGAATTGTTTACTTTAGGATTTCTGAGCGTCTGGTGGACGCGACGTGTAACCAAAATGCTGGTGTTTATTAGACTCAACGTATAAGTATTGCCATTCAGAGTGGCAATGCTGCGAGCATTCTAGGCACGCTGCGAACTAGCAATGGGCTTGAGCATTTGGATTATCTTTAGACTTTCAAGGGCTTTGGTTGATCCAATTGCTTTGTATGTAGTAATAGTTTAAGTATGTAGTTATTTAAGTAAGTAGTATTCTATTTTGTTGTAATTAATAAAGCAAAAAGAATTGTTTACTTTGTACTGATGATTTTATTGTAAATGTCCCCAGTACCATCAACTTCAAGGTCAAGAGCGGGCGGAAGCGTCAATAGGTAAATATTTCACCCTTTTTTCTTTTAGTATTGCATGCTTAGGATTTTTCTTTGCATTTGCATAAGAGTGATGTCTAGCTTCAGCCCCGCCGCAAATGCCCACACTCGCACTTGTTCACGATACTGCGCCAATGTCGCACTGACATTGGTGGACAGTGGACACGTGTGTGTCCGCAATAAAATTGCTTTCACGATTCGTACATCAATCAGTGTCTCAAGTACCATTCGTAGACGAGAACCAACGAAATTGGACGCGATTTATTTAAATTCAGAATCCGACAATGATTACTTACGAGTTTTTAAATAGATTATTATTGTAAATACGGAAATCAACCAGGAAAAAAACATGGAATAGCTTTTAAATGACCATCGCTTCTGCGATTCGTTTCCAAATAGAATCATTTAATTTTGTATTGTACCTAGATAATAGTCTGGGTGTTTTGCGTTGTGGAGGTATTTAATAAAAAATTTTCGCTTCGGACAGCATGAATTAGTTACTTCGTTTTGCAACACTCGCCGTCACTGCCACTAGAAATTGTGAAGACAGAAAACTGAAAGAGTCTCGGTCACCTAGCAGACACGCGCGTACCTGCACGTTCATGTACGTGCCTGCGTCGATACGTGAGAACAGATTTGGAGTTCGGTACTATGCCATAGGTTTCAATTACTGCCACTCGCACGTTCGTGCTCGTGACGGCCGCCGGCCGATGCGAGAGTGGGCATGTGCGGCGGGGCTCAGTGTGTTTCTCAAGCGTATGAGCGAACTATGGTGAGTCGTAGTACAGTTTTGTCGCACTTGGGTTATCGTACAATCAACTGTCGCGCTCACGTAGTGCTCTACGCATGTGTCAAGAATTAAAATTATGAAATCAAACGATACGGCCAAACCGTGATAACAACTTTTACAATGAAAACTAACCCTGTTATTGGCAAAAAGAAAGCAGCCGTTCCAGTCAGGGGTGTATTTTACAAGCTTTATTTATTATTTAACTTGCAATGGATGTACCCTATTTATGTATGGAAGTTCGGGTTGAATCTTGCAAGTTTTTAACCACTTTCCGGTTTCCGATTGAGCTAAAATTTTACACGCATATGTATATTGCGTGACAATGTAAAAATATGGTACCAAAGAGCTGATCTGATGATGGAGTTGGAAAGTGGCCATAGGAACTCCTGTATTAAACAAGATAGACCCGTCGGGTTTGGGCTCGTTTACTTAACTTGGCTAGCACTCTGCTGCTACATGACATCAAGGATCTCAAAAGCTTGTATTTTTAAAAGGTTATATTTTTACAAGCTTTTATTTATTTTACTATGGAAATTAACGTGGTTTTCACACATTTTAAACGATATACAATGGGACTCACTCACGTGTACGGATAGTTATACCACGACTATAGTTTCGGTCGCGTTCGGCGACCTTTCTCAAGTTGGCGAGTGCTAGCACGCGGGGCCGTCTCGCAATGCACAAAAAAAAGCTTTTATTTAGTTTCACCTGTCCCGTTGTCTGTCGTTCTGGGATCTAATCTTGCAAGTTAAATTTGATCCACTTCCCGGTTACCGATTGAGCTGAAATTTCGCATACAGTGTAAATCGCGTGACAATGCAATATTATGACATGGTGCTGATCTGATGATAGAGTTGGAAGGTGACCAAAGGAACTTAGCAATGAAACGATACAACCTCATCGAATTTGGGTTAATTTGAATGGTTTTAACGAGTAGTATGTCTTTCAATGGTAACCAGGTTCTGATGATGGAGCTGGAAGGTGGTCATATGAACTCTGTAATGAAACGACACAGCCCTATCGAGTTTCAGCTCTTTTGATTCGTAAATCTTATTCAAAAAAATGATTTTTTGATAATATATAATAGTTGTTTATAATAATGTATTACTCATCATCATCATTATAACTACTCTTACTATGACATCTACTTGTACCAAACTTGAAAGGAAAACCTCTAATTTTTCAAACCCTAATGTTTCAGATCGGACAATAAATGCATCCTACCGCCGTACCCTGACCACGGCTGGTATATCTCAAGCACCAATGGGGAACCGGGGGATATCTACGACATGATCGCTGTCCGTGTCGTATGTCAAGAAAATCACACGTTGGTTGGACCCGAAAGCGTTATATGCTATGAAGGGCTGTGGGATAATAATATGCCTGAATGTATACGTAAGTAACATATACAGACATATATAAGTACTACTATAGTGATCTAACTCGGCTAGCCAGCGTTAGGATAATCACGTAACGTCTTCTCGTCCGACATGCCTCAGTGTCTCAAGTCGAAATATTTCGACCAGTGTGTGTTGCCAGATTATTAAAGGATACAGAAATGTGGTCACTGTCTATGAACCTTAGTGGTAAACTCCAATTAGAACCACTAACTATGGATAGAGCTTCTCAGAGTCTCTCTATAAGATCACACCATAAATGAGAAAGTCTGTAGAAGAACCTAAGTTACCTACATAAGACATCCACTCACAAGACGATCACTTTAAGACTATCTCTATCTATCGCGAGCGAAGCCGCGGATTAAAGCGAATTCTAAAATGTATCCGTCTTTTGGAAGTGATACCAGTATGGCATCGCTATGGAGAGGGCTATACTCGGAATCTCTCTGCGAGATCGAATCAGAAATGAAGAGATCCGTAGAAGAACCAAAGTTACCGACATAGCCCAGCGGATTGGCAAGTAGAAATAGCAGTGGACAGGGCACATAGCACGGAGGAATGATGACCGATGGTGTAGTAAAGTTTTTGAGTGGAGACCACGTACCGGCAAGCGCAGCGTAGGACGTCCACCCACAAGGTGGACGGATGACCTCCCCATCAAGACCACAGGATCGCGCTGGATGCAAGCCGCTACCAACCGCTCTTATTGGAGATCTTTAGGGGAGACCTATGTCCAAAAGTAGACGTCCTATGGTTGAAGAGAAGAAGAAAAAAGATGACATTGCTATTTATTAGAATTGTCTATAGACGTAAACATTATTTTTGTTATTATTGGACCACATTATCATGGTTACTAGTCGCTTACATAGTGGAAGACTTATGCAGTGGACTTTTTATATTTAAAATAATAATGAAGACCTGAAAACCTGACATGGCTAAACGCTTAAAACAACCGGAACCTAAAACTTAGCGTGTCATCCGAGCCACGGTAGCGCTCAGTTGTATATGCCACCCGTGGCCACCCATCCGAAGACTGATAATGATGATAAACTAATTGTTTTGTAACTGTCCTCAGCAGCATCATCGACCTCAATAAAGGATGTGCTAACGCAAGAGCGCAGGTAACCAATTATAATATATTATTTTACTTTTATATGCTTTAAGCTTTGGCTGCCTCGGTGGCCCAGTGCTTAATGATCCTGTTACATATTAAAACCTTTGTTTTGAATAAATATTTAGTGTATTTCCGCTACACCAAATATTTATTCATACTTCAATACTTCCGCGAAGTAACGCCTAATTCAATCAACTAATCTGACTCATGTTTCATGTGCCAAAGAGAGGTGAGTCCGATTCCAACCCAGAGCAAGTAAATTTGATGAACAAATGTGTTTGCTCTGTGTCTGGACGTAATCAGCTTATTATATTACAGCCTGGAGGACTGATGACCCATAGAATCAAAGAGTTCTCCAGGGTAACCATGTACAGGCAAGAGCAGCATAGGATGTCCACCCACAGCGTAGACTTATTACCTTGTAAAGACTGTAAGTTTGGATTGAATTCAAGCCGCTACCAACATGTCTTATTGAAAATCTATTGGGGAGGTTTCTGCCCAGCAGTGGACGTCCCATAGCTGAAACGAATGACCGAAGCTGATTACCTCTCAATTTTTTTAAAGGGACTGCATAATTCTGTTTCATTTAACCTATAGTAGTATATTTCCGGTCTTATTGGAGATCTTTAGGGGAGGCCTATGTCCAGCAGTGGACGTCTTATGGCTGAAAGGAAGGAAGTATATTTCCACGAAAAGGAAGGAGGGGCTGACGCTATGCCGTCTCTTCTTAGGGAATTTCATATTATCTTCAATCTCCTGCTTAACAATTAGTATAGGCCGAATTAAATTCTTGGCGGCAGTGATGTTAGCTACAAGCTACGAAAAACCCAATCCAGTCTGAAGCTCACTTCAAAACAACTG
This sequence comes from Hypomecis atomaria, assembly GCA_964007245.1. Classification (NCBI taxonomy): domain Eukaryota; kingdom Metazoa; phylum Arthropoda; class Insecta; order Lepidoptera; family Geometridae; genus Hypomecis; species Hypomecis atomaria. The sequence continues at coordinate 8,026,072 of OZ023310.1, forward strand.
CGCGAGGATTGGGTTTCACGTAGCTTTTAGCTACTCGTAACTCCATGGCCGCCAAAAAAGTTTGATTCGACCTATGAGCTTCCATTGATTATTTAAATTATGAATGCATCATCGTAATTATAATAGCTAATTAGAATATTTCTGATTCTTTTTCACTTTAGGCATTCGATAGAGAGAACACTTTTTTGTTGCTATTAAATTTTACGATGGCGTTTTCATAATTGGGTCCATTATATACGTCTTTTCAGAGCTGAAAACAAATGCATCTTGCCTCAGCCTCCTCGAAACGGGGGTATCACAAGTCATCCCGACGGACAGCCAGGGGACGCCTTCGAGTACCTCAGACTAAAAGTCAGTTGTCACCAAGGATTTACATTAAATGGAACCGCAAACATTTTGTGTGTCGAAGGAAACTGGTCCGCGAACCTGCCTAAATGCTTCCGTAAGTCCAGATAATGACATCAATTCTAATGGTAAACTTAATAAAATAAGTTTGGTTCTGTTTTTGTCTTTTAATTCTCTACACCTTTCAAGAAGAGTTTAGGGCTATAGGCCGACTATAAATTGATTTCTTGCATTATGTATCTACAAGCTGTGATGGTCTAGTGGTAATGACACCCTACTTACCATCGTGAGGTCATGGTTTTAAATCCCTGGCACGTACCAATGAATTCCTGGAATTCATGGACGGAAGAAATCTGTATACGAGTATGTCCGTAGAAGAAATTCGACGGTATGTGAATCCACCAACCCACACTGGGCCAGCGTGGTAGAGATGGCCCAATCACCCTTCGTGGATATGCCTACGTTCTGCAGTGGACTATTAAAAAGGCTGGTACAGTACAGTACAATAATGCATTGCATTATCTAAAAAAAAGCAAAGAATTGGCTTGTCGAGCAAGCATTCTACAAAGTGCAAGACTTTCTACCTAAGGTAGAATAAATATACTATAGTATCTATTCTGTTTTGTTGATTTTTAATAACGTGAATAATTTTCTTTCTAATTTATATATTGAATTTATGAATTTTAATTATTGTTGTATAATGATGACTTCTATTTCATTTAATTGGTGTTTAACTATTGTATGTTTTTTTTTGATGTAATTTAATTTGCAAATTTGTTGACATGTAACTCTATTGTTATCAATAAATGAGTATGAGTATAAAGCAAAACCATTAAGAATGGCGAGTACCCAGTAGTAGGTGGATCCATCCACCAGCCAAGGGTACTCCACTGTTGGCATAGGCCGCCCCTATGGATTTCCAATAAAGTCGGTTGAAAGCGGCCTATAACCAACGCGTTCCTGCAGACTTAACTATATCCTCAATCCAGCTAGCCGTGGTCTCTATTCGAGAACATTACGGCCCCATCGGCCCTCCGTTCTTCGAACTGTGCCCTGCTCTATCTTTTAACTTGCTAACCCTCTGGGCTATAGCCTAGCAAATAATATATCGATACCGTGGGGTAGAAAGGTCGTAAAAGCCAAAATACAAACTTTTCAGGAGGAGCAAAAAACGCCAAAAACAGGAAAATAATATAACTTTTTCAATTTTAAACTGCAAATAATCAAATAATCATGGAGAATGGTGATTCTTTCAATGCAAGCAAGAATCTTAAAATCTGATTAAACTGTGACTGAATAAATTTATAAGTTAGCTTGGAGTTACAACCTAAAAATTATAAAAATGTGGTGGATACGCCCTGTAAACTTCAATTTCTGAATTGTAAGGGCATAACTACTACATTCATCTTACTATACTTATGTTAGTTTTGGGCGTATAACACTATGCTAATTTAAATAAAAAGGACACAAAATAATTTATAAAGTGCAATGAACACGCACAATTATTTTTATTGAAGACTAGCTTAAAACCCGCGGCTTCGCCCGCGTTGTCTTAGTAGACAGGTACTGGCTTATGAAAATAGCCCGTGGTTTGACCCACGTTTGTCTTAGTACTTGCTTAAAATTATAAAAGGCTGCCGGTTGGCTTGCGTTGTCTTGGCACTTCCTTAAAATAATAATAGGTCGTGGTTTAGCAAAGCATTATCGTATAACGTATTACTTGCAAGGATAATGCCTATGGTTTGGCCTGAATTGTCATAGTATTTGGCTAAAATGATAATAGGTCGCGGTTTGGCCTGCGTATTCTTAGTACTCGCTTAAGATGGTAATTTATAGCACGCAGCTTAGCCTGCGTTGTCTTAATACTTCCTCAAAATTGTAATAGCCTACCGTTTGGCACGCGTTGTCGTATTACTTGCAATGATAATAGCCCACGGTCTGACCGCTTTGTTCGAGTAACTGCTTAAAATGATAATAAGCCACAGTTTGACCCGCGTTGTCTTGGCACTTGCTTAAAATAATAATACTTCGTGGTTTCGCCTGCATTGTCGCATAACGTATTACTTGAAAAGATAATGCTTAGTAGGCATTATCTTTTCGAGTAATAGGCATTGCCTACGGTTTGGCCTTAATTGTCCCAGTGTTTAGCTAGAATGATAATAGGTCGCGGTTTGGCCTGCGCATTCTTAGTACTTGCTTAATATGGTAATTTATAGTACGTAGCTTGGCTCGCGTTGTCTAAGTACTTGCTTAAAATTACAATAGCCTGCCGTATGGCTTGCGTTGTCGTATTGCTTGCAATGATAATAGCCCATGGTCTGGCCCGCGTCGTTATAGTATTTGCTTAAAATGATAATGACGCGCGGTTTGGTCCGCATTTTCTTAGTACTTACTTTAAATGGTAATTTCCCACAGTTTGGCCCGCGTTGTCTTAGTACTTTTTTTGCTTAAAATAATAGCTCTTGGTTTAGCCCACGTTGTCGTATTACTTGCAAGGATAATAATTAGCCCACGGATTGGCCTGCTTTGTCTCAGTATTTGCTTAAATTTACTTGTATCTAAAGCTTATTATGGAGTACGACAATTTTTAGATGATAAAATGCAAAATATTCGAATTAAATCTAATAATAATAATTGTATAATTTTTTCAGGTTCTAATGATTATTTTATGGCCATATTGGACCTAACTGATAATTCAATATTTTTGTGATTAGTAGTAAGATCTCAATGTAACACAGTTCAACAATAAATGTTCTTTGACTTTAATAGCCCACGGTTTGGACCGCGTTATTTTATAACTTGTCATAAAATAAATACTTGATAAAGTTATATTTTAATATACCTACTGATTTTTTTATAGCGAGAAAAGAATATTTTTCGATTTATGATGAGATATATGACGATCATGAGTTGAGCCATGTAGTTTCCCACTCGTATACCAAATTTTATCCAACTCCATTCGCACGTCATGGTCGGCCAAGTGCGAGTTGGACTCGCGCACGCAGGGTTCCGTACCGTATGGGAGCCCATTCCTCTTGCCGTTATTAATAGCGAGCAAAAAAATCCTAAAAATCACGTTTGTTGCATGTCCCTTAAATATTTATTTTATTCTATTTTTAGTATTTTTTGTTATAGCGACAACAGAAATACATCATTTGTGAATATTTCAGCTGCCCAACTATTACGGTACCTACGGTGACAGACAGACAGACGGACATCGAAGTCTTAGTAATAGGGTCCCGGTTTTACCCTTTGGGTAAGGAACCCTAAAAAAGGCCAGTACAGGTATTCATCACCCTTCGGCCACGTATGATACCAGAGTTTGGTAACCAGTATCCATGGAATGTAACATTCTGCTTATGAAACCAACTCGGCAAAATTGTGAAGATCGCATTCTGTACCTACGCTTATTGTAAAACCCTGGCTTTATTGAAAACATACAAGAAAACAAGAAAATAGTTCAACTGTGAATCGTTTATTACCTACAACCCATTGGAATAAAATGGCGTAATGATTTCGATACAATGTTCAACACTAATACCTATCAATTGATTGTTTTGTTTTGTTTTTGTGTTTTGTTGGCCTCTTTCGTATGAAAATATCTAATCTTATGTGTAATGTAATAGTGTAATGTAGGATAATGCGTGTTGATGTTTTAGTTTATGGAATACTGTCTTTGTTGTATGATTTATATTAGTGTGTGTGTTTTCAAATGTATTTATACTCTGAATCTTTATTAATGTTTAAAGTTATATTTATGTTGCACGTGACGTCACCTACCGGTCTCAGCAGAATACCAGCGCTGATTGTCATCAATCAGCATTTCACGCTGAGTTGGGATCGGTTTTCGTGGCATACCGCGAGCACTTGCTGCATAAGTACTGTTTCAAATGTTTGTCGTTTGCTCGTTTTTTCTTCTTTTTGTTATTAGCTGTGATTGTTCATGTATGTCACGAAATAAACGTTCTTTCTTTCTTTCTTTCTTTCTTTCTTTCTAATTTCGTTTTCATTTAGCTGAGATATGGCGTCATTTATTTCTGCATCAATTTCTTTGTACTCTCGGCTTAGTTCCAATTTTCTTTTGTATATATCCACTACGGTGGTTTCTTTTCTTAAAATATCTAAGAGTTGATGTCGGTCTTTTACGTCCAATATATCTGTTTAGGCGACTGTGCCAACCTTCTATATTATTGGTAGTACGTATTTTAGATGATGAACAAAAGCAAATTTTTTCGAAGTCAGTCTTTGCCATCCATTGGTTATTAAAATATTTGTTAAATTTTGTTATCTCTTCTCCAGACGGACTCTTTGACATAACATATTCATACCCCTTTCGAAAATAGGCTATGGGTAAACGTGCAAGGCCAGCATACCTGTCGTAATACGTGCTTTTTTACCCTTGTGGTTAATTTTAACGATTTAGCTTTTCTAAATAAACACCTATTCAGATGATAATAACATCCCTTAACATCAATGTTGGGGAAAACTTTTTGAACAGCTTTCATTGAAGCCAACTCGAAGTCAACAGTAATTGTTTCTGGTAGCCATTGCTTGAATCGGTAATTTATCATATAAAATAGTACTTCGTAAGTTTGCTGTGTCTTGTCTGGTAGTAAACAAAACATTTTCAGAAATTTAATTTTCCTGAGCTGATACTCGGTTACATAAAACGAAAAATCCCTATCACTTGGATACCAGTATCCTAAGACGATCATTTTTTCTTCGTGTGATACTGGTTACCAAACTCTGGTATCATATGTGGCCGAAGGGATTCATCATGTTTCATTAAGTCAAGGGCGAGCCACCCGGCCTATACGAACTTACTTATTAAGTCATTAGAAATTTAATTTCGATTATTCTGAACTCAATGACAATCTCGCCCATAACCGTTTACGCGGTCAAAAGTGATCGAGACACTTGTAGGACTTTCAGACATTCTCTGACCAAGTACAGACGAAAAAGTAGCACACAAGAAGGTACATTTTATTTGAAAAATACATAGCGCACCTACATCTAGACGACAGGCATGTTCTAGGATTCCATTATACTCATCATTTGACTAACTTTTACTATGGTACCAACCCAGAAATCACGTAAATAAAATTAGCTGTTCAACACAAAAAATTCATCGACCCGCGACAAAATGTAAAGAATAGGTAATTTTCGCTTCTTCAGGGTAGTTCCCATAGTAAAGTAAGTAGTTATTGATCCGTATGTACCCTTAGTTTAAGTCTATTGGCTCACAAAATAAAATCGTTCATAAACAATTAGGGGCCCATTTTGCCCCCATTGAAGGATCTAAATTATCTCAATTTAATTCCAGATATTTCACTACGTTTAAAAAAAAAACGCGATCAAGTTATTTTTCACGCTTATATAGGATGTTTGGTCTAGCGTTAGACAAGGAATCCGGGACTTTTCCCAGGACGTTAATAGTCATATGTTAGTTAAAAGGGTGAGATATTTTCAAACAATATTGCATCGGTTTTCGAACAGTCATTTAGTTCTTTTTTAGGAAATTGATATCCTGAAGGACCCACTGAAATTTTCCGGGATAGCAGTACCCCAAGTGGTAATTTGTGTTATTGTCTAGCGTCGTACCAAATTTCGTTAGAATTCATTTACCCCTTTTATCTTAGCTTTATAATTGATTATTTTGGCTATTGCTAAGAAACCCTATAGATTTTCCGGGATAAAATGGTTACTGTATTGAAACATGTTGTGTGCTATCTACATACCTACCAGATTTCATTTATAACCGTTCAGCTCGTCTGATGTAATTATTGACGCTTTTTTCACCAACTTTGGGAACTTATCTGACCCGTTAGATAAGGAAAATTCGGAAAAACAGGAAGAAACGTAACTTTTATTTTATTTGTAAAGCATAAATACAAAGTTTTAAGTCAATCGGTAAAGGTAATAAAAAATTAAATGCAAACAAAAAGGGCCCGTTTTACCCCGTTAGAGGTCGATTTTTCGAAATTTTCGTCCTTTGTGCTTCATTACGTTGTACATTGTACCTATGTTCGAAATTTCAAGTATCTATCTTTAGTGGATTGGGTTGTAGCCTAAACTGATTAATTTTGGCTATCCCTAAGGATCCCCATAGAATTTCCGGGATAATAATAGTTCATGTGTTGAAACATGTTGTGTGCTTCCTCCATACCAGATTTCATCCATAACCGTTCAGCTCGTCGGATGTAATAGACGCTTTTTTCACCAACTTTGGGACCCAATTTGACCCCTTAGATAATAAATATTCGAAAAAACAGGAACAAACGTAACTTTTATTTTGTTTGAATAGCATGTATACAAAGTTTCAAGTCAATCGGTAAAGGGAATAAACAGTTACATACAAACGAAAAGGGCCCGTTTTACCCCTTTAGAGGTCGATTTTTCAAAATTCCGTTCTTAGTGCTCCATTACGTGGTCCAATGTATCTTTGTTCCAAATTTCATGTTCGTATCTTTAGCGGTTTGGGCTGTAGGCTGTCTGTCAGTCAGTCACTCAGCGAAGCCTTTTATATAATAAATAAATAGATTGCCCGCATTGTCTTAGTACTTGCTTAATATGATAACAGCCCGTGGTCTGGCCCATGTTGTTTACACACAAAAAATGACAATTGTTAGCCCACGACTTAGCCCACGCTATTTTGTACTTCCTTAAAATTATTAAAGCTTCCGGTTTAGACTGTGTTCTATAGTTCTTCCTTAAAATTATTAAAGCCCGCGGTATGGCCCGTACTGTCTTAGTACTAACCTAAATTAATCATAGCCCACGGGTTGGCCCACGTTGTCTTAGTACTTACTGAAAATGAGATTTGCCGCAATTCGACCTGCGTTGTTATGTACTTACTTAAAATTATCATAGTCCAATTCACATAATTTTGCACATAATTGTGGTTCGGCCCTCGTTTTTTGTACTTTCTTAAAGTGATAATAGTCTGCGGTTTGGCCCACGTCGTTTTGTACTTCCTTACAATGATTATACCCCACAGTTTGGCTGGCGTTGTCTTAGTACACACTTAAAATGACAATAGCCTGCCTTAAAATATTGATAGTGGGATGATGGGACCCATTCACATTTCCTCATCAGTATCCTATGAACTACTCTAACACCTCAATCGAGTTTCTCAACAGGTGGGTTTTAAAATGAACATGGACAAGACGAAGGTCATGTGTAATTCCCATGTTGTACCCACTCCAATTTATGTTGAGAGCTTGTTTCTTGTAGTTGTTGTTTCGTACGTCTACCTAGGACTAGTAGTCTAATGATAGGTCCGACTTCAAGAAAGAGGTTAATCGCCGAATTCAACTCAGTTGGGCAGCGTTCGCAAAATTGCAAAACGTCTTCTCCTCTGACATACCTCAGTGCCTCATATCAAAAGTTTTCGACCAGTGTATGTTGCCAGTGATGACTTATAGCATAGAAATGTTATCTCTCACTATGGGCTTTATTGTAAGCTCCAAGTGGCCCAACGAGCTATAGAACGGGTTAGGTATGCTCTTAGTCTCTTTGCGAGATCGAATCAGAAATGAGGAGATCCGTCGATATTGCCCAGTGGATTGGCAAGTTAAAGTGGCAGTGGGCATGGCACATAGCTTGAAGAACTTATGACTGATGGGGTTGAAATGTTACCTCATTAAGAGCTCAGGATCGCGCGGGATGCAAGCTGCTATCAACCGGTCTTATTGGAGATCTTTAGGGGAGGTCTAAGTCCAGCAGTGGAGGTCCTATGGCTGAAATGATGATGATGTCGTGTGCTATGTGCTAGTGATGATGATGATGTCCCCTTTGTGCTAATTTGTGCTATTTTCTACTTTTATATCCAAAGCTTTTTTATTTATCACGAGAAGTAAGTTATCACGAGTTAATAAGCAATCGAGTAAGATGTAACTCATACTTTTGCACAGGTAAGAAGCTAATTGCTCAGAAAATAGGGTGTGATTGCACGTAATACTGAATTTCTGCGGACGCCAGTACCTACAGCCGGTGGTGTGAAATTCTGGACATAAGATACCGAGAACTTATTTGTACGGGATCGGGAATTAAACCCATGACCTCATGATTAAGGCCGGTGTTACAACAGCTAGACCAAGGCTTGAGGTAATCATAAATTATAAATGAAGTTAAAGTACCAACAATTAAAAAGACAAGAATATATCTGGGAAAAAAGTAATTTATTTCAGGTTTTTCAAGTTAAAATTTGCTGATTAAGTGCACATATCCACTAACAAAAAATATATTATGTCACCAGAAAAAATCGAACAACATTTAATTAAAACATCGTTTAAAGAAGTTAAAAAAATGTTGTTCTTAAAGTACCTCATACAAAAAAATATATAGGTAGGTACTCGTACTTTCCTTATTAAAAAAAGATGGCACCGCATACAAGTAAAGATCAGGAATTAAATCAAAATTAGAGAAACATAAATTAAGGTATTTTAATAAAACAAACCAATTTTTTTACGTAATATTTATTTACTTACAAATTCTTAGGGTTTGTAGACAAATTAAAAATAGTCAGACAATATTCTTGCCTAGTTACTATATACTTAAAGATCAAGGTAAATTGTTGAAACGAACAAGTTTTTAATGTCAGTTTTTTCACTTGTATGCATATTTTAACTTATATTAAAAATTGTGATGTATAAAGACAACAAAATAAAATAATTCCGTCTAGAAAAGCATTGTATAAAGTTGACACGTGTCCCACACCAACTATTAAGCGACAAACTTTAAATAAGTGTTTGGCTCCAAAAACTAGTAACAAAAATACATCTACTCGTATGTCTAGACGAATGACACATTCCAGGGACAACGTTTTACGTATCATTTTAACCAAGCCAAATAAAATCCCAAAAAAAATGTCCCACACATTTTGTAGAGCGTCATAGATTTTTTTCTATGGAAAAGCAATTTCCTTCCAATCTTCTAACTTGTACCGCCACACCTGCCGTGACCCTTTAGGGCTGGGGTCTGATAGTGAGTAGACGGATACAGTTTTCACCAGACGGTGATTGAACCAGCTCGGTAAGATCTAGCGTCAAAGCTAGTTTGTGCGTTTTAAGCCCAGCATGGTTTGTGTTCAGGTATGGGTGAAGCTACTCCTTATGGTGGCTATTAAAGTTCCCCAGGATCACGAGGGGAGACGAAGGGTTTTTAACAAATGTTGATATTTTTTTTAATGGCTTATAGCTGTTGGCCACTGAGGCCTCTACAGTTTACCGGACATGGGCGAGCGCGGAAGGCGGCTGAGCCCTAAGATTAGGTTATAGGGTGACTAGCGCAAGGGCACCTGAGAAGGTACGGACCTCGGCTTGGGCCGTCACCCGGCGGGGGAGATCAGACTTGCCCGGGCACCCCAGAAGGGGTGTGCCCTGTGGCCCTAATGGGTTGAGCTGGTTGACTATTTGGAGAGAATCTAACCGATGTTCTGACAGATCCGGAGGGTCCTCGACCTCGCCGGCGAGGTCGGTGTGTGTCTGTGTGCCTTTGGTAACCGGCGCCTATACCAAAAACGGTATACTTCCTGTTGCAGCGAGCTGTCGGATCGGAACTAATGTTGAAGTTTTGACCTAATACTTATGGTTTTGAATTGGAAATATTAGCGGGCGACGGGATTGTAGGGCGGAGCGAGCGTAAGCAGTGCAGCCTATTTGTTGGTATTCCAACTTCACCTTTATTACTTAGAGGCTTAAGTCTAAAATTGTGCAAAAAGAGAAACGTGGTGGCGTCACGGCGAACTAACAATAAGATTTTAATCAGCAGCGAGTCTACTGATGAAAATCAAATTGGTGTCTACCAAGCAATAAACACTTAGTTTTATTAGCAATGACAGAGAAGTGTTGTCAACGTAACAAAATTAATAAAATAACATGGCGACCTCACCTACGACGCTTCTCTTTTACAAACAAACTCTATAGTGTCTAATTTCCGCCTAAGATATTTGAATGAAGCGAAGCGAAGGTTTCTGCTTTAACTAGACGATTTTGCTTTCGTCTGTCCGGATTTTGATTTTCCTCTATAGGTCACATTTTTCAATGAATCTCGACGAAACTTGATACACAGGCTCTATGATTGTATTAATGGTTTATTTTATGTGGTCGGGAATTTTTGATGTTTTCTTCAAAAAAGCAGATTTCTTGTAGCGCAATTTATGAGCCAATTTCAATAATATTTGGCAAGATTGTTTAATATCTAAATTCTAACAAGATTAATAACTAATATCTAAATTCTAGAAAATATGAACCAAATCAGTCAAGTCGAGATATATTCATAACGGGACAGTAGCTTTAAGTTTATTTTTAAATAGTGCCACTTGTTTAGTATAATTTCGAAAGACTAGGAATGGAAGTGGCAACATTCCTGGGGTAACGCATGTGACAAACGCTGCTAATTGGTTCGAAAGAGGTTTCAAGCATGAAACTTTGGGGTTTCAAGTGACATCGCATGATCGGCCGATGGGCGGGAAAATGCGAGGTGACATGTCAGATGTCAGTTGTAAATAGAGCTTGTTCGGAAGAGGTTGTGGACAACTGAGATTAGAACGGTTCAAGCCTGTTGATTCTTGATAGAATGATGGCAGCGTGCGTTACGCTGCGGAACGCCATGTCCTCCGCTTAAAGTTCTCTCAATAATTGTAATCATACGTAATCTTCTGTGAAATAAATTGATTGTTCGTGACGTCGCCTTTATCTCCTCGCCCGCTAAACCCACGCCACGCCACACTGATGCATTGTTGGGTCAGTGGTATAAAACATTACCACATTGAAGCATCATAACTGATGCGGAGCCTTTTTATGGATCCGATATGCATATGAAGATTCCGTTCATTCATTTAGAATGATCGTGTAAAACTCCTCTAGCAGTAATCTTGTTTAAGAGATGCACCCAATACTCTCGATTTCTCTTCTTTTGCATCCTTCTTCTCTTTGTATCAAGTTTAGAGCAATAAGTTGGGCAACACGCGACTGATCTCTTCACCAACTCTAGCGATTGTAACTAACTTCACTACATAGTATAAAAAAAAGTCGCTTTCTCTGTCCCTATATACCTACGAGTATGTATGCTTAAATCTTTAAAGCTACGCAACGGATTTTGATGCTGTTTTTTTTTAATCGATAGAGTGATTCAAGAGGAAGGTTTATATGTATAATACACCTGCCTGTGCGAAGCCGGGGCGGGTCGCTAGTTGGTTATATACTGGTTTCTGATCAGCCGACTATTAGTTGGCTGGTCTGCGCAATCATGTCCAACCCAACTGTTTTGTTGGCCCGGTGAGTGCACAAACAGACCAACTCGACTAAACTGTCTGCAGATAGAAAATCTGTAGTCTGCGACGACTGTAAGTACAATTTTATTTTTGATTTGTATTCTTATTTTTTTGTGTACCTAATACTACTGATCTTGTGAAATCTAAAAAGTGTGCTTATTTATACTTAAAAATTAATTAGGCACAATTTTGAAAATTGTTACCAGACGATTCCAAGTCCCTGTATTGTGTCTACGGAATACAGAAATTTTGACTTCGATTGTATTTTTTCTTATATCTTCAAACAGCGGTTGTGTAAAAATAGGCAAGGAAATTCTATACTTACCATAAAAGCTATGTTCAGACAAATAATAAAAAAAGCAAAATGATCTAACATTGTGAAACTTTTTTTTTCTCTTCTTTAAAAATATAGTTAATAAGCTCATAGAATGAAGTAATGAGTGCAGTGGTTTAATTATTTTAATCTACAATTTTATGATTTGGTAATCGGTTATGAAGTCCTGCGTGCCCACCGGTTTGACATAATTTCAAAGCCCCTTAATTCATTAACCATTAATTATTTTACAGAAATATTTGGCGCACGTATCAAGAACATGTTTAGATACAACGTACTCAAATATTACCGAAATCGAAAACATCGTTTTTTTTTTGCCTGTCCGCTTCGCGTGGAATGCCCCCCTACCACCACATCATCATAATCCCTATGAAATATAAATGAACAAATCAGGAAGAAACCATTAAAAAAACACATTATTAGCTTTTCAAATTTTTGCTATATTTCATTTAGTTAGTTAAAATAACTTAAACACTATGTTATATCAATCAATGAAGTTATAGTAAAAAAATAATTTTAAATAAATTTACCTACATGTTTAAGAAAAACTCTTAATATTCATCATGAATAATTTTGAATACAAAACTAAAACAAAGAATAATCAAAAATATAAGCAATTTCTAATATTGTTATAACAAACATCAATTCAATTAGGTTTAAAAGTAGATAAATACTTGCTTAACCTGAATTACGTACTTATTTACTAATTAAAAATCCTTTTTCTTGTTTTTTAATAAAACTTTAAATTCAGTTGAAATTGCCTCGTTGCCTCGGAAAATCTGCAAACAATACAAAAAACGTTACAACCTGAAGGACAGTAATTGTCAATCTTGAAAAATGCTTTAGAAAACTTTTGCAAATCCATTTTTTAGGGTTCCGTACCCAAAGGGAAAAACGGAACCCTATTACTAAGACTTCGATGTCCGTCTGTCCGTCTGTCACCGTGCTGTATCTCATGAACCATGATAGCTAGGCAGCTGAAATTGTCACAGATGATGTATTTCTGTTGCCGCTACAACAACAAATACTAAAAAGGGAATAAAATAAATATTTAAAGGGGGCTCCCATACAACAAACCTGATTTTTTAAACGTTTTTCGCTCTATATTAATAATGGTAACAGGTAGATGTTTGAAATTTTCACAGAATATTTAGTTTTGTATTCACTTCAATAATAAATAATAAAATAAATATTTTAGGGGGGCTCCCATACAGTACGGAACCCTCCGTGCGCGAGTCCGACTCGTACTTGGCCAATTATTATTTTTAGTTAATGTGAAAAAACTGAATTTTATATAGTTTCAAGATGGCGGGAAATGCACACAAGAAATTGTAGTCGAAAATTATAAAATCTATCAGCCGAAGGACCTCCACTACTGGACATAGGTCTCCTCATGGATTTCCAATAAAGCCGGTTGGAACCGGCCTGCATCCAGCGCGTTCCTGCGATATATGGGTACTTCTTCGAGTGAGACATTCTTTGGTGATTTTCGTGGCAATTTTCGAATTCAATTTTTTTTTCAAATCCTTGTTTAATTAAATTTATTTCGATTTCTTAAAATATATGTAAAAGTAATATGTTATATAGAAGAGGCACCTCATAGAGCGATATACTTACAGAGATAATCGAGGTTAAAAAAATGGAGGCCACGCAAATCATAAAACACCCCACGAAAATGATAATTTTAAATTGACTTTCTCAGATGAGTTACTTACTGTTACTTCATATTGAAAATAAGTTAATATGATATGATAAGGTAAAAAATAGGTAGGTTACTAAAACAAAAAACGTTTTTAGTGGTATCAGTCCAACATTATTTATTACTAGCTGACCCGCTGCTAAACGAACTCTGCGGTCAGAAGCTGATGGTACTGGTGAATCAGCACGTGACAATAGCAATGGAGTAAGAGTTTCTTCCAATGGATCACGGTTTTCTTTGTAATGAGTTTCTGGTACTTGTATGAGTTCCTCAACAAGGCAACGTTTAGCTTGTTTCTTTTTTCTTTAGGTTATATTTTCGGGAACTTATTCTACTTTTCTTTCGTTTTGCTTTTTGCTCGTGGCGGTTTAAGTCATGAATATAAGTATTTTTTCTTCGGTTTTCGTTTCATAATATCTCGTTCGGTTTTTTGCTTTGAACTCTTCATTATATTCTATATTAATAAGCCTATCTCTTCTTCTCTCGGATAAATTTTTTCTTTCTATTTTTTCTTATCTTGTTAATGGCATTTGTGGTCTAAAATGTTGATAATCCATTATAATTTTACTAAACTTGAATATAGGTATCTAATCTAAAGCTATTTTCAATTGTTTTATTTAAAAATGCACGATTAATGTGACAACGCGAACTTAATGGTACATGGAATTCTCTGCCAGTTAAGTCAGAAACCCACAGAACGTGACATTATAAGTTTGATTTAAACTAAGTTACATTTAACTTAAGTTATAGAAAATATTATCATTCATAACTAATACAAAACTCAAAGTGGTTTTATTTGAATGGGCAAAAATTGATTTGCGTGGGTCAAAACTACCACGTAAACCACGCAAATCACGACCACGTAAATCAAAATAAATACTTTATGCTAAAAATATATAAAAACCTTTTACACAAATAAACTGTGTTTTGATTATAAGTTACGTTACCTTATACTTGTTCGCTACAATATTTTACTAAATAAATAAATTCACAGACACTGGAGATAATTAAACCACGCAAATCAAAGTTTTGAGAAACCAAACCCACGCAACAATGTTCTTACCTCTATTTTTTTTAAACTCGACGCACCATCACACAAGCAGTCTGCCCGGCAGTCGGAGCGCAATTAGTTGTTAACTTGAAGTAGGATTACGAAACAGCAGGTCGCGAATTTAGAGATGTGCTAGTGAAATTATAATAATCCACGCAAATCAGGAACTACCTTGGGACAGTTACATTTAATTTTTTTTCAGGCAATGTAGTTCTTTCAGAACTATGGTCTAATTTTTTATAGTATTTTAAACTTTTTAGGACTTAGTGTTATTTTTTTGGTAACGATGTAGCGTTTAGTTTAAAATATAAAATTCACTAAGTGATCAGATCGGGGCTTGGGACACTCCACGAAAATCAAAGAATGGGGGTATTTCATTTTTTTTCATATTCAATTTTTAATATAATTGAATAATAATCAGTATCCCAGTTTAGAGAGGTTTTAAGCTTTGCGCGAAAAAAAAACTGGCTCGCTGACTTTAAAATTTCTATTATTTTTAAGTAAAGCCGCTTGAAAACTGTGACCAAAAGAATGACCCATATAGTATTAAAAGTCGTCAGTACACCTGGTCGGTAGACGTCCAACGCTGCGCTTGGTAGACCGTGGTCTCCATTCGAAAATTTTACGGTCCCATCGGCCATCCTTTCTTTGAACTATGTGTCCTACCCATTGCCACTTTAATTTGGTAATCCGATGGGCTATGTCGGTAACTTTGGTTCGTTAATTATCCTACATTATATCCAAAATTAAACCTTCTCGGTTCGTAAGTATACATTTTCAAATGACTATAATGACTGGGTGAATAAAACCCTGCTAGGGTCGAGGGTTTATAGAAAGTTTATTTCGATAGGATATTGTGGTTGAACGCGAACTTGATAGTAAATAAGATTAAATTAAAAAAAAACCCAACGCAAAATGATTCCTACTGCAGCTAATAAATTCTGATAACATTGAAACAGCTGAACCAATTTTATAAAAAATAAACAAATAAAATAATTTATTTAAAAATATTAATTTCATAATAACAAATGAAAATACATTTATGAAACATACAATATATGAAACATAAAAACAATCCCGAATAATTCACGTTTCAAAAAAAATCAAAATCGGTTCATCTGTTCTGGAGCTACAATGCTACAGACACACACACACACACACACCCTCGCCCCCCCCCCCCCACACACACACACACAAACACACGTCAAACTTATTATTAACACCCCGTCGTTTTTGCGTCGGGATAGTAAATACCTCCACTGTCTCGTGCCGTTTTGCTCACAGAGTTCAACCAAAGATTGCTACCAAGGGGCGGTGAATTTGGAATCTTCAGTGCGTTATTTCCTAAAACTGCCTCTGCGCCAATGATGGGCCACTTCGCTGTGTCCTGCACTAAGCCCGTACCATGTTGGACCGTGTTGTTAAAATTGGTAACAGCATGGTCAATCCAAACGGGCTGTGTGTTGTCCTCGCCTTTAGTCCTGATAATAACATAAATAAATTAAATACGGTGGTGGCCTAGTGAAGGCCTAAAAAAACCGTATCAGCCTTTTAATAGTCCACTGCAGGACGTAGGCCTACCCATGAAGGGTGATTGGGCCATATCCACCACGCTGGCCCAGTGCGGGTTGGTGGATTTACATATGCCATTTTTCAACGTACGTATAGAGGTTGCCCCACGTGGTTTTCCTTCACCGAAAAGCCAATGGCGTGAAATTACGTACATAAATTCTAAAGATCTCATCGGTACGGGACCGGGATTTGAACCGACGACCTCACGATTGTAAGGCGGGAGTCACTACCTCTAGTACACCACGGTTTCTGAAACCTTGGTGGCCTAATAAAGCCGCCGTGGCCTAATAAAGCCGTTCGCTCTATTCATTTGATCAGTCAATAATATTAGTAGTTATGTTACATCCACAAAGGTAAACGTAATGGTTAATTAAAAATACAATAACAAATTGAATCCTTCACTTTAGAGGTGATATTTCCAATTGTTTTAGTTAAGAGTATTATGGTAGCCGTTTTGTTGTTCTTTAGTGTAATAATATATTATGTTGACATGTTGACCAGAAATACCTAATTGTAATATTATGTTATTTATTCTTCACTCATACTACTCGTTGTTATTTAACTTTGCAAGGAATTCAACGACTCATGAGGAGACTTATAATACCGAGTCTCTGTGATATCGCGATGTAGTAAAAGTTCATTATCTCATTATTTACTACTAGAAGTATTGTCTTATAAAATTAGGATTTACTTGTCTGCTGTAGTGGAGGTCACCTGTGGTGCAGATTCGCAGCATACAATAACATCTTCGCCGAGAAATTTGCAGATCTACAAGAAATAAAGGAATGGTTTTAAAAGTTTCTGTACACATAAGAACATTAAAGTTCTATACAACAAAAACATTTTCATGTGAAATGATGCCAAGTCTAAATCACAGTTCCCAGTTCCCACTATCAAAAAGTTGTCAGATCTCACGTAGAGCCAAGCTTCTAACTCTACACGCCTTACTCTACAAGTCCTTACTCCACAAACTCTACAGCTTAGTCAATTTGATGTATTAGGTTAATCAGTTAAACATCTGTTTGTGAACACGAGTCTAGGACCCGAGTTTAGCCGTTATTTAAATACAGTTATCACATGTTTAACTTAAACATGCGTTGGGGAACTCGGCTCTAAGAGATGTATGTATCTGTGGTGCAATAAACGATTGTATAGGTATATCGAATGAAAACATAGGGACACCAGAGGCCATAAATCTCTCCTCAGAGGTTACCGCACTATTACGTATGACGCGGCATGCTTCTTGGCTGGATCACCTCCATGGGATTTAGAGGCGGAAATACATGCGAACATGTACTCATGGCGCACGGAGCTCCGCCAACGCGGGCAGAATCCGGCACCCAGGGAGGTAGAGATGTGGAAGGTCCAAGCTCGTCGCTATATGCTCGAGGAATGGAATGAAGAGCTGGCCCAGCCTAGAGCTGGCAGCTGGACCGTGGAGGCCATACAGCCCGTTCTCGTGAACTGGCTGGATAGGGCGCACGGGTCGCTTACCTTCCGGCTTGTGCAGGTGCTTTCCGGGCATGGTTGCTTCGGAAAGTACTTGTGCCGCATTGCCGGAAGGGAACCGACAACCGAGTGTCACCACTGCGGCTGCGACGAGGATACGGCGCAGCACACTTTGGAGGAGTGTCCAGCATGGGCAAGTGAGCGCCGAAGCCTCGTCGCAAGTGTAGGAAATGATCTCTCACTTCCAGCACTGATTCAGTCAATGCTTGGTTGTGAGAGATCGTGGAAGGCGGCCGTTTCTTTTTGCGAACAAGTTATGTTGCAAAAGGAAACGGCGGAGCGCGAAAGGGAGAACCTCTCGGAACTCCCGATGCGCCGCCGAAGAACTGGGCGTCGGAGGAGGATCTTCCACGCTCTCCTTCGACCCCCATAACAGGGAGCTTGGGCAACGGATTCGGGGGAGTCCATTGCCTGACAAGCGTAGCCCCTGAGGTGGAGCGTGCGGTATTTCCGCGCGCCCCTTAAGCATCTACCTGGTACCATTAATAATATAGAGCAAAAACGTCTAAAATTCAGGTTTTTTGTATGGGAGGCCCCCTTAAATATTTATTTTATTTTGTATTTGTTGTTATAGCGGCAACCGAAATACATCATCTGTGAAAATTTCAGCTGCCTAGCTATCATGGTTCATGAGATACAGCCCGGTGACAGACGGACAGACAGACAGACAGACAGACGGACAGACGGACATCGAAGTCTTAGTAATAGGTTCCCGTTTTTCCCTTTGGGTACGGAACCCTAAAAATGGCAAAGATATTGTGTCAAAGTTTGGGAATGGGGGTCGTGACGTCACATCTCTCACGAAAGTCTATACATTTGTATGACACTCGTGACGTCACGCGGGCTATATGTTCATAATTTTTTGTTTAATTCACATAATTAAAAACGTGTCTAATATCCTACTTATATCATAAACGCGAAAGTTTGTATGTATGGGTGTTTGTTCCTCTTTCACGCGAAAACTACCGAACGGATTGAAATGAAACTTTGCAATACTAATGTTTATACATACCACAAAGACTATAATTTACTATAAAAAACTATACAACAAAATACTATAAAAAAACCTAAACCTAGAGTGCCGCCGGCAGCGGGGCAGGGCTCAAGCTACCGGTGGTTGGGTCTACAGAGAGAGGAACCTCCTGACAATGCGCGCCGTGTCCGGACGACTGCCTTCTGTATCTGACCCTTGACCCAACCGTCTAGCGAGAGTCTCTTAAGGTGGTGGTCGAGACTCTTCGCTATTAAGCCGTTTACCGAAACGATTATAACATGATTAACAACATTATTATTAAGATAATATTATGAAAACCTCATACCTCTGTAACATTATTATTAAGATAATATTATGAATTTACAATTCGTATATTTTATAATTTATGATTATGACACATATTTGAAGTGTACATCATTTGACTTGTAACTTGGCGTTATTAATAAATTTGATTATGATTATGATTTATAAAGATATTGCGTGAAACGAAATTCGCCGGGCCAGCTAGTTTTTTAATAATCTATCTGACGGACTTATTAAATTGTTTTAATGATCATGCCTTTTGGAACAGGGTGCCAGAGGATGCCATCTCAGCAATGAAAACACGTAATTTAAGAACAGACTGGAACATTGGATTTAATAAATAGGGAAAATTGCTTTGACAGAAAAATATTAACTAGCTATAATTAGTATGAATGTCGCGGAATAAAATCACTTGTTTTCTTACTTTACAATAAAGTCATCGCCTCAAAAATGTATGCAAAGTAAAGTAGGACATTTTTTGCGATATCGGGATTGGTCATAAAATATCCCTGCACTTTTGCAAAGCAAGACCATCTACTAACTTGTATGTGGAGAAAATTGTACTTTTGAGCCGAAAACTGCGCATAGACCCTAAAATTTTCAGTAGAGTACTTTTGGCCTTTTTTTAAATAAAGCTTAGCTCCACGCTAGCAAAAAAATATATAGGCCGACCGCTTAACACGCGTATCACCTGCGTTTTCTTCTGATTTTCCAAAAGTCCTAGAACAACTTATGTTCTAGGAGTTTTGGAAAATCAGAAGAAAACATCAGCTATTTCATACAAAAAGTTCGTCAACGCGCGGAAAATGTATTGAGACATTGAAAAGCGAATTTTTCTTATTGCGTATTTTCAAAAGTCGTAGTACAATAGTTTGTCTAGATGTACTAGACCCAGCCTTAAAAAGTTTTGCGTTTAATACCTATGACCCTGTATAGGTAGGGAATTTAGGGTGGGTAATTGATAAAATAATTTTCTATAATCATAATAATTCAAAATTACCAAAGAATACACTAAGATGGCCCCAACCAGTGCCTTACCCTATGTCTGTGGTATACAAGTATTTTGTACAGTACTTATAATCTCACTAATCCGGCACTTCAATAGACCGACACGTCCAACAATGCGGCACTCTCCGGCCGCGTCTCCCTCGCCCCTCTTTGCCTATGCGCACTGTCGCCGTCTGTCTGTATCTTAAGGTGCTTTGTACATGGATCAACTACTGCAGCAACTGGAAACGGGCAACTACCTGTTTACAATATATTTTTTCAATTTGCAACTGCGTTCACATTGTACGCAGTCCCATTAAAATATAATGTTAACAGCTAGTTGCCAGTTTCCAGTTGCCGCAATAGTTTTTCCATGTGCAAAGCACCAAAAATTAATCAAGTGCACGTAATTACATTCATTAAGTATAATTGAATTTTTGTGAATATGGGTACCTACAATTAATGCCTGAAATAAATTAATTTTGAATTTTTTTTTTGAATTATGTTCTTTTTATGCTCGCACATATATAAACTATATTCGCTTTATGACATTTTTTATTTCATTTTTTGTTTTTTTTTCTAAAATCCAGTAATCCAAACATTCCAATCATCCGGCACCCTCTGGTTTTTATAAGTGCCGGATTAGTGAGATTATACTGTACTTACTTTTGGCTGGACTTTCTTGCTGATTTCTGCTTGAGCACTGGCGCAGTTCTTAGAGTTGACGCACACTCCGGAAGCTCCATTATTGGTGATACAGTTTTGTCCTGAAATTAAAATAGGTATATTATTGACCGTTTGAGTGCAGCCTCTATGCTTCAAGAATGGGAAGTTTTCTTTCATTTGAATGTTTGTTAGTTTGGATCAGAGGTTTCCAAACATGTTTTTCTCATGGACCCCTTGAAAAATGTTTCTGGTTCCAGAGGACCTCCTGTAACTAGGTACCTTTCTCTCATATTCCCAGTCAACGAAAATGTGATGATCAGGTAATATTAGTTAGGTATTAAAAGTTTATAATAGGCCGAATCATACAAGTCGGCGGATGTGAAGTTAGCTCCAACCGGAGCCAAACCCAATCAACGCGCGCTGTTATGTGAGCTTCAGTCAGAATTGGAAGCAGCTTGTAGCTAACTTCACATCCACCGACTTGTATGATTTTGTCTAAACAGGAACAGTTGCTCAGCTTCTTAATATTGTGCGCCTACATTTATAGGTCAAGTAAAGCAAACATTCTTCAAGTTCTTTACTATGGAAACCAGATTAATTTTCGTGGACCCCCGCTTACGAATTGTGAACCCCCATTTTTTGGTCACACCAACGAAGACCCCCGTCGAGACTCCCGTGGACCCTTGAGGGTCCACCTGGACTACTTTGGGAACCAATGGTTTGGATGCTGGTTCTTCTCTACAGTTCGCATTTTTCAACGAACATTCACGGTACTGCACTGGTAGTAAACATTTTTGTAATTTTTTTGTCGCTTGCAATTTTCGATTAGGTGGGAAGGTATTTCGGTCAAAAGATATTGAAAAGAGACGTCAGACGTCAGACGACAAATGGTTTATTATTCAGAAAAATCTAACCCAGATGATGTGTGTATCGTTTGAAAGCTTCTTTTATCGGCTTCTCAAAAATATTTAGTTTATATTTTTTCACCCCTCCATTTTTTTTAAATGGTGAAAATAAATTGCAGGGTAAATGGAAATGCAATCACTTTTTTTTCATTTTAGTCAAATTAATGTGCTTCTATCGTTCTTTTACTTGCGTTATTACTTGAGTCATCCACATATCTGTTACATTTTGCTAAAATAAAAGAATTCCTAAAATGTTGGTGCAACCAGTAAGCAATATTTCAAAAATCATTAAGAATTGGGTTAAATTGATAAAATGCTTTTATTTTAGTTATTTCTAGGTTGCTTAATCAGAGTTGACTGCCTCGGTGGCTCAGTGGTTAGTGACCCTGACTTCTGGTTCAAAGAGGCGTGGGTTCGATCCTCACCCAGGGCAAACATTTGTGTGTAAGATGTCCCCTAATATTTATTTATTTATTATTATTATAGTAGTTGCCAGAAATAATCTACTTAGTCTGTCAAATACATATATTTATCCAAAGAAATTCAAAATTAAATTTAAAAATAACGGAGGTCTAATATTTGATTTTAAGTGATGTTATAGATTCAGAAAAAGATGTACTTTCTCGAGATTTAACGCATGTTGTGGTTATGTTTTTTGATTATCATTATACCAGCCTCCTTACATTTTGTGGGCATGTCCTTTGCTGTAGCGCTATGTCGCAGCCGATTCTGTTAATTATTGGCAAGATCGTTAATTATAGATTTGCGAGTATGAGCCAATTCGGTCAAGATTGAGTCTAAATTTAGGCTTGTAAACATTCAGCTAATCAGATGCGAGGTCCACTGTTCGGCGAACTACTAGTTATATTTTTGGTACAACAAGATTAGACTTATTTTTATTTTTTTATTTCATTTATTTAGGCTTCATATTGATGACTGCATTAATACTTACAATACACACTTACATAAAATTCTTACAAAATATAATAGAACTAAACTGAATGCGTCACCTTTGAAGGAAGCGCCCCGCATGCAATTACTACTTCTTATAAAACAGTATGAAAAATAATCACTAAATATTTATGAACTACTATTATAAATTTATAAATTTGTGCGATGAGAAGAGTTAGAGTTAGGGTAAACCATTTCGGTCATGATTGAGTTTAAATTAATTTCAAATTTTACTAATGAATCTCCGAAAATATAGAACTGGTTGTAATTCTGAAATTTATTACCGAGTCTACTTATTTTAGGCACAGGAAAATTGGCACCTAGCACAGTTCTGCGAAATACTGGGGCAAATGAAGTTATTGGGTTGCGTGGAATACAAAATAAAAAAATTACCTTCTTCTTGTCCTTTAACGCCACAAAGACTCACAGCACACAATAACAACAAAAAAAAGAAATTCATGATGTTTTGATGAGGACGACCTCTTTACGTGATGGCTACAAGGATTTATATGCAACGAGATCCAAAATACACGACTTTTATAGCAAGCTCCTTCAATAATAACAATAGCCTATTTTTACCTTTATGACTAGTGAAAACACATATAACGTAACTATAGGAGTTCAATAAATAAAATGTAGAATTTTATAATTTAATGACTGCCTCGGTGGCTCAGTGGTTAGTGACCCTGACTACGGGATCAAAGAAGCGTGGGTTCGATTCCCACCCAGGGAAAGTATCTATGTGATGAACATGGGTGTTTTCTCTGTGTCTGGGTGTTGTTTAGGTATTATCTATATAAGTATATATTTAAAAATATGTATATGTACCGTAGTATATCAGTTTCTGGCAGCTATATGACAAGCCTTGCTTAGTTTGGTCAAAGAATTTATAATAATACTGTTTGGTGTCAGAGACCGTGTGTAACATGTCCCTTAATATTTTATTTATTAAGCTTTCATTTGCATACAAGAAAATGTCTACACTAGCTAGGTAAACGCGATTTAAAACTCTTGGCAGCTCTGAGGTTAGCTGCAAGTTGCGCAGGGCCCAAATCTGACTGAAGCTCACTTAAGGTGCGCGAGCACATTATGTCGGGCCGCAGCGAGGCGGAGCGGGCCGCTGCACAATATTAGTATGGAATGGAAATGCGGAAAATGCGGCCCGCTGCGCCCCGGCACACTGTGCGTTAGTTCATCTAAAATACATAAAAGCGATTACCAATATAATGTCAAATCAAACTTCCAAAATGTATGAGAAATCATGTAGGTACCTATACCGTTTTTAAACACTCGTATTATTTTTTAAATTAGGAATTTAGTTAACCTAATTGTATAACTTTCGCTTTTTAGATCAATTCTATTTTCACCCGTACTAAATAACGTATTGAAACTTTTAATTTATTTATTTATTCTTTATTTCAGACGTACAAGTCCATATTACAAAAATTCATTAAAATCATCATTTCAAAATGTCACAAATGTCAAAATTAATTATACATTCAAAATTAAATAATACTTGTTAAGTTTCAATAATAATATTATTATCTTAGCCTATACTTCGGTTTGGATCCAGAGTGCTCAAGATGCAACCTCGTCCAGTGTTGCATAATTGGGCAGTCCAGATCCATCCTCGAGGCGAACAGTTGCAGGTATATTATTATGATGGAGCTGTCGCGCACGCGGCGCACCAGGGACGCGACTCGCTTGCGCATGACCGCTGCGAACCCGTCGATCCGTGCGTCTGCAAACATCCCTGATGCGCTACAGTACCGCGGCAGCTTCAACAGCGCCCTAAAGGCGTTGTTGTACAGGACGCGCAGAGCACTATACGACTTTCCGGAGTATTTGACCCACAGGCTGCACGTATAAAAAGACTGACAGTATGCTCTGAATAATGTAGCCTTGACTCGTTCAGTACACCGTGCAAATCTACGGGCCAGCATGTTAGCTCGAACCGCTAATGCTCTGCGCTCCCTGTCGATGTCGAGGTCATCCTCGAGCGTCTCAGTGACCCAATGGCCTAGATACTTGAACTTGGAAACTCTCTTCAGCGCGCTACCGTTGAGAACGATCGGCGGGACTTTAGAGTACGTTTTTAAGCCGGCTTTGAAAACCAAGAGTTCACTTTTTACAGCGTTGTATCTGAGGCCGTGAGCCTCCGCATAACGCTCGCAGATTGCGACAAGCTTTCTGAGAGCACTGATAGATAGGCTCAGCAACACCATGTCGTCCGCGTAACTGATGTTATTGACAAACACTCCGTCGATGGAGCAGCCGACGCGAGCGCCGCTGAGCTCACGGACCAGACGATCCATGTACAGGCTGAAGAGCCCCGGCGAGGACAGTCCGCCTTGCCGGACGCCGCACTCCAGCCTGTACACGTCCGATACTGACCCCGCCCACCTCACATAATTTCGCTGATTGCCATACCAATACTGGAGCAGCGATGTAAACTCAGAGGGAAGCTCAGTATCATCCGCCATCTTCCGCCACAACCTGTCATAAGCCACGAGATCAAACGCTTTTGACAAGTCTAGGAAGCAGGCGTAGACAGGCGTGTTTCTCTCAGTGTAGTACTGGACGGTATGCTTGAGAGTCAGTGTCGCAGTTTCAGTCGAGAGTCCAGACCTGAAACCGAACTGAGCATCGTGTAACTCTAGGTTTTGCCGCATCCGACCATCAATCACCCCGTCCAGCACCTTGGCAATAACTGTCGCCAGCGATATAGGCCTATAATTGCCTATACTCGACGCATCACCGGTCCTATTTTTGACAATCGGTACAACCACCGTTTCCATCATGGCAGCCAGAAGATAGGAATGTCCTAGACATAAAGTAAAGAGCATGGCGAGCACCCTCGGTAGATGAACGCCTGCATGTTGCAGGTGTTCGATGCTCAGTGAGTCGTGACCGGGGGATTTTCCTCGCTTCATGTCCAAAACAAAACAAGTCGCACTATCTGTGCGACTTGTTTTGCCTTTATACTCGTACAAGAAACTGGTTGCCCCGACTGCCCCCCACCACTGCCGACTTCAGCATTCGCAGGCCCCAAAGGAGAGCTAACCCTAAAATAGTTTATAAACAGATTAGCAATTTGGACGGGATCACTAATGCCCTCCACACTTACTGGGATACTCGGCTTAGGATTTAATTTGCTGGTCTCCTTCCAAAATCTACCGAAGTCTTTAGCGGTATGTTGAGTAGCAAGCATATCCATTTTTATTTGTGTTTCGTTGTTTTTACACCACTTTAACTTGTTTTTGAATGCTGTACGTGAGTCCTGCATCCGCTCGTAAACGAGACCCGATTTAGGTTTCCCGTGTAAGACCCACTCACTAAACCGAAGCCGAACCTCCCCATGCGCCTTCTTACAATGTTTGTTCCAGCCCGTAACGTATTGTACGTGTGGTACTTTTATTTTTAGAACACTCTGTAGCTGCATCTTTTAGAATATTTACAATTTTACTATACATATTATCTATAATCAGTCTAAAGTCCCCGTCACGAGAAGCTATAAATTATGTAAACAAACATCTTTTACTAAGTAAACATTTTATACTGCGAGATAATAATAAATTGACCATATTCAATCGACACGAAATATAGACGGGTTATATGAAAGTAATAACCTATTTAATTTAGTCGGATCATATTTTAACGACGCAAAGCGCTATCGTTTGTGTTTCTTGGTACCGGAACGCGTCCGTCGCAGGGATTGTAAACTATCAAAAGTATCGGGACGCCATTTTGAAATAAACGCGTCAATGGAGCCAGTAGCCAGTACATCTAAGGAAATAAATTCGCCTCGAAAAAAACGTCAAAAGGTGCGTAATACAATTTATCTAAAATATATAATAAGTAAAAAGAAAGAGTTGTTTGTTCAAACGCGCTAATCTTTGGAAACTTAAGGTTAATATTAGAAGTAGGTTTTAAATTGTGAAGTAATTGGTTAGGTTAATTGGTATACCTGGAGATATAGCTTATATAATAATAATAATAATAATATAGCCTTTTATTCAGATCTTTTAGTACAATGAATTTTTAAACTTATGTAAAGAACTTAAAATCTTAAACTTAATAGATATGAATAAATTTAAACTAATATTTGTTGCTTGGTTATCTTTCCTAGATCTGTTTGCCAGTCGGCAAAGGCCTCCTCCAACCTTTTCCATTCCTTTCTATCTTGAGCCACTCTGTTCCATGTGACTCCTGCCACTTGTTTAACGTCATCGTACCACCTTTTCTGTGGTCGGCCTCTTTTCCTTTTGCCTTCCCTTGGGTACCCCATGTCACTCTTTTGCTCCATTTGTCGTGTCCTCTTACCAGGTGACCAGCCCATCGCCATTTGAGTCTTTTGATTTTGCTTATTACATCGGTAGTTTTTGTTTTGATTCTAATGACGTTTTTTTTTACTCTGTCAGACTTTTTAATATTTAGCATACTCCTTTCCATTGCATACTGGCAAGTTGCTAGTTTGTTTGAGGTGACCTGATTTAAGGACCATGACTGACACCCGTACGTAAGGACAGGTAGTATGCAGGTGTTAAAAAGTTTGCTTTTTAGGTTTATGTGGAGCTCTTTATCTTTCATAGCCTCTCTTAGACTCCAGTATGTCTTCCAGCCATTTGTAATTCTTCTGTCCACTTCCTTCTGCATAGGATCTTTTTGAGTTATGAGCTGCCCTAGATATACGTACTCGTCTGTATAGTTGATTTCAGTGTTTCCTAGATCTATAGTATGTTTGTACCCGTTTGTCATCACCCTAGTTTTTTCAGGATTCATTGCCAGCCCTACTCTCTCACTTTCTTTCGCAAGTTCTTTTATCATTCTGGTTAAGTCTTCTGCTGTTTTGGCCAATAACACTATGTCATCGGCAAATCTTAAGTGCGTTAGCAATTGACCGTCTATATTAATTCCGAGATGTTCCCAATTGAGTCTTCGGAAGATTGATTCTAATACTGCGGAGAATAATTTCGGAGATAGAGGGTCTCCCTGCCTTACGCCTTTTTCTACTCTGAAAGGAGTACTTTTCTTTTCTAGTTGGATTCTTGCTCTGCTGTAGCTATATATATTTCTTATTAATCGAATGTACTTGTGCTCAATTCCTTGTTCTAGTAACGCCTCCCATATTTTGTCATGATGTAGAGAATCGAA
This sequence comes from Hypomecis atomaria, assembly GCA_964007245.1. Classification (NCBI taxonomy): domain Eukaryota; kingdom Metazoa; phylum Arthropoda; class Insecta; order Lepidoptera; family Geometridae; genus Hypomecis; species Hypomecis atomaria. The sequence goes on from OZ023310.1 coordinate 8,053,817, forward strand.
TGCTTTACTATAATCAATGAATGCGATGTAGTATGTGAGTTGGTATTCGTTGTATTTCTCCAGAATTTGACGCACTACGTGAATGTGGTCGATCACTGAGTAGTCTCTGCGGAATCCTGCTTGCTCTATAGGTTGGTTTTCGTCTAGGGTTCTTTCGATCCGTTTTAAGATGATCTTAGCAAAAATTTTATATACATTGGACATAACACTTATAGGGCGATAATTTCCTATGTCATATTTATCACCTTTCTTATACAGTAGGATGATGAGCGACTCGGTCCATTGCTCGGGGATAATTTCAGAATTCGTGATATCATTAAATATATCTGTGAGGACAGGTAGCAGTATCTCCTTGCTATTTCTTAAGATTTCATTGCTTATGCCGTCAGGCCCGGGTGCTTTCTCACTTTTTAAGGTATCGATAGCCTAACTGACTTCAGCTTGGAGAATACTGGGGGTGTTCGAGGTTTCCACTAGACTGATTTCAGCTTGCGTAGTGTTGTTTCGATAAAGATTTTTGTAGTATGACGTAGCTGTTTTTAATATGTCATTTCTGTGATAATCGAATTTTCCTCGGTTGTCTTTCATTTATACGATCCAGTTCTTTGTGCCGGTCAATTCTTTGAGTGCTTTTTTAGTTCCACCGGTTTTCCGTATGTATTTTTCGATCGTTCGCATCCTTCGTTGTTTTCTATCCTTTTTGATACTTTTCTTGATATCTTTGCTAATTTTGGCTAATTTCAGTCTTCTGTTTTGAGTACTTCTTTCGTTATTAAGGTGATTTCTTTCTTCTAGGAGTTTTATAGTGGATGTTGATAGTTTTTCTTTTGCATCAATTTTCTTATTTACTATGAGTTTAGTTTGGGTTTTGATAATATTCTCTATATAATTGTATTTATCTTGGGTTTCTAGTTCCTTTGTGTTCTCTTTGAAGTCTCTAAGTTTAGCTCTTAGGGCTGTTGTTATTTGCTCTAATTGCTGTTCGTCGAGTTTTATGTTTCCCGAGTCTTTTCTCGGTCTAGTCTTTTTTGGTTGTTTTATTTTGAGCTCAGTTCTAAGTAGCCTATGGTTGGTGTTGAAGTTAAATCTTTTAATGACGGTAAAGTTTGTGAAGTAGCTGTTTCTGTTGGTCATAATAAAATCAATTTCATTTTTTGTTTTACCATCCGGCGAGATCCAGGTCCACATGCTCTTTCGGTTCTTCTTGAACATAGTATTTAAGATTGTTAATTTGTTTTCTAACGCGAAGTTTGTAATTTTTTCCCCATTTCTGCTTCTGGTCTTGTTAAGTACTATATGAAAATTGACCTAGTATTACGTTTTCTCCTGGGCGTCTTGCTCCAATTTGGCCATTGAAGTCGCCCATGACTATAAGGTTTTTGTGGGTATGCTCTTGAATGGCTTCGTTTAAATTATGGTAGAAGTTATTTATTGTTTCCAAATTTGATTGCTCTGTAGGTGAATATATTTGTACAATAGACCACGGTTTTTTATATCCTGGTAGTTTCAAATTCATAATCGCTATGCGTTCTGAGATTCCTATGAATTCTTCCACACATTGTTTTAAATGTTGTTTAATAATAAATCCTACCCCATATTGACCGTGCGTCTCCCCTATTTGGTAAAGTAAATAGTCTGGATGACAAGTAATACTTTCGCCCATTCTTCTCATTTCGCTCAAACCAATTATGTCCCATTTGATAGATTTTAGCGCATATGTCAGTTCCGTAAGATTTTCTTCTTTTCCCAAGGTGAGTACATTGAGGGATGCTATGTAAACTACTGGTTTTCGGTGATTGTTGTCTTTAGATGTTGGAGGGTTGTGTATATAGCGAATAATTATTCTTAAATAATATATGTTAATTAATATTTGTTACTTAATAATTTATTAAATCTTTAAAAAAATCATTTTTTTTGTTGGTCCAAATGTTGTGAACTCCTGAACACTTGTTTACAAAATTTATAGCTTCTCGTGACGGGGACTTTATGCTCTAAATTGTTACAGTTTGTATCGGAACACTTTTGAAATTCTACTGGAAAATCCACATCCCGCAATTTTAAAGAACATATTTGCTGATATTTATTAATTTGCTCCTTATCCCTCTCACCCCAGATAACATAGCACCGTCAAACTAGAAAAGACAAAGGATTTGTAAAATTATGTAAATAGTGCCTTGTATCTTTTTCCAAATTAACAAAGTTAATTATCTAACTGTACTAATAACGACATTTCAATTAATTTATCATTCCTATTCTGTTGATATCCTATTCATAATTAATTTTGTTCTTCTTTTTTTCTGATTACTGCTGTAACTTGCAATAGACTATTTAGCATAACTGATTATATCATATATTGTATTTAACTGATTATATCATGTGTATAACTGATTATATCGTATGTATAGTACAAAAGCTTTTGTGCAATAAACGAATTGGTGTAATAAATGAATATTAATATTGCGCTGCGGCCCGCTCCGTCCCGCTGCGGCCCGCTCCGTCCCGCTGCGGCCCGCTCCGTCCCGCTGCGGCCCGACATAATGTGCGTGAACCTTAAACAGTTGCGTTGGTTTCAATTTCAATATCTTTATTTTCTTAATGAGTAACATTACAGTTAATACCAAAACGTGACTTATTTTACACTTGATTATATTTACAGAAAATATCTTAAAACTGCTACGTATAATATATAGGTATAATGTGTTTACAATGCTGTATGATCCAAGAAAAATCATCTATAGAAGAGACAAGTTCCTAAGATTATCTAATAAATGTATAAGTAGTTGGTATTGGGTTTGATTTGGCATATGAGAGAGCATATTTTTAAAATCTATATGTTCACTTGACTAAGACGGGGCCGTAATCTTATAAAATTCATAATATTCTCTATATTATCTATCTAGCTTAATCTCTGAAGTAGTTTCCTTCTTCAGAGATCTTAATTCACAAATAAGTTAGGTATATCGGAACAATTTTTTCACATATTCCATTCTACCTACCACTACGAGTATATAGATGTAATATTTTTACATAGCATGTAAAAAGTACAAAAACTCGAGCATTTTACAGTAAAAATTTGTGAAATCAAATTTAAACACATGTCGGTTTTTTATTCCTAATATTGCAGAGACAATTATTTTCAGGATTTTGACCCCTATTTCACACATAGGTACCTAATTAATTGTGACGTCAATGAAAATCAAGTGTAATAGCTAATATTACCTTTTAAAAACCTACGTAAGAAAACTGAATGCATTACAATCTTTTTTCGGCAGTTCTCTAAAAATATTATGTTTATGGCTTCTCGGAATTGACAAAAATACCAACTAATATTTATTTATATTACCTATTGCAAGTTTAAAGGAAATGTCATCAACTCATAGTTTTTTTATCAAGTTGAAGTGACTTTTTAGAGGTTTGTATAATTTATGTACAAAAAAAGATCTTGCAACCAGACTGTGTACGAGTAAAACCCAGCTCAAATAAATCTATTAAAATATGGTAAATAAATGCGCAGAGTAAAACGATCGCATTGAATGATTTGAATGAAATTTCATATTTTTTAAATTTGATTTTTGGCCGCCTGTGAATTAAAAAAAATGCTAATTGCTTGTAAAATATGATGCCGCCATGTTTTAAAAGTAATGTCGAAAGATATTAGTTATAGAAAAAAATAACAGGAAAATCATTTTTAAAAACAAATAAAGCAATTACTGAATACTGTATACTTAAGGAATAGCTTAAGCTCGATAGGTATAAGTATATTCGCATTATCTTTTAGATCTAAAGAGCTCTTACGATTTTAATTGGTAGGTATTTAGGTAATTCTTTTTTATAACGGACCTAAGCGAATCGAAGGTATCTGCTTCAACTCGACAATTTGTGTTTGGTCTCTTTGCACACAGATTTTACAAATATTAATGGTTATTTTTTAGCAGTTTTTGATGGGCGATGCAGACATTTCCTGCGAAAAATAGGGCGATATGCTTGCGCAATTTATTAGCTGGGAGATTTTTCAGTATCTAAGTATTAACTAGATTTGTGAGTATAAACTAAATCGGTCAAGAGCGAGTCGTGACATTATAGGCTAACAAAGAATCAGTTCATAAGATGTGCCGCAAAGTCAACTGTTCGGAGAACTAGTGTATTTCATTAATAACGACCTCGTTTGTAACGAAATTTTGGTTATAGCGACGTCAAACGTAGGTACGTCCTTTGAATTAAAAGCAATCTTTCGTAGAAAATTCTTTCGGCAATAGCGACTTCGGATATAGCGTCGATTTCGGGTTTAGCAACTAGTTTTTATGAACCATTTGTGACAGATTCCTAGAAATCCCTTGCGGACATTGCGACTTTGTCGGCAGGCAAAGACACAAAGACTCATTTATAAAACCATTAAGCTTTTTTATCCTTTGTTAACATGCACAGATGGTCAAATGTTTTATTTTTCTGTAGAACTCCTGAACACGCGTACGAAGTTAAACTTATAAATCAGACATAGTGAAAAAAAGTCAGAAACAGTGTTTTTGCACTTGTGAATTTGGCTTCTAAGCATTTAACATTTACTGTTAAAGAAAAAGTGGACATCATTTTTCTAGACTGTATAATGGTGAAAGCAATATTGATCTGTGTAAACAATTTGGAGTTTAACATTCTATACTATACAATGTGGAAAAACCACGAAAATATAAAAGACAATTTTATCATGGATATAGCGACCTTTGGATATAGTGACGACATTAATGTGGGCCATCGGCTGTCGCTTAAACCGAAATCCACTATACTAGTATTGTATGTGTTATATTATGAGTGATGACTTCTAGCAAAATATCACAAATAAGGCGCATATTCTTCGCACTACTTGATCAGCTCAGAAGAAAAGCCAAAAACGCGCGTATCTCCAATGGCATAAAAGTAAAAAATCCCAAGTGGAAATGAGACACCAGTAATTTAATTGCACAATTTAAGACCTAAAAATCAATACAAAATCATACAACTGAGCTGCACTACTCACGCTTGTAACGTTGGTTGCACACCCCTTCTGGCTAACTACTTACTGGCATGGACTCACTGCTTAGAAGTGCAACGACACATCCTGCTAATCAAGTGACTTGGTTGCTACTGTAATATAAACTTCGACGGGGATTATGCATACCGGAGACGGATACCGGAGGCCTGGGGGGATGATTCTGATTCTTGCTAAACAAGCGTAATTTTTTGAGTCGTGAGTCGCGTAAAATGAGTCGCGAAACTTACACTGCATTCAGTTTCATACTAAAGTCCTGCGTGTACCAGACAGCGACCGAAAATGAGTCGACTCATTTTCTGACTTCTGTGTGAAACCGAAATTACGCGACTTAATTTACGCAACTCACGTCTTACTAAATAACGCTCGTTTGGCCTCGAGGGGAATGGAAATAATCGGCCAAATGCGAGTCGGACTCGCGCACGAAGGGTTCCGTACCGTATGGGAGCCCCATTTCTATTGCCGATATTAATAGCGAGCAAAAACTCATAAAAACACGTTTGTTGTATGGGAGCCCTTAAATATTTATTTTATTCTGTTTTTAGTAATTGTTGTTATAGCGGCAACAGAAATACATCATCTGTGAACATATCAGCTTTCTAGCTATAGCGGTTCATGAGATACAGTCTGGAGACAGACGGGCAGACGGACAGCGGAGTCTTAGTAATAGGGTCCCGTTTTTACCCTTTGGGTACAGAACCCTAAAAACGAACATCACATGTCCGTTTTTTTAAGTTTGTGATATTCATACTCTGATAAAACAATCTACGCCAAACTTCTATGCGCTTTACCCAAAGTCCTTTAACATACAATGTTGTACTATAATTTAAGTATCTTCTATTCTAGAATCAAAGACTTATTGCACATAGAACAGGACTGTAGTATTTGATTATTTAATATTATGTAATTAAACTCAAAGACAAAGTCCGAAACATAGACATACGCAACGCTACAAAAACTCAGGACGCTGTAAGCACACTCTGCATGTTAAAATGGAGTGGGCAGGCCACGTTGCGAGAGTTCCAGATAGACGTTGGAGTGGAAAAGTCCCGCATTGGTGCCCGAGAGAAGACACACGATCGAAAGGACGGCCGAGTAGGACGTGGCGAGATGACATCTGTAATTAGGTTCAGGATGACAAATTACACTTCAGGGATCTTGTTTTTCCAATATATTTCATTTTACAGCCATATCTTGTATTTTAACAAAAACAACCGCACCGCCATGTTTTTCTCTATATCAAACAATGTTGCCACTTTAGGAAAGTTAAAGTCGCCTAAGAGATTATTTTAACAAGTATGAAAATAAATTAATATTCAGGCATTGAGCGGTAGCACAGCTAATTATATTATATCTGACGAGTGAATTAGGGGACGATAAGGTATGCTCTGTAACATTCGGCCATCCTGCATTCGCCGCGTCTCGCGGCGCTCAGCACTCTGCAAACGGAAAAAAAAACAGCAGTATTTTGTCTCTTAATTTTTTTTTTTTTTTTTTTTTGTGTTCGAAAACTCGGAATAAATAAAATGGAGTATGTACGTAATGACAGGAGGTTATTTAAGTTGAAATAAATGTTTTACAGGATTATAATTACAGTGAAATACACATCGCTGTTAAAAAAAAAAAAGTTGATATTAGTTAGGTACGTAATTTATGTATTTAGCGTGTTGTCTTAATATTTAATTATGATGACGCTTTTGTTCCTTTATTGTCTTATTATGTAATGTTGTTAAGGCGTCCAGTATGTCGTTTTCTAATAAATACAAAAGCCGTACACTCTATTAGTTACGCAGTACAGCCTTTTCCGTTACACAAAGCGTGATATGTCGCAGTAATAAATATTACGTACAGTATACCAGGCCACACAGTGTTGTTTCACACAGCGTGTTATATCATAGTATAGTAATATATACATAATCGACATAATCATACAGCAGGTCTATTTAGATACTGATATGTTCACTACGTTGTTTCAATGGAACAGGGATAATATAAAGGACTGGATCACAAAGCTGTCCCAATAGAACACGGATATAATGAACTTAGCTTGAATACTAATTTGATTATTATTTTATTTTAATTTATTTCATGTACGGATTTGTGTATATACCTAAGTACTTATTTCTAGTTAAGATACAACATCTTATAATATTGCACGCCCGTTATGGGTCCACTATTGGAACTATAATATTAATTTGTAAGAACATTGTACATAGTATTGCAATAAACGTTTTCTGATTTCTGAATTATTATGGACTTGTTCACAAAGCTGTCCCAATAAAACACGGATATAATGGACTGGATCATGTAGCTGTTTTAGTAGATTTCAGATACGCGGAATTAATGGCATTGATCTCGTGACTGTCTTTATAAATTTCGGATGTAATGAACTTGATCACATATTCATACTATTATATTATGTCAGATGTAAACTTGATCACATAACCGTCTTAATATTATATTTATATCAGATGTAACTGACTTATTCACATAGCCATTTCAATATAACTCAGATGTAATGGACCCGATCACATAGCCGTCATAGTAAATATCGAAGGCAACGGACTTGATCACATAGCCGCCCAGGTAGACATTGAACGTAATGGACTTGATCACGTAGCCGTCCTAATAAATATCGAACGTAGTGGACTTGATCACATAGCCGTCCTAATAAATATCGAACGTAGTGGACTTGATCACGTAGCCGTCCTAATAAATATCGAACGTAGTGGACTTGATCACGTAGCCGTCCTAGTAAATATCGAATGTAGTGGACTTGATCACGTAGCCGTCCTTATAAATATCAAACGTTATGGACTTGATCACATAGCCCTCCTAGTATATATCGAACGTAATGGACTTGATCACATAGCAGTCCTAATAAATATTGAACGTAGTGGACTTGATCACGTAGCCGTCCTAGTAAATATCGATCGTAATGGACTTGATCACATAGCCGTCCTAATTAATATTGAACATAATGGACTTGATCACATAGCGGTCCTAATATTATATGTCAGATGTACTGGACTTGATCACATAGCTGTCCTGATATTATATGTCACATGTAATGGTCTTGATCACGTAGCTGTCCTAATAATAAATGTCAGATGTACTGGACATGATCACATAGCTGTCCTAATATTATATGTCAGATGTACTGGACTTGTTCACATAGCTGTCCTAATATTAAATGTCAGATGTACTGGACATGATCACATAGCTGTCCTATTATTATAATAATATGTCACATGTAATGGACTTGATCACATAGCTGTCCTAATATTAAATGTCAGATGTACTGGACATGATCACATAGCTGTCCTAATATTATAACAATATGTCACATGTAATGGACTTGATCACAATCATAGCTGTCCTAATATTAAATGTCAGATGTACTGGACTTGTTCACATAGCCGTCCTTTTTATGTTTATTTAATTTTTATTGTATTTATTTTTTGCAAACATTTTCATGGTATATGTCAGGTGTAATGGACTTGTTGGACCTAGCTGTCCTAGTAGATAGTTGAGAGCGTAGCTTGGTTTGTCATGACAGATGATTACTATAAAGATAAAACAAGCTTTTTATAACTTCTATGTGTGTAATGTATGTATTATGAGTACCATTTACTGTTATTTTAGTTTGGAGGAATTGGTCAAAATAATTATTTAGCACACAATATAAGGTAAGAAAATATTCACTTTGATATACCATTTTGGCTAGCTTTGTAGTTTATCTTGACTTCTCCAGAATAGTACAATGATATTACTGGTATCAAACACAGCTGATTCTCATAATAATTATTTCAACTATTCAAATATTTTAAGTCTTAACACCCTCATCATGAAAGCTGTTTCACTGTGGATTATGCTGCCAGCCCAGACAAAATCGCTTCCCGACAATGCGACGTTCTACTCAGTAAGTTCGTATAGGCCGGGTGACTAGCCATAGTGTCAGAGTTTAAGCCGTCTGAAGGCCTTTGACAGGGCAAAACGGTCAAAACAATCGGGACCTACAATTTAACGTGTCATCCGAGCCACGGTAGCGCTCAGTTGTAAATGCTACCCGCGGTCACCAATCCGAAGACTGCGTGCTGAACGTTGCTTAACTTCGATGATAGCTAGAATCATGTTTATAACCTGAATCATGTAAATTATTGTTTATTTATTAAACCTATTTGATTTGTAATATCTGTATCTATATTGCTGGAATATGTATATGTAAGTTTATAAACATTTTTTTTTTCTTGCAGCATTAACCTCTTATATCTCATAATTCCAGTCAATCTCTTTCCATCCACAGATTGCCTAGAAGTGATCGCTGTAAGTGATAAGGCCACCCTTTTCTCCACCCTATAATGTTTTGGTGTTCTAGTATAAGTGTCTTACATGTTTAGGTGTTGTATAATGTCTGTTTAGTTCTGTTATACAGTTAGTGCACACATAAAGGACTTAATGTATGGTCTGGATCTACTATTACATCATATTATTATATGTCATATGTCAAATAAATTATTTAAAATTAGTAGGGCTGCATGTTATTATACTATTTGTGAAATATTGTAGTTTGCTGAATCACATAGCTTTTATAATGTTAGGTAAATATGCTCTGTTGCTATTTTTATTGTGTCAATCAATTACATGTTTTTATCGCCCATAAACATTTCTTATAAAACACTTTTGAATTTTCTAAAAAAAAGTCAAATATAGATGAAAGCTTTTAAGTAATTTGTTGTTACTATTCAAGTTATGTATTGCATTATTGTAGTGGCTATGTAGTATGTTGTTAAGTGTATAATATTTTTTTTTCTCTATATAACATTACTTGGTATTTGTCACATTCTGAGTGCTTTTGCTACCTATTGTTAATAGGACATAGCATAGCCTTATGTTTATACTACTTTATGATAAATTCATTGCATGAACTCCAAAATTAGATTTCAAACCAGAACATTTTCTAAAGCTGACCAATATGGTGATATTCACTGAGCAATTACATATTTTTCTGATGGTTGACAATGAAATGGTATTTTTTTATAGTTGGCCATTTGATTTTTGACCGTATTTGTTCTATTTATTATATTGAACAATGCTATTTACCCATCGACACTAACAATCAATATTTTCTAGTTGTGTTAAGAACATGGCATACCTAGTTAGCTCAGTGTTATAGAATTTATATTGTAGGCAGTAGTAGCAGTAATTTGTGTTACATTCTCTTAAATTATCATAATGAAAATTACAACAAATATATTCTCGGTCGTCCATACCAGAGCATTGCCTATAAAAATGAAAGTAAGTAAAGAATATTCATCACCTTTTTCATTCGCTGTGTAGATCCAAATCACCATCTGGCAGTTGCTCGTCCAGGGCACCTTCAGTAGAGGAAGATTTTTGATTGAATTGGTATTTGCATCTTCTTCTTCTTAGAGTTCCTCTCCAACTAGTGAAGGTTGACAGTCAGCTCATCATATTATTTGATCTTGTACTTGGCAAGGCAAAAGAGTTCAGTGGCACTGTTTGTACCCGTTTAATCTGGATACATATTCATGTGATTGTAACTTTTGTAGTATGCTGCAGCAAGGACAATCCATAACATGGCATCTTCTTATTGTTTTGGTCAACCCATTTGCAAAATTTCTTCATTGGTGACTATCCGAGTTCAAGGTATGGCCATCTTCAGCCTGTAGGTTCACATTTCAATTGTATCTTTATGTCTCCTGACATCTTCCATTATAGTTCATGCTTAGTATCTGTATAGAAGTAGCTGTAGCCAAATGTAGTTCTCTGATTTTGACCCATGGATATGTGTTGGTTGTATTATTTCCATATTTCAGTAAATGTTAATTTTAGTGGCTTCTAAGGTTGTTAGATAGTGCACACACATCGGTCATGCAAGCGAGCTGTGTTATAGAATCACATAGTAGATCTGACCGAGTGTTTTGTCTCTGTTAGTGATATGTTGAGGTATTTTGTTTCGATCATTTTACTCTGTTATTGATGTATTGGAGGTATTTTGTTGTTTTACTGCTTCAATCAATCACTCTGTTAGTGATGTATTTTGTTCTTTTACTGCTTCGATTATTCTTCTCTATTAGTGATGTATCGAGATATTTTGTTGATATACTGTGTCGATCGGTTGTATTATTGAACAGTTTTACTGGGTGTCTTCACAGAAGACATCACTATTGATAGATATATAATGATTAACTAAAAATATGGTCAGTAGGTAGGCATTTTCGGTTGACATTTTCACACTTCGGCTTATATGGTTGTCTCTGTCACAAGTTGATGATCTAATGTAACAGTCATGAACATCATCGTCCTTTAAGCTTACTGATCATAGATTTTAACGATGGTAACTTCCAGGTAAGAAAAGTTTTATGATTCGGTAGAGGGTAGGTATGCTTCCGGTTATGCAGATTCCCATGTTTCTTCGTTCAATCATTTATTGTATTCCCTTGTATTCCATCCATAAACGTGATTGATTCGGTCAGTATGTCAAAAGTTCGGTGATTATCGTAGCAATCATAACTTTTACAATTTACATTTTTGTAGATTGAAATTTTCTCTTGCACGTATTACGTAGGTTCCCAAGGTCGTGCCTGTTTATCCAATTAAAACTTTTGAATCATTTTGTCTTTCTTCTACGGAAAGTTGCTTCTTTTTCTTTTCTTTTATGCACAAGACATTCGAAGAAAAATTTTTTTTTGATATTTTCGTCCGATTTGAGGTTATTTGTTACTTGGTTTCTTTTCACTCTTATTTAATATGGGCAGGATAGGTCCATAGATCCCACTTCTGAAGTGTAATTAGGTTCAGGATGACAAATTACACTTCAGGGATCTTGTTTTTCCAATATATTTCATTTTACAGCCATATCTTGTATTTTAACAAAAACAACCGCACCGCCATGTTTTTCTCTATATCAAACAATGTTGCCACTTTAGGAAAGTTAAAGTCGCCTAAGAGATTATTTTAACAAGTATGAAAATAAATTAATATTCAGGCATTGAGCGGTAGCACAGCTAATTATATTATATCTGACGAGTGAATTAGGGGACGATAAGGTATGCTCTGTAACACATCGTAGAGGCAGCTGGAAGTACATGGACGAGACTGGCGCAAGAAAGAAAATTATGGCAACGCATGGAGGAGGCCTTCGCTCAAATTTGGGTGTCCAGAACAGAACGAAACTGATGTTATGTAATATGAAATGTAAAAGATAAAATGGAAATAAAGGCTTTATTTATTTAGTTATTAATTAATTTATTTATTTATTTATGTAACTGTCTAGATACTTTTAGATATTTGTTAGTGTTTGTGAAAATTGCAGCTTTTTAGCTATATATAGTGGGTGTACCGGTTGTGGCCATTTGGTGTCAAAATTATTGTATTAATGATAATTATAAACAAAGTAATACTATAAATATTGTTTGTGGGAATGTAAAAGTTTAAAATTTCTTTAAAAATATTATTTTAACATAAAATTTTCTTATTAATCATTGAAATTCAAAGTGGCCACAAATGATACTAAGATGGCCACAACCGGGGCGTCTATAACGGTTTATGAGATACAGCCTGGTGACAGACGGACAGCGGAGTCTTTGTAATAAGGTCCAGTTTGTACCCTTTGGGTACGGAACCCTAAAAAGCGAGGTCTTCTGTTCGAAGAACTACCTACACGTCAATAGGAATCCCGGTATTTCTTCTATATTTTCAAACAATGTTTGTACAAAATGTTAAGAAGAACTTTTTTTTCTTTACCTGCTAAAACGGCATTATAAATAAAACAGCTAAAGAATTGACTCAATAAAATTATATTATTATGCATTTTTATCATTAATTTCGCCATAACAAGACGCGCTCCCGTCCTGCCTTTGTCGTCTCACTTGGTTCAAGGAGCGCGTCGACAACGGTTTAATATGCTCTTAAAAGACTACTCATTACTATCCTCTCCTAATATCGCTTTTGTAATGAAGCGGTCGTGTTTTCTCAGCCAAGTGAAGGCAGTGTAGGAGTCGGAGTTGCATTGTTTGACGTCGTCGGTGGGGGACGTAGACGCGATACCTCGCAGGAAGTAGCGAGTTGTGCCTTTGTACATTTTGGGGATGGCCAAGCCACCGCCGCTGTCGCCTTGGCATAGCGCTGTGCCCGCTGAAAAAAAATAAACGATTTTATTTAGCTAACATAATAAGTAACACAACCTTTATAAAAAACGAGCTTTTGAGATCCTAGATAATAATATCATGTAGCAGCAAAGTGGTAGCCAAGACAAGTAGAATGAGCCCAAACACGTCGGGTCTATATTTTTTAGTACAGGAGTTCCTAAGGCCACCTTTCGACTCCAATATCAGATCAGCTCTATGGTATCAAATTTGTCACACGATATACAAATGCGTGCGAAATTTCAGTTCAATCGGAAACCGGGAAGTTGGTCAAATTTAACTTGCATAACTCCACCCGGACTTACATACACACATAATTACATCCATTGCAAGCTTGTAATAAATTCGCATAGGCCGGGTTGTTCTATTTTGAGAGTTTTTTAAATTAAATGATACTGTACCATTTTCGTATCCAGCGCAAATTTTGTCGCTTGTGAGGAGCGGTTTGAACTGCAGCGGCGAGTCTTTAAAACACTTATCGATGTCAACATAAGGCAGTTCTACGATACGCAGCTCCCGGGCTGGATGTCCGAATTCCGTCGTAAGACCCCAGCCGGCCACCTGCAACACACCGTCATCATCATCATGAAAAACTCGAATAATAGATTATTTTTCTATGATGAAAAGGTTAAAAGTAGCAGAATTAGTAAATGGTAAGAAGTAGAAGTAAATAATAGCAATTTTATAGATGTGCACATTCCCACACCATACCAGCTCTTTTTTTTACGAGGAAGAAATCTTCGAAAGATATCCGATTGCATTGGGACGCAGTCGGGTTATGTGGGATTGTACCCACTTAATCTCCCTCAGTGGACAGCTTTTGCTCTCTTGGGAGCAAAAGCTTTCAAAAGAGCAAACCGATGGAGTTTTAGTGGGTACAGCGCTCTTGGGAACTCCGGGATCTCCAGAGGAGAACGCACCGGTACTCTCAGCACTTTATATGACTACTCGAGCCTAAAACCTAGGCCTGAAAGACAACAGTGCCACACACGTTGTCATTCTCGTTGGGCCCATTCATGAGCCCAGAGGTCCCCTTTTAGTAGGCTCTTACTACAGGCAGAGGATACCGATGCCGTATTCTATTGACCCAGCATCAAGGCCAACCAGGACAACCTTACCAGCCCTGAGATATCGATTTGCTATAGCATAATTGCACAATGACTTGCTTCGTGTTTGATGTGAGGCCTATTTTTTAATGGATCTTTTCGGAATCACAAGTGCAGAGGCTAGTCTTCAAAGGAACAGGAAGATTTAAGGATGCTGTATTTTGCTTCTCTTGTCCTGTACTTTATTCTTTTTTCCATAATGGACTGGTAGCTAGTGCCCTCCATGTCTTAGGCCTTTATCGTGACATCACATTACATATACATGAACAAAAATATTAAATAAATGTTTATATTGCTATTTATCCGTATCTACCAAACGGTAATTTGACTTACTTCGATGTATAGGGGTGAAACCGGGATAAGAACCTTAACAGAAGAGAATTAACTTTTAGAAGCAAAGAGGAAGATTATGCAGCCAATCCTGGAAACAATCAAACATGAGGATGACAGCAGGAAAGTAAAGAAAAACGCTGAAATTGAGGATTTGGTTGCTGACTCCAATATCGTAAGCAAAACTAAGGCCCAAAAACTTCGCTGGGTAAGCCATCTGCTGAGGATTGGGGATAATATAGATGTAAAGAAGGCGTATCATGGAACAGCAAGCGGCCGCCGCCCCGGTCCGTCGGCCAAATCAGATACTGTTTTTTTTTATGCATGACTTAGAATCATTGGCTTCTAAGTCTTCTATAGCTTACTGGGTATGGGCAAGCGCGGAAGGCACTAAGCTCTAAGTTTATGTTAAGGAGCGTCTAGCTAGCGCAAGGGCGCCTTAAAGGTTACGCATCTCGATTAGGGCCGTCGGTTGGGAGGAGAGATCAGACTTGTCCGGGTACCCAAGAAGAGATTTGCCCTGAGGCCCTATTAGGTTGATCTGGTTGACTATTCGGAGAGAATTTAGCCGATTTTCTGATAGATCTGGGGAAACCTCGACCTCGCCGGCAGGGTCTGTGTGTGCCTTTGGTAACCGGTGCCAATACCAAATACGGAATACTTCACGTTGCAGGGAGTCCTTGCTCATTTTGCCCAACCTGCGCGAGCTTCAGGCAGACGAGTGGGGGTCGACAGCGCTAGACCGTGATCAATAGCATTTTCTGATGTCGGACACCAAGACTCGTTATGGTTTGTTGCGTCCGAAGAGTAAATATTATTATTTATTTTTATTACCGTCCCATTGGTCCCTTCCTGTAATTGCCTGTCGTCGAATTCTGGCTGGAAGTCCAGACAAACGGGCTGGATGTGCGGGGTGAACTCTATCCTCGTGCTCAGCTCCAACACTGCAATATCATCTTGGAAATTTGTCTCCGATCCTTTGAAACGTTTTGGGATCCTGATGGACTTCACCTGAAACGATTGATACGTATTTATTGATTTAAATAAATAAATATAAATTAGGGGACATCTTACACACAGTCTTTGGCCCTAAATTAAGAAAAGCTTGTGATATGACTAGCAGAGTCTGATAGAGAGTCAGTCGGAGACCGCGTACGCGCAATCGCAGCGTAGGACGTCCACCCACAAAGTGGATGGAATATTCATCCGTCCACCTTTTGGGTGGACGTCCTGGTTTGCGCTGGATGCAAGCCGCTACCAACCGGTCTTATTGGAGATCTTTAGAGGAGGACCTATGTCTAGCAGTGGACGTCCTGTGGCTGAAATGACGAATAATATGTCTCTTGCAGCCATATTTACTAGTAATGTTTAGTTTGAGGTCGGAAAGTACGGTGTGTAAGAAGTCCCAAAACATGAAACAGGGTTGGTAGTTTCTTATCAAATTATATTTATGAATTTCTATTGTTTGTAAAAGCAATCATTTTGTTACGAAACTAAATTTTCTTCCTTATTTCCTTATTTTCGTCATCAGCAATATTTTATTCACGTAAAAAACTTACTTTTGATCGTTGTGACTTTTCCAATTTACTATCAAAGTCACGATACACGTTTCCGACTTTTATGGTATACTCAGAAGCAGGCAACAGTCCCTCTAATGAGTCCCAAAAGCAATGCGCCGCTAAAAATATTCAAATTATTGTCTAGGACTGAAAACTATTCATTGTACGAAAAAAGTTATACATAAAAAATTTAAATAGGCATAACAAGCCTATCGGCCCTCGGTCTTTGACCTGTGTTGTTAGTTCCGGAAGATGCAAGGGAACGTTCCAGAGCTCCCAGCCCTCTTTTATTAACGTCATCTATTTGCTACATACTCAACTTGGCAACAGAGCGTTGTTGTTCTCCCTGGGTCCGTGATGTCTAGAACCGCATCTCTAACCATGCGCGAACTCAGGGGCTCTCTTTTAGTAGGTAGGCTCTTACTACTGTACAGGCCGGGATACCCATGCCGTATTCTATACGGGTTCAATTTCCACACAGGGCTAACACTTACAGGTATTATTATCACCACACACAAATATAACACAGAAATATTATTTCCACACAGGGCTAACACTCATAGATATAATTATCTTTATAAATATATTTAAACTTTTGGCTTTTTTTCTATCAGGGGAGCTCTCTTATTTTGACTCTTTATTTATTTATTTATTCATAGTTATTGATATTTAACATTTTGACTTATGTTTCTAACATTAAAATTTGGATTGTAATTTTAATAATAATTTGTAATTATATGACAATAAAAGTATGTTTATGCAGAATATCAATCTCTGGCAGTCATATCACAAGTTTTGCTTAATTTGAACTGTTTCAGAGACCGTGTGTAAGATTTATTTTATGTTCCCTAAAGTTTATTATTTTATAGCCTTGGCATCAGGTCCACTGGTCGATGTACCTACCCAATCTACCCAATATTAGCAGTGAATGTCCTAAAACTGTGGCTACATGTGAAAACTCCATTTATATTTTTAATTTTGGAAGTCGGTATAAATCAGTATAATAGTATTCACCTGATATAACATGGTTATTGTCGATAAGCGAGCCCCCACAGATCAGATCGAATACTCCTTTTATATTTCTATATATGGCGACGTGCCACGGCATATCCCCCAGCTTTGCAATGCTTCCATTCAAGATCAGCTGTTTACCTTTCGCCGGCAATGTACCGCATTCTGAAAATAGATAAGTTATCAAAAACATTCTTCAGCACAAACTTTGACTTAACTTTGTTGTGTCCGTCTGCCCGTCGCAACGCCGTATAACTTTTCCATTGATTAAGCAAATTGTTTGAAATTATACGTTATGATAATTTTAGATGTTCATTTCAGACACAAAAAAATATCATAACTGTATATGTAAAGTAACGCTCCCATACATGTAAAGTGAGGGTGATACGTTTTTTCCAATTCTTTCCCTCTTTTGAGCCTCACGTTATAACGGATGACACCTAAGGATGCGTAGGTACAGATTAAGTAACATGTTGTGTAACTTTTACCTATATTAGGATGTTAAATAGAAACTAGTAAAAAAAATAGCTGTTCAATACAAAATTGCAACTCAAAATCAATCAAATGTATGAAACAGCTGATGTTTTTCTCAAATTCCGAGTTGGCCCCATAGTAAAAATTGATTGAAATGATTGTCTGATTCACCTTCTTTCCATTAGTACATCAAATTTGGACAGCCCTGTATAACATGAGTATGTATTTTAACTTACTGATACAATTAGGCATATTCCCAAACCATTGGCCGTCGTCACAGGTAACAGTTGGACTTCCAATCAATGTGTGTCCTTCTCTACATTTTGTGTTTATTCTGAATTTCTTGTAACGGGCTCCAGTTTTCGGCTGGTCTATATCTGAATCAAGACTTCCGTATTGGGGTTGTGATGGAAAGACACATTTATGATCAGCACTGAAAAAAAAATACTTTTGAACTGAGAAGTCTGAGATCTTAATTTTTTGAAGTCGGTTAAAAAACGTAACGTTTTATGTTGCTTTATGATTAGGTATATTATTATGAAGTACAGGCATTTTCAGAAATCAACCTTTTTTCCAAGTGATCATTAGTGATTATGTAATTTTTTGACTGGCAGAGTGGAAGTACTCAATTCGACACGTACTTTTTATTGTTTTTTTTTTGTTTATGAATAACCACGCATAACTCTTTACGTAGTGGTCCGATTTTGATAGTTATTTTTATTGAAAGGTGTATACTTCGAAATTGGTCCCATTTAAATTTTATCGAAATCGGCTGAGCCATATTCGATAAATCAACAATAATGTGAAAAATGTTAATTCATAATTCATTTATTCTGCTTCCATAAAGTACATGATGGTAAAAATCTAAAGAGTACAAAGTAGCATATGGACCCCGTCGGGCGCAGCAAAAACAGAACAGAACAGAGGAAGGCACCATAAATAGGTCATAATAATTAATATTTCATAAAACAAAAACACGTTATGGCAAGTAAATAAATGTCCACTAAAAGTTAAAAATTAAAATGTCAATGAAAACATAATATGTATATTATAATGTCAAAAAATAAATGTTAAAAATACTATAAATAATGTCAATGTTTTTCATTTAAAAATTCGTCCACTGTATAATATAAGCTTTAGTTATTAGAAATTGTTTTAAATTATTTAAAAATATTGTGTACTTATTTTCGGATTTTAATTCATTAGGCAATTTGTTAAATATATTTATCGACATTGATAGCGTTCCAGATGAGTGTATGTGAAGTCGTGTCTTGGGTAGCATTAATCTATTACCGTGACGAAGTGAACGATTTGCGGGTAAATCTCTTCTTCTTACATATAGATGCACGTTATTGCGGACAAATTTACAAATTTCGAATAAATACAAAGAAGTTAATGTCATGATTTTATATTTTTTGAAATAAGGCTTACAACTATCAGTCTGCTCAATATTTGCAAGGATGCGAATGAGTTTCTTCTGAGCAGTGAACAGTTCACTCGCAGCGGGGCTGTTGCCCCACAGAATAATCCCATAACTCAACCTCGAATGGCAGTTGGCATAGTAAACTGAAATTGCAGTTTTCAGGTCAGTTGCTTTTATTTCGCGAAGCGCGTACGTGAGTGACGACAATTTCGATTTAATTTTCATAACATGCGGTTTCCAGTTCATATGCGTGTCAATAGTGATTCCTAGCAAAGTAAATTCTTTCACTATATCTATTTTAATGTTATGAAAAGTGTAATTTAATTTTAAAGAAGTTTTTTGATAGGGATGAAATATCATTATTTTAGTTTTATTTAAGTTTAGTTCAAGGTTGTGTTGACGCAGTCAGTCGACTGTTTGCTCAAGCATGCCGTCTAGTTTGGAATGTAAGTTTAATTCATTTTTTGTATGAGTAAGAAGGGAAATATCATCCGCAAAACATACACAATGTTCTTTTATCACTTTTGGGAGATCATTAATGTACAATAAAAAAAGTAAACATCCTAGAACACTTCCTTGAGGAATAGAAGCGAGTATTTTGGTTGGATCCGAGCGTATATTACGTATTGTTTTATCTTTATAGTCATAGTGTACTATTTCAACTAACTGTTCGCGGTGTTTTAAATATGATTGGAACCATTTGTGAGCCAGGCCGCGAATACCTACCCCATATAATTTATCTAATAAAATTTCGAATAATACAAAATCATATGCTTTCGTCATATCGAGAAACAATCCGACCGCATATTTTTTTTTTATTTATTACATTTAGCACTTCTTGCATATATTTATAAACCGCCAGAGTGGTAGACCTTTTTTTCAGAAAACCATTTTGGCGGTCGTCAAGGATTTTGTACTTTTCTAAAAAGGAGTAAACGCGATTACTCATTGCTTTTTCGAATATCTTTGATGCCGATGGGAGCAAAGCTATGGGACGATAGTTATTCGGGTCAGTCTTTAGGTTTTTCTTATATATGGGTTTGATTATAGCCTTTTTGAGTTGATCTGGAAAAACACCTTGTTTAAAAGATTGATTTAGTAATAGATAAAAAGGCAAAGTTAGTTCTTTGGCACAGTGCTTCAGCAAACTCGGTTGGAGTTCATCTAAGCCATGACTATTTTTATTTTTAAGGCTTTTTATGAGTTTGAGAGTTTCGTCCGGTGTTACGGGAGATAGGTACATAGTATTCTCA